>CM036766.1:18379096-19084096 GCA_020796225.1 Arion vulgaris
ATGTACAGATCGATTGATTGATTGATAGATATAACCATTATCATTTCACTTCAGTGAGTAACGATGTTCGCTACGATCTCTTTTTTACACAGGAAGATCTCAGCGACAGAGCATGAACTCCGTGGTACCGACGAGGGTCTCCTATGTGATTTAAAAAACGGTAACAATATTTTGTATTAAAAATCAATTTTCGAATGAATTTTGCCCTGGCAGAGGATTTCCAGCTTGATCTTCTCAATTTTGTCCTAGCAGAGGCTTTTCAGCTTGCTCTTCTCGATTTTGATCCCTAGTTGTTCTTTTACGTGCTCGACATTAATACAGGAGCCTATGTTTTATCGTCCGTCTCCTATAGGACTATGTATTCTATCTCACCTACATTAAGATAAGAGATATCTGGAAAAATATCCGATGACTCCACGAGGGATTGAACAGAGTACTTTTGGAACTGGAGGCTAGTAGCTAACCTCTACACCACAAGGGACACCCAACCAGTACAGATGTACAGATCGTTAGAGATGAAACTTGTCTGTAGAATGTTTCATAGACTTCTCGAAAGCTTTTGATAAAATAAAACATGGAGAAATAATTAACATGTTAAAAAACTTAAATATTGATAGAAAGATCAGAGGCTGAACAAACATTTGTGCTGGCACTCAAGTGCAGTGATAAGAAAACTATAGGGGATATTTCAGAGGATACAGTTAGGAGTAAGAAAGGGATGTATACTCTCACCAGGCCCTGTTCAGTCTCAAAAATGAAAACTCATGCGATATATAGAAGATATGATAAAAATAATAGTTGGTGGACAAAACAAGATCCCGTGTGTTGTGGGACTCGAAAGGGGAGCAAAGAATAGAAAATCTGCAACCTACAATGCATGTCGTAAAGACGCTAATGTTTGTTAGTTTCTTTCGTTCTTTACGACCAATTTGTTCATTCTTTGCCGAGAATGACTCTAACGTTGAGCCCCCGATAGACCCCTACTAGTGTAGTACGGACACATCCGAAAAGAAGGAAGGGAAGCTGTGAAGACTTCGCATGTGTTGGTTGAGGGCCTATGACCCAATCTAGGCTAAAAAAGCATGAGCGGAGAGAGAGAACAAATCATGAACAATCTAAGATACACTGATAATATATTTCTCATGTGACAACTGAACAAGATCTACAAAATATGACTGACGTAAAAATATAGGAAAGTGACCCCAAAAAATTTGATTAAAAATAAGTACAAAACAGAGGTTATATTATTTTTTTTAAAACAGGAAATACTCCAATGCAATATTTAACACTGGAACAAGTCCATCGATTAAAATAACTATAAATATTCATACCATCAAATGGAAGATTTACAACTGACATAAGGTCGAAAACAGATTTTAGGAAAAAGATGAAACAACACACTGTGTACGAATTCACTACCAACTGATACTTTTCTAGGAAAAAAATACTCCAATTCTACTCTGAACCAAATACTTTTTCTGTGCGCCAGCGAATCATGGATAATGAACAACCAATCAATAATATCACTGGAAGGCACAGAGTTGTGTTTTTACAGAAGAATGATGAAAATCCCATGGATAACGAAAACAAATGATGAGGGTTTTAAAAGAGGCATGGACACAACGAAACCTGATCAAAAGAATAAGAATTAGACAATCAATGTTCTTCGGAAACATAATGCGAAGAGAAGGTTTGAGACATTTGGTGACTACGGGTAAAGTACCGGGAGGGAGAAATCGAATAAGGCAGAATGAGAAGATTTTGGATGTTCTAAAATTGTGGTTTGACAAGAGATTGGCGTCCAAACTAGAGAGCAAGAGAGAGAGAGAGAGAGAGAAAGAGAAAGAGAGAGAGAGAGACATATATAGTATTACTGTGTTGTCATATAGAAATACCGTCATTTAGTTTCCAATTGGAAGTGACCGGAAAAAAACAGACCCTACCTGAGTAGGAGTTTCCACAGCACTAAACATTGCAGCACACGCCTAGAGTTGTTGCAAGCACTAAACATTACAGCACACGCCTAGAGTTGTTGGAAGCACTAAACATTACAGCACACGCCTAGAGTTGTTGCAAGCACTAAACATTACAGCACACGCCTAGAGTTGTTGCAAGCACTAAACATTGCAGCACACGCCTAGAGTTGTTGCAAGCACTAAACATTACAGCACACGCCTAGAGTTGTTGCAAGCACTAAACATTGCAGCACACGCCTAGAGTTGCTGCAAGCACTAAACATTGCAGCACACGCCTAGAGTTGTTGGAAGCACTAAACATTACAGCACACGCCTAGAGTTGTTGCAAGCACTAAACATTTCAGCACACGCCTAGAGTTGTTGCAAGCACTAAACATTACAGCACACGCCTAGAGTTGTTGCAAGCACTAAACATTGCAGCACACGCCTAGAGTTAAGTTTCTGGCTCAAGAAAGTACATCTGAGCACATGAAAGGTGAAACAATTCTTGTTGCAACAACACAACTGAAAACTGATGAGCAGCAGAGTTGATTGAGAGCACTGACAAATTGATCAGATATTCATCATCATGCACTTCTAGTAACGGCTTGTACTTACAAAAGATCAGCTGAAACATAACTCGTAGCACCAGGTCCATGTAATTTGAAGATTGGATATTTTAGGTTTTTAATATCTACTGAATTTTACATTGCAGCTTTCATCATGCCCTAGATGTGTCTTCAAGATCTCTAACATTGCCAACTGAAACGCTAGATGTCGTCTCGAATTACTAAATCATTCACACACGGCATCCTAGATTCGTTGACCTCAGCATCTACAAACTGCATCTACATCACAAACCCTGGACTTTCTGCAAGCACAAACCTTGCACCTTACCAATCTGACAAGTTGTTGCAACGACAAACTTACCGCACGACGCCTAGAGTTAATCTCAACCACAAACATTGAAATGTCAAAACGCTCTAAGACGTGTTCAACACAGTAAACATTGCAGCACACTGCTATAGTAGTAGTTTTCATTGCTACTAAACGTTGAGCACTGCCTTTTGTTCAAGCACTAAACATTGCAATATGCCACCTTTGACCAGGAGTTGATCGTGAAGTCACTAACATTGAGCACAGCCAATTGTTGTAAAGCACTAAACATACAGCACAGCTAGAGTTGTTGAAGCACTAAATATTGCAGTACAGCCAGAGTTGTCTGACAAAGCACTACATTGGGAAGCCACACGACAGGAGTTGATTATGGACAAGATCCAAAATAAGTCACACACGCTAGATTTAGTTGGAAAGCAGATAAACATTTTTTCAGCTCATCCCTATATTTATAAGTACTCACTTCTGCTCTCCGTACTAGGTTGTTAGTAATTACCAATCCATTGACAGCAAAGAGCCTGTGCATTGAGAAGGCTACACTCGCAGACACATTCGAGTTGTCTGTGGAACATCTAAACATTCCAGATGCTCCTAGAGTTGTTAACACTCAATATTCATTGACAGCACACGTTGACATTGTGCAGAGCGCTAAGTAGCAGCACATCGCTCTAGATGCTTATTTACTAAGTTCCCTAGTCCTAAATTCAGCACGCCTAGAGTCTTGTGTCAGCACTGAAATATTTGCTACCCCTAGAGTGCCTGCATCAGGAACTAATCTTACTAATATACGTGAGTTGTGACATGCCTATACAACGGAGACGGCTGATATTGTTTGTTGCTAGCACTAATTTGACACTCTTAGCATGGTGTTTGCGAATCACTAAACATATGCACACGCCCTAGCAGTGTGGCAGCATTAAACCAGATACAGCTACAACGTAGGTCTGTTCTCAAATGACACGCAAAGCATCCTTTAAGTTAAGGGTTTAAATCCAGAGTTGACTTCATAGCACTAACATTTACGCAACGCCAGAGTTGCTTGCAAGCACAAACATTACAGCACACGCCTAGAGTTGTTGCAAGCACTAAACATTGCAGCACACGCCTAGAGTTGTTGCAAGCACTAAACATTACAGCACACGCCTAGAGTTGTTGCAAGCACTAAACATTACAGCACACGCCTAGAGTTGTTGCAAGCACTAAACATTACAGCACACGCCTAGAGTTGCTGCAAGCACTAAACATTGCAGCACACGCCTAGAGTTGTTGGAAGCACTAAACATTACAGCACACGCCTAGAGTTGTTGCAAGCACTAAACATTACAGCACACGCCTAGAGTTGTTGCAAGCACTAAACATTGCAGCACACGCCTAGAGTTGTTGCAAGCACTAAACATTGCAGCACACGCCTAGAGTTGTTGCAAGCACTAAACATTGCAGCACACGCCTAGAGTTGTTGGAAGCACTAAACATTGCAGCACACGCCTAGAGTTGTTGCAAGCACTAAACATTGCAGCACACGCCTAGAGTTGTTGGAAGCACTAAACATTGCAGCACACGCCTAGAGTTGTTGGAAGCACTAAACATTGCAGCACACGCCTAGAGGTGTTGGAAGCACTAAACATTACAGCACACGCCTAGAGTTGTTGCAAGCACTAAACATTGCAGCACACGCCTAGAGTTGTTGCAAGCACTAAACATTACAGCACACGCCTAGAGTTGTTGGAAGCACTAAACATTACAGCACACGCCTAGAGTTGTTGGAAGCACTAAACATTACAGCACACGCCTAGAGTTGTTGCAAGCACTAAACAGTGCAGCACACGCCTAGAGTTGTTGCAAGCACTAAACATTGCAGCACTCGCCTTGAGTTGTTGCAAGCACTAAACATTGCAGCACACTCCTAGAGTTGTTGGAAGCACTAAACATTGCAGCACACGCCTAGAGTTGTTGCAAGCACTAAACATTACAGCACACGCCTAGAGTTGTTGCAAGCACTAAACATTGCATCACACGCCTAGAGTTGTTGCAAGCACTAAACATTGCAGCACACGCCTAGAGTTGTTGCAAGCACTAAACATTGCAGCACACGCCTAGAGTTGTTGCAAGCACTAAACATTGCAGCACACGCCTAGAGTTGTTGCAAGCACTAAACATTGCAGCACACGCCTAGAGTTGTTGCAAGCACTAAACATTGCAGCACACGCCTAGAGTTGTTGGAAGCACTAAACATTGCAGCACACGCCTAGAGTTGTTGGAAGCACTAAACATTGCAGCACACGCCTAGAGTTGTTGGAATCACTAAACATTGCAGCACACGCCTAGAGTTGTTGCAAGCACTAAACATTGCAGCACACGCCTAGAGTTGTTGCAAGCACTAAACATTGCAGCACACGCCTAGAGTTGTTGCAAGCACTAAACATTGCAGCACACGCCTAGAGTTGTTGGAAGCACTAAACATTACAGCACACGCCTAGAGTTGTTGCAAGCACTAAACATTACAGCACACGCCTAGAGTTGTTGCAAGCACTAAACATTGCAGCACACGCCTAGAGTTGTTGCAAGCACTAAACATTGCAGCACTCGCCTTGAGTTGTTGCAAGCACTAAACATTGCAGCACACGCCTAGAGTTGTTGGAAGCACTAAACATTGCAGCACACGCCTAGAGTTGTTGCAAGCACTAAACATTACAGCACACGCCTAGAGTTGTTGCAAGCACTAAACATTGCAGCACACGCCTAGAGTTGTTGCAAGCACTAAACATTGCAGCACACGCCTAGAGTTGTTGCAAGCACTAAACATTGCAGCACACGCCTAGAGTTGTTGCAAGCACTAAACATTGCAGCACACGCCTAGAGTTGTTGGAAGCACTAAACATTGCAGCACACGCCTAGAGTTGTTGGAAGCACTAAACATTGCAGCACACACCTAGAGTTGTTGGAAGCACTAAACATTGCAGCACACGCCTAGAGTTGTTGGAAGCACTAAACATTGCAGCACACGCCTAGAGTTGTTGGAAGCACTAAACATTACAGCACACGCCTAGAGTTGTTGCAAGCACTAAACATTGCAGCACACGCCTAGAGTTGTTGCAAGCACTAAACATTACAGCACACGCCTAGAGTTGTTGCAAGCACTAAACATTACAGCACACGCCTAGAGTTGTTGCAAGCACTAAACATTACAGCACACGCCTAGAGTTGTTGCAAGCACTAAACATTACAGCACACGCCTATAGTTGTTGCAAGCACTAAACATTGCAGCACACGCCTAGAGTTGTTGCAAGCACTAAACATTATAGCACACGCCTAGAGTTGTTGCAAGCACTAAACATTACAGCACACGCCTAGAGTTGTTGCAAGCACTAAACATTGCAGCACACGCCTAGAGTTGTTGCAAGCACTAAACATTATAGCACACGCCTAGAGTTGTTGCAAGCACTAAACATTACAGCACACGCCTAGAGTTGTTGCAAGCACTAAACATTGCAGCACACGCCTAGAGTTGTTGCAAGCACTAAACATTACAGCACACGCCTAGAGTTGTTGCAAGCACTAAACATTACAGCACACGCCTAGAGTTGTTGCAAGCACTAAACATTACAGCACACGCCTAGAGTTGCTGCAAGCACTAAACATTGCAGCACACGCCTAGAGTTGTTGGAAGCACTAAACATTACAGCACACGCCTAGAGTTGTTGCAAGCACTAAACATTACAGCACACGCCTAGAGTTGTTGCAAGCACTAAACATTACAGCACACGCCTAGAGTTGTTGCAAGCACTAAACATTGCAGCACACGCCTAGAGTTGTTGCAAGCACTAAACATTACAGCACACGCCTAGAGTTGTTGGAAGCACTAAACATTACAGCACACGCCTAGAGTTGTTGCAAGCACTAAACATTACAGCACACGCCTAGAGTTGTTGCAAGCACTAAACAGTGCAGCACACGCCTAGAGTTGTTGCAAGCACTAAACATTGCAGCACTCGCCTTGAGTTGTTGCAAGCACTAAACATTGCAGCACACTCCTAGAGTTGTTGGAAGCACTAAACATTGCAGCACACGCCTAGAGTTGTTGCAAGCACTAAACATTACAGCACACGCCTAGAGTTGTTGCAAGCACTAAACATTGCATCACACGCCTAGAGTTGTTGCAAGCACTAAACATTGCAGCACACGCCTAGAGTTGTTGCAAGCACTAAACATTGCAGCACACGCCTAGAGTTGTTGCAAGCACTAAACATTGCAGCACACGCTCAGAGTTGTTGCAAGCACTAAACATTGCAGCACACGCCTAGAGTTGTTGCAAGCACTAAACATTGCAGCACACGCCTAGAGTTGTTGGAAGCACTAAACATTGCAGCACACGCCTAGAGTTGTTGGAAGCACTAAACATTGCAGCACACGCCTAGAGTTGTTGGAATCACTAAACATTGCAGCACACGCCTAGAGTTGTTGCAAGCACTAAACATTACAGCACACGCCTAGAGTTGTTGCAAGCACTAAACATTACAGCACACGCCTAGAGTTGTTGCAAGCACTAAACATTACAGCACACGCCTAGAGTTGTTGCAAGCACTAAACATTGCAGCACACGCCTAGAGTTGTTGCAAGCACTAAACATTGCAGCACACGCCTAGAGTTGTTGCAAGCACTAAACATTGCAGCACACGCCTAGAGTTGTTGCAAGCACTAAACATTGCAGCACACGCCTAGAGTTGTTGCAAGCACTAAACATGCAGCACACGCCAGAGTTGTTGAAGCACAAACATTGCAGCACACGCCTAGAGTTGTTGCAAGCACTAAACATTACAGCACACGCCTAGAGTTTTTACAAGCACTAAACATTGCATCACAGGCCTAGAGTTGTTGCAAGCACTAAACATTGCAGCACACGCCTAGAGTTGTGAAACACTAAACATTACAGCACACGCCTAGAGTTGTTGGAAGCACTAAACATTGCAGCACACGCCTAGAGTTGTTGCAAGCACTAAACATTGCAGCACACGCCTAGAGTTGTTGCAAGCACTAAACATTGCAGCACACGCCTAGAGTTGTTGCAAGCACTAAACATTGCAGCACACGCCTAGAGTTGTTGCAAGCACTAAACATTACAGCACACGCCTAGAGTTTTTACAAGCACTAAACATTGCATCACAGGCCTAGAGTTGTTGCAAGCACTAAACATTGCAGCACACGCCTAGAGTTGTTGGAAGCACTAAACATTACAGCACACGCCTAGAGTTGTTGGAAGCACTAAACATTGCAGCACACGCCTAGAGTTGTTGCAAGCACTAAACATTGCAGCACACGCCTAGAGTTGTTGCAAGCACTAAACATTGCAGCACACGCCTAGAGTTGTTGCAAGCACTAAACATTGCAGCACACGCCTAGAGTTGTTGAAGACTAAACATTGCAGCACACGCCTAGAGTTGTTGGAGGTTTCTGGGTCTACAAGAAAGCCGGGTACATCCACCAACGCACAATAGGAAAAAGGGTGAAAACTCATACTTCCTTGGGTTCGGCAACAGCAACAACTGGAAAAAAAAACCGATTAGCAGGGGAGATGTTAGATCTACCGATGTGCGACAGAGATCCCTAGATTAATTGATCGATTGATATTACCATCATCATTGCACTTCGGTGAGTAACCATCTGTGCTTCGATCACTTTCTTACACAAGAAGATCTAAGCTGAAGTACACGAACTCCGTAGCACCGGCGAGGGTCCTGATGTAATTTTGAAGATGATGAAGATATTTTTTTAGGAATTTTATTTTAAATATTTTCTACTGAATTTTGCCCGGGTTGCGGCTTTCCATCATGCTCTTCTCGATTGTGATCTTCCAATGATTCTCTTACGTGCTCAACTTGAAAACGGGAACTACGTTTTATCGTCCGTCTCCGATATTACTAGGGAACTCGATCTCACCTACACTGAGATCAGGGATCTCTGGGAAAATATCCCGATTGCTACCTTTCTACCAATCTAACAAACCTTGTACCTTTCTACCAATCTGACAAACCTGGTACCTTTCTACCAATCTGACAAACCTGGTACCTTTCTACCAATCTGACAAACCTGGTACCTTTGGCACGAGAGACGAGCAGTTAATCTCTACACCACAGAGATCTAATTGAGAAATGAAATCAAAATCGTGGCATATTCTAAAGGACGTAGCCATCAACCACAGTAAACGAGTCGTTGATTTTCTAGGCACCACTTATACGTTCAGTAGTTTGCCATTGCTTTCTTAACATTGAGGTCTATTTTTACCTTTTTGTAAAAATCACACGGAAACGAATGTGCTTCCAAATATGCCCACCGTGGGGTTTGAACCAGGTACGCTTGGGATCGTGATCGAGCTCACTACCGCTTGAGCTACAGACCCAATTGTATTTGAATTAAACAACAAAAAGTACAAACAAACAAATCATACATGGATAGAACAGAAGTTAAGGAAATCCAGACATATTGTGAGAGTACAGCTCCGAGATGTCATAGAGAAATACGGGCATTTCGTTTCCGATTGGAAGTGACCGGAAAAAAACGACGAGCAGGGTAGACGTTAGATCTACCGATGTGCGACAGAGATCCCGAGAAATAAAGTACAACAGCACGCTAGATTTTACGCTGAATGGAAAACAGATAATCACGCACGCTTTCTTTTCTTTTACGCTTTCTATCTCTCATTATTTATATCAGTTAATTCCCCCTCTCTCTCTCTCTCGTACTTTGTCTCTTTCTCTCTCGTTTAGTAATTACCACATTGCTTTCCCATTGCCACAGACAAAGTAGAGTCTCTGTGACATTGAGATATGGTGCTAGTCACTCGTTTCAAAAACATTCGGTTCGTTTTTCCTCGTGGAACAATCTTAGTATTCTTACTTCTCCGAATGCTCCATATCGACGCCTTGTTAACCACTCATTATGATTTGTATGTGATCTGAGCCTAACAGCGATTGTACATTGTGCCAGTTATGCGCCTACTAGTAGGCCAGCACATTCAATTTCTGAGATGCTTTTTATTTACTAGGGTAGTTTCCCTAGGTCCTAAATCAGTCGCCTCTACGACATGTCTTGTAGGTCGCATTGGTAATATTTTTGCTTCCTTGCGGGCCCCGGCACCTCACGGGGGAACTATTCTTACTAATATACGTAGTTGAGACCATGATCCTAGTCCTAACGGAGACGGGTGATATTTGTTTTCTTTGTTTGCGTTAGTTCTTATCATCAAGTTTGACACTCTTTGTAATCTGTGTGGTTTGCGCCGAGATCCTGAGTACAATGCACACACGTTAAAACCCCTACTGCATGTAGGACAGGCATATACCAATTTCAGCCAAGGATACACATAATAAAACGTAGGTCCTGTTCTCAAATAGAGCACGCAAAAGCATCCTTTAAGTTTAAAGGGTTTAAATCCGAAGGATTGACTTCATTGCACCGGGTTTTACCCCATACGGCTCGGTCCCTCTCTGCAGAAATGCACAAAGCACGAACTCCGTAGCTCCAGCAACAATCTTAGTGTTCTCTGGAAAAAACTACTGCACTCGTGAACAGAATGGCGCGGTCCTGACTCGAACCCACGACCTTCGACTCACAAGGCAAAGGGCGTAACCACTTAGCCACAGAGACCCCTTCCTTCAAGTAGTAGCATGTACCTTGCAGAGAGTTGCTTTTATCACAACCCGTCTGAAAAACTATATGTTTCTAGCAAGTTCTCCTGCCTCCCAACGTTATGTTTAAGGGGTTTCTTCAAATAGTAGCATGTACCTTGCAGAGAGTTGCTTTTATCACAGCCCGTCTGAAAAACTATATGTTTCTAGCAAGTTCTCCTGCCTCCTCTAGTTCAAGGTTTTTTTTTATGCTACAGCTTGCAGGTATGGCTACTGTAAAAAGCGAACGAGCAATGACTGAGACTGATATTCTGAATTTCCTAAGGGATAGAGACCCTGTATTTGATTGAAGTAATGGCAACAAATCTATAACCCTAACCGTGCTGCAAAAAATCAAATGTGTTTCAGCTATATTAGAGCACAATACTGTCTTCTTCTTCTTCTTTGCGTTCGTTCTTTACGACCAATTTTAATCACTCTTTGTGATATGTTTGATCTTTGTCAAGAACGTGTATACGTTGCACATTGTTTGGTAGGCCCCTAAATGCATAGACTTCTACACATTTAAGACATGTGCATCCGATTTCAACCAAACTTCCTTAGACGCTCTCTACGACATGCGTGGCAGGTAACAGTGGTTCTATTCTTTACACCCCAATTTGGGCCCCGGTTATCACTCGGGCGGCACAATACTGTAAGCCAAAGAAGAAGAATAAACTAACATAGAACTGGTGTCATTAGTTGCAACACACAAGAGAGACATACTAAGGAGAAGATCAGAGCACTTATGTATTAATGTCATTAGTTGCAACACACAAGAGAGACATACTAAGGAGAGGATCAGAGCACTTATGTATTAATGTCATTAGTTGCAACACACAAGAGAGACATACTAAGGAGAAGATCACAGCACTTATGTATTAATGTCATTAGTTGCCACACACAAGAGAGACATACTAAGGAGAAGATCAGAGCACTTATGTATTAATGTCATTAGTTGCAACACACAAGAGAGACATACTAAGGAGAGGATCAGAGCACTTATGTATTAATGTCATTAGTTGCAACACACAAGAGAGACATACTAAGGAGAAGATCAGAGCACTTATGTATTAATGTCATTAGTTGCAACACACAAGAGAGACATACTAAGGAGAAGATCAGAGCACTTATGTATTAATGTCATTAGTTGCAACACACAAGAGAGACATACTAAGGAGAGGATCAGAGCACTTATGTATTAATGTCATTAGTTGCAACACACAAGAGAGACATACTAAGGAGAAGATCAGAGCACTTATGTATTAATGTCATTAGTTGCAACACACAAGAGAGACATACTAAGGAGAAGATCACAGCACTTATGTATTAATGTCATTAGTTGCAACACACAAGAGAGACATACTAAGGAGAAGATCAGAGCACTTATGTATTAATGTCATTAGTTGCAACACACAAGAGAGACATACTAAGGAGAAGATCACAGCACTTATGTATTAATGTCATTAGTTGCAACACACAAGAGAGACATACTAAGGAGAAGATCACAGCACTTATGTATTAATGTCATTAGTTGCAACACACAAGAGAGACATACTAAGGAGAAGATCACAGCACTTATGTATTAATGTCATTAGTTGCAACACACAAGAGAGACATACTAAGGAGAAGATCAGAGCACTTATGTATTAATGTCATTAGTTGCAACACACAAGAGAGACATACTAAGGAGAAGATCAGAGCACTTATGTATTGATGTCATTAGTTGCCACACACAAGAGAGACATACTAAGGAGAAGATCAGAGCACTTATGTATTAATTATTACCAAGTGCAGTCATGATGATCGGACAACTAAACTAAAACTAAACGTATTGTTATCTCATAATATCTTGTCTTTTTTGTTATCTCTGCGTTTCTTTATTTATCATAAAATCAATTTCAAAAGGTGATTAATGAGGGTTTGTCGTGGGGCTGGCTACCTCACTCTGTAGAAAAAAATAATTCAACATCTTTAACAAACATGGAAAGCTATTAAAAATATAGGTAAAAATAGAAAGAACTGGAAGGGATGACTGGAGAGAGGAAAAACTGGAAGACGTTTGTTGAAGACCTGTGCTCCGTTAGTAAAGTAAAGTAAGTAAAGGAACCCTTTCATACCTCGTGGTATATAGGTCAATACAGTGTTAGGCCTGTATTTTTCATTGACCGTCGGCACACGATCGGTGATGTGGTCAGCATCACGCCGGCCGCCTTTGCTTTCCCAGAGCATGTCTGGTACCCAGTTGAGGCTGGGTCGACCTGAGAGCCGTCGCGGTCGGGAAAATTCCACGCGCATTGCGGGAGCTGAACCCAGACCACCAGCCTTGCGAAGCGAGTTCACTAACAACTACGCTACAGCGGCTCTCGCTCCGTTAGGATGAACTCCAAATATAATTTCTATGTTAAGAAGAAACATTCTTTTACTTTTTCAACTTCTTTGTTAATTCTACATTAGCCATTTTCGAATCCACTCTTTGTGGTCTGTATGTGATTCTATCACTTAGAATGTAAGTTTGTTGTGTCCAGTTGGCATACAGACCAAGAGGCCAGCACATGCGATTTCTGCATGCTTTTTATTCGTGTTCACCTGTCAAAGGAAAATAAACATTCAAAAATCTATAAGACCGAAAAGATAAGAAAAGATGAGTCACAAATGAAGAGAGAGAGAGAGAAAGATTGAGAGAGAGAGAGAAATATAGAGAGTGAGAGAGAGAGAAATATAGAGAGTGAGGAGAGAGAAATATAGAGTGTGAGGAGAGAAATATATAGAGAAGAGAGAGAGAAATATAGAGAGTGAGAGAGAGAGAAAATATAGAGTGAGAGAGAGAGAGTGAGAGAGAGAAATATAGAGAGTGAGAGAGAAATATAGAGAGAGAGAGAGAGAAATATAGAGAGTGAGAGAGAGAAATATAGAGAGTGAGAGAGAGAGAGAAATATAAGAGAGAGAGAGAGAAATATAGAGAGTGAGAGGAGAGAGAAAATATAGAAGAGAGAGAGAAATATAGAGAGTGAGAGAGAGAGAGAGAGAAATAAGAGAGTGAGAGAGAGAAATATAGAGAGAGAGAGAGAGAAATAGAGAGAGTAGAGAGAAGAGAGTGAGAGAGAGAAATATAGAGAGTAGAGAGAGAGAAAGTAGAGAGGAGAAAAGAGAGGAGAGAGAGAAATATAGAGAGTGAGAGAGAGTGAGAGAGAGAATATAGAGAGTGAGAGAGAGAGTGAGAGAGAGAAAATAGAAGGAGAGGAGGAAGGAAAGAAGGAAGGAATAAATTAGAGAAGACGAATAAGAGATATTATCGAGAAGTTCTTGGCCAGTTTTTGGTTCAGAAAATCTGGTAGAAGGCAGGAAAATGAACATAAACACCAGCAAACAAAAACTTCTCTAAAAGGGTTCTCCCAATATTTCATCCCTGTAGCGAAGAGAGTCAAATCTGGTAATGGCTCTCGCTATGCGATGAAAACAGAGACCACCAGCATCGTCGACATTGCTCGACAAGGCAAACAAAATTGATTGTGCTAACCGCACGCAGAAACACTGGTGCTGAAAGGAAGTAAAATATCATGCCCACATTTACTTAGTGGATGCTTGAAGATCAGAGATAGAGACATTGATATAAGTTATACTCAAAATGGTTGCTGGTACAGTGGTGGAACTATGTTTAGTGGACTGCACCAGAATAGAAAAACCAGAAACGTCGAGAAGTTTGGGCGTGACCCCCGGCAACAAAATACCGAATAGCTTAGACGGGAAATCGAAAATTCCTGTTGAATAGGGACTGGTTTTTGCATGTTTGATAGAACACTGTAAGCTTTTTTTGTAATTTTACTACATTCTATGAGTCCATATTTATTGATGAAAAATATTAACAATATTCATATTCATTAGTGTTAAACTTAACTTGTAACTTAAAATAATCTTGATTTAGCATGTTTTGTTTTTTAAATGAATTCGTCCTCATACGACAATACTGGAACGCAAGGACACGCGACGGTTGTGGTCTTATTTCCTAGAAGTTTTACCTGAGCCCGCCGACCATATGTTATCGGAGGCCAGTGTTTGGTTTAAGTACTATGTTATTCTACACTGAGACAGCGTACAGAGAAGATGGCGAAAGATGCAAGAAAACGACAATGAAAGAACGTTATTATTCTTCGTCTTTGTTCACTCTGAACAACTATTTGTGATCTGTATGTCATTTGCTGGGTGGTCTCTTTGGCTTAGGGGATAGGGACTCGGTCTATTAACCCCGATGTTCTGAGTTCGAATCGCGCTGCGGACAGCTTGGTTGCAAGTTGTTTCGCGTGGATTTTTACAAAAGGACGATGGCACCACCCGTTCAGAAATCAATGGCAAACTACTGAACGTCATAATGTCTAGAAAAATCCCAAACAGCGTTTAAAAGCTGGGGTTGATTCGCAGTCATGTAAAGGATATGCAATTAATTTTAACTTTTAAGTGATTTGCTACTTAAAGCGTGAGTTCGTTGTACCAGTTAGGTGCTTACAGATCCGTTTGCAAGCACGACTGGTTTCTTAGTGCTGTTTTCGGGTTCGCCTCCCTGTGTAGTACACAAGAAGCAATTTTAAAAAACCAACAAATCTAGAGATTCTATCTCACTAAGCGAGCAAGAACTCCGCTAGTCTTGGATTCCGTGGTCAAAGTTTCCGGGTCTACATGAACTGGGAGATGGGGGTTGGCTTGTATGTTCTACGTCTCATCAACAGGCTACTAGATTTACTTTACACCCTTCCTAAGAAAGATCTGCCAAACCCAACTCTGCCGAAAGCAATAAGCAGATACTTCTAAGGTGTGTGAATATGATGCAAGCAACATGAGTGCAGAAAACATCTCTGTGGCGAATTGGCTAAGACGTTTGTCTAGAGTTCCGAAGCTCGCATCCAAACTGAGCTGTTCGATTCCCAAGTTATATTTTTCCTGGTCTCTGGGACTGTTGCAGGAGCTAGGGAGTTTGTGCTTTGTGTAATATCTTCGACGAGTGGCGGGACATTTCTGCGTTCAGTGTCTTAGCCATATGTGGAAATCCGGTTCAATGAAGACAAACTAAGGCTTTAAACGCGTTAAGACATCAAACAATTTATTGCAATGTGTCCTAATTATGAAGAAATCAGCAAAGTAAAGAAAAGAACCCGTTTTTATACCATGATGTATGCCCGCGTGCCCAGCGTGTTCGTAGCGCGTTGGACTACTGGTGACTAGTCCTCTGTAAGTGCGGGTTCAGCTCCGCGGACTGGCAGAAAAGCTATAGGTTCCCATATTTACGGTGTTCGTGGCACCGAACCGAAGGGTTACGATGTCCATGACACCGAGCCGAAGAGCTTTCAGCTCAAGTGCTTGTGGATCGGGAAAAAAAAAAATACCATGATGTATATTGGGGAATACGGTGTAAAGTCTGTATTCAAAAAAAAAAATCAACGGCACATTGTGGGTGATGTTGTATCATCATGTCGGTCGTCTTTACTTTTCAGTTTCTCTCTGTTAACCAACATTAACTGTTGAATACTTGAAAGGAGTACATTTTATTTTGCATGTTTGTTGCCCTACATGTTCTGATATAACAAAAACAATGTTCGTCCTTAGAATGAAAAGGACGTGCCACGGCTTAAAGATTTTTTAATTATCTACATAACAAACAATATACAAAACTCGGAATATGTTCATTACACACCCATGGGCGTGGCAATCATGATTTCAAACACAGGTCGTCATAAACGTGTGCGGACAAGCAAGACCAGAGTTAAGACCTCAAACGAGGCATTTAGCACTGACAGGTAGAGTTACAAGACTATCAAAAGTCTGTCAATGTGAAGACCTATCAATTACAAAAGTCAAAGAGAAGAGCGCGCTATCGCAAAACTGACCATACCAGGGGTCAAAATAATATAAAGAGATCTGCAAGTGAGTTACGGGTGGTAGCAACCAATACCCATTATGTCCAGATTCAAAGGGATATCAGACTCTCTGGTGAGTCCTGCTGGAACTAGTCATCTGTTTGCTCGGTGTTCATGGAACGGTTCAGGCACGTAAGCTTGGCTCTGATTACCATATTAATTGCCTGGACAAACGGCTAGTTCGTCAACTTGTGGATGTCCATGTTTGCATGGACAATTAAGCGAAACGGATGCTTTAGAAATAAAAATTTAAGGTCAGGTCATGTTTATAGTTCCCAATGTTGATGAAAGTGCAGGTCGTTTGCGCTATGATCAAATTGTCATCTATGACGGATGAACCATCTCGGAAGGTCAAAGGTGAAAAATAACAACTCTTTCCATACCTTTATTCCTTTGAAACGCCTTATTAAACTCTCTATTCCTCCGCTCCTCGTGGAGCATAAGGCTCCAGTAGTTGTCGCACTTTCACCGGTCTCTGGCTGTTTTCCTTCTGAGTCTCGAGGAAGTTTTGAACAATTTTTGTCCGTTTCTTTAACTACATTCTTTTTTAAACGAATGGGTAGTTAGTTAATCGTCCAACTTCCAGCCTGGAAGACCAGAAGGCCACATTTAGTCTGACCTCTATCCTTTGACCTGTCCGGCTTGGTTAACCCTGCCGGCATAGCTCTGAGGTACGAATCCACCCCCACCAAACCCGTTCCCCACCACTACAAGGAAATGGCATCATGGAGCATGGATGTTACGGAATTCTTGTTTTTGTTTTGTTTTGTTTTTCGTTCGTCGTGGATTAGTCATTGTGCATAATATGGCTTATCTTACTCATTTTTGTGCACGAAGACTTGCTTTTCTAGTCACCAGTGTTCTTCCTCATTCAGGCGAGCTT
This sequence comes from Arion vulgaris, assembly GCA_020796225.1. NCBI lineage: Eukaryota > Metazoa > Mollusca > Gastropoda > Stylommatophora > Arionidae > Arion > Arion vulgaris. The sequence continues at coordinate 18,396,402 of CM036766.1, forward strand.
TACTAAGACTTCAGATGTACTTGTAACTTAGATCCCCCCAGTAAAGGATTTTGGGTTTCCTATTGTCCATCTCGTATACTGCTGTTGGAAGTTTTCATTACATTTTTGGGTTCAATCCAACACTCCACGCTCCACATGCGAAGAAAGGAATTGTCCCTCATACCTCCTGCACACTGGGCCCTTTAAACATAAAAAGACATGCATTGCATACCCTAAGGTCTTAAAAGGCTACGATAAATGTTAAGAATACATACATGTTGACATATGATAGCAAGATGTATCTGGGATCTCTGTGGAGTAGATGTTCTCGTCTCTCATGCCAAAGGTAAAAGGTTCGCTCCCTCGTGGAGCCATCTAGTTTTTTTCAGAGATCCCTGATCACAGATCGAGTTCCTAGTCCTATCGAGACAGGGCGATAAAACGTAGGTCCAGTTTTCAATTTCAGCACGTAAAAGAACCCTTTTTCAGTTCAAAATCGAGAAGAGCATCTGAAAGCCAATGCCCAGACAAAATTCATTAGAAAAAATTAAAAATAAAATTCCTACAAAATCTCTTCACCACCTACAAAATTGAACATCACCGGTGCTACGGAGTTCGTGCACTGGCCTGAGATCTTCCTGTATAAATAAGAGATTGGAGCACACATAGTTACTCGATGAAGTGAAATGATAATGGTTCTATCAATCAATCAATCAGTTAGATTTATCGATTAGGCCTGGCACCTATCGGCTTGCAACCGGAGATGAGAAAGCCAGCTTTTACGAGGTTCCGGCATTAACTTGGAGAAGGCATCGTCCTGGAAATAAATATGATGATTTATGTCTTGAACACAGAAGAAAAAGAAGAAATAGTAGTAGCCCATGTATAAACATAATCTTCATTTGAAGTCAAGCATGAAGTTTCTGTGACGACAATTGAAAGAATAAGTTCCCCTATATTCAAAGTTCCCCCGTGTAGTGCCGGGACCCACAACGGAAGCAAAGAATAGTACCACTGTGATCTACAATGCATGTTGTAAGAGGCGACTGATGTAGGGTCTAGGGAAGCTACCCTAGTAAATAAAAAGCATCGCCGAAATCGGATGCTCTGGCCTACTTTTAGACGCATAACTGGCACACCGTACATCGCTCTAAGGCTCAGATCACAAACAAATCACACAGATTTGTTAACAAGTAACCGAGATGGAACGTTCGAAGAAGAAGATATTCAAAGTCATACAGAGAGTTATACAGTCCCACACAGAACCAATACTGACATACGGAGGATACGAGTCACGGACAATAAACAAACAGATCGTAAAATCTCTGAGGGCCACAGGGATGTGGTTTTAGAGAAGAATGCTACCCGTCTGCCCAGCGTGTTCTTAGCGCGTTGGAATACGGGTGACTATCCCTCTGTGTGTGCGTGTTCAATTCCGCGGGATGGCAGAAAAAGCCACAGATTCCCCAGATTTACGGTGTTCGTGGCACGAACCGAAGGGTTACGATGTCCATTGCACTGAGCCGAAGAGCTGAAATCTCAAGTGCTTTGGATCGGAAAAAAATTAAACAAAAATACAATTCATTCTTAAACCTCTACCACCACCGTAACCAGATAACTCTAGATTTCACAATTCCTGAAGAATGCTAATACTAGGACTCTAAAATGAATAACGGAGTGTTGAATGAGGTCAAGACACAGAGAAAGCTTATTATCAATATAAGAAAGAGGCCGTCATTATATTTCGGACATATCTCGCATGTATTGCTCACTGTCTATTTATTAATCATATTCATTGGCTTCGGTGCTTTCCCTAGGGTTCATGAAACCCCTTATTCTTATCGTAGTGTAGATGTGGGAAACTATGACCACGAAGTGAATGGGACTCTGGCTTGTCTAGTGAGGGTGTGAACTGACAAAGGTCAGTTTTTTTTTTCTTTATTCTAAGTAGGAAGACGAAACACAATTTTAAAATAAAAACAAGCAGAAACTGAATGTGCTGGCTTACGGGTCTGTAGGAACCACACTGGCACAACAAACCCACGCTTTAGGGCGCAAATTAAGCCCTCTGTGAGTGCGGGTTCAATTACGCGGGCTGGCAGAAAAAGCCATAGATTCCCCAGATTTACAGGGTTCGTGGCACGGAAGCGAAGGGTTACGATGTCCATGACACTGAGCCGAAGAGCTGAAAGCTCAAGTGCTTCTGAATCGGAAAAAAGGCGCATCTCACAAACCAAACAAACAAATTGTTAAACAAATAGTTCTTCTTCTTCACCAAACACTTCATATCGACCACTTGTTAAATCACTCTTTGTGGTCTTTTTGTGATGTGAGCCTAAGAGTGATTGTACGTTGCGCAAGTTATGCGCTTACAAGTAGGCCAGCATATTATATTTCTGCGACGTTTTTTATTTACTAGGGTAGCTTCTCTAGACCCCTACCTCAGTCGCCTCTTACGACATGCCTTGTAGTTTGCAGTGTTACTATTCTTTGCTTCCATGTAGCCTCAGCAAGAAATGATGAACTCAACATGTTCATGTAAAGTCAAACGAGAAGTGTAGAAGAAATAGAAGAAGAAGTAGAAGATGAAGTAATGAAGAAGTGAAGATGAGTGAAGATGAAGTGAAGAAGAAGTAGAAGAAGGAAGTAGAAAGTAGAGTTGAGTGAAGAAGAAGCTGAAGAAGAAGTAGAGATGAAGTAGAAGAAAGTAGAAGATGAAGTAGAAGAAGAAGTAGAAGGAACACGTAGAAGAAGAAGTAGAAGAAAGTAGAGATGCAAGTTGAGAAGAAGTAGAAGAAGAGTAGAAGAAGTGAAGAACAAGTAGAAGAGAAGTGAAGAAGAAGTGAAGATGAAGTAGAAGTAAGAAGTGATATAGTTAGCATGAATGTTAGAGAGAAGTGAAAAGCTTAGAAGATGAGTTGAAGAAGTATAGAAGAAGAAGTAGAAAATGAGTGAAGAAAAGTAGAAGATGAAGTAGAGAAGCTTTAGAAGATGAAGTAGAAGATATAGTAGAAGAGAGTAGAAGATGAATAGAAGGATGAGTGAAGAAGAAGTTAGAAGATGAAGTAGAAGAAGAATGTGAAGTTAGAGAAGATGAAGTAGAAGATGAGTGGAAGTAATAGTAGAAGAAGAAGAAGAATAAGAAGAAGAAGTAGAAGAAGAAGAAGTAGAAGAAGAAGTAGAAGATGAAGTAGAAGAAGAAGTAGAAGAAGAAGTAGAAGAAGAAGTAGAGAACAAGTGAAGAGAAGTAGAAGAAGAAGTAGAAGATGAAGTAGAAGAAGAAGTAGAAGAAGAAGAGAAGATAGAAGAAAGTAGAAGAAGAAGAAGTAGAAGAAGAAGTAGAAGATGAAGTAGAAGAAGAAGTAGAAGAAGAAGTAGAAGATGAAGTAGAAGAAGAAGTAGAAGAAGAAGTAGAAGATGAAGTAGAAGAAGAAGTAGAAGAAGAAGTAGAAGATGAAGTAGAAGAAGAAGTAGAAGATGAAGTAGAAGAAGAAGTAGAAGATGAAGTAGAAGAAGAAGTAGAAGAAGAAGTAGAAGATGAAGTAGAAGAAGAAGTAGAAGAAGAAGTAGAAGATGAAGTAGAAGAAGAAGAAGTAGAAGAAGAAGTAGAAGATGAAGTAGAAGAAGAAGTAGAAGAAGAAGTAGAAGATGAAGTAGAAGAAGAAGTAGAAGAAGAAGTAGAAGATGAAGTAGAAGAAGAAGTAGAAGAAGAAATAGAAGAAGAAGTAGAAGAAGAAGTAGAAGAAGTAGAAGAAGAAGTAGAAGATGAAGTAGAAGAAGAAGTAGAAGAGAAGAAGTAGAAAGAAGTAGAAGAAGAAGTAGAAGAAGAAGAAGAAGAAGTAGAAGATGAAGTAGAAGAAGAAGTAGAAGAAGTAGAAGAAGAAGTAGAAGAAGTAGAAGATGAAGTAGAAGAAGAAGAAGAAGAAGAGAAAGGAGTAAGATCTCAGATATCCCAGCTTCCAAACTCTGATGCATTTTATTGTAGTATTCCTAGTAAAAGGAAGACATCTCTTTAGCTGTACAAGACAGATCGCTTGCGACTAATCTATGCATGATAAATAGTCGGTATTTTAGCTCTACATACATTCCAAAACCAGTAGAGGTCTATTCATTAAATATTATATTGCAATTACCGTCAGTGAAACACTTAACAGCAGAAAGCCCCCGTACAACACAAGGCTAGTCGGTTGGGATTCAGAAAGACCCCTATCAACACAAGACTAGTCGTTTGGGACTTATAAGATTAAATCATCCATTATGATCTTCCAAATCCACGGATAAGAAAGATAATGGCGATGTGTTGTTAGTGTCTGTATACCCAGATTATGTTCTGAAAGTTGCGTTTCATATTTTCTTTTTTCTACTTTTGAATGATAAGTGTTTTTTTTTTTTTATTGTATTGTTTGGTATGAATGCTTTCTGTCTTCTTCTTCTTCTTCTTCTTCTTCTTCGTCTTTGAACGCTTCATATCGATCGTTTTTTGTGATTTATAAGTCGCAGTGTTACTATTCTTTGCTCCGCTTGTGGACTCGGGCAACACACTAGCGCACTTTCTGTCTAACTTGATAAGAATATATTGATGTTGTCCGCCCCTGTGTTGCCAGGGCTCGCAAGGGGAACAAAAATAACAACACTGCGATCTACAAGGAATGTCTTTAGATGCCTTTGAGGTAGGGGCCTAGGAAGCTTCTAGTAAATAAAAAGCATCGCAGAAATCAGGTGTGCTGGCTTACTTGTAGGAACATAACTGACACAAAGAAGAAGAATAAAAATCGTCGCAGAAATCGAATGTCCTGATTTACCTGTAGGAACCGCCCGAGTGGTTACTGGGGCCCAAATTTGGGGTGTAAAGAATAGAACCACTGTTACCTGCCACGCATGTCGTAAGAGGCGACTAAGGAGGTTTGGGTGAAATCGGATGCACATGTCCTAAACGTGTAGAAGTCTGTGTTTAGGGGCATACCAAACCAATGTGTAACGTATACACGTTCTTGGCAAAGATCAAACATATCACAAAGAGTGATTAAAATTGGTCGTAAAGAACGAACTCAAAGAAGAAGAAGAAGAAGAAGAAGAAGAAGACCTGTAGGAACATAACTGGCACAAAGAAGAAGAATAAAAAGGATTGGGTGTAACAGAGTGAATGACTTTGAATATTATCATCATCAAGTGCAGTGTCGGCTGGCGATCATGGATATTCACAAATCTCTGTCTCTGGTGTTTACTATCATCTCAGATGTTGACGCTCTTTCGTACCAGGAAGTCAGGCTATCCAAAATTTCCTTTCTCTGTCTTCCTCTGTCTCGTCCCCCTTCAATTTTCCCTGACTGTTATATTGTGTTCTAAACCTTCTTTTCAATCTCACATTCGACGCTCCACACGTGATGAAATGAATTGACCCTCCTAACTCCTGCACACTAGAGTCTATAAAGGAAAACGCTACGGGAATATAACAAAAATAATTTTTAAGCAGTGTTGAATAGTACTGGTAAATAGTATCATTTACTGTAAAATGGAAAGCAGAATTATTATTACTATTATAGTAGCTTTTTCCCATAATCCCTACAGTTATATTAGTTATAAATGTATCGCTTCTGGTTCTGTCATGTCTTAGACAAAACAGCACCCGTGTGGTTACAGGGACCCAAATTGGGGTATAAAGAAAAGAACCACTGTTACCTGCCACGCATGTCGCAAGAGGCGAGTAAGGAGGTAGATTGTGGTGCTAGCTATCCGCACCGTAAAAACACTAGATGGCTACAGAACGGAGAGAGAATCGAGTAAACGCTGGCTGGAACCGGACACATGGTCGAAGGATAAGCACTAGAGCTCCAAATAGTGCGGAAGATGTGACGTAAAACACACCAATGCTAAGATCGATTAATCAGATTTCACATGAATAGAATTTATGGGGAAATCTGGTATATCGGTCTGGACGGTGATCGCGAGAAAGAGAGAGAGAGAAAGAGAGAGAGAGAGAGAGAGAGAGAGAGACAAAGCAAAATTCATTCGATGAGGATATTCTAAACAAATCTACATCACATATCGAAGTGAATCTGAACATTTGTTCTAAGACGCGCGTGTGGTGCCTGGTACCGCAGGGGGAGTAAAGAATAGTACCACTGCGACCTACAAAGCATGTCATAAGAGGCGACTGATGTAGGACCTAGGAAGCTACCCTAGTAAATAAAAAGCATCGCAGAAATCGGAAATGCTAACCTACATGTAGGCTCATAATTGGTACAACGTACAATCGCTCTTAGGCTCAGATCACATACAAATCGCACAGAGTGGTTAACAAGTAGTCGATATGGAGCGTTAGGGATAACGGATACATCGCCGAAGGATAAGCACCAAAGCTCCAAATGGTGCCGAAGATGTGACGTAAAACAAACCAATGCTAAGGTTGCATGAATCAGATTTCCACATGAACAGAATTTATGGGGAAATCTGGTACATCAGTCTGGGCGGTGATCGCGAGACAGAGACACGTTTTAATTAATCAATGTAAAGTAATAAACAATTGCAGCCTGCAAAGTGGTTAGACGTCGGGCTCTAAAACGTGAATTATTCTTCTTCGACGAACGCTCCATATCGACCACTTGTTAACCACTCTGTGTGATTTGTATATGATCTGAGCCTAATGGCGATTGTACGTTGTGTCAGTTATGCGCCGTCAAGTATGCCAGCACATCCGATTTCTGCGACGTTTTTTATTTGCTAGTAAAGCTTTCCTAGATCCTACTTCCGTCGTCTCTTAAGACATGCCTTGTAGATCGCAGTGGTAAAGCTTTCCTAGATCCTACTTCCGTCGTCTCTATGACATGCCTTGTAGATCGCAGTGGTAAAGCTTTCATAGATCCTACTTCCGTCGTCTCTTACGACATGCCTTGTAGATCGCAGTGGTAAAGCTTTCCTAGATCCTACTTCCGTCGTCTCTTACGACATGCCTTGTAGATCGCAGTGGTAAAGCTTTCCTAGATCCTACTTTCGTCTTCTCTACGACATGCCTTGTAGATCGCAGTGGTAGCTCAGATCATTTGCCTTTGACATGCCAGATCGCAGTAAGCTTTCAGTCCTTCTTCTTTACGACATGCCTTGTAGATCGCAGTGGTAAAGCTTTCCTAGATCTTACTTTCGTCTTCTCTTACGACATGCCTTGTAGATCGCAGTGGTACTTTACTTTACTTCCCTTGCGGACCCGGCACCACATGAGCGAACGTGGTTTAAAATGTTGGTTTGCTCACAGGAACATTCTCCATAACCCTTTAAGAATAATTGATCTGCATGCTGCGCTGTGACATCATGGGCAATCATACTTCATCTCTCAGTAAAAATGTCCATTACGACTCGCTAATCGAAGATAAAGTGCAATGTAGTTTTTTTGCATCGATAAAAATGAGAATGAAAATATTCACACCTAGTCTGCCCTGGCAATCGCTGTCTAGGCTACACGATTGAGTGGTTAATATCTCGCCATCATTATTTCAATTCGGTGAATAACCACATGGGATCTGATCTCTTTCTTAAGCTAGATAAACCACGTAGCACCGGCGAGGGTCGCCGATGCAATTATGAGGTTGGTAAAAAATGCCAATATCTATTTGAATTATTATTTTTTTTTTTGCCAGTGCAGCAACTTTCCAGCCTACTCTTACTGATTTTACGCTGCTAATGTTTTTTTATATGCTCTTCTTGTATACGCGATTTAGGTTTTATTGTCCATCTCCGATAGGACAAGGAACTCGATCTCACTTAAACTGAAATCATGGATCATTGGAGAATAAAGCAATCCCTCCGCATCGCAGAAGAAAATCGAGAATTTTTTGATCCCTCAGCGTCACAGAAAACAAAATTTCGAAAGTGTTTATCTAGACATAAAGTGCACTTAGGTGTGGCACAGACTGCCGCAGTACATAGTCAACTGAGGCAGACAAAGTAGCGCAGACTATGGCACAAGGTCAATTTAGTCTGACAAAGTAGCGCAGACTGTGTCCATATGGTCAATTGAGATGGAAAAGTGGTGCAGACTGCGGCACATGTTTAATGAACACAAATGGGTGCAGTAGCATACTGTCAATTGAGTCTAACAAAGTGGCGCAGACTGCGGCACGTATTCAATTGAGACGGACAAAAGGGCACATATTCCGGCACATGGTCAATTGAGTCTGACAAGTAAAGCGCAGACTGCGGCACATGGTCAGCTGAGACGGACAAATTGGCACATACTGCGGCACATGATCAATTGAGACGGTCAAATGGGCACAGACTGCCGCACATGGTCAATTGAGACGGGCAAAGTGGCGCAGATTATGGCACGTGGTCAATTGACAGATAAAGTGGAACACACTGCGGTACATGGTCAATTGGGACAGATAAAGTGGCGCAGACAGCGGCACGTTGTCAATTGAGACAGATAAAGCGGCACAAGGTCAACTGAGACAGACAAACCTATTTTAAATTACTACACAGAGTAATCGGCATTGTATCAGATCTGGTTAGTCATATGGAAGCGGTAATAACTAATACATACCAGAGGACCAGAATGATAGTTTAGTCTGTCTTTTCTCTTCAACACTTGTAAGATCTGGCTACACCTGCAAAGAGAACAAGGTTCTTGCTGTCATAACTCTGAGAATCACTGAAATACTCAACCTCTTCCGGTCGCAACACGACAACTGCACGATAGGAGGGTTTATTCAAATTACTGGAATGAAAACTTGAATTTTTCGTCGAAAAGAGTTCATTTTTTGAGTGAGCAACATGCCATAACATAACAAAAACCAGATTTGTTTTTAGGTTGACCGTGATGTGCATCGAATTAAATGGTCTTTAACCCCTGAATGTGGTCGTTCTAGAACAATCGCAGAAGTAGCTCCATGGCTATAATCACGTGTAGATTGCCAATAATGGATGTTTATAGGGCAACTGCTAGAAAAGAGGAAGTACTGCAGGGGTCACCAATAGACTCTACCAGTTTAGGAATCTCCACGACACTAAGCATAGCACTACACCTTAGAGTTGTTAGAGATCCTGGGTCTTAAAAAAGCGGTTTTCACCCCAGGAAAAAATGCGAAATAATCCCATAATTTCTGGGATTCCAAAACAAACAAACCACTCAAAAACAAATAAACTGAAACTTCACAATTAGAACCATCCCCATGAAAAATGCAGAAATAATCCCATAATTTCTGGGGATTCCAAAAACAAACAAACCACTCAAAAACAAATAAACTAAAACTTCACAATTAGGACCATCCCATGAAAAATAACACTGGGGCCTTCAAATCTTGAAAGAAGAAATCACTTTAAATCTTTAATGACTAACTTTCCAAATGATAAGAGACGACATTCAAGCAACTCTCTGTAGATACAAATAAGATGCGCTTCTGAAATAAAGAAAAGTTTGAAACGGAGGATCTCCCCGTTGTCCTCTTGTCACCACGTTCCGAAAAGTAACACACCTTCAAATTATCTCCGTAACAAAGGAAGAGAATCTAGATTCCAGAGACTGACAGACAAGTGTGGTTGGAAATAGGAAACATCAGGGAAATCCATGCTGAGGGAAGAAATAGGAAACATCAGGAAATCCCATGCTGAGGGGGAAAACATTTGAGCAATAATAATTGGTATGCGAGGAAAGTGATCGCAGTCTTAGTGTTGTCAATGCTGGTGCTTAACAAGTCAGGAAAGCTAATGCTTTAATGTCGGCTAGAGTAGGAGAGACTTAGTAATGACAGAGCGTGGCCTCAGTCCGTGATGGTGATGGATTGTTCAGAATAAAAAGAAGAGGTAGTGTTTCTATTCTGTACTGATAACAATAACAACGTTAAAATTACCATGAATAATGCATATATAAACATATATAGAATATATAACAAATAACTATAGACATATATAAACATATATAGACATATATAAACATATATAGACATATATAACATATATAACATATAGACATATATAACATATAATAGACATATATAAACATATATAATATAAATATATAACATATATAGACATATATAACATTATACATTAGACATATATAAATATATAGACATATTAACATTATAATATATAGACATATATAAATATATAGCATATATAACATATCATATAAAATATAGACATATATAACATTATGCTATGACATGTTTATTATAGACATTGAACAATAGGTCATAAAGCTATTCCATTTTAACGGTCCGACTGTATGTTATAAATTGACAAAGACATTAGTTTTAGCTTTCGCGGTGCCATGATATGCAACTTTACTTATCGTAGACACTAACAAATCGAAACTTGCTTTTTATGCCAACCATAACATTAGAATGTATGCACTATGGGCAATATAGATACTTAACCGAAATGACAAGAGCTTTGACATATAAAAATATAATTATAGTATTGACTATATAACATATACTATAGAAATGAGACATTTAATAAGCATGAAAAACATATTTGAATATATGCAAAGACTTGATATATGGACAAAGAATAAAACATATATAAAGACTAATAAATAAAACTGTGATGCATACTATAAAAAATTGAGATATTTGGACATATTAAAAAGACACTAAGGCTGAAAATACCATCATGAAGGAGGCATACTGGCAAAGAAAAGAATGATAAACAAAAAGATGAACTAGGATGTAACTGATGGTTTAACATGACGTTGTAGAGGCAAAATCTGGCTCAAAGAGAGAAATTCGAAGGACAAGTTGTGAGTGGCAAAGTTCTGCTCAGGACAAGCTATTTGATGATGATGATGATCTGACTTGATAAGAATGCAGACAAGAAACCCAGTGTTGGAATAAGTTGCGGTTTTCCTTTCTGAGAACTAGTCTGAGAATGATGTTATCATTTAACAGATAACAGTGATTGACACCGAAGATCGTCATCTTCACTCTCAAGTGAATAGGAGCTGTGAGGAAAAGTGGGTTTATAGACTACAAATAGTCCCATATGGAAATCATGGCAGTAACTAAAGCGATGGTCTGGCTTATAACATATTTTATCACATGCATGTTTCTCAGTGACTCAATGAGGTTGCTCAGAAGATTTAAACACGATGGTCAAGATCTTTTTCTTTGCGTTCGGTATATATGCTGTCTAAACCACGAGATGTGTTGCCTCTATGAAGCGTATGTAGTTTTAGTTCTCAAGAGTTCACATAGCTTGCCTGTATTTCATGGACATATTTCGTTCTTTATCTCTGCCCAGCGTGTTGTACGGTTGGACTTGGTGATATCCCTCTGTGTGACGGTAAATCGCGGGATGGCAGAAAACCACAGATTCAGATTTACGGGCTCGTGGACGAACCGAAGAGTTACGATATCCATTGGCCCGAGCCGAAGAGCTGAAATAGGTACTGGATCGGAAAAAATGTTTCTTTGGTATGTCTGATGGACATGACTGCAGGATATTATGAGTCTGTTTTTCTGTCTATATGCAACTTGCAGTCTGAGCGACTTATTCTGTGCAGTGATGGGCTTGAAAAGCAGGATGACCTAAAAATCAGTTTTGCAGATAGTGTAATGAAATTAAAATTGAGTATAGACTGCTATAAAAGCGGCGAGTTTAGATTTGATAAATTCTGAATCTTCTAAGGAAAAATATGTGCAAATTATTCAGAAATTGATATGAATCTACAACTAATAGACTTCAAGAATACAAATACAAATGTGTAGCTATAAAAGCACAGACATGTAGCAAAGAAGAATATAACAGCAATTAAACGTTGTCGTTAGTCGCCACATTATGACAGACACACCCAGGAGGAGATAGCATTATGGTCTAGGTAGTTTAGGCAGTGATGATGATCCAGACAACTAACTAACTTCGGTATATTTCACTTTACTTTGAATATTTAAATTTTTACATTAGACATATACCGAGAGTTATTAATCTTGAAGGATAAAAAGTTTGTTCTGTTGATAATTATTAAACAATATAGGATTGTTGATAACGAAGTGATAATATGTAGCGACGTTGCGGCGTGCGTGAAAATCGATGTTCGATTTCAGCGTTATAAAATTTGATGTACACGGTTATAAGATATAGCGATTTGTAGGGATTTACATTACAGTACTTCTGCAGTAGGATAGTTTTGAATGCTGTATGAGAAAAATAGTTTACAAAAACAAGTCAGATGCGCCTTATTAAGCGTAAGACGTTTGAAGTCATAGCTGCAAAAATTAATTTTTATTAATTAACTATTTTAACTCAAAACAATATTGCTCAGACGCTCATGAGACATAAGCAAGCTAATGAATTTTGTAGCCGCTGGTTATTTCCTGAGCATATGAGACCAACAAAACAAATAGGCATTATGAACTGGGTAACATTTAGGCCATATATTCCCAAACTTTTCGGCCCACCGCCCACTTTACACAACACAAACTTTGTAACGCCCCCTCTACATTATAACAGTTGACCACCGCCCCCTCCCCCACATATATACATGCTCTAGTTTCTCTTTGACATAGAAAATTGATATATATTTCTGTCATACATGGTCAATTTCAAATGATTATATGCATGAAATAGAAAATTGATGAAAAAAAGGATCGTGTAAGACGGGCAAAAGATGAATTTAAATGCAGAATTCAAATTTTAAATGATTATTCAATCGCATAATCACGAAAATAATTTATTTAAAAATATTTATTATTAATTTCTTCTTTAAGGAGCCACCGACCGCTAATCGCCTGAACATCCTGAGCATGAGGGAGGTATATAAGACAGTCTGCAAATAAGTACTGTTATACATCCGGCAGATTTCATACAAATTAAACCTTAGTGTGTTCACCAATTTTGGAACGAACTATACAAGTTGTCGTTACGGTCTCCCGTAGCATTCGTTCTAACACCTTCGGTCAAATGTTCTTACAAACAAGTGTCCAGTCATCATTCCTTTGAAGCGACTTCTTTCTCTCATCTCTTGATATTAACGAGCTAGTGAACACACAAGATGAGCTTCTAAAGCTCAAGTCAACACACTTGGTTTCAGCCCCGAGGCTGCGACGAGGCCAAATTACATTTCCACAACGATTGACATTCGAGGGCAACACATTTCCTTAGGTAAAGTGCCTTGCTGTTTTCATGAGAAGAGAATATTCATCTCATCATCATCATGTGCAGTGCCTGCTGGTGTTGGTGATCACAGATCTTCGCAGAATTAAGTAGCAATCGTTGACGATCAGCTCAGTTGTTGACGCTCTTTCTTGCTATGCCATCATACGGCTAAATCTCTCTTTCTCTCTGTTTGTCGTGTCGTCCTCCAACTATTCTTCTCTGCAATGTTTCTCATTGTCACAATGTGTCCTAATTATGTCTATCTTTCTATCCATCCATCCATCGATCCATCCCTATCTATCTACCTATCTACCTATCTACCTACTCTATCTATCTATCTATCTATCTATCTATCTTCTTCTTCTTCTTCGTTTCTTCTTCTTCTTCCGTCTGTCCGTTCTGTCTGTCTGTCTGTCTGTCTCCATCTTCCGTCCGTCGTCCGTCCTAGTCATCTCCATCTATCCATCTATCCATCTATCCATCTATCTATCCATCTATCCATCCATCCATTCATCCATCCATCTATCCATCTATCCATTTATCCATCCATTCATCCTCTCTTCCAGTCATTCTATCCATCTATCTCCGTCCTTGTCCATCCACCCATCCCTATCTCTCTCTCTGTCTGTCTGTCTATTCATCTATCTATCTATCTATCTATCTATCTATCTATCTATCATCTATCTATCTATCTATCTATCTATCTATCTATCTATCTATCTATCTATCTTCTATCTATCTATCTATCTATCTATCTATCTATTATCTATCTATCTTCATCTATCTATCTATCTATCCATCTATCCATCTATCCATCTATCCATCTATCCATCTATCCATCCATCCATCCATCCATTCATCCATCTATCCATCTATCCATTTATCCATCCATTCATCCTCTCTGTCTGTCTTCTATCCATCTATCTCTCATCGCCTGTCCATCCACCATCCTATCTCTCTATCCATCATCCATCCATCCATATCCATCATCCATCCATCCATCATCCATCCATCCATCCATCCATCTATCCATCCATCTATCCATCCATCATCCATCCATCCATCCATCCATCCATCCATCCATCCATCCATCCATCCATCCATCCATCCATCCATCCATCCATCCATCCATCCATCCATCCATCCATCCATCCATCCATCCATCCATCCATCCATCCATCCACCGATCTCTTCGTCCGCCCGTCTATATGCCTATGCGTCTATATATTTATATCTGCCTCTCTGTATATCTGTCTGCCTCTCTGCAAATCCAACCGCCCACCTGGCCGTCAATCGATACGTCCATTCACCTGTCTGTTTCGATCTATTTATCCCTTTAGTCACCTTATCATCTATAAACATTCTTTTGCGATTCGCACGTTTTCACACAAATGCATTGCGATTCGCAAAGTCTTCTATACGTCTTCATGTGGGTGTATTCAGTTTACATTTTCACAAACTTCAAATTTGTGTATCTGATATCCCCAAGTGTATTACCTACCGCATTTTCATCTTACTTACATACAACCAAGTACATTCCACTAACAAGGGACCACCTTGCTGACCTCAAACCATAAACAAAGTCCACACAAATGTGTTTCTGTGTTGTTTTAACGTTACCGAACGAATCTCTTCAGCGGACAAAAGAACGTGAACGATTCGACGTTGAGAACCAGCATTACATGACAAACACATGACCGAGGCTAGTCGTTACCCCCGGTAACTTAAGCCGTTCAGCTCAGTCGGAAGACCGGAAATTCTTGTTGGTGTGGGCCGACTTTCTATATATGTTTGATACGCAGACCCCTGTAACAGATAGCCGAATAGCATAACCGTATCCTCCGATAACCATACGTTCATCGGGTTCATGTAAAAATTCTAGGAAATAAGACCACAAACGTCGTGTAACCTCGCATTCCTGTGTTGTTGTATAAAGACGAATTCATTTTAAAATCAACATAACATTCTAAATCAAGGTTATATTATGTAATAAGTTGTTTAACAATAAGAAATATCAATATTATGAATATTTTTCATCAATAAATAACCATAGACTCATGAATTGAGTAAAATTGAAAAAAAAAAAAAGTTTTCTAGTTTCTATTAAATATATATAAAAATCAGCCCCAACTCAAAACTAGGACAGGGTTTCTGGTCAGTTATATTACCCAATATTAGAGTTGGCTGGGTTTAACTGACAATCGGAAATTTCTGTTTGATGGGGTCTGGCTTTTATATATGTTTGATAGAACACTTTAAGATTTATTGCAATTTTACTCAATTCTATGAGTCCATAGTTTTTTAGAGATGAAAAATGTTCATAATATTGATATTTCTTAGTGTAGAATTTACTTTGTGACATAATATAACCAAGTTACTGCACGTTGTTTTGTTTGTTAAATGAATTAATTTGTATCTAATAGCTTGAAATACGAGGTCATGCGACACTTGTACTAGTAAACCCTCGTTAACACGAACTCGAAGGGACCGAAAAATCACTAGTTCGTGTTAAAAAAATTCGTGTAATCGGGGACTCAAATTTTGGCATTGCAATGCAGCACAGTATTAACCATATACAATACAGATGCCATCATATAAACACTACTACAGTAATTAACTTTTAAAGAAGTACTCACGATTATTTTCGCAGAAAATTCCCGTATATTGCGCTGTTGCAGACAGGAGCGAAAGTGCATAGTAACTTCACGGCCAACTGTGTGTATAGCTTCGGAAACCTAGCGGTCATTTCAGCTGTTGTAGCAAACCGTTCTAAAGTGTCCAAGGCCGTTAACACTCCTGGCGGGTGGGCGGTATACTATTGTCTTCATCACTTTCTTCTGATGATATTTCTTGCACCTCACACACAACTGATTGTACATGTACATCAGATTCCTCTGGAGAACACACGGCAACATCGTCATCTGCACTAATGAATTCCTTAAAACTAACTCCAGGGTTTGCAACGTCTTGAAGAATATCCCATTCGTCATGAGAGGTGTCGATGTCACCATCTAACTCTTCGATAGGATTAGTGTTGCTATGTCTCCAGGCTCTGCTAAAGCAGTTCTGCAAGTGTTTTGATGGCACAGATTCCCAGGAGACAGCGATAGCTTTATTGCATCGAGCACACTCCAACTTGGGGTTATCGTGTTGTTTTCAACAGCGCGAATTGCAGCTCTCACAAGTCGCTTGCGATAAGCTCTCTTCATAAGAGCAATAATGCCTTGATCTAAAGGCTGAAGACGACTTGTTGCATTTGGGGGAAAAATTGAACCTTTACGTTTGTTAAGTTCAGATCATGTATTTTATGGGCCGTACACCTGTCCATTGTCAGAAGAACATGCCTATTCTGAGCCACCATTCGACTGTTGAAATGAAGAAGCCACTTACGAAATGATGTGCTGTCGATCCAAGCTTTCTTATGGTGAGAGTAGATGCAAGGTAGAGTATCCATGTTCATGTTTTTAAAACAACGTGGTTTCTTGGACTTGCCTATCACCCATGGGAGGTGTTTATCACTGCCGTCTGCATTACATACAAGGACAACAGTTAGACGTTGTTTACTGCGCGCTCCACCATGGCACTTGTCACCTTTTATTCCGAGGGTATGACTTGGAAAAGATTGTAAAAAGTCCAGTTTCGTCCATATTGTACACGTCACACGAGGCATACTTTTCTCTCACTCCGTAAAATCCATGCAACCAGTTGTTTGCCCCTTCTTCATCAACTTTATTTGCTTCACCACAAATCACTACTGATGAAATTGAGTCTCTTTTGGAACCGGTACAGCCAACCAGCGGAACAGCTGAAATCTTGAATATCCAAATTTTTGGCAATCTCATTTGCTTTCGACTGAATTATAGGTCCACTTAAAGGTACATTGAAGTGCCATATGGTTGAACCATTCTAGAAGTAGCGTTTCGATATCTTCGTACTTAGCACTACGAAGTCGCTTAGATTTGTTACCGGAACCTAATGCAACAGCATTAAGAATTTTTTCCCGGTCTTTAATACTGTGGATAAGTAGACTTGGCAATTCCATACTGTTCAGCAATTGTCTTTTTCTTCAATGCACCACGATCTACTTCGTTTAGAATTCTTAGTTTTGTTTCCAGATCTATACCTGTCTGCTTCCTCTTAGACATGACTCTTCAACTGACTCATCTAACTGTTCGTCCTATCTGAACATTTTCTACCAGATTTTATCAACTGAATTTCACTTCATTTCACTTTCTGCTCCTCCCTTCTCTCCTTCCACCCCTTCCTGCCCAAAACCAATCTTTACTTCTAATTGGGTGTTCTGGCTATAAAATTCTCGTACCTGTAATAAAAATACAGTACCCAGAGCTTCTAGATGTAACGAATCCTGGAAACGACTAATTTACTTCCGACAGATCTGCTATCGCACCTTCCGGGGACGTATTAATCTTTTCCCCGCTGTCCGAAAATGCTTTGTGTACATATTAATGTCTCCACATCTCCGCCTCTATCTCAAACTCAAGGCATCCACGGTAAATGAAACTGTTAGTGTTCCCTTCCGATCACTAACAATGAAAGGCTTTAAGGTGACAACAAACATTGTGAAGCTTTGAAGTTCGGGTTAAATGAGATAAAATTGGCGGAGGGACTAAAATACAGTTCGTGATTCGTGGTATACAGAAATTCGTGTTATTTACTGATAAGAAATAGACATTATGACGGGACCACATTTTTGTTCTTGTTAACCGGTGTTCGTGTTAAGCGAGTTCGTGTTAACGAGGGTTTACTGTAGTATAATTTCGGAAAATGTTAACCTGAGCTAATGTCGGCCTAATGTTATCGGAGACCAGGGGTGAAAAGTTTCTGGGAAGTTTTGCAAGATCAGTCTTAATGTGGTGCCGGAGTCCACAAAGGACGTAAAGAATAGTACCACTACGACCTCATGCATGTAGTAAGAGCGACTAAGGTAGGACCTAGGAGGACTACTCTAGGAAATAAAAGGTCGTAGAATCGGATGCTGGCCTGCTTGTAGGCTAATAACTGGTCCAACGTACAATCGCTATTAGGCTCAGATCAAATAAAAATCACAAAGAGTGGTTTAACAAGTGGTCGATATGGAGAGTTCAAAAAAGAAAAATATATTTCTCTATATATATATTAGAGTTTTCCTTATCACTCGCTTCTTTGTTTATCCCAACCAAACCAAATAACATTCTATTCTGACTGCCCCTTCAGTCACACACCCCGAGCTAAGAAGAAACTAATTTACTACAGATCAGAGAAGCCAAAACGAAGAATACCTCTAGCAAGATTCCGAAAACTAGAATTGCAATCTCGTCTTATGATGATTACATAACACAGCCAAGATCACACACTTTCGCAAAAGTTATAGATTCCGATACGGGCCATTTTACTTCTATTCACAAAGATAGATTACTATGACTCTCAAATGTTCCAACGACTTCGAATCTTCTAGCACGAGTCGTTCAGGGTTGTTAAGGAGAAATTGCTCCGTTTCAAGGGTTCTTTCAGGAAAGTCAACAAAGGCCAGTCCTTGTTAGAGTGATTACCTGATACGAGATATTAAACTTCATGAGATTAGAATTTAGTTGGGTATTATGAGATTCGATTTTTATGTTAGTCCGGGCCAATGTAATATTAGAGTTTAGTCATAGATTTATTTTATTTAAAAAAATTATATTAGTTCTTGTACAAGTTGAATGTTATGTTAAATTGTGTCGTATTATTTGTATCTCAGTATCAGATGGACTTATTCACATATACTCAGTGTCCGGTTTTAATTCCAGTTATCGTTGACAATATTGTTATTATAGCTATTATTACTACCATCATTATTGTTATCTTCAACATCATCACTGTCATCGTAAACATCGATGTCATCACCATCATAATTATACTGCTGCTATCACCATAATCGATGATATCACCATCATCTTCCACATCGCTGTCATAGCCATCATCATCATCATACTCAACGCGGTCATCCCCATAATCGGTGTTATCACCATCGCCATCATCAATATCGCTGCAATCACCATCATCACAATCACCATCATCACAATCACCATCATCACAATCACCATCATCACAATCACCATCATCACAATCACCATCATCACAATCACCATCATCACAATCACCAACATCATCACTGTCATGACCCTAATCTCTATCAGCACCATATTCATCACCATTACTGTCATCACCATTTCTATTATCAACATCATCGCTGTCATTCGCCCGAGTGGTTACCAGGGTCCAAATTTGGTGTAAAGAATAGAGCCACTGTTACCTGCCACGCATGTCGTAAGAGACGACTAAAGAAATTTGATTGAAATCGGATACACACATCCTAAATGTGTAGAAGTCTATGCGTTTAGGGTCTACCAAACTAATGTGCAACGTATACACGTTCTTGGCAAAGATCAAACAAACATATCACAAAGAGTGATTAAAATTGGTCGTAAAGAACGAACGCAAAGAAGAAGAAGAAGATCGCTGTCATCACCATTGCTATCATCATCGTCGGTATAAAACTAATCGATATTAGAACCATATTCACCATTCGTCAAACTATAATCGATTTATCATCATCCTGTCAGCACTATAATCGATATCATCATCATCGCTGTCAACACTATAATCGATATCATCATCCTCACCATAATTACGGCTGTCATAATCGCTATCATCATCATCAAATTCATTCATCATCATCATGTTCATCATCATCCCCTGGGATTCAAATAAAACAACATTTTAAAGTTACGCAATCTCTCATATCTCCATTGAGAAAATGGATGACAACTCCTGATACAAAAGTGTGAATAAAACTGAAACGTCAATTGAACGCAGGAAATTAAAGAAAGGAGAAAATAACAAGGAAATGAGAATATAATAGAATGTGAATTACGTCCTTGATAGCATTTATTGCTCTCTCATTTCTAGTTATTGCACGAAATTATGTCTTTCGTACATTTTGTCTTCTCTTCTTCTTCTTCTTCTTCTTCCAACGCTCCACATCGACCACTTGTCAACCACTTTATGTGATTTGTATGTGATCTGAGCCTAAGAGCAATTGTACGGTTTGCCAGTTATGCGCCTAGAAGTAGGCCAGCACATCCGATTTCTGCGATGATTTTTGTTTACAAGGGTAGCATCACTAGGGCCTACATCAGTTGCCTTTTACGACATGCGTTGTAGGTTGCAGTGGTACTATTCTTTGCTTCCTTGCAGGCCCGACATCACACGGACGTTGTCTTATCTAAAATCTTTTAGTTTCTGTTTAGTTTGTTTGTTTGTTTGTTGGTTTTTTTTTTTTTTTTTTTTGGTTGTTGTTGTTCGTTTGTTTGTTTGTTTGTTTGTTTGTTTGTTTTGTTTGTTTGTTTTGTTTGTTTTGTTTGTTGTTGGTGGTGGTCGATTAAGTCTATATATGGCCGAGGTCCAGTTTAGCATATGACGGAAGTCTCCTCCTCTATTCTTCTTCTTCGTCCCATATTGATCACTTGTTAAACCACTCTTTCTGATTTGTATGTGATCTGACCCTAAGAGCGATTGTACGTTGTGCCTGTTATGCCCTATAAGCAGGCCAACGAATTCCGATTTTTGCGATGCATTTACTTACTAGGTAGCTTCCTATGCCCAACCTCAATCGCCTCTACACATGTCTTGTAGGTCGCAGTGTTACTATTTTTCGCTCACATTACGAGCCCCGAAAACACACGGGAGAATTGTATCATGAAAACAGAGTTTTGATTTTGTTTGTATGATGTCTTGTTAAAATACAGATTTTTAAAGTACCGAAGAATAACCTTCATGCAAACCAGATTACCTTTCATTTATGATAAGAACGAAGCTCATGTAGATTAGACGATATATATGTATATATTTAGAAAGAGAGAGTGAGAGAGAGTGATATATATAGAGAGAGAAAAGATGAAGAGAGAGATAGAGAGAGATAGAGAGTGAAAGAGAGGGATATATATATATAGAGAGAGAAAAGATGTAGATATATATATATATGTATATGAGAGAGAGAGAGAAATGAAGAGAGAGATAGAGATAGAGAGGAAGATAGATATATTTAGAGAGAGAAAAGATGAATACAGAGAATGAGAGAGATAGAGAGTGAGAGAGAGAGATAGAGATTAGAGATAGAGAAAAAGAGAGAGAACAGAGATTAAGAGAAAGTGGTAGAGAGAGATTATAAGATGATGGGATAGAGTGAATTTATATCTGTGATAGACCTGCACGAATACATTGAAAGACAAAAAATGCAGTGGTTTGGACATTTAATGAGAATGGAATACAACCAACCACCAATAGCAGCATATAATAAAAGAGATCAGGTACTAGAGCCAAGGAAGACTCAAGAAAATGATGGATAGACAACATCAAGACCACACTAAATAAACATGGATATAACACAACAAGGACGACTCATCTGGCCCTGTGACACAAATTAAAGCTCCACCCCTACGCTTAATGGCAAGAGTGGACAACCAATTTCATCATCCACCTTGGAACATCCACATGGGAACTGGGAATAGACGATAGATAGAGATAGAGAGAGTGAAAATATGTATGTATATCTATAAAGACTGAAAGACTGCTATTCATAGGATTGAACCAAAGGACGCTTCATGTCAATGATTATACTATGGAAAGATGAATGTGAACGAGGATAATTCAGAAAATCACAGCAAGGTAGTGATTCTGCTGTAAGCAATAATCACACGATTAGTAAGTAATTTGTGGTTACTGAATTTTGACCTCAGCTTGTGTTTCAGTGAACATGTTGAACATGCCATTGTCAAGATCGTAAAGATCGGGCGGCGATGAGAGCAGCGGCTGCTGATATCGAGCAGCGACTTCTTGGCATCGTGTCAAGTCGTCGCACAGACAAATTAATAAAAGATTAACATAAAATGTCTATATAAATTATCACTGTCTTCAAACTGACATCATGGGCCCTCGCCGGTGCACAGAGCTCATGAACTGAAGCTGAGAGTTATTTGTGTATGAGAAAGATCGGAACAGGCAAGGTTTTTCAATAAAGAGCAATAATGATGTTATCAATTAATCCATCTCTCTCATGCACCCACAAAATCTCACTCACTCACGCACACAAACATACACTCACACACACAGTTGTAACTGCATTTTCCTAACAAAATGTCGTCAAGGTCCAACAAACACACACACACACTCTCTCACTGCCACATATACCCACACCTCACTCTTGCACACTATCTACCACCTTCTTAACTTACTTGTCCCTACACGTCCATTATTTAACTAGTTCTATGAATAATATTTCATCAACTTCTCTTTTAAATACCATTATCTGTTAGTGAACATATTTCTTTAAACAAGGTCTCTTACACCACTCAAACCATCACTCTTTCTTTGTGTCTGAATAGAGGGAGAGAGAGAGAAAGAGAGAGAGAGGGGAAAGGGATTATCGAACCTTCATTGGAAACATGCTTTTTTTAGCTGTTCCCCTTGATAACCATAATCAGGTCCATCTTTCATCACCGCAACCCGTCTGCTAGAAGAAAATATCGTTATTGCGTCATCATTACCACAACCCCGCCCCAATAGAAATCTGCCGCCACTTATGATATTAACGCTGCACAAATATAATCATAGCTGGAGGAGAAGATTGAGAATCAATATGAGGGGGTGAACAACAAGGGTTTTGGACTAGTAACGTGCTGGACATGAGATGAGCAAGAAACTGCCCTTCTTCTTCTACCGCTCTATATCTACCCCATTTAACCACTCTTTGTGATTTTATGTATCTGAGCTCATGAGCGAGCATGCTTTGTGCCATTATGCGTCCTACAAGTAGGCAAGCACATCCGATTCCTTCGATGCTTTTTATTTACTATAATAGCTTCTTAGATCCTAATCAGTCGCCTCTACGACATGCCTTGTAGGTGTGCAGTGGTACTATTCTCTGCTTCCTTCAGGGCCCTGGCACCACGGGCGCCAAAGGTCCAAAGGCGAAGGATTGACATCATTGCACGGATCTCCATATGGCTTCGTCCTGTCGATAGAAAGGACATGCCGTCCGCTGAGAGTATTTCACGAACTCCGTAGCTCCGGCAACAATCTTAGGATCCAGGAAAACAATTACCCATGCGTCTCGGTCTGGATTCGAACCCAAAATCTTCAGTACGACAGGTAATCTATTAACCACTTCGTCGTTGAGACCCTGACATGAGTAAGATATGATTGATAACTTGATGAAGTGCATGAAGTAGGATGAAGTCTAAGAGGGTATACAGACGAAGGATTGATTTCATTGTACCAAGTTTTTCCCCAAATAGTTCGGTCTTTTCCCGCAGAAATGTCACGCTCCCTGTCGATGGTACTGACTGGACTTATTCCTCTCTACTCCTCGGGGAGAATATAGTCTGTACACTTGTTCTCCACTTTTCCAGCAGAAATGTCACGCTTCCTGCCGATGGTACTGACTTGATTTATTCCTCTCTACTCCTCGGGGAGAATATAGTCTGTACACTTGTTCTCCACTTTTCCAGCAGAAATGTCACGCTTCCTGCCGATGGTACTGACTGGACTTATTCCTCTCTACCCTCGGGAGAATATAGTCTGTACACTTGTTCTCCACTTTTCCAGCAGAAATGTCACGCTTCCTGCCGATGGTACTGACTTGACTTATTCCTTTCTACTCCTCGGGAGAATATGGTCTGCAGCAATTGTTCTCCACTTTTCCCGGTTTATGGTTGTTTTCTTTATGGCTTCCCATGATAGTTCAGCATTTTTTAGTTCCTGAAGAAGATTCCGTCTCCATGTCTGTTTGGGATGTCCTTCTTCTTCTTCTTCTTTGCGTTCGTTCTTTAAGACCAATTTTAATCACTTTGTGATATGTTTGATCTTTGCCAAGAACGTGTATACGTTGCACATTGGTTTGGTAGGCCCCTAAACGCAAAGACTTCTACATGTTTAGGACACATGCATCCGATTCAGCAAAGGGTTGATGTCCTCTTTCCTCTGTTCTTGCAGTTTCCACTCAAGTTTTTGTTTAGTGACACTGGACTGTGTCTTCGGTAGTGTATGCCCGACCATCGCCATTTTCTCCTCTTAACCTGAGTCATTACATCTTTCTATCCTATTCTTACCTACAGTTCTGTGTTTTGCAACCATGTCATACCATCTCAGTCTGAGAATATGTCGAAGACATCTGTTGACAAAGGTCTGAATCGTATTTGTATTCACCAGACCCCAACGTTTTTCATTCATACAACAAGACGGATTTAATATTTGTGCTGAATATCCTTAACTTTGTTTTAGTGGAGATGACAGTTGATGTATATGCTGTATACAGGAGAGCAAATGCATTTCGGGCCTTCATGATCCTAGAGTTAATATCCTCCTTTGTAGCTCATCCTTGGCTGATCTCACTTCCAAGATGCACAAGTTCACCCGCATCTTCTATAGCATTTCCCTAAATCAATATCGGGTTTTTATGTATGTTGTTGCTCACAGTACTTTTGTCTTCTCTAGCTGATATCAAGACTCAACCTGGGCGGTTTCTGCCAGGTCAGTTACCTTTTTCTGCATGTCTTGTAGTCCGTGTGAGAGCAAGACACGATAGCCTCAGGAGTCCAGATCCTCTAGTATTGATATTAGTGTTACTGATGCTTTTCCAGGTCAGCGCATTTATAGGGACAACGTAACGCCAGGTTTAGGTGCTGGACTAACCAAGATCTCTACCTACCTCCACGGTGTCCTGAAACAGACATTGATTCTTTCTGACTAAGCGGGTAGGGATCGAGGTAGTGCTACTGGTATATAGTGGGGCAGACGAACAGAATCCCAGAGTGATTATTTCTGCACGTGCTCTACCGGCCCAAAGGAAATAGCTGAATAAATAAAAACGAACTGTTAGAAGTAACACGGTACGAGTCGTTATGAGGCACGTTCCCTCGAAACAATGGTCACACTCACTTTGCCATCTCTAGGCAAGAATCGTCGAAAATATGCAATGTGCGCGATGACACCAGGAAGATCAGCAAACTCAGTATCAGAGACCAAGCGGATTCAGATTGGGTAAGGTTGACGAAGCGAAAATCCTAAAATTGTTCATATGCCTAACGAAACCCTCTTTCCAACTCCCTGATCACCTAGAAAACGGGCAAGGTACTGTTGCATTAACAGCTAACATCCCCGAAATAACTGGGTGGTGAAGTTGGCGTCACAAAATCTCAGCTGTTGCATAGCGCCGAATGAACCACTACCTCTCCAAAATATATGTGCGCAGCCCCAGTCCAGTGTTTCAGAGGACGGAAAATGCAGAGTAAACATTGCAAATTGCTAAGTTTGTAGACTTCTACACGTTTAGGACATGTGCATCCGATTTCAGCCAAATCTCCTTAGTCGTCTCTTACGACATGCGTGGCAGATAATAGTGGTTCTATTCTTTACCCCAAATTTGGGCACCGGTAACCACTCAGGAAAGCCAAGTGTTTCTGAATCTAAAAAAAATAAAATATGTGCTTTACCAGTTTTGGATACCTGATAGTAGCAGCGGTATAAAAAAAAATATTCGTTACTACATGTAATACAGCTTTTCTGGCTGCATGGGACAGTAGGGAAATGATCATGGGGACAAGAGGACATGTGGATATAAGGGAAGTGTCAGCGGTATAACAGATATACAATACCCCCGACCAGTGACGGCTCGTGATAATTTTTGTTGGTGGGACCAGACAGAAATGTTCGGAAAAATCATGATTTCGGTTAGAATATATTTTAATGTATAAAATAATAAATACACGTTACACTTTAATTTTGGGGCCCGCCCACTGTCCCTTAATGACGAGTGCCATGCCCCGACGATGATTCAACATTATCGCACAACTTAGAAAGCTTAGAAATCTTTAGCTGTGTATTTGACATATCGTGTTTTCTAGTAACTGAACAGCATACAGTGATGCAGAAGTCCAGTTAACATAACAACCAACTTCTTCTCTTTCACCATTTACTTCTTTATAGAAGAGTAGGTTTAAGTGGATATACTGTCCTTGGCATGCAGGTGTTTACGGTATTGAGAGGGCGGACAGGCTTGCATCAACAACATCGATTTGTTGGAGTTGGATAATGGGGAATGTTCTTCGGTCTCTTCGCGATTGTCTGTTGGATGAGGACACTAACATAGATATTGAATTAAGAATCGATCCAGCGGTTTAAGCAGTTTGGAGTTACCAGTTGTACAAGTAGAACTGGATGCCTGAGGGTAGAGTGAGGAGTGTTTTTAATCAGTGTCCACGAAACCATCAGTATGCATACTCTTCGATATCTATTGGGGAGACTGAGCACCTATGGGTATGTCAGAGTGCAATAACCAATAACCAGAAGATTTGGGGGGGGAGATGTACTGATCTTGTGTGTGCTTGTTCTGATGTCCTTGTAAACTGGTATTAATTTTTAAGGCTGTTTTTTATGTCGTCGCTCCATCTTTGCGTGGTCTTCCTCTTGCTCTGTTACTCGTTATACGTTTTCTGTGTGGCTCTGTGTAGTAGACGATACTAGGGCATTCTTGTCATGTGTCCAAACCATTTAATCTGTTGTTCTTTTATGAATTCCATGACTGGTTTCACATCCAATCTCCTTCTGATTCCCTTCATTTCTTATTTTTCACAACTGCAGCTCTTTTAAGACACCTCATCTCCGTCGTTATGATCTTCCACTAATTAGCTGATGTTATGGCATGTTTGACACTGCAACTAAATCTACAAGAGCAACTCTAGAATATTAAGAATATTAGAATATCGCCAGAGTGGTTACAGGGCCCAAACTTGGGTGTAAAGAATAAAACCACTGTTACCTGCCATGCATGTCATAAGGCGCTAAGGAGGTTTGGCTGAAATCGGATGCATGTGTCCTAAGCGTGTATAAGTCTATGCGTTTAGGGGCCTACCAAACCAATGTACAGATATACACGTTCTTTGGCAAAGATCAAACAAATCACAAAGATTAATTAAAATTGGTCGTAAGGAACGAACTCAAAGAAGAAGAATATTAAAAATAAAATAAAATGCTTTTTGCTGGCCAGTTTCTGTGACTAGGAGGTAATGTACTCGTCTCATGCTCCAAATGTACTCTGCTCAATCTCCAAGCAAGCAGGCATGTTATTTTCCTGAGACCCATAGTATTAATGTATGTGAGTCGATTCATAGTCATATTGAGACGGACGAAAAGTAACATAGTGTGCTTCTTCTCTGTCTTACACAGAGAACAGGCAGTGCACAAACTCCGTACCACCGGCGGGTCCCCGATTAAATTGTTTAGGACAATATAAATAGTGTATAGGAATTTAACAAAAATCATTCTGATGAATTTTGCACGGGCAACGACTTTCCAGGCTGCTCTTCTCGATTTTGTACTGTGCCCGGTCAGCGACTTTCCAGGCTGCTCTTCTCGATTTTGTACTGTGCCCGGTCAGCGACTTTCCAGGCTGCTCTTCTCGATTTTGTACTGTGCCCGGTCAGCGACTTCCAACCTGCTCTTCTCGATTTTGAACTGCTAAGGATTCTTTTACGTGTTCAACTTGAACACAGGACCTACGTTTTATTGTCCGTCTCCGATAGGACTAGAAGCCCGATCTCACCTACACTGAGATCAATGATCTCTAAAAAAATATCCGGGCTCCAAGAGAAGCGACCAGAACCTTTGGAACAAGAGACAAATACCTAACCTCTACGCAACATCGTTGTTGTACAAATATATCTTTGAATATAATCATGTCGATATCTGAGAGTGAACGTGGAACAAGAGACAAATACCTAACCTCTACGCAACATCGTTGTTGTACAAATACCTAACCTCTACGCAACATCGTTGTTGTACAAATACTTACCTCTACCAACATCGTTGTTGTACAAATACCTAACCTCTACGCAACATCGTTGTTGTACAAATACCTAACCTCTACGCAACATCGTTGTTGTACAAATACCTAACCTCTACGCAACATCGTTGTTGTACAAATACCTAACCTCTACGCAACATCGTTGTTGTACAAATACCTAACCTCTACTCAACATCGTTGTTGTACAAATACCTAACCTCTACGCAACATCGTTGTTGTACAAATACCTAACCTCTACGCAACATCGTTGTTGTACAAATACCTAACCTCTACGCAACATCGCTGTTGTACAAATACCTAACCTCTACGCAACATCGTTGTTGTACAAATACTAACCTCTACCCAGCATCGTTGTTGTACAAATACCTAACCTCTACGCAACATCGTTGTTGTACAAATACCTAACCTCTACGCAACATCGTTTGTTGTACAAATACCTAACCTCACGCAACATCGTTTGTTGTACAAATACCTAACCTCTACGCAACATCGTTGTTGTACAAATATATCTTTGTTTGGAACAAGAGACAAATACCTAACCTCTACGCAACATCGTTGTTGTACAAATACCTAACCTCTACGCAACATCGTTGTTGTACAAAATCCTAACCTCTAGGAAACATCGTTGTTGTACAAATATATCTTTGAATATAATCATGTCGATATCTGAGAGTGAACGTGAACAAGAGACACATACCTAACCTCTACCAACATCGTTGTTACAAAATATATCTTTGAATATAATCATGTCGATATCTGAGAGTGAACATGGAACAAGAGACACATACCTAACCTCTACGCAACATCGTTGTTGTACAAATATATCTTTGAATATAATCATGTCGATATCTGAGAGTGAACATGGAACAAGAGACACATACCTAACCTCTACGCAACATCGTTGTTGTACAAATATATCTTTGAATATAATCATGTCGATATCTGAGTGAACGTGGAACAAGAGACAAATACTATCTCTACGCAACATCGTTGTTGTACAAATATATCTTTGAATATAATCATGTCGATATCTGAGAGTGAACATGGAACAAGAGACACATACCTAACCTCTACGCAACATCGTTGTTGTACAAATATATCTTTGAATATAATCATGTGATATCTGAGGTGACGTGGAACAAGAGACAAATACCTAACTCTACGCAGACATCGTTGTTGTACAAATATATCTTTGAATATAATCATGTCGATATCTGAGAGACACATACCAACCTCTACACAACATCGTTGTTGTACAAATATATCTTTGAATATAATCATGTCGATATCTGAGAGTGAACATGGAACAAGAGACACATACCTAACCTCTACGCAACATCGTTGTTGTACAAATATATCTTTGAATATAATCATGTCGATATCTGGGGTGAACGTGGAACAAGAGACAAATACCTAACCTCTACGCAACATCGTTGTTGTACAAATATATCTTTGAATATAATCATGTCGATATCTGAGAGTGAACATGGAACAAGAGACACATACCTAACCTCTACGCAACATCGTTGTTGTACAAATATATCTTTGAATATAATCATGTCGATATCTGGGGTGAACGTGGAACAAGAGACAAATACCTAACCTCTACGCAACATCGTTGTTGTACAAATATATCTTTGAATATAATCATGTCGATATCTGAGAGTGAACATGGAACAAGAGACACATACCTAACCTCTACGCAACATCGTTGTTGTACAAATATATCTTTGAATATAATCATGTCGATATCTGAGAGTGAACATGGAACAAGAGACAAATACCTAACCTCTACGCAACATCGTTGTTGTACAAATATATCTTTGAATATAATCATGTCGATATCTGAGAGTGAACATGGAAGAAGAGACACATACCTAACCTCTACGCAACATCGTTGTTGTACAAATATATCTTTGAATATAATCATGTCGATATCTGAGAGTGAACATGGAACAAGAGACACATACCTAACCTCTACGCAACATCGTTGTTGTACAAATATATCTTTGAATATAATCATGTCGATATCTGAGAGTGAACATGGAACAAGAGACAAATACCTAACCTCTACCAACATCGTTTTGTACAAATATATCTTTGAATATAATCATGTCGATATCTGAGAGTGAACGTGGAAGAAGACGATTAGGAGGACCATACATAATGATGATGCCTTGAAGTATAAGCGGTACAGCACTGATATTCTTTATACTACTTATATAACATCAACGAACTTTGGACAGCAGCACCATTATAGTTATTACACTCACTAATGTCACCACCAGAATGAATACCATTATAGTTATTACAATCACTAATGTCACCGCCAGAATGAATACCATTATAGTTATTACAATCACTAATGTCACCGCCAGAATGAATACCATTATAGTTATTACACTCACTACTGTCAACACCAGAATGAATACCATTATCGTTATTACAATCACTACTGTCACCACCAGAATGAATACCATTATCGTTATCACAATCACTAATGTCACCACCAGAATGAATACCATTATAGTTATTACACTCACCTAATGTCACCACCAGAATGAATCACATTACCTTCCCCAATGCTCGATGAAATCAACATATGCTTTTGTAGTTAAGTTACAATTCTTCTTCTTCAAACACTCCATATCGACCACTTGTTAACCACTCTGTGTGATTCGTATGTGATCTGAGCATAAGAGCAGTTCTACAGTGTGCAGTTATGCCTACAAGTGAGGCAGCACTTCCGATTTCCGCGATGCTTTTTTGTACTAGGTAGCTTCCTATTTCTACACCAATCGCCTCGTACGAAATGTCTTGTAGGTCGCAGTGGTACTATTCATTTGCTTCCATTGCGGACCTCGGTACACACAGATGAAGTTACCTTGCAAGTTTGTATATTTATGTTCTGATGATGCGCACTTTGGCAGAAATATGGAAGTTCCTGTCCTACATGCAGTAGAGGCTTAAATGATGTGCCACATACTTTCGTTCTCGGATTAAATAACAAAGATCAGTAAGAGGGGTGGCTCAGTTGATAAGAATGAACACAAACAGCATTTCTTAGTCGTTGGCGTAGTTGTTTATAGTGTTCTTCTTTGTCCATGACACTCTCATATTTTATTTCTACTATTTGATATACTGTGTACTTGCTACTCTTATTTCTTCCTCTTTTTTTAACTCCCAACGGAGCACAAGTTTTCAACAAAATTCTTCCAACTCTTTCTCTCTCCTGCCATCCCTTCCAATTCTTTCCATGGTTTACCTATCATTTTAATATCAGACTCCAGCTCTCTTCTCCAGGTATGTCTATCTTTCCAAATCTCCTCTTCCTGGGTTCCAAACAGGACCTGTCTTGCTATTCTTCCTGTCGGTCTTTTCAATGTGTCCTATCCATCGCCAACATGTCTTCCTTAGCTCTTTCTCCACTGATATCTGCTTAGTTCTTTCTCTGAGTTCCTGGTCCGTAATCTTATCATTCCATCTCAGTCCCTATATTCTACGTAAAAATGCATTTATGAAGGTCTGTAGTTTTCTGGTGCTTTCTTTTGTTGTCTTCCATGTTTCCAAGTCATAGAATAGCACTGACTTGACATTTGATTGAAAAAATTTTCAGTTTTGTTATTTCTAACTACGATTTAAATGTTTATGTTTTCTCTATTACTCACTTTTGTTACATTACATTCATCTCTTTAGCTACATTTTGTCCTTCCTTCTACTATTTATATTCCTTTATCTCTCCGACTACCTCTTCCCATCATCATGTAACTCTAATACATGTTATAAAATTCCCCCTAAGCCATAATTTGCAATGCTCCATTGTCATGGGTGGGTACTCCCCTGACGTGACCGTTATTTCAAGGTCAGCCAGCCACAACGCCTCACGGGTCGGGTCAGCCAGCCCTGGGCTGAGAAAACCTCTAACTCATTTCCTCGTTGACGGTTCTAAAATCACAACTAATTACAACAAATTGTTGTAAAAACCACTTTCTGCAAGTCTCTTCACCGCAGTCTGCTTCGAGCGTCTGTTCAACTCCCACAACAATTTCAATGGGCAAATGTGTGTCCTTCTTTCTTTCTTTATTCCATTCCCTCATGCTATTCTCTATTTATTATTTTCCTTCATTTTGGTTATTTGCATGGAGTTCTATTTTTTCTTATATAACTTTATCTCTTCCTTCTTCAATCACGCTCTCTGATATTTTTTATATTTTTCATATTTCCCGCGTGCCTGTATTTAAAAAAAAAACACCCAAAGAAACAGCTTTATTCATTGTGATTATCTGTTGCATTTTTTTACATAAGAATGTGTTTGTCCTTGTATCAGATCCGCTCGTTCTTGCAGGGCTCACAAGTGAGCAAGAATAGTAATGCTGTGATCAACAAAGCATGTCGTAAGAGGCGATTGTTGTAGGAGCCTAGAGAAGCTACCCTAGTTGTTTTTTTTGGTTGTTTTTTTAAAATTCAGAAGCACGAGCGTTCAGCTCTTCGACACGGTGCCATGGACATCGTAACCCTTTGGTTCGGTGCCACGAACACCGTAAATCTAAAAGAATTTGTGGCTTTTCTGCCAGCCCGCAGAATTGAACCGCACTCACAGGGGGCTTCTCACCCGTCGTCCAACTAGTAAATAAAATGCATCGCAGAAATCGGATTTACTGGCCTACTTGAAGGCACATAACTGGCACAACGAACAATCGCTCTTAGGCTCAGATCACGTACAAATCACAAAGAGTGGTTAACAAGTGGTCGATATGGAGCGTTCGAAGAAGAAGAAGAAGAAAAGAAGAAGTATCAGATCGTCCTGCGGCTTCCGGCCCACATGATCAACAAATTTAAAATTGGCACAACTAGCCTATACCACTGCGAAAAGTCGGACATGACGGCAGAGTAAAAATACTGCAAGACTGCCAGTTGTTAGCAAGCCTAAGAAATGAAACCTGACCCGATAATCTAGAGCTTCGTGACCAGCTGCACGGAGAGACGGAGTCCCTAAAAACAATAGTGCAATTCATGAAAAAAATCTGGTTCATAGGTCTAGGCGGGGATCGAGAGAGAGAGAGAGAGAGAGAGAGAGAAGGCGAAAGAGAGAAGATAGTCCTGCATGAGATCTAGTTCAAGTCTATATATACTCTTACAATGCGTGTTTCCCTTCCAATTTGTGTTTGACACGATCATGTTTTCGACGAGCATATTATCGATTCAAGGGAAGATTTGATTGATTAATTGAAAACAGTGGCGGCATTAAGTGTGGCTTCTTCAGTGAGATTGTTCTTGAACAGTTTTGATAACAACATTATCAGTTTTCTCTGTTCCTTTTTTATATTGAATAATTGATTAATTGAATGATTGAATGATTGAGTTCAAATCATCAGTTACATCCTGAATCCATCTTCTCCGATGTCTTTCTCTTCTCCTCATTGATGTGACGCCTTTTTCAATGATGGTTTTCTTCAGACTTTGTTTCTCTTTACATGTCCAAATTCTTTAATTTTCTCATTCTTATTTGTAGCATCAGCCAGTTTTCTGTGATTTTGAGTTCTTTCTAGGTAGATTTATTTATTTTCTTCTCTGTCTGTGATATACAGGAAGATTTTGTTTTATTTGATTTATTTATTTTATTTTCTGTCTGTGATATACAAGAAGATTTTGTTCATAGTTGAACAGCTTACATATGTAATGGGAGGTGACAAAAATGAGTTGCGGATAGGGTTGTATTATGTTGTTACAATGAGTTGATTTGAGGTGTTGTTACTCTGTACTCTTCTTCTTTGCGATAGCTATTTTGATGATTATACCGTTAGACGTGTTCTTATGATGAAGACGATCGTTGTCTGGAGCTCATCTCTGGGACCAGGTAGTTTTGATGATTATACCGTTAGACGCGTTCTTATGATGAAGACGATCGTTGTCTGGAGCTCATCTCTGGTGTCATGTAGTTTTGATGATTGTACCGTTAGACGCGTTCTTATGATGAAGACGATCGTTGTCTGGAGCTCATCTCTGGTGTCATGTAGTTTTGATGATTATACCGTTAGACGCATTCTTATGATGAAGATCGTTGTCTGGGCTCATCTCTGGTGTCATGTAGTTTTGATGATTATACCGTTAGACGCGTTCTTATGATGAAGTCGATCGTTGTCTGGAGCTCATCTCTGGTGATATGTAGTTTTGATGATTATACCGTCAGACGCGTTCTTATGATGAAGTCGATCGTTGTCTGGAGCTCATCTCTGGTGTCATGTAGTTTTGATGATTATACCGTTAGACGCGTTCTTATGATGAAGTCGATCGTTGTCTGGAGCTCATCTCTGGTGTCATGTAGTTTTGATGATTATACCGTTAGACGCGTTCTTATGATGAAGTTGATCGTTGTCTGGAGCTCATCTCTGGTGATATGTAGTTTTGATGATTATACCGTCAGACACGTTTTTATGATGAAGTCGATCGTTGTCTGGAGCTCATCTCAGGTGCCGGGTAGGTTTGATGATTATACCGTTAGACGCGTTCTATGATGAAGTCGACTGTTGTCTGGAGCTCATCTCTGGTGCCATGTAGTTTGATGATTATACCGTTAGACGTGTTCTTATGATGAAGACGATCGTTGTCTGGAGCTCATCTCTAATGCCATGTAGTTTTGATGATTATACCGTTAGACACGTTTTTATGATGAAGTCGACTGTTGTCTGGAGCTCATCTCTGGTGTCATGTAGTTTTGATGATTATACCGTTAGACGCGTTCTTATGATGAAGTCGACTGTTGTCTGGAGCTCATCTCTGGTGCCATGTAGTTTTGATGATTATACCGTTAGACGCGTTCTTATGATGAAGTCGACTGTTGTCTGGAGCTCATCTCTGATGTCATGTAGTTTTGATGATTATACCGTTAGACGTGTTCTTATGATGAAGACGATCGTTGTCTGGAGCTCATCTCTGGGACCAGGTAGTTTTGATGATTATACCGTTAGACGTTCTTATGATGAAGACGATCGTTGTCTGGAGCTCATCTCTGGTGTCATGTAGTTTTCATGATTATACCGTTAGACGCGTTCTTATGATGAAGACGATCGTTGTCTGGAGCTAATCTCTGGTGTCATGTAGTTTTGATGATTATACCGTTAGACGCGTTCTTATGATGAAGTCGATCGTTGTCTGGAGCTCATCTCTGGTGATATGTAGTTTTGATGATTATACCGTCAGACGCGTTCTTATGATGAAGTCGATCGTTGTCTGGAGCTCATCTCTGGTGTCATGTTGTTTTGATGATTATACCGTTAGACGCGTTCTTATGATGAAGTCGATCGTTGTCTGGAGCTCATCTCTGGTGATATGTAGTTTTGATGATTATACCGTCAGACACGTTCTTATGATGAAGACGATCGTTGTCTGGAGCTCATCTCTGGTGCCATGTAGTTTTGATGATTATACCGTTAGACGCGTTCTTATGATGAAGTCGACTGTTGTCTGGAGCTCATCTCTGGTGCCATGTAGTTTTGATGATTATACCGTTAGACGCATTCTTATGATGAAGATCGTTGTCTGGAGCTCATCTCTGGTGTCATGTAGTTTTGATGATTATACCGTTAGACGCGTTCTTATGATGAAGTCGATCGTTGTCTGGAGCTCATCTCTGGTGTCATGTAGTTTTGATGATTATACCGTTAGACGCGCTATGATGAAGTCGACTGTTGTCTGGAGCTCATCTCTAGTGCCATGGAGTTTTGATGATTATACCGTTAGACGTGTTCTTATGATGAAGACGATCGTTGTCTGGAGCTCATCTCTAGTGCCATGTAGTTTTGATGATTATACCGTTAGACGTGTTCTTATGATGAAGACGATCGTTGTCTGGAGCTCATCTCTAGTGTCATGTAGTTTTGATGATTATACCATTAGACGTGTTCTTATGATGAAGACGATCGTTGTCTGGAGCTCATTTCTGCGACCAGGTAGGTTTGATGATTATACCGTTAGACGCGTTCTTATGATGAAGTCGACTGTTGTCTGGAGCTAATCTCTGGTGCCATGTAGTTTTGATGATTATACCGTTAGACGCGTTCTTATGATGAAGTCGACTGTTGTCTGGAGCTCATCTCTGATGTCATGTAGTTTTGATGATTATACCGTTAGACGTGTTCTTATGATGAAGACGATCGTTGTCTGGAGCTCATCTCTGGGACCAGGTAGTTTTGATGATTATACCGTTAGACGCGTTCTTATGATGAAGACGATCGTTGTCTGGAGCTCATCTCTGGTGTCATGTAGTTTTCATGATTATACCGTTAGACGCGTTCTTATGATGAAGACGATCGTTGTCTGGAGCTAATCTCTGGTGTCATGTAGTTTTGATGATTATACCGTTAGACGCGTTCTTATGATGAAGTCGATCGTTGTCTGGAGCTCATCTCTGGTGATATGTAGTTTTGATGATTATACCGTCAGACGCGTTCTTATGATGAAGTCGATCGTTGTCGAAGCTCATCTCTGGTGTCATGTAGTTTTGATGATTATACCGTTAGACGCGTTCTTATGATGAAGTCGATCGTTGTCTGGAGCTCATCTCTGGTGATATGTAGTTTTGATGATTATACCGTCAGACACGTTCTTATGATGAAGACGATCGTTGTCTGGAGCTCATCTCTGGTGCCATGTAGTTTTGATGATTATACCGTTAGACGCGTTCTTATGATGAAGTGGACTGTTGTCTGGAGCTCATCTCTGGTGCCATGTAGTTTTGATGATTATACCGTTAGACGCATTCTTATGATGAAGATCGTTGTCTGGAGCTCATCTCTGGTGTCATGTAGTTTTGATGATTATACCGTTGGACGCGTTCTTATGATGAAGTCGATCGTTGTCTGGAGCTCATCTCTGGTGATATGTATTTTTGATGATTATACCGTCAGACGCGTTCTTATGATGAAGTCGATCGTTGTCTGGAGCTCATCTCAGGTGCCATGTAGTTTTGATGATTATACCGTTAGACGCGTTCTTATGATGAAGTCGATCGTTGTCTGGAGCTCATCTCTGGTGTCATGTATTTTTGATGATTATACCGTTAGACGCGTTCTTATGATGAAGTCGACTGTTGTCTGAGCTCATCTCTAGTGCCATGTAGTTTTGATGATTATACCGTTAGACGTGTTCTTATGATGAAGTCGATCGTTGTCGGGAGCTCATCTCTGGTGTCATGTAGTTTTGATGATTATACCGTTAGACGCGTTCTTATGATGAAGTCGACTGTTGTCTGGAGCTCATCTCTGGTGCCATGTAGTTTTGATGATTATACCGTTAGACGTGTTCTTATGATGAAGACGATCGTTGTCTGGAGCTCATCTCTAGTGCCATGTAGTTTTGATGATTATACCGTTAGACGTGTTCTTATGATGAAGACGATCGTTGTCTGAGCTCATCTCTAGTGTCATGTAGTTTTGATGATTATACCATTAGACGTGTTCTTATGATGAAGACGATCGTTGTCTGGAGCTCATTTCTGCGACCATGTAGGTTTGATGATTATACCGTTAGACGCGTTCTTATGATGAAGTCGACTGTTGTCTGGAGCTAATCTCTGGTGCCATGTAGTTTTGATGATTATACCGTTAGACGTGTTCTTATGATGAAGACGATCGTTGTCTGGAGCTCATCTCTAATGCCATGTAGTTTTGATGATTATACCGTTAGACACGTTCTTATGATGAAGTCGACTGTTGTCTGGAGCTCATCTCTGGTGTCATGTAGTTTTGATGATTATACCGTTAGACGCGTTCTTATGATGAAGTCGACTGTTGTCTGAGCTCATCTCTGGTGCCATGTAGTTTTGATGATTATACCGTTAGACGCGTTCTTATGATGAAGTCGACTGTTGTCTGGAGCTCATCTCTGATGTCATGTAGTTTTGATGATTATACCGTTAGACGTGTTCTTATGATGAAGACGATCGTTGTCTGGAGCTCATCTCTGGGACCAGGTAGTTTTGATGATTATACCGTTAGACGCGTTCTTATGATGAAGACGATCGTTGTCTGGAGCTCATCTCTGGTGTCATGTAGTTTTCATGATTATACCGTTAGACGCGTTCTTATGATGAAGACGATCGTTGTCTGGAGCTAATCTCTGGTGTCATGTAGTTTTGATGATTATACCGTTAGACGCGTTCTTATGATGAAGTCGATCGTTGTCTGGAGCTCATCTCTGGTGATATGTAGTTTTGATGATTATACCGTCAGACGCGTTCTTATGATGAAGACGATCGTTGTCTGGAGCTCATCTCTAGTGTCATGTAGTTTTGATGATTATACCATTAGACGTGTTCTTATGATGAAGACGATCGTTGTCTGGAGCTCATTTCTGCGACCAGGTAGGTTTGATGATTATACCGTTAGACGCGTTCTTATGATGAAGTCGACTGTTGTCTGGAGCTAATCTCTGGTGCCATGTAGTTTTGATGATTATACCGTTAGACGCGTTCTTATGATGAAGTCGACTGTTGTCTGGAGCTCATCTCTGGTGATATGTAGTTTTGATGATTATACCGTCAGACACGTTCTTATGATGAAGACGATCGTTGTCTGGAGCTCATCTCTGATGTCATGTAGTTTTGATGATTATACCGTTAGACGCGTTCTTATGATGAAGTCGATCGTTGTCTGGAGCTCATCTCTGGTGTCATGTAGTTTTGATGATTATACCGTTAGACGCGTTCTTATGATGAAGTCGACTGTTGTCTGGAGCTCATCTCTGGTGCCATGTAGTTTTGATGATTATACCGTTAGACGCGTTCTTATGATGAAGTCGACTGTTGTCTGGAGCTCATCTCTGTGCCATGTAGTTTTGATGATTATACCGTTAGACGTGTTCTTATGATGAAGACGATCGTTGTCTGGAGCTCATCTCTAGTGCCATGTAGTTTTGATGATTATACCGTTAGACGTGTTCTTATGATGAAGACGATCGTTGTCTGGAGCTCATCTCTAGTGTCATGTAGTTTTGATGATTATCCCCATTAGACGTGTTCTTATGATGAAGACGATCGTTGTCTGGAGCTCATTTCTGCGACCAGGTAGGTTTGATGATTATACCGTTAGACGCGTTCTTATGATGAAGTCGACTGTTGTCTGGAGCTAATCTCTGGTGCCATGTAGTTTTGATGATTATACCGTTAGACGTGTTCTTATGATGAAGACGATCGTTGTCTGGAGCTCATCTCTAATGCCATGTAGTTTTGATGATTATACCGTTAGACACGTTCTTATGATGAAGTCGACTGTTGTCTAGCTCATCTCTGGTGTCATGTAGTTTTGATGATTATACCGTTAGACGCGTTCTTATGATGAGTCGACTGTTGTCTGGAGCTCATCTCTGGTGCCATGTAGTTTTGATGATTATGCCGTTAGACGCGTTCTTATGATGAAGTCGACTGTTGTCTGGAGCTCATCTCTGATGTCATGTAGTTTTGATGATTATACCGTTAGACGTGTTCTTATGATGAAGACGATCGTTGTCTGGAGCTCATCTCTGGGACCAGGTAGTTTTGATGATTATACCGTTAGACGCGTTCTTATGATGAAGACGATCGTTGTCTGGAGCTCATCTCTGGTGTCATGTAGTTTTCATGATTATACCGTTAGACGCGTTCTTATGATGAAGACGATCGTTGTCTGGAGCTAATCTCTGGTGTCATGTAGTTTTGATGATTATACCGTTAGACGCGTTCTTATGATGAAGTCGATCGTTGTCTGGAGCTCATCTCTGGTGATATGTAGTTTTGATGATTATACCGTCAGACGCGTTCTTATGATGAAGTCGATCGTTGTCTGGAGCTCATCTCTGGTGTCATGTAGTTTTGATGATTATACCGTTAGACGCGTTCTTATGATGAAGTCGATCGTTGTCTGGAGCTCATCTCTGGTGATATGTAGTTTTGATGATTATACCGTCAGACACGTTCTTTGCCATGTAGACGATCGTTGTCTGGAGCTCATCTCTGGTGCCATGTAGTTTTGATGATTATACCGTTAGACGCGTTCTTATGGTGAAGTCGACTGTTGTCTGGAGCTCATCTCTGGTGCCATGAGTTTTGATGATTATACCGTTAGACGCGTTTTTTATGATGAAGTCGACTGTTGTCTGGAGCTCATCTCTAGTGCCATGTAGTTTTGATGATTATACCGTTAGACGTGTTCTTATGATGAAGACGATCGTTGTCTGGAGCTCATTCCTGGTACCAAGTAGTTTTGATGATTATACCGTTAGACGCGTTCTTATGATGAAGACGATCGTTGTCTGGAGCTCATCTCTGGTGCCATGTAGTTTTGAATGTAGTGTTGTGTTTTAGGGCCAGCATTCCTTTCTAGGAGGACATACAGGGGACAGTCTTGCAGGACATGTTATGTGGTTTGATTAGCGGTGCTACAGGGGATGGGGACAATCGTAGCTTGTGTAGGTGTTTGTTCAGTCTGTTATGACCTATCCTGAGTCGGAAAATGATAGTATGTCCTTGTCTGTCGAGTGTGTGGTAGTCACCGTTGGATGGTTTAGGTTTTTTTCTGATGTCCCCGATAGCTCTTTTTTTTTCTTTAAAGTATGTGATTTCGTTATCTATTTGTTCACATTCTGCTCCCTTTTTAGCACGTATGTCTGCTTTCTTGTTACCTGACACTCCGCAATGTGATGGTACCCACTGAAGTGTAACTCTTTTTGTTGGTAGAGATCTTGCTGAGCTCTTTTCTCAGGGATGGATGGTTACTCTGTATGGCTTGCAAAACAGATAGTGCATCTGTGAAAATACCACTTGTTGGCAGTCAGAGTTGGAATTATTGATCATGATACTCTGTACTCTGATACTATGATAGTCATACCCAACTTATTAAAAAGTTAATTACATATCCTTTACAGGACTGCGAATCAACCCCTGTTTTTTAACACTGTTTGTGATTTTTCTAGGTATTATTACGTTCAGTAGTTTGCCATTGCTTTCTGAGCGGGTGGTGGCATCGTCCTTTTGTAAAAATCCACGCGAAACAATTTGCAACCAGCGTGATTCGAACTCAGAACGTCGGGGTTAATAGACCGAGTCACTATCCCCTAAGCCACAGACGCCACCATCCAACTTATACAGATAGAAAATATCTCATCCCTTGCTATTTGCATGTTTTAATAATCGTAACATAACATATATGAATACCTTGGTTATTGGTCTGTTATGTGGCTATCATGTGGTCTAACCGTTCAAACTATTCTTACTATTGTACGACGTCCAACCCATAGTTGTTTATATCGGTCTCGTTCTGTCGCTATTTTGTCACCTAGGAGTCGTCGTTTTTTTGGTGTTTTATTCTTCCCGATCCAGAAGCACTTGAGCTGAAAGCTCTTCGGCTCGGTGTCATGGACATCGTAACCCTTCGGCTCGGTGCCACGAACACCGTAAATCTGGGAGCCTGTAGCTTTTCTGCCAGTCCGCGGAGTTGAACCCGCACTTACAGAGAACTAGTGACCCGTAGTCCAATGCGCTACGAACACGGTGCGCATGTGAGCTGACGAAGGTTAACGACCTAATCTGTAAGCGAGGGTTTTGGTGTCTATGGCACCGAGCCGAAGGGCTGAAATGTTAAGTACTTCTGGACAGAAAAAAACAACCTACGTCAAACTATTATGTTCTTGTCACTCCTAGTGTTCCTACTACAGGGTGTTCAAGATAAATGTAGCCTATCAATGGAGCTAATCTAACATATATTTATGAAAATGAGAAGGTTCAGTTATGACGTAGTATAGGTCAAGGTTGTGTGATGGTGTGTTACTGTAGTGCCGGAAGAGGTGATGAACAAATGGGACGTAGGACAAGCTAGTAAAACCGGTTGAAATAGTAAATATACACAAGGCAATAAGTAACTGGCAAATTTTGATTTCTCGATGGGGCTACTTTTATCTTGAATACCGTGTATAATGTGCAATTTCGGTGTGCAACTGTCTTCTGTACTATTGCCGTCGTCTTTCCTCTGTGTTGTCGTCAACTGTTTGCCATAATGAAGAATAACTATTTTAAGGATAGCTATATCCTTCTACAGATTTATCACACGTGAGATCTATTTATTTCAAGTGAAGAGATGGAAAAGAGGAATGCAGCTAGTTCAGCCTGAGACATTCTTGAACGCTTCATTAAAATAGCCATACTCCGGCCACACGAGCGCTGGACATGACCCGCATACAAATTATGCTTTGAGATATCTCAATCGTGCCACGTTGACATTCTGAGTGCGTCTTGTCTGGACAGCGGTCGGCTGGTCACTCGTCGGCAACGATGTCCATGATTTTAATGATAAAATTAGTATGGGCAGCTTCGTTTTGATTGTGTCCCTTGAAGATGAAATCCAACAACTACGTTAGCGTTACGAATGTTGGGAATTTTATTTGATTATTTTTGGGCATATCAACGCGGTGTCTTCCATTATCAGATATTTTGCTTGATTGAAAAATAATGAAAATTGTTTTGTCCTGGTATTAAAGTGGTGTCTTTTCTCTTTGATATTTTGATTAATAGAAAAATAATGAAAATTGTTTTGTCCTGGTATTAAAGTGGTGTCTTTTTCTCTTGATATTTTGATTAATTGAAAAATAATGAAAATTGTTTTGTCATGGTATTAAAGTGGTGTCTTTTCTCTTTGATATTTTGATTAATTGAAAAATAATGAAAATTGTTTTGTCATGGTATTAAAGTGATGTTTTTCTCTTGATATTTTGCTTGATTGAAAAATAATGAAACTTGTTTTGTCCTGGTATTAAAGTGATGTTTTTTCTCTTTGATATTTTGATTAATTGAAAAATAATGAAACTTGTTTTGTCCTGGTATTAAAGTGATGTTTTTTCTCTTTGATATTTTGATTAATTGAAAAATAATGAAACTTGTTTTGTCCTGGTATTAAAGTGATGTTTTTTCTCTTTGATATTTTGGTTGATTGAAAAATAATGAAACTTGTTTTGTCATGGTATTAAAGTGATGTTTTTTCTCTTTGATA
Organism: Arion vulgaris; assembly: GCA_020796225.1. Lineage (NCBI taxonomy): Eukaryota > Metazoa > Mollusca > Gastropoda > Stylommatophora > Arionidae > Arion > Arion vulgaris. The sequence goes on from CM036766.1 coordinate 18,439,380, forward strand.
TTTTGATTAATTGAAAAATAATGAAAATTGTTTTGTCCTGGTATTAAAGTGATGTTTTTTCTCTTTGATATTTTGATTAATTGAAAAATAATGAAAATTGTTTTGTCCTGGTATTAAAGTGGTGTCTTTTCCTCTTTGATATTTTGATTAATTTAAAAATAATGAAACCTGTTATTTACTGACATCCGCTCGTGTGTTGCGGGACCGCAAGGAGCAAAGAATAGTAATACTATGACCTACCAGGCTAACCAGGGAAGCTACCCAAGTAAATAAAAAGCGCTGGGGAGGGGTCTCTGTTGCGCGTGTAGAGGTTAGGTGCTCGTCTCTCGTGTCAAAAGTAACAGGTTCGCTCCCTTTTGAAGCCATCTGGATATTTTACCAGAGATCCCAGATCTCAGTGTAGGTGAGATCGAGTTCCTAGTTCTATTGGAAACGGACGATAAAACGTAGGTTCCGTGTTCAATTTGAGCACATAAAATAGCCCTTGGCAGTTCAAAATTGAGAATAGCAGGCTGGAAAGCCACTGCCCGGGCAAAACTCATTATTAAGATTTAAATTAAATCCCAGTAAAAACATTTTCACCATCTTCTAAATGACATCGAAGACCCTCGCCGGTGCTACGGAGTTCGTGCACTGCAGCTGTGATCTTCCTGTGTAAGTAAGAGATCGGATCACACATGGTTACTTACCGAAGTGCAATGGTAATGGTCATATCAATCAATCAATCAATAAAAAGCGTCGCAGAAATCGGATGTGCTGGCCTACTTGTAGACGTATAACTGGCACAACGTACAATCGCTCTTAGGCTCAGATCAAATACAGATCACAAAGAATGGTTGATATAGAGCGTCCGAAGAAGAAGCAGAAAAAGAATTTTCTGGCATCAACTAGTCACTTAAGAGCTGTTAATCTTATCCCGTCATAAGTTGATTCATGTCTTTCAATCGTTTCGGTACTTGGACTTCCTAGGGAGGGCTTCATACAAGAGCAAAACAATGTTAATAAGATAGCCATCTGACACAACTGATCACAGACGTTATTGAAAGTATGATCTGTTTACACTATAGCCTTCTCTATAATATATTCTCTCTATATATGTATTATAGAGAAGGTCGTGTTTACACCACCAGTGGGATAGATGTATATTCTGCTAACATCAACGAACAGATTTGCCCCCACGTCGCTCTCTATAGATACCTACTATCGGTAAGCGTACTCTAAGAATGTTCACAGTTAAAGTTATAGCAGGCACTCGATGATCTCAGGCGCCTGTGTGGTGCTGGAGCTCGCAAGGAAGCAAAGAATAGTATCACTGCGACCTACAAGGCATGTCGTAAGAGGCGGCTGATGTAGAACCTAGAGTAGCTACCTAGTAAATAAAAAGCAGCGCAGAAATCGGATGTGCTGTTCTACTTGAAGGCGCATAACTGGCATATCATACAATCGTTCTTAGGCTCATATCACATACAAATCACAGAGAGCTGTTAACAAGTGATCGATAAGGAGCGTTCGCAGAAGAAGAAGATGAAGAAGAAGATGATCGCAGGTGATATTGCAGGAGCTATGATTGAAGATTAGAACGGCCAGAAAGGAGCAGCACGCTCGTCAATTAAAATCGAACTGGTACGGTCAGTCGCTAGACGCTGTTGGAGATCAGTTATCAGTTGCATGAGAACTATCTTCATAACACTCCGGACACGTCCATATGTGTTTCAATCTCCGCCTCAACAAATCCAGCAGCATCCAGCGGTCCAACACGCCAGTTCGATGTTGAAGATATTTCAAAGGAGATCGGAACATTTATGGACATGTCCGGAGTGTAATGAAGTTATTTCAAACTCAAACTGAATGTGATATTAGTTGCACATGCTGCTATACTTTTTTGATAGTTTTAACATCGAATAGGAGACCGTATATCAGAGTGGATAAATTGCCAATCTCTCAGTTAAGAAGTCAGGGGTTCGAATCCCAAATAAGGTGTGCATTTTTTTCCTCATGTTTTTCAGCGCTTTTCTCGTTTCTGAGAGTACGCTGTTGGTTTCTACACGACAGAAGAGTTAAGATTGCTTACATGAAGCAGTCGCCAGGCGTGCGTAGATCGTCAGCTTTATTTTCTCAATAACATCAAATTGTTTGGATCTTACTTAGGGATAGACGACAGGATCTGACCTCTGACCTCATCGCGTTTAGCTAGCTTTGACATAACGACGAGTACAATACACAGTCTTTAGTCTTTCAATCTTTCTAATGAATTATGCCCGGGCAGCGGCTTTCCAGCCTGCTCTCCTCGATTTTTGAACTGTCAAATGTTATTTTTTACGTGCTCAACTTGGACGAATATGACTGGGATATCAACATACACTAAATCAGGAATCTCTGGAAAAATATTCCGATGGCTCCACGAGGGAATGAAGCGAGTGCTTTCGGAGCGAGAGGCGAGCACCTATCCTTTACGCCATATAGAGCCCCTAACATGTAAATAAGTGACAAATAAAGTAGACAGTTAAGGGAATCGTAAGAAAAAGCAAACTGTAAAGAAGAAACGAGACACGTTAGCAAGTAAAACATTAAATTGACCATGTATCTACGGAGCAAGTGATCTAATTACTGCTATATCTAGGATCTCGTTTATCGGGATTTGTAGTATTTAAGGCAACGAGACCACATATGCCTTGACTAAAGAAGGCAGTGACGAAGAACAATCTACCAATCATTGTCTTTTCTACTTCTTTCTTCCTTTTCTCTTCTTCTTCGAACGCTCCATATCTAGCACTTGTCAACTACTCTGTGTGATTTGCATGTGATCTGAGCCTAAGAGCGTTCGTACATTGTGCCAGTTATGCGCCTACAAGTAGTCCAGCACATCGGATAACTGTGCTGCTTTTTATTTACTAGGGTAGCATCCCTAGGACCTGCATCAGTCGCCTCTTACGACATGCATTGTAGGCTGCAGTGGTACTATTCTTTGCTTCCCTTGCGGGCCCCGCACCATACGTGCAATCTGTTCTCTAATCCTGTTTTGTCTCACAACCTAACAATAAGAAAATATTTATAGAACGGACTTTTGTGCACGCTTCATAAACAGTGTTTTTCACTGCCTCTGTTATTTCTGAGGTCCGCTTTTTTTGCGGGGACGTCATTTTGCTTTAAATCCACTGTATCGGAATAGCCCTGTTCTTTGAGACCCTGCTCCGTATGTTGACCATCTGCTTATGTGAACGAACTATTTAACTTGTTGTTTCTTGATGAAGTTCAGTACTGACGTTGTACCACTTTTCTCTGATGTTTTTATTTCTAAACCGATCGAAACTGTCTTTTCAAGAAGTCAAAACACTCATAAAGATCAAATCTGCAGTAGTTTGGAAGACAAACACTTGATATGATTATGCAAAAGACTTCATCAAAGACCTCGGCAGAACAGACCAGGTGTTTATATGTCGCATACTTAAAGGATATTGCAGACTCAATATACACATGATAGCCGCAGTAGCGTAGTTGTTAGAGAACTCGCTTCTTAGACTAGTGGTCCAGGTTCAATTACACAATGGGTGTAGACTTTTTTTTCTGAGCGTAACAGCTCTCAGGTCGACCCAGCCTCAATTAGGTACTAGGAAAAGCAATGGAAAGTAAAGGCGGCCGGCGTGATGTTGACCACATTACCCGTCGTGTGCCGACGGTCAATGAAAAATATGGACCTAACACCGTATTACTCTATATACCACGTGGTATAAAAAGAGTTCCTTTACTTTTATATTTTACAATGCCCGCGCGCCCAGCGTGTTCGTAGCGCGTTGGACTACGGGTGACAAGTCCTCTGTATGTGCGAATTCAACTCCGCGGACTGGCAGAAAAGCTACAGGTTCCCCAGATTTACAGTGTTCGTGGCACCGAGCCGAAGGGTTGCGATGTCCATGACACGGAGCTTTCAGCTCAAGTGCTTCTGGATCGGGAAAAAAACAAAACATTTTACAATATACACTTAAATAGACTAACGAGAAACTCAGAAAAAATAAATAAGCAGAGTTAAGGAAGAGACGCTGGCGATGGATACATTTCGAAGACTGACTGGATGCATTGCAAGACAGGAAATGTTTTGGAACCCGTAGGGAAAGAGGAGTAGGGGAAGGTCTGGACATACATGGAGAAGAAAGCTGGATACTGATATGAAAAGGATAGATAAAACATAGAAATGATTGGAAGAGATGACATTAGAGAGGAAGAGCTGGAAGAAGTTTGTTAAAGACTTGTGCTCCGTTGGGAATTGAAATGTGAAGAAGAAGAAGAAGTAGAAGACTACGGATATGTTACACAAGAATAAAATGGATTAATGGGGGAAAATATCGGAATAAATGGAAGTAAAAAACAAATGCAAAAGATAGCATGTGCTATAATAGTTCTAGACTTTCTACAAAGAACATTATTCTCATACCTGAACAGTGCATTTGTTATGACATGCTTACGTGACATTTTACCAAATAGGTAAAGCACTCATTCAACAAGTTTTATAAACGCTATCGGCGCTGGAAGTGATCATACCTATGTTGTTTATTCACAGGTGTCTTCTTAGATAACACAGGTGAATGCAGGTGGAATTAAGAATATATGTTAAACACAAAACTATAGTTTGGGAAATTGTGAGATGAATAAATAGTGAAACGTGTAGCGCGTTCGCTAATCGACAAAAATACAAAAATGAGTTGTAGGTTCGTTTCACTAGTCAATCAATCAAGTGACATGCCTGCCGGCGTAGGCGATCACGTCTCTCCGCAACTATCTTTGCTTGGTGCATGTAATCAGTTCTGACTTCAATCTATTGTCGAATCATGATGTTAGACCATCCAACACCTTCTCTCCTCTGTCTTCCACGGTCTCTCCTTTCCTGAATTTTACCTGTAGTCACCAAATGTTCTAAGCCTTCTCTTCGCATTATATGCCCGAAGAACCTTGATTGTCGGATTCTTATTCTTTTGATAAGGTTTCTTTGTGCGCAGGACTGATTTAATACCTCATCATTTGTTTTCTTCGCTGCCCATGGAATTTTCAGTATTCTTCGGTAAAACCACATTTCTGTGGCTTCCAATGATCGTATTGATTGTTTGTTCATTGTCCATGATTCGTTGCCATACATGTCCCAATAGCAAGGAAAGGAATTGATTATCCTGCCGCCTGTACACATTTCTCTAGAAATGTGAAATGAGAGGAACTCCATACAATATGTTCTGCAAAGCCTGCGACATATTTTCATTCAAGGACTAGGCAGTCTCGATGGTGTAGAAGGTAACGTGCTCGCTGCTCGTTTCAAAGGTACTCGGTTCGTTCCCCGCGTAGAGCGATCGGAATATTTGTCCAGAGATCCCTGATCACAGTGTAGGTGAAATCAAGTTTCTAGTAATATCGGGGATGGAGTCCCATGATCAAGTTTAGAACGTAATGGAACCACTAACAGTTGAAAATCAATAAGAGTACCATGTAACACCGTTATCCGGACAACATTCTTTAAAAAAGGTTAAAATAAAAAACCTACAACAAATCACAGACAGCTCTAATATTGGGCCGCATAACTGATCTAGGAAACCCTGACCTAGTGTAAGTTGGGGGCTGGATATTGTATATGTTTGATAGAACACTGCAAACTTTTTTGAAATTTTACTCATTTCTATGAGTCTGTAGTTATTTATTGGTGAGAAATATTAGTATACTGATATTCCTTATGGTTAAACTTATCTTGTTACATAATATAACCTTGATTTAGCATGTTGTCTTGTTTTTAAAATGAATTTATCTATATACAACAATACTAGGTCACGCGACGGTTATGGTTTATTTCTTATAATTTTTACCTGTGTCTGCTGGCCGTATGAGTTTACCTGTGTCTGCTGGCCGTATGAGTTTACCTGTGTCTGCTGGCCGTATGAGTTTAGAGTTGCCAAAAATACACCATCTTCAAAAATTACATCGGGGATCCTCGCCGCTGTTACGAAGTGCGTGCACTGTCTCTGAGATCTTCATATGTAATAAAGAAATAAGAACACACATGGTATGTAGTTTCTACATAACACACTCAGTTATGTACGTTTTACATAAGTTTTCTCTATACATAAATCACTAAAATTATTTTTAAAAGCTTTGCTCCTTCAGAATTTGTTCTGGAATCTTTACTAAATTTTGAAACATAGCCGTAGTCTTATGATGGCGCTGCAGGATCACGTTCTAATCTTGGAATCTTACGGTGTCGTTCTGTCAAATAGATTGTGGCGCCATCTACTAAGATAAACAATAAATACATAATAGCTTCCCCTTAAATATTCTCAATTTTAACAAACTGATAAACTGAGTTTGTGAGAATAATCACATGCTAAAAGATGTACAAAATGAGCCCAATTAATTTTGACGTATATGAATGAGGCTGGCACTGACTCTTGCAGTAATATTTTAAAGAAATGCATCATCATCAGTCTTATAGTAGCACAGAATACATAACACGGTAAATCAGATAAAAGATTTCTCACAATCTCATGTTCAGTTTTGATTTTTATTTTGTCCCTGTTTCTGTCTAAACAAAAAAAGGTTTAAAGCTGAACTTATGTTTGGATTTCAAAGTTCTGCTCGGGACAAGCTATTGGATGACGTTGATAATAGAAAACCGATAGCAAAAACCAGAAGAATCCAAGCCACTGTCACTCTGACACACTGATACGCTGACTTCAAAAACTACATGGATAGATGAAATGAAAATCGTGGCATATCCTTTATAGGACGTAGCCATCAACCACAGTAAGCGAGTGGTTGATTTTCTATGCACCACTTATACGTTCAGTAGTTTGTCATTGCTTTCTGAACGTTGAGGTCTATTTTTAAACTTTCGTAAAAATCCTACGGAAACGACTTTGCTTTCAAACTACCCGCCTTGGAGTTTGAACCAGGTACGCGTGGGTTGTGACCGAGCTCACTACCGCTTAAAGGGATAGATTTAAAAAAAATTAATTGCATATCGTTTACAAGACTTTGCGAATCAACCATAGCTTTTAACGCTATTTGTGATTTTTCTAGGCATTATTACGTTAAGTACAGGGTGTTCAAGATAAAAGCAGTCTGTGAATGGAGCTAATCTGGCATATATGTATGGAGATGAGAAGGTTCAACTATGACGTAGTATAGGTCAAGGTTGTGTGACGGTATGTAATTGTAGTGCGGGAAGGGGCGATGAACAAATGTGACTAGGACGAGCTAGTCAGAACCGGTTTAAATAGTAAATAGACACAACGCGATAGGTTATCTGGCAACTTTCGATTTGTCAATGGGCTGCAATTATCTTGAACACCCTGTAGTTTGCCATTCCTTTCTGAATGGGTGGTGACATCGTTCTTATGTAAAAATTCAAGCGAAATAATTTGCAACCAAACTACCCGCAGTGTGGTTCGAACTCAGAATCCTAGAGAACAGAACAGCAAGAGTTCAGGTTCAGGGGTACAAAAGTATGAAGGCCACACTGGAGCAAGGAGTCCCCCAAGGAGGAGTGCTCTCACCGACTCTCTTTTTAGTCTTCGTCAATGACATTGCAACATGCCTCCCAGAACGAGTTCACTCTGCCATGTATGCCGACGACTTGGCAATATGGGCGAGAGAAGAGTCAATGCCCACAGCAGAAAATCGACTGCAAGCTACGTTAAATAACCTTGAAGTGTGGTCAGCAAAGTGGAATATGAAAATAAATCCTTCAAAGACCACTTACACTGTGTTCTCCCAGAATAACAAGGATTACAAGATAACGCTTAAAGTCAATGGGCAGAACCTTCCAGAAAATAAAACCCCAACGTACCTAGGAGTCACACTCGACAGAAAGCTGACTTGGTGCACCCAGATCGAAAATGCTACGGCAAAAGCGAGACACAGGCTAACAATGATGCGTAAACTCGCAGGTTCCACATGGGAGCAAACAGCAGAATTCTCAAGACACTTTACTCTGGTAGAGTGCGACCGGTCCTAGAGTACGGTGTGGCAGCGTGGAGCAATGCATCGAACAAGCAATTCGCAAAAGTGAGCAGCAGTCAAAACCGGGCCCTACGCATTATCACTGGAGCCATAAAGTCCACGCCCATCAAGGCGATGGAGACCATCACAGGCATCCAACCAATGACTGACCGAAGGGACAAGAAAGTAGTAGTACTTGCGGAAAAACTCAAACGGCTCAAATCTCATCCAATGCATGAAAGAATGTATGCATCCGGAAAGTGGAGAATACAGAGATCTAACTTCGTTAGAATCTCTAACGCACTGACCACAGACCATCCAGTCCTGTCCAAATGCACAGCCAAACCAATCCCGGCAATCGACAAGTGTCCGCCATGGAAAACAAAAATGCCAGAACTAAAGGAATCAATCCCAGGCATACTGAGCAAAAGGGATCAAACAAACCTCGACAGAAAAACTGCAGCAGAAGAGCACATAGAATCAGAGTACCCTGAAAATGAGTGGACGCACGTCTACACGGACGGATCGGCAAATAACGCAATAAGCGATGGCGGAGGAGGAATAGTGCTTAAAATCTCAAAGAAAGTCACGGTCAAGAAAGCGATTGCAACTGGCAAATACTCGAATAACTACCGAGCAGAGGCAGAGGCAATCAAAGAGGCGGCCGAAATGATCTTGGAGAGAAGAAACACTACACGCAACAAGGTCGTGATATTCACCGATGCTCTATCGGTCATCACGGCACTCAAATGCGTCGGCAAAACTGAGATGAATGAGCTCAAAACGTCCCTCGCTGAACTAACGAGTTCACTCAAACGCACCGTCATCTAGTGGATACCGTCACACTGCAACATTAAGGGAAACGAAGCGGCCGACAAGCTAGCCAAAGAGGGCGGGCGACTACCCCAGACTGATCTCGAGATCAGCTATGAGGAAGTCAAAACAACCATCGGTTCGCACTATCGAAGCAAATGGGCAAAAGACCACCCGCAGTACACAGACAGTGACGGATACTATGGTCTCTCTCGCAGTGAACAAGTCGCCATATTTCGCCTCCGTACCGGCCACAACAAGCTCAGAGCCCACATGTTCCATAAATTTAAAATTGGCACAACTAGCCTGTGCCCATGCAATATGGCAGACATGACGGCAGAACATGTCTTGCAAGACTGTCAACGTTTAGCAGGTATACGAAAAGAGTACTGGCCACAACACACAGAGCTTCGCGAAAAGCTGTACGGAGGAACGGAGTCCCTAAAAACAACAGTAAAGTTCATGATAGAAGTTGGTCCATCAGGCTAGGCCGGGAACGCAAAGAAGAAGAGACCGAGTCACTATCCCCTAGACCACAGACGCCACCAAAGGGATAGATGCACGCACACACACACACAAAAGAGCATAAAAGCTTATTCAAATACATAAACAGAGTTTGTAGTGCACAAAGTTTCTGTAACATCTTGCATAGAAAAAGCTACCAATTCAAACACAATACAGCGTTCGTCAATGCTGTGTACTTAGAGGCTCTTGAAACATCTGAAGACTGTGTAACTATCTGTAAGGTCAGCTGTGATGCTCATAGAAGTTTGTTTTAGGATTGACTAATGCTGTGAGAACGACTGTTTGACCGTCTGCAAAGAAATTCTTAGAATTTTCGGCTCACGGTAAAAATAAAATGGGGGAGGTTGAAATTTAGCCTTGCGTCAAGCAAACACCAAACGAAATGATGAAGACATTATTAAGAAGTTGTAGTCCTTGCATACATTTTTCATTTTTTCCCATTCATTCATTCATTCATTCAAATCAACTCGCCCACCCACATCAACCCCATCTGTATACAGTATAGCAAAACGAATTATACAAACAACATCATCCTGTGCAACGCCACCCACTGGAGTAGGTGATCATTAAGGCGAACTGATGATGCCGTTTACCTTACGTTTTGAAGATCGTGGGTTCGATTCCGGACCGCGATTTTCAGTTCACAAGAGCATTTTATTCGTAGGGTCCGTAAAAGTGTTGTTGCTCGTACTCTGTTCGTTGAATACTCTCCGCTGTTGAATATTCTCCGCACATTGCGTGCTATTTCAACAAAGCAGAACCGAACTGAATGGGGAAAATCTGATACAATGAAGTTAGTTCCACGCCTTTAAACTTTTTTTACGCCCGAGTGGTTACCGGGGCCCAAATTTGGGGTGTAAAGAATAGAACCACTGTTATCTGCCACGCATGTCATAAGAGGTGACTAAGGAAGTTTTGGCTGAAATCAGATGCACTTGTCCTAAACGTGTAGACGTCTATGCTTTTAGGGGCCTACCAAACCAATGTGCAATATATACACGTTCTTGGCAAAGATCAAACATATCACAAAGAGTGATTAAAATTGGTTGTAAAGAATGAATGCGAAGAAGAAGAAGAACTTTTTTAGTGGTATTAACATTTGTCATGAGTAACGAGATGAGTGCCTAGATAAGATAACTTTGGAGGGAAGTAACGAGATGAGTGTCTAGTGAAGATAACTTTGGAGGGAAGTAACGAGATGAGTGTCTAGTGAAGATAACTTTGGAGGGAAGGGCGCCTGGAAGAAGACTGAGAGGAAGACCTAGAAGACGATGGGTGCAAGATGTCACTGACGATCTGAGAATGACTGCTGCTGACGCCGGTCAACTTGCACAGAACAAAGAGTTTTTCAGGACTGCTGTCATGTGAGCCAAGTTCCGGAAGAGACAAGCTACTTGATGATGATGATGAATAACTGTGAGCTCAAATGTTGACATTTTTCTGTGCCTTGAAATGTTTTACATATATCATCATCATCCTGTATCTTGCCCTGAATAGAATTTTACCACACTAACAATCCTTTGCAATTTCTCGCATACGTAAGACCCCCACCACCCCACCTCCACCCCCGCCATCCTCCTGCTTCTACATCTGTCATTTTAAAATCGTCAATCCCACCCCGAATTCTTCTTCTCCGTTGTCTTCATTTTTCTCTCTTTCTTGGATGCTTTCTTCTATAATTGTCATTTCAAACCTGTATATCTTTTTATATGTCCAAAATATATATCCATCGTTATATATATATATATATAGAAGGAATAAATATCAAGCAAACTAATGAATTAAATAGATATACCCGAATTAATCACTTGTTTGGTCTTGTAAAACTTTCTGATATATACAGGGCGCAGCTTTCTATTTGCTGCTGTTCTACATACGGGAAGACTTCATTAGAAATATGTACCATAGAAGGGAAGACTACAGAAAAACTATGTACCATAGAAGGGAAGACTGCCGTAAAACTATATACCAAAGTATGGAAGACTACAGTCAAACTATATACCAAAGTATGGAAGACTGCCGTAAAACTATATACCAAAGTATGGAAGACTACAGTCAAACTATATACCAAAGTATGGAAGTCTACAGTCAAACTATATACCAAAGTATGGAAGACTGCCGTAAAACTATATACCAAAGTATGGAAGACTACAGTCAAACTATATACCAAAGTATGGAAGTCTACAGTCAAACTATATACCAAAGTATGGAAGTCTACAGTCAAACTATATACCAAAGTATGGAAGACTACAGTCAAACTATATACCAAAGTATGGAAGACTACAGTCAAACTATATACCAAAGTATGGAAGTCTACAGTCAAACTATATACCAAAGTATGGAAGACTACAGTCAAACTATATACCAAAGTATGGAAGTCTACAGTCAAACTATATACCAAAGTATGGAAGTCTACAGTCAAACTATATACCAAAGTATGGAAGACTACAGTCAAACTATATACCAAAGTATGGAAGACTACAGTCAAACTATATACCAAAGTATGGAAGACTACAGTCAAACTATATACCAAAGTATGGAAGTCTACAGTCAAACTATATACCAAAGTATGGAAGTCTACAGTCAAACTATGTACCAAAGTATGGAAGACTACAGTCAAACTATATACCAAAGTATGGAAGACTACAGTCAAACTATGTACCAAAGTATGGAAGACTACAGTCAAACTATGTACGAAAGATGAAATATTGAAACACAAATTACCACAATTTTACAAAGTCAAAAAAACAAGATAAAACGACTACAAATCTATAACAAATTGTTCTCAAACATAACCAAGAAACTTGACAATCACCAGATGTCAACAGCTACACTCCAGTTTAAGAAAGGTCGTTTTAAGAAAGGTCGCAAACTTGAACATTTTCTAACGAAGATCAAAACTTGTTATTAAGTTGTTTAAACGACTATTTGGTTCCTATTGAGAACGCGACTTCTATAAAGTGGTACCTTGCTGTGGTTTTCAGATCCAGGAAACTGACCCGTGGAAGCCTGCAGTTTCTGGGGAGCGGCTCTTGACCTTCATTGGTGACCTGTCTTTGTACGGATCATCGCCTGCAAAGTGCAACAACGCCAGGGACGAATCAAGAGATTAATGACACTTAACACTCCGATAAATTTTCTGTTTGTTTTCAGTTGCCTTTTGTTGACTTAACAGCGGTTGACTGAACCATGCTGCTTGCACAGAAAATTCAATTCCACTCGTATGGATCCCTGGTCTGTTACTAGGAAGCAAAGAATATGGGCTTCTGCGCCCTACCAAGCAAGATGGAAGCAGCAACAAAGAATGGGTGTACGTGGGACAAGTAATCTCTCCTAGAAAATTTAATGCGTCATATAACCACTGCCCGGGTGGCATCTTTGTACATGATTCCTTCAAGGCGACCAACTAGGCGCTGAAATCATGCTCCTTAGTAGACAAAAAAAGTTACGGAAATGCAAGGAATCGTAGATTTGATGTGAGACGGTATCTTTGAATTTTGGACATCAGTTTATTGAGCGGAAAAATGTGTTAATATTAAGAATATCTTTTAATTTTGTTTTAAAGTTAAAATTCAACTTTCATTTATTGATATAGAACCAATTGTAGCAAAAATGAATACAACAATCGCACAGAAAATAGCAAAATTTCAAATAAAAGAGTTTTACTTTTTAAAAAAAACTGTCGTTACTGTCTGTAGTAACACTTTTTAGGGCTGTGTAGGACAGATGGGACGAGGATTTGAGAAATTTAATGGCAGCATGGTTAGTGCAGTCGCCGTGAAGCTGTTCAGGTTAAGATTTTTCATTTGTGTCCACAACAGAAAAAAAATTCCTGGCCTTATCGTGAATTGAATACAGATCTCCCGCATGGGAGCCGCGCACTAATCCGTTCGGTCCGATCTACAGCGCTGTACAAATATTGATGTGTTTGTTTTTCTAAATGTTTGATTTTTCTCTCACTATAGCTGTGCATTCTTCCGTTGACAAGTTTATGGAAGATGGAGAGTTTAGACATATCTTGTTCTGTCATTCTCCAACATTCTGGTTAGTAATACTACTAATATTACTTGCTGAGTCAGCGACGTCTGAGATGGCTGGGACATGTGTGCCGTATGAGCGATGATAGAATCCCAAAGAACATTCTATATGGCCAACTCGCATCTGGTGTTAGGCAGCATGGGCGCCCATTATTACGCTTCATTGACACCTGCAAGCGTGATCTAAACTTCATGCAGCAATAGACAAAGTACACTGGGAGTACGGCTGGCCAAAGACAGGCACGCATGGCAAGCGGCAGTGAGGGGCGGCTCAGAAAGAAAAGAAGAAAAACAACATCACATGGGGAGGCAAAAGAGAGCACAGAGGGCAGAGAGAACATCCTATTTATCAGCTCGTCTCCAGTTTTACCTGCAACAACTGTGGAAAAGAATTGCCACTCCAGAATAGGTCATTACAGCCACAAGAAACGTTGTGATCCAGCGCAGAACATACTAGGTGATGCAATACCTATTGTCTCCTGAGACAAAGAGGCCAATGATAATAATATTACTTACAAATCCAATCTCACTAGAAATTATTAATTTATTGATAACTACTTTGTTATACACACCTTAAGGTACTGGGAAAACTAGTTATGACAGAGATGAAGTGTCTACGCAGAATGCTGGGGGTATCAAGAAGACTAGTCATGACAGAGATGAAGTGTCTATACAGAATGCTGGGAGTATCAAGAAGACTAGTCATGACAGAGATGAAGTGTCTATACAGAATGCTGGGAGTATCAAGAAGACTAGTCATGACAGAGATGAAGTGTCTATACAGAATGCTAGGAGTATCAAGAAGACTAGTCATGACAGAGATGAAGTGTCTATACAGAATGCTGGGGGTATCAAGAAGACTAGTCATGACAGAGATGAAGTGTCTACACAGAAAGCTGGGAATATCATGAAAACTAGTCATGAAAGAAATGAAGTGTCTACACAGAAAGCTGGGAATATCAAGAAAACTAGTCATGATAGAAATGAAGTGTCTACGCAGAATGCTAGGAGTATCAAGAAGACTAATGACAGAGATGAAGTGTCTACACAGAATGCTGGGAGTATCAAGAAGACTAGTCATGACAGAGATGAAGTGTCTACACAGAAAGCTGGGAATATCATGAAAACTAGTCATGAAAGAAATGAAGTGTCTACACAGAATGCTGGGAGTATCAAGAAGAGACCTGTTTAGAAATTAATACAGAAAAAAGTGGGTTCAACATCAGTAATGAGCTTCGTCAATAAACACCAAGTTAAATGGTTCGTCCATATAATCATATTGCCAACAGACAGTGCACCTCAAAGAGCAATGTTACTCCGATACAGTGGATACAAAGCAATAGGCTGTCCTCAGAAATAACAGAGACAACGACAAACACTGTTTATGAAGCGCACACAAAAGCCCGTTCTAGAAATCGCTTCTTATCATGACGTTGTGATGCAAAACAGGATTAGAGAAAAGAAAAGAAACCTACTAGAGCACGTAGCCATATGACTTCTTCTTTTGTCAGTACACAGTTACCAGGTTGATAACCCAGTGTTGTGGTGTTATGTATTTGTCTTGCGCTTCTCTGCTTTTGTCAGCACACTGTTACCCGGTTGTTAACCCAGTGTTGTGGTTTTATGTATTTGTCTTGCGCTTCTCTGCTTTTGTCAGCACACTGTTACCAGGTTGTTAACCCAGTGTCGTGGTTTTATGTATTTGTCTTGCGCTTCTCTGGTAACTTGTGTGATGGTTTTCTTAGTCCCCTCGCAGAATTCAACTACGTTATCTATCCACCTTTTCCTTGGTCGTCCTCTCGCCTTCCTTCCTGATATTCTGTTGTGAAAAGCTTCATAGTCAGTTTGGTCTGTTCGCATTCTTACTAAGTGGCCAAACCACTTCATTCTCTGTTTCGCTATATAATTCAAGCACGGTCTTGTTCCAATCCTTTCTCTGATGTTGGTATTCGTTACTCTGTCGATTCTTGTGTTGTTGAGCACGTAGCCATATGACTGCCAGCTAGTTTGTTGTATTATATCAATATAATCATATTTATTAAATGTTATTTTAGCAAACCAATCCAACTATTTATTTTATTATCACAGTACAATGTTATTTGTAGCTATTTATTGCTACATTATATGTTGTAAGAACTTACTTATTCACCACTTTAGCAGGCCGACACTATCGTCATCTGGGACCTTTAAACCAATCTGGTATGTTTATTTGAACCTCTGTGCTAATCCAGCAAGTGCGTGCACAAAGAAGTCTGAGAAAACATTCGTTGGCAGCGGATCCAATCTATCAAACAAGAAATTCATCCCTGATTTGAAGAAGGGGAGGAGGTAGAGAACAAGGTGAGAACAGGATGGAATGTGCATAGAAACAAGTTCTGAAGAACCGTCAGCTAACACAAGATGAAAAGCCGTGTTCTCTAATCGTATGGAGAATTGTTTCCAAACTGGGGTCTGAGAACCCTGGAGGTCCGAGATGTACTCACACGGGGCCTCAAGCACTTGAAGAAATATTATGATCTTTGACATTTCAAACAGAAAAATAAATTTTAAGCCTATGTATAGGCCTAATGTTTTCTTTCTTGCTTATTCATCATGAACATCATCAGGTGCCGTGCCGACTGGCGTAGACGATCATGGATCTCCACAAATATCTGTCTCTAGTGTTTGCTATCATCCCAGATGTTGACGTTATACCGTGTCATGAAGTCAGGATATCCAAATTTTTCTTCTCTGTCTTCCTCTGTCTCGTCTCCCCTCGATTTTACCAGTTGTTATTTCTTCCGCTTATTTCTATCCGCTCCTCATGGAGCATAGCGCCTCAGCAATTGTTCGCCACTATTCTCGGTCTCTGGCTGTCCTCTTCATGGTCTCCTAGGACAGTTCAACACTCTTCGGTTCCTCAAGGGAAAACTTCGTCTCCAGGTCAGTTTAGGACATCCTCGTTTTCGTTTTCCTTGCGGTTTCGACTCAAGTGCTTATCTAGTGACACTCGACTGTGTCTTCCGTAGAGTATGCCCGACCCATCGCCATTTTCTCCTCTTGACCTGTGTCATCATGGGTTCCTGTCCGGTTCTTATCCACCTGTCTGTGTTTGTAACTCTATCATACCATCTCAGTCTGAGAATCCACTGAAGACATCCGTTGACAAAGAGCAGTTGTTACAATGTGTGTTTATTAAATTGTTAAATTGTAGACATTGTTTACTATTGTAACACACAGATAATTCATTTCTGTCAATTTTCATATATAGAAACTTTTGGGGTCTGCGGCAGCATGATGTATTTCTTCTTCTTCATGGAACACTCCATATTGACCACTTGTTAATCACTCTTTGTGATTTGTATGTGATCTGAGCCTAAGACTGATAGTACATTGTGCCAGTTATGCGCCTGCCTACAAGTAGGCCAGCACATCCTATTTCTGCGAACTTTTTATTTATTAGGGTAGCTTCCATAGGCCCCTACGTCAGTCACCTCTTACGACATGTCTTGTAGGTCGCAGTGGTACTATTCTTTGCTTCCCTTGCTGGCTCCGGTACCATACGGGCGCAAAATGTATTTAAAAGGGGATCAGCGATAAGGCACAGTTTGGAACCCTAGTGTAGAAGTCTTGTCGTAAAGAAATCGCCAACTAAATTACTCAGGTAAACCAAAAGTAGTTCTAAGAAAATCCGTGCATTCAAGACTTTCATCTTATACTTTTATCCAAATTAAACCCAGTCTTGATATCATAGGAACACAGGTATCATCTTTTGATGTCCCTGACAGAGAAAACCAAAGACACGGTAGATTGAATACCTGTTTCCACAGCAACAACAGAGATGGTACCAGCAGACACATTTTCTGTAAACAAGGCAGTCTATCTAGTTAGTAATGCACTTAACGTAGTTATTTCATGTTCAAAGTTCTCACAAATTTGGTATAAATTCTACCAAGACAGATGTGACTTTGATGCACAGGAATATTGTACAATATTCAAACATATAGATTAGGGGTATCTGTGGTGTAGAGGATACGTACTCGCCTCTAGTTAGAAAGGTACTCGGCCTGCTCCTCGTGGAGTCATCAAGATATTTTTTAATAGAAACTTTTGGGGTCTGCGGCAGCATGATGTATTTCTTCTTCTTTGAACGCTCCATATTGACCACTTGTTAATCACTCTTTGTGATTTGTATGTGATCTGAGCCTAAGATCGATTGTACATTGTGTAAGTTATGCGCCTGCTTACAAGTAGGCCAGCACATCCTATTTCTGCGCCATATTCTCACACCACATCCTGGCCAGCCATCGAGATATTTTTTACAGATATGCCTGATCTCAGTGTATGTGAGATCGAGTTCCTAGTCTTATCGGAGACGGACGATAAAACGTAGGTCCAATGTTCAAGTTGAGCACGTTAAAGAACTCTGAGAAGTTCAGAATTGAGAAGAACATGTTCCGGGAAAAATTCATTAAAATATAAAAACACTCCTACAAAATATTATCACCATTCTCTAAATTACACCTGTGCTACTGAGTTCGTGCACTGCCGTTTAGAACTTCCTGTCGCCCGAGTGGTTATCGGGGCCAAATTTGGGGTGTAAAGAATAGAACCACTGTTACCTGCTTCATGTCGTCAGAGGCGACTAAGGAGGTTTGGCTGAAATCAGATGCATGTGTCCTAAACGTGTAGAGGTCTATGTGTTTAGAGGCCTACCAAACCAATGTGCAACGCATACACGTTCTTGGCAAAGATCAACCATATCACAAAGAGTTATTAAAATTGGTCGTAAAGAACGAACGGAAAGAAGAAGAAGGAGAGAAGAACTTCCTGTGTAAAAAAAAGATATCGGAACACACATGGTTATTCAGCGAAGTAAGATGGCGTAAACTTTGTCAAAGTCTATAGTGGTTTTCTGTGACATTCGTCCCTTTTGTTGTATCGTTTGCTTGATAAAGGCCTTTTGGTCGAAACGTTGCTGTGTATTGTAATTGTTTTTGTATTTTGTAAAACTACAGTACTTGTTTTTACGTGTTTCGTTATTCAGCGAAGTGGAATAATAATGGTCCTATCAATCACTCAATCAAACAGATAACTGATAGTTGGTTTCCAAAGGTCAATCAATCAAAAAAAGATAACTGAAAAAGTATGGTGGTGTTCAGAAGTTGTGACATCAAAAATAACAAGGTTCTCATACGGCTATTGTGACCGCGTGTCTTCAAAGAAACTTTCGCAAGCTAGTGACCCCGAGGTCGCTAGCTTAGCAGTCAAAACTATTATCGCTGTGCACACGATACATGGTTGGTCTACATGAGACCCTGATCTTCTTTGAATCAAATCTACCTCTGAAGTTGGAATAAAGCTCGCCTGAATGTCGAGATAACTTATAATAAAGACTGCAAGAATTCACGCAAAAATCAGTCATGTGCCACTTTAGGCACTATAATTACATTTGATTCATAACGAGCAATGAAAAAAACCTATAGTTTTTTTAATGTTATTTTTCAAGTCAAGTTTCTAGATAATAAAACTGTCCGCTGTCCAACTTGGGGCATTATCCTCACACTAGCTGCCTCCATATCTACTATTTCATTTCAACGAAACCCTAGCTGTCTCCATATCTACTATTTCATTTGAAAGAAACCCTAGCTGTCTCCATATCTACTATTTCATTTGAAAGAAACCCTAGCTGTCTCCATATCTACTATTTCATTTGAAAGAAACCCTAGCTGTCTCCATATCTACTATTTCATTTGAAAGAAACCCTAGCTGTCTCCATATCTACTATTTCATTTGAAAGAAACCCTAGCTGTCTCCATATCTACTATTTCATTTGAAAGAAACCTACTGTCTCTATCTACTATTTCTTATTGAAAGAAAACCTAATGTCTCCATAATCTACTCATTTCATTTGAAAGAAACCTAGTTGTTCCATATCACATTTCATTAAAGAAACCTTAGCTGTCTCCATATCTACTATTTCATTTGAAGAAACCCAGTGTCTCATATCTACTATTTCATTTGAAAGAAACCTATTATCCTATATCTACTATTTCATTTGAAAGAAACCCTAGCTGTCTCCATATCTACTATTTCATTTGAAAGAAACCCTACTGTCCATATCTATATTTCATTTGAAAGAACTCTAGTGTCTCCATACTACATTTCATTGAAAGAAACCTAGCTTTCCATATCTATATTTCATTTGAAGAACCTAGTTCCCATATCTACTATTTCATTTGAAAGAAACCTCTAGTGTTCAATTACTATTTCATTTGAAGCTCAGTTTCCATATCTACTATTTCATTGAAAGAAACTCCTAGCTGTCTCCATATGCACTATTTCATTTGAAAGAACTAGCTGCCTCCATATCTACTATTTCATTTGAAAGAAACCCTAGCTGTCTCCATATCTACTATTTCATTTGAAAGAAACCCTAGCTGTCTCCATATCTACTATTTCATTTGAAAGAAACCCTAGCTGTCTCCATATCTACTATTTCATTTGAAAGAAACCCTAGCTGTCTCCATATCTACTATTTCATTTGAAAGAAACCTACAGAAGCACATTTTGGGAGAAAGTCATCAGAACAAACACTAACATTGAGTACATACTCTCTCCAGTCAAAGGCAGACGCTCTATGGAGTCTAAAGTACACTTTCCTTTCAGTATGAAGTACACATTCTCTCAATTATAGAGTAAACACTTTCTCGAGTCTGAAGTACACACTCTCTCGAGTCTAAACTGCACACTTACTCGAGTCTAAAGTGCGCAGTCTCTCGAGTCTAAATGGCACACTCCTTCCCGTCTGAAGTACACATTGCCTTTAGTTTGAAGAACGCACTCTCTCGAGTCTAAAGTACACAATTAGTCGAGTCTAAAGTGCACACTTAGTCGAGTCTAAAGTGCACACTTAGTCGAGTCTAAAGTGTCTACACTTACTCGAGTCTAAAGTGTTCACTTACTCGAGTCTAAAGTGTTCATTCCTTCGAGTATAAAATACACATTTCCTTTAGTCTAAAGTGCACACTCTATTGCTTCAAACAGGAAACAAAAGGACAAACTCATTAAGACACGAGAATCGAAAAAGTGGCCACACTTGTACAAGAAACAATAACAGAGACATAAATAATAACAAAGAGTACCAGGGACAAAAACAGTAACAATCTCAGTATCATAACATGAAACAGTATACAGAAATAGTAACAGTAGCAGAAAGAGAGATATCAATAGTGTCAGTTACAGTAATATAACATGAACCAGTATTCAGTAACAGTGCAGAAAGAGATATCAGTAAGAAGTTCAGTAATATAACATGAACCAGTATTCAGTAAAGTAGCAGAAAGAGAGATATCAATAGTGTCAGTACAGTAATATAACATGAACCAGTATTCAGTAACAGTAGCAGAAAGAGAGATATCAACAGTGTCAGTTACAGTAATATAACATGAACCAGTATTCAGTAACAGTAGCAGAAAGAGAGATATCAATAGTGTCAGTTACAGTAATATAACATGAACCAGTATTCAGTAACAGTAGCAGAAAGAGAGATATCAATAGTGTCAGTTACAGTAATATAACATGAACCAGTATTCAGTAACAGTAGCAGAAAGAGAGATATCAATAGTGTCAGTTACAGTAATATAACATGAACCAGTATTCAGTAACAGTAGCAGAAAGAGAGATATCGACAGTGTTAGTCGCCAAGTGGTTACCGGGCCCTAACTTGGTGTAAAGAATAGAACCACTGCTACCTGCAATGCATGTCGTAAGAGGCGACTAAGGAGGTTTGGCTGAAATCGGATGCACATGTCCTAAACGTGTACAAGTCTATGTGTTTAGGGACCTGCCAAACCAATGTGCAACGTATACACGTTCTTGGCAAAGATCAAACATATCACAAAGAGTAATTAAAATTGATGGTAAAGAACGAACGCAAAGAAGAAGAAGAAGAAGAACAGTGTCAGTTACAGTAATATAGACAACATTAAAGTGATAAAACAGGTAATTGGTAAACAAATTAATGAAAGCTAATGAGCAGACAAGAACGGATGTTAATTAGTGCACAAAGAATGACAAGTAATGAGTACGATAGTCAGATTTATTGAGTGTTGAAGAACGAGAGTTAATGAGTGCATAAGAATGAGAGAAAGTGCTATTTGTCTACTTATTTTGTTTCTTCCTCTTCATTCTGTAATTAAATTTTACCATATACTGTCAGGATAAGAAAATGTTTCTAGAAGGGCTCTTGTGTATATTGTGACATTCGCTGCTTCTGTTATTTCTGTTGTACATATTTTTCGTGGACGACTTTTCGTCCTTTATCTACTGTATCTGAGAAGAATTGTTCTTTGAGGTGCACTGTCTGTTGGTAATCTGCTTATCAGAGGTAATCTGCGATCGGGCAATGCTACGATCGAGAATGGGTCTTCTATGGACAAAAGCGACATCACTAACGCTCTCAGAAAAAACATACGCTTTGAAGATTTCAACGACGAAGATAAATGGTATTCTCTATCTCGGTTGCGCATGTTGTGCATACCGATAGGTGTGTCAAGACGGGAAAAAGTACGAGAGAAAACCCAGTAGATACATCAATCAACACAGAACTGGAGTTGTTAGCCTAAACACACTGAGATACATGCTTTGGAGGAGGTATAAACAATTATGGACATGTAAGATGGGCGATGAAGATGAACCTAAAATGAACAATGAACAATCTGCTTATATGGTCGAGCCATTTAATTTGTTAACAATCACATTAACAACGGATGTTATAGCAGAGTCGCTGAGCAGCTTGTATACATAGCGCAATAGTGGTTCCTCTTACACACTCTGAGAATAAGGAGTTTTTTAAAACCACTGGAGTCAATGAATATGATCAATAAATAGACAGTGATCAAGTCTTGAACATATGATTCAGACATTTGTCAACGGATGTCTTCGACGGATTCTCAGACTGAGATGGTATGACAGAATTGCAAACACATAGCTATGGATAAGAACAGGACAGGAACCCATGATGACCCAGATTAAGAGGAGAAAATGGCGATGCGTCGGGTATACTCCTACGGAAGACACAGTCGAGTGTCACTAGACAAGCACTTGAGTGGAAAACGCAAGGAAAACAAAAAAGAGGACGCCCTAAAACAAACCTTGAGACGAAGTCTTCTAGAGGAACTGAAGGCTGCTCGACTATCCTGGTGGACCATAAAGAAAACAACTGGAGACCGAGAAGAGTGGTATACAACTGTTGATGCCCTATGCTCCACCAAGAGTGAAGAGGAATAAGTGTGTAAGATGAACAGGTATTGGGGCTTCCGAAAAACCGAATTATCATACACAGGATTCGAACCACAAACGTTTATTTTTTACAGCTCCATTGTCTAGCCCTAACTAGTTCTGTTCTTAAAAACGCTCGTCCGTAGGACTAGGCAATGGGTGCAGTAACAAATAAACGTTTGTGGTTCGAATCCTGTGATTTGTCATTTGTTTTTTTTCTGAGGCACCTAATACTCTCCACCACTTTATACTTCACATCTGCACCGCAAGAGTACAAGAGGAACACCAAGAAATGAAATGGCTGAACTTGTCTTTGAAGAAAAACATCGTTGAACGGCATAATGAGATAAACATGCCTCTAATATAATGGTTCATGTTGCACTATATTACATTGGTGGTCTCTATGGAAAAATGGTTAGAACGCGTGCCTTGCGTTCTAAAAGTCGTGGGTTTGAATCTAGATCGCATCGTTCTGTCTGCAAGTGCATTATCCCGGAATATCTTAGGACTGCTGCTGGAGCGACAGAGTTCGTGTTTTGTGTAATACTCTCGGCAGATGTCGTGCCCTTGTTGTGGAGATAAACAGAATCATATAGGAACATCTATTGCAATAAAGGCACTTACTGGACTTTAAACGTCCGTAAACTGTTTTAGTGTTAGCAAATCATGCAATAAATGACAGTAATATTTGAAAATTATAGCATCAAAAGTTGGACTTCAGATAAGCTATGAAAGAAAAATATAATGAATCATGAAGTAAATGTCTGGTCAACCACTAGTAACAACTGTCATAAGACGGAGAAGATAGAGATATGTTGGCACACCTTGAGAAGAAATAATCAAAGAATAACAAAGTAAGCATTGAAGTTGGATGCAAATGGGTTCAAGAGAGGGTGACCTAATGAGACCATGTAACGAACTGTGCTGAGAGAGGCAAGAAATATCGGTCTCAATTCCATGGAGGAGATTGAGCGAGTTGTCCAGGATAGAGCGGTATGGAGAAATTGCTTGCAATCAATATGTAACGTATAATGGTACGAGAGGAATTATTATGTTATTATCATCGGAAATTGAACAAATAGTGTATATGAGTGTGTTTACTAGTTTATCGTGTTAGTTGACGAATTAACGTAATGCATAGACGTTCGTCTATCGATTCAGACACAAGAGGGTTGTAGGTTCAATCCTACACTCGACGTTCAAAGCATGATGATAAGTATTGGCCCTCCTACCTCCTGCACACTACGTTATCACTGTTATTGTAATTTTCAACTTATGAATATTGGTCACTGGGTAGAAAACTTATCACTTTAAGCAAATTCCAACAAAAGTCTGTTTAAAAAAAGTAACGGTTTTGGTGTAAGAAGTTCAGTTGTAGTTGCTTCCGCATGATTTAATTATCACGAATGGAACAACTATATCATAAAATTATTACTGTTATGAGCCTCTAATGTCATTAAAAATAGTCATGAGACTTGAGATTTGCAAACAACGATGTAAGGGAAATAACTGTGAAATTAAAGCAGCGCATACAAAAAATATTTAATTCAGTGTGCCTTCCCCTTATTGTCAAACGTTTAGTTTATTTTGTTATTTTATATTTCTTTCTAGTCATTTTCAATTTAATTTTTTTTTTTTTTTTTAATCAACTTCGTCTGTGCCTTTCATAGCCAGAACATAAATGTTTAACATCTTCTTTATACTCAATTTGAGAAGATGGAAATATGTTGGACACACTTTGAGAAGAAATGATCAGCTAATATCAAAGCAGGCATTGAAGTGGGATGCAAAGGGTTCAAGAAAGAGAGGACGACCTACGGAGACAATGAAACGAACTTTGCTGAGAGAGGCAAGAAATATCGGTCTCAGTTCCGTGGAGAAGATTGAGCGAGTTGCCCAAGATAGAGCGGTATGGAGAAATTGCTTGAAGGCCCTATGTAATGTATAACGGTAGGAGAGGAATTATTATTATTATTATTATTATGCTGATTTTGTATTATTTTTTCCTTAATTACTTGTTCGTTCGTTTGTTTGTTTGTACGTTTTTCTTCTTTCTTCTTCTTTTGTCGTCACACTGCTACCGGTTTGTTGCTCAGTGACATGGTTTTCTGTTTTTGTCTTGCGCTGTTCTGGTGGCTTGGGCGATTGCTATTTTTGCTATTTCTACTATTCCATCTAACCATCTTTTTCGTGGTCATCCTCTCGTCTACTTTCCTGATGTTCTGTTATAGTAGACGCTGCAGCCCGAGTGGTTACCGGTGCCCAAATGTGGGGTGTAAAGAATAGAACCACTGTTACCTGCCACACATGTCGTAAGAGGCGCATAAGGAGGTTTGGCTGAAATCGGATGCACATGTCCTAAATGTGTAAAAGTCTATGCGTTTAGGGCATACCAAACCAATGTGCAACGTATACACGTTCTTGGCAAAGATCAAGCTCATCACAAAAAGTAATTAAAAGTGGTGGTAAAAACGAACGCAAGAGAAGAAGAAGACGCTGTATACTGTGGAGTTTGGATGCATTCTTATTAAGTGGCCAAACCACTTCATTCTTTGTTTCTCAACGTAATTCGAGCAAGGTTTTGTGCCAACTTTTTTTCTTATGATGATGTTGGTGACTTTGTCTTTTCTGGTGTTGTTTTTAACTTTTCGCAGGCAGCACATTTCCATGTAGTTATTTTTTGTGACTGTGCTTTGCTCATTGTTTGTACATTAATTAGAGACATAAGCCTCTTTACGCCGAGGCACTTTCTTTCATCCTAAGCATTAAGCACGAGTCTTTTTGTTTGTTTTTGTTGTTGATATATCAGAGCGTGTGTGCCAACAAACATAAATAAATAACAATTAACGCCTTGCAGAGATAAAATAGTATACGTTCTTCCATGTTTTAACGTTCGTAATCTAAGATTTCAGGCGTAGTCATGGTGCCTAGTATGAAAGACATATGCGTGAAGACTTGATTTTCTTATCATAAGTGTCCCTTGCCATTCAGGCGAGCATTATTCTGACTTCCGATGTACGTTCTTTCTACTTCAATACTTATTTGTAATTTCTAGAGGGTTGACATCGACTCTGTCGATCATAATATCTTTTTCTCATTTTCTTGTCTTCATCATTGACTTTCTAAATAATCTCCAGCCATACTGTCACTCTGACATACGACATGAGTGCCTAGAGAAAATAATTTTTGAGGGAATGGTGCCTGGATGAAGAATGAGAGGAAGACCTAGAAGATGATGGGTGCAAGATGTCATTGACGATCTGAGAATGACTGCCCTGACGCTGGGCATCTTGCACAGAACGGAGAGTTTTTCAGGAGTGCTGTCATGTGAGCCAAATTCTGGTAGGGACAAGCTACTTCATGACAATGATGATGACTGTCCTTTTTTATTTCTTTGTTAGATTCATACAGTACTCTCTCTTTATCTTACATCACAAAATAGACACAGATCACACAGCAACACACAAACAGAAGCATACACAGCAGCCCTCAAAATATCGTATGGAAACCACTCAAATCATGTAAGGGACGTAATCAGTCTTGATTGATAACAATGTATACCTGTAGGAGTTGTCGTTCTTCTAACCCTCAGCTATGTTTATCGATTAATAACAAGTTCAAGGAACCACAAGGGAAAGCACCCAGTTCTACGAACATTATAACATGGCTGATGGTAAAAGGTCATTCAGCTCAATTGGGAAATCGGACATTCCCGTTGATGAGGACTGACCTTTATATATGTTTGATAGAACATTGAAACATAGTTCTAAAACTCCCTAGTTATTTATTCTATACTGATATTCCTTAGCGCTACATTTTATTTGTGATTTATAGCCTTGTTTTCGTCTGTTGTGTTGTTTTTAAAATGGATTCCTCAAAGAACAAGAAAGGAAAATTACCACCTGTGAAATGAGATGCTTGAGGAAAGCGGTAAATAAAACAAGAAGAGAGGATATAAGAAATGAGGAACAGTCGGAACAACACCTGCTATTAGATTCATTAAAAAACAGAGACTCAGATGGTTTGGATACTTGGTGAGAATGAACCCGAGTACACCAGTTGCAAGAGCGTACAATACTACAGTATAACAAGCGATCGAGAGTGCACTATCTCGGAAACCGATCATCAGTTAAACCTGCTACGCTTAACGGCAGAGAAGGATAAAAGAAAGAAAGAAAGTCAAAGGGTTGAAATTTATGACGTAGTTCTACAAATGTTGACAGAATAAGCTGTCCAAATTGTAATATTATATCAGAGTTTGTCTTTCTTTAAACGTTGTTCGCGTGACACACAAACAAATACTTTGTTTTATATTATAGATTGAGCAATCACAGTTGATAGTTACTGAATATATAGAGAACAAAACTCATATCTCTGTTTGTACTTCTGAGCATGAGAAACTAGTCACGGTAGAAGAAGAATATACTATGGTTTTTATATCGATATAAGGGGGAGACTGCAGTAAAACTAAGTAGCAATGGCGAAACACATAATAACAAAGTACTGTAGTTTTATAAAATACAAAAGCAATCACAATACACAGCAACGTTTCGACCAAAAAGCCTTTTGGTGATTTGTATATGATCTGAGCCTAAAAGCGATTGTATGTTGTGTCAGCTATGCGCCTACAAGTAGGCCAGCACATCCATTTCTGCGATGCTTTTTATTTACTAGGGTAGCTTCCTATGTCCTACATCAGTCGCCTCTTACGACATGCCTTGTAGATCGCAGTGGTACTATTCTTTGCTTCCCTTGTGGGCCCTGGCACCACACGGGAGAGAGATATATATATATAATATATAACATACTTAGCATCAATTTTTACAGCAGAGAAAAGTATCGATAGCGAAATCAGCAATTGTTGCACAAGAGCTAACCAATTACTGGGACAGTTAACACCACTGTTGTCACATAAAGATATATCGCTAAAAACTAAAGCAAATCTCATAAGAACGATTGTCTGGACAACACTATGTTACCAGTGTCAAATATGGTCAATAACAGCAGCTAATGAAATCATAACGACAGAGATGAGGTGTCTTAGAAGAAATGTGTGACAATAAGAGACAAAATTAGAAATGAAGAAATCAGAAGGAGACTGGATGTGAAACTAGTCATGCAGTTCATAAATGAACAAGAGATTAAATGGTTTGGACACCTGACAAGAATGCCCTGGTATCGCCTACCACAGAGAGCCACACAGAAAAAGTATAATGAGTACAAGAGGAAGACCACGCAAAGATGGAGCGACGGCATCAAGAACAGCCTTACGAAAATGAATATCAGCTTACAAAGTGCCTTAAAACAAGCACACACAAAATCACTACGCTCCCCTCCCCACACTTTATAAAGAAGTAAATGATAGAAGAGAAGAAGAAGAAGAAGATATATAACATGTCTTGATGTCGTTATAGAAGGTTGTTCCAAGATCTCCCTCCTGTCTATAATTCCTTATAAAAAGATCTTGGCATTCTACTATTCCTCATATTTGGAATATGCCCCTCGACCATCTCATCCCTAAACATGCTCGATAGAACATAATTACCGTACTATCTTCTCTCGTAACTGAGTTTAGGATCCGCACTGAGAACAGTACAGAGAGAGGGAGGGAGAGAGCTTGAGCGTCAGTTCTATAAATAGAAGCAATCGACAAGTGCCATAAACTGAACAACATCAGACAGCGATATCGATTTATGCCTTCAATATTTTAGTTCACAGTTCTTCTATAGCAGGAGAAGCTTTGTGGTTTCTCTTCCTGTCCTGTGTAATATAAGCCACCAATTTAGAACTGAAGACATCCTTGATCGATGTAGTGCTTAGCAGTTTTACATGCTTTTATCTCTCTTTCACTTCTTTTATCTCATTCCTTCTTCTTCTTCCTGCGTTTGCCCATATGTATTCAGGAGTAGTCAGTGCGTCTGGTAAGGCGCTTTCGACTGATTTTTGCGTGAAGGTCTGCTTTCCTTATTATCAGCGTTCCATGCCATACTGGCGTGCCTTTTCCGACTTTAGAGGTATCTCATCTTTCTTGCATGCACACACACACACATTATTTATATATGTGTATATGAATATGCAAGTAGAGCATGTATATTTCCAGTATCAATATTTGCGTGCGAAATATGGACTTTTAACAAAGCTGACCACGTGTGAAATGAAATGCTTGTGGAAGGCAGTGGGGATCACCAGGAAAGATAAACTACGAAATGAGGACATCAGAAGCAGAGTAGGCATAACTTTATGCAGCGAATACATGTAAAGACAACAAATACAATGGTTTTGACATTTAATGATAATGGAATACAGCCGACCACCAATAACAGCCGACCACCAATAACAGCCGACCACCAATAACAGCCGACCACCAATAACAGCCGACCACCAATAACAGCCACACAAAAAGACCAATGATAACAGCCGACCACCAATAACAGCATGCACAAAAGATCAGGTACTAGAGCTAAGGGAAGGCCAAGAAAAAGATGGATAGACAATCTCAATACTACACTAAGTAAACACGGATATAACATGTATAGACAATCTCAATACTACACTAAGTAAACACGGATATAACATGTATAGACAATCTCAATACTACACTAAGTAAACACGGATATAACACAACAAGGGCGAATCATCTGGCCCTGGAACGCAAATTAAAGCTCCCACCCCTACGCTTAACGACAAGAGTGGACAACCAATTCCATCATCTACCTGGGGAAAGACAATAGACAAAGAAAATAAGGGAGAAGAATGAATGTAATTTTGAATATAAATGTTACAGAAGAGTCCTCCGTATATAATGTACAAACCCGTCTGCCCAGCTTGTTCGTAACGCGTTGGACGATGGGTGACAAGTCCCATGTGAGTGCGGTTCAATTCCGCGGGCTGTCAGAAAGCCACAGGTTCCCCAGATTTACGGTGTTCGTGGCACCGAACCGAAGGGTTGAAAGCTCAACCTTCTGCTTCTAGATCGAGAAAAAAAGACAAAAAATGTACAGAGAAGAGAAGGAAAATAATTCTCCAGAGGGAACTCACAACCAGATAAAAACTGGCGGATGTTACAAAAAAGGATGAAAACAAATTGAAGCAGTTTGGATATGTAAAATGATTCTATTGACTGGAGAAGATAATTGTGGAGGAAGACATATAAAGGCAAAGAGGAAATAAAGAAGATCATGGAGAAGATGAAGTGAGGATGTCATAGGTCAGCGTTTCCCAAACTGGGGTCCGGAACCCGGAGGTTTGCGAGGTACTCACAGAGGGTCATCAAGTGTTTGAAGAAACAGTATGATTTTGGATATTTCAAAAAGAAAAATACATTTTTTAAAATTGTATAAAACATTGGTAAACTAGTTCCGATGCGAAATCAAACAACCCGGACCAGACTGGAGTCTAAATGTCTGACAGGACAAAATGAAAGATCATTTGAAATTTTCCCCCAGTCTGAGAACTTGTAGCCAGATTGCCTGTTGGTGGGGGTGTAATAATAACTCCATCACTAGAAGATTTTCATACATAAATACTTTTGGGGATCCGCGACAGCAAAATGTATTTAAAAGGGAGTCCGCGATAATGCACAGTTTGGAAACCGCTGTCGTAGATGATATGTGTTAGACTTCAGTGTAGACGGGACATCTGGTGTATGGGAGATAGAGACATTTTGCAAAGTTTGGGAACCGCTGTCGTAGATGATATGTGTTGACTTCAGTGTAGGCGGGACATCTTGTATATGGGAGATAGAGACATTTTCAAAGTTTGGAACCGCTGCCGTAGATGATATGTGTTAGACTTCAGTGTAGACGGGACATCTGGTGTATGGGAGATAGAGACATTTTGCACAGTTTGGGAACCGCTGCCGTAGATGATATGTGTTAGACTTCAGTGTAGACGGGACATCTGGTGTATGGGAGATAGAGACATTTTGCAAAGTTTGGGAACCGCTGTCGTAGATGATATGTGTTAGACTTCAGTGTAGACGGGACATCTGGTGTATGGGAGATAGAGACATTTTGAAGGATAGTTACAGGGAAAGAGTTATGTTTAGCATAAGCTATTGGCTGATGGTGATGATGATGATATGTGTCTACAGGGAGAGAGACAGAGAGGGAGATACAGAAATACTAGTAATATTCGTTTCTTCCATAACAAATAAAATGTTATAACAAGAAAGTATATTTTTGTGTCTTTCGTTCGCCCACTATGAATTCAGGAGTAGTCATGGAACCTAATATGGCCTCTTTGACTGATTTTTGAGTGGATGCTTGCTTGTCTTATCAAAGTGTCCACAGCCATACAGACGAGCTTACTCCACTTCAAAGTATACCAAAGTATACCTGACAGCCATATATACTATAAAGTATATCAAGTTGGTATCTCACATAGCCAGTTGTACGTATGCAATAGAAGCATATAGCTATTTGTAAGTACGTATGTATAAAACACACATTCACCAGCACGCGTACGTTTTACACACATCATACGTGAGCTTACATACACACATTACGCGCACTGTGCCATATTGTCCGGCTGTGAACCAAGTTTGGCATCCAATAGCATTTATTGATCTCAACGATCACGTGACGGTAGACAAAATGAATTATTCATAGAATGGTGTCTTCATGTTGGTGTATACCGTGTTTACTGTGTCAATGTGTAGGAATTATTTTCTCGAAATTTCTCCATGTTTTTCGAAGAATTTGGTCGCAGTCGGTAAGATTGATGTCGAAAGTTTATACTAACATTAGAAATACGAGTATTATACTAGCTTTTGTTCCTAAGGATTAGGGCCTCTTTTTCTTCATCTTCTTCGGCGATCATATCGACCACTTGTTAACCCCTCTATGTGATATGTATGTGATCCAAGCCTAAGAGCGATTGTAGGTTGTACCAGTTATGCTCCTACAAGTACATCCGATTTCTGCGATGCTTTTTCGTTTACTAGGGTAGTTTCCTAGGCTCTACCTCAGTCGCTTCTTACGACATGTAGTTTACTTTTCTTTGCTCCCCGTGCGAGTATAAGCAACACACGGGTGCCAGTACTTACTAAGTAAGTAAATCCATTCAGGGCCGTATTAGTTTTGAGTGTACCTCCTCTGTTGTTGTCATATCCTTATCAAAGCATTACAGTCATAGAGGGATATTAAAACAAATCGTCACTTTCTTAGGTAGTGGTTCGTCATGCTCAAATCAAAGCATTACAGCGTTAGTTCGAGATATTAAACATAACCATACATATCTTAGGTGAGCTGGTTCGTCATGCTCAAATGATCAGTTACATCCTGAATCCATCTTCTCTGTGGTCCTCCTCTTCTCCAATTTGCCGGGGTGCCACTTTCCATAATGGTCTTCTTCAACCCTTTATGTCATTTATATATCTAAAATGCTTCAATCAAAGCCTTTTCTCATTCTTATTTATAGCATAAACCAGTTTTCTTTGATTTTAAGTTCTTTCTGGGAAGAACTATTTGTTCTATTCTCTGTACATGATATACGGAGGACTCTTTTCTAACACTTATATTCAAAAGTACGTATATGTTTTTCCACTACCTTGTTAAATGTCCATGCTTCATATCCATACGTTGAAATTGGGAATATACAAGCATCATATGCAACAAGTCCTTGTCAGTTGAGGTCCAGAATGCGATTTTCACTGCTCTAGAACCAATACTGACATACAGATGCGAGTCATGGCAATAAGCAATCAGATCGAAAATCTCTGAGCCACAGAATGTCTTACGAAGAATGATGAAAATCTCATAGCTGCTAAAATCATAATGTTTAGGTGTTGGTGAGGTCAAGACACGGAAATTTATCATCATATAGAAGAGCCGGTCATCACTTTCGGACATATGATAGGAGGGGGTTTAGAACACGTTGTAACAACTGGTAATTCGAGGTGTAGACTAGGGTTACAGAGAAAATTTTGGATATCGACTTATGGCACGGTAGAGCATCAACATCTCCTTGATAGCAACTCCAAAGATCGAGATTGTGGGAGATCATGATCCTCTACGCCAGCGGCACGCACCTGATGATGATGACACTCGGTATTATGATCGCTGTTTTCTATCAGTTCATTCAAGACAACACGGAGGAATTATTTACTACTTTAGTTGAAGCCTTGTTCATTTATTTCCTAGATTTGTGAGTCACGTTCTACTTACGTAATCTCTTTATTTCCGATTACATTCCTGAGTCCTGAATTATCCTTAATCCTTATCAAATCTATCTTACACTTGCTCCATCACTCACAATCTCACAGAGACGGAGTTGGCTTACAGTGTTGGTTGACAGGAGATAATGGATGGGAAGAGGGGGATATTTTGGCCCGACAAATTTAGCAATGAACAACCGCTTAACAGGTGCAATCAGGAGGAAATTAACATTTTGATAAAAAAAGGCATGATTCTGAAACTGGATAGTACACGTACTCAGAAGTGATCCAGAGACCCTCAAGCAAAATGGACTATACATTGGATCCTGGAGGAAAGACTAAAGAGGGGTGACCAAAGAAAACCTGGACGAGAACATTGGAGCCGGAAATGCATAACCATGGGCTTCAACAGACGGTTTCCAGTAGGGAGGCGGGAAAAAATTAAAAAATATAATTGAAACGATAGTTTACTACGTGAGAATAGCGACCAGATTCGCATAAATATATTTGATCACAAATGTATCATTTTCCGTGGGGGTTACTTGCGCCATCACCCCTCTTTCCTTAATATATGGACGCCCATGTCCATAGCGTTGATCAGTTGTGGGACTTCCTGCGAGATATGGTCATAGATCAAGCATGCTTAGGGTTACCCCGACTATCGGGCAGTTCTAGAAATCTCTTCTTATCCTAACGCTGTGAGACAAGACATGATTAGGTACAAGAAGAAAGAAGATTCAAACATGATGGAAAGATTACGCTGTTGTCCTACAACACGTCACAATGTCACTGTCTGCTGTGTGGGTACGTGTATAAGGAAACAAAGAGAGAAAGTATGTTTCAATAAATTCAAGAGACAAGTTAGGGGATCTCGGTGACGTAAAGATTAGGTGCTCGTCTCTTGTGTCATAGTACGAGTTCGCTTCCCCGTGGAGCCATCTGGATATTTTTCCAGAGATCCTGATCTCAGTGTAGGTGAGATCGAGTTGCTAGTCCTATCGGAGAGCGACGATAAAACGTAGGTCCCGTGTTAAATTTGAGCCCGTAAAAAAAAACCTTGGCAGTTTCAAATCTCTCTCTTTCTCTCTCTCTCTCTCTCTCTCTCTCTCTCTTTCTCTTGCGATCACCGCTTAGACTGATGTACCAGATTTCCCCATAAATTCTGCTGTTGTTTTTAGGGACTCTGTCCCTCCGTAAAAGCTTCTTATTTAGCTCGTTATTTTCTGGCCAGGTTTCGTTTCTCAGGTCTGCTAGCAGTGGGCAGTCTTTCAGTAGGTGCTCTGCCGTCATGTCCACCTTGCCGCAGTGGCACAGGCTAATTGTGCCAATTTTAAATCTGTTGCAAAGTGGGACCGGAGTCTGTGTTATTTTCCGATACGGTGGCGGAATACGACAACTTGTTTGCTGCGGGACAGACCATAGTGCCCATCCTTGACGCTGTGTTGATGGTGGTCTTGCAACCACTTCTCTCTATATTGCCATCCGATGTTTGTTTTAGCCTTCTCGTAGCTGATTTCGTAATCAGTCTACGGCAGTCGCCCTCCTGCCTTTGCTAGTTTGTCTGCCTCTTCGTTTCCGTTTTCATTGCAGTGTGATGGGATTCACTGTATGACTGTGCGTTTGTTCAAAATCTAGATGAGCAGGCTGTAAAGTCACTGCACCAGTCAAAATTGTTTAGAAATAAATTTAAAAAAAAAAAAAATTCTTCCCCATCTTTAAAACTACATCGGTGATCTTCGTTGGTGCTATGGAGTCCGTGCACTGCAGCTGAGATATTCCTGTGTACGTAAGAGATTGGAGCACACATGGTTACTCACCGAAGTACAATGGTGATGGTCCTATCAATCAATCAATCAATCAATCAATCAATCAATGAAAACAATAGACAAGTAATTCAAGTTTATCCTACAACCCAATAACTTCTTCTTCGAACGCTCCATATCGATCACTTGTTAACTACTCTGTGTGATTTTTATGTGATCTGAGCCTAAGAGTGATTGTAGGTTGAGCCGTTTATGCGCCTACAAGTAGGTCAGCACATCCGATTTCTAAGATGCTTTTTATTTACTAAGGCATCTTCGCTAGGTCCTACAACAGTCGCCTCTTACAACATGTCTTGTAGGTTGCAGTGGTACTATTCTTTGCTTCCTTTGCGGACCCCGAACCACGCGGGTACAACGCTATCCACAGACAAGAACAACATCTGAATAAATCATGACACAGGTTGCACAACAGCTATCCCACAGACAAGAACAACATCTGAATAAATCATGACACAGGTTGCACAACAGCTATCCCACAGACAAGAACAACATCTGAATAAATCATTACACAGGTTGCACAACAGCTATCCCACAGACAAGAACAACATCTGAATAAATCATGACACAGGTTGCACAACAGCTATCCCACAGACAAGAACAACATCTGAATAAATCATGACACAGGTTGCACAACAGCTATCCCACAGACAAGAACAACATCTGAATAAATCATGAATGTTTTAGAAAGATCGGCAAGAGAAACAGAAAAGATACAATGTACCTGTGTGTAAGGTACCAGATTCTCATGATACCCTGTTCTTCCATCTCTTTTACCTCCCGTTGTCGATCACGGAATTCTGTTTCATTTTCTCTTTGCTCTTGGAACTAAATGTTTTAGCATTACACCAGGTAGGATCTGATAAGTTTGTCTATTTTATCCTCGTTTTCAACTCTATTAATGTACTATTTTTGTTCTTCTGTTAACAGCTGGGAAGTTAACTAGTTTTTCCGTCGCCGTTGCTAAAAATAGACATTTCCAGTTAATAGCTGATATATTGTCTATAAAAAAAATAGTTTTTCTGTGTTCGTTGCTCTAGAACAGTGGTTTTCAAACTTTTCTCATTTGAATACCATTTAAAACCTATTTCTAACGCACCGACAAGTTACAATTTAAATTAGTGCTCTTGAATTTGACCTCTCCCGAGTGGTTGCCGGGACCCAAATGTAGAGTGTAAAGAATAGAACAACTGTTACCTGCCACGCATGTCGTAAGAGGCGACTAAGGAGGTTTGGCTGAAATCGGATGTACATGTCCGCTAGGGAATGCTAACCCGAAACAAATGCTTGCAGAAAACGGTGCACCAGGCCGTAAGGCGCATAACAGTGCAACGACCGCACACAATGAGGAATGGGATAACGGATTCTACGTTCGCCAATCTGTCTCGGAGATTTAGCCACGCAGTAAGAATGTCAGACCCACCATCACGAGGGTGGCCAAAACTTACTGCCGGAAAAGGTCGGCACAAACGGGGAAGCAGAAATCATAGGAATTATATCCTGCAGAACTGCCCCCAGTATGCAGACTTGAGAAGGAAGAGGTGGCCTACTTACACCAGCTTCCAAGACAAACTGTAGGACGTGGCTGATAATCTGAGGCAGACAGCTGCCTTTATTAGAGAATCCTAAATCCTAATTTAGTGAGAACGCAGAAGAAGAAACTCATTCACTATTCTGATCGGTTATATTGGCTCGATGTATTTTATCTAGATGGCACAAAGCCAGTAGTCTAATTCCTGCTTATGTTGCAATATAGATGATTCCGATGCAATTAAAAAATAATAAAAAATAACGAAGTGAAAGAGTTTAACTACTTTGATTAATTAGGCGCGGCACGAATGTGGGAGACGCGGGTTCAATCCACGGTAAGGTCAAGGAGTTTTCTGTCGAGGGCATAAAAAAACCACCCTAACATGAATAGATTCGCTACGACTGCACTAGCCATTAAATTCTACAGTTTCATGTTGCTCCTGTCCTACACCGCCCGTAAAGCGGTATTACAGACAGTAACTATGGCACACCGTACCATCTTCATTAAGAAAAAAAACCCTTATATTT
This sequence comes from Arion vulgaris, assembly GCA_020796225.1. Taxonomy (NCBI): domain Eukaryota; kingdom Metazoa; phylum Mollusca; class Gastropoda; order Stylommatophora; family Arionidae; genus Arion; species Arion vulgaris. The sequence goes on from CM036766.1 coordinate 18,476,021, forward strand.
AAGGTAATGTATACGGAAAGGTGCAAAAAGACTGATTAATCAACAATGAACTGGCGTGTTAGGCCGCTGAACGCTGCTGGATCTGTTGAGGTGGAGATCGGAGCACCTATGGACATGTCCGGAGTGCTATGATGATAGTCCTCTGATAACTGATACCCTCTCCTCCTTCTTCTTCTTTGCGTTCGTTCTTTACGACCAATTTTAATCACTCTTTCTGATATGTTTGATCTTTGCCAAGAACGTGTATACGTTGCACATTGGAACTGAAAACTGAACTGATAACTGATACGGAAAGGTAAATGCTTCCACGTTGGACTAAAGAAAAGTTTCAAAGACATACTTAAGACCACACTAATAGCTTTTTCTATTAACGCTGACATGTGAGTTCCTGCTGTACAGTATCGAACGACTTGACACACATTGTTTGATCACTGTGTCGTGTCTCCAAGGTATTCATACCTGCAGCAGTGAGGTTCTGTGGCATAGAGGTTAGACGCTCACACACTACACACATTGCGTGATCACTGTGTCGTGTCTCCAAGGTATTCATACCTGCAGCAGTGAGGTTCAGTGGCATAGAGGTTAGACGCTCACCACTCTTCCAAAGGTACTCATGTGTCGCTCCTCGAAGCTATTTTCAACCTTACAATGATTCTTGCTAGTTTCAAGCTCCCAACGGTCCACAGGTCTCAGTTCGCTCCTCGAAGCTATGGGAATTTTTCCAGAAACCCCTTATTTCAATGTACTTCTTCTTCACCTTTCAACTCCCAACGGAGCACAGGTCTTCAACAAACTTCTTCCAGCTTTCCTCTCTTTGCCATCCCTTCCAATTCTTTCCATGTCTTCTTCCTTTTCGTTCTTGACCAATGTCTATTATATGTTTGATTCCAGAATTATCATGTTGCTAACAGATTATTAGATCATCGATTTCCATCTAGTCGCCTTGACATGTGGTAACAGGTCTATCTTAATCCAGAATTTCCCCAACCCTCTTCTTTCCATGTTTACCTATTCTTTAATATCGCCTCCAGCCTTCTCCAGTCTGTCTATTTCGATGTAGGTGACATCGAATTCCTAGTTCTATCGGAGACGGACAATAGAACGTAGGCTCCATGTTCAAGTTGAGCTAACAAAATTAACAAAATAAAAAATATTTGACAGTTAGCTTCAAAAAATTTTTGAAGAAAAGAAATCAAAACTTTGAAAAGACAAATTCATTAGACAAAATTCATTAGAACTCAGTAAATTCATTAGTTTAGACAAAATTCATTAGATAAAAATTTAATTAAAAAATAAAATTTCTACAAAATATTTTCACCATCTTCTAAATTACATCGGGACCCCGTCGGTGCTAGGAGTTGTGCACTACAGCTGAGAACTTCCTGAGTAAGAAAAGATCTTGAAGCACATACGATTACTCACTGATGTGCAATAATGATGTTTCTATCCATCATCAATCAATTAATCAATCATTGAAGAAGAAGAACGAACAGGAGAATTTTTCCAGGTGAGAATATATGTTGTTCCAGGTGAGAATATATTTTGTCCAGTGGCGGCTCGAGCTCATTTTTCTTTGTGGGGATAGACACTAATTTTCGGAATAATCATGGATTTTGAAGTATTTACTATTATTTGTCTATTCGGGGATGTTTTTCATCCTTTTGATTATTGGTGGATCCGGGCCCCACTGGCCTTTAATGACGAGCCGCTCCTGATTTTGTCCCAGGTGAAAGCCAATTACTCAGCTGATATCAAAACGGAGCTTTAAAAAACAGTAATATAAACGCGCGTGTGTGAACAACTGGCCTACATTTCAATGTGCGATAACATCTGGAATTTGCAATTTTCAAAGTTGTACATGCAGAGTTAGGTGTGTACATGACATATATTTTCTAGTGTGTTGTTAGTGAGTAATGCTTGAGTGACTAAGTAGGTGAGATACCAGCAGATAGTTGAATGCTCGTGCAGTGTAACATATCCGCTGTTATCTATGTGTTGAAATGTCTCTCGTTTTCTCTCTCTCTCTCTTTTTATTTCACAAGTTCTCTCTTTTCTCTTGCTCTCTCTTTGAGCTCTTATCTATACATATAAATATACATATATATCTTCTTCAGCGATCTCTGGTCATGCGCTTAATTTACTGTGGACCACAAACTGGGCAGTCAGCTTCAGGTCTGTCAGGTTTCCCAAAGCTTAGTTTTCAGGTCGACTGGATGTGGCCACATGTTGCTTCTCAGCTCACCCAGGAGAGGACAGTCTTGCAGGTCATGCTCCGGTGTCTGTTCCGTCTGCTGACACTGGCAGAGAGCAGTTTGACTTATTCCTAGTCTATATAAGTGTTTGTTGAGTCTGCAGAGTTCGAAACGTAGTCGAAATATAATGACCTGGTCTGTTCTGCTTAGGTCTTTGAGGAGTCTTTCTCATAATCATATCCAGTGTTTGTCTTCCAGTCTACTGCAGATTTTCTCTGTATGAGGGTTTTGACCTCCTGAAAAAGACAGGGATTGGTAAATTTTATCCTTGGTACTGCCCTCCTTAGCTAAGGGAACATCGGCACTCCTCATTGCTTGCAATTGCCACAGTGAATGGAATCCACTGCAGATGAATTTCTGCCTTTTCTGAAAGCTCTTCTTTTCTAGGTTTTTGTACTATGCTGTCAGCTGGTTTAGCTTGTTCCCAGGGCTTGTATAGCTGACAGTGAGTCTGTAAGAAATACCATCTTGCCTGCAGGTGCTTGCATCTTATTCATGTGCTATGCTGCCAGTAGAACGGCTAAGAGTTCTGCTTTGTAGTTAGAACATATTCTTCCAGTAGGGGCCGCTATATACATATATAATAATAATGAATATAAACTAAGACGAAATTCGAAGCAGTGATGAAATCAGAGACATGTCTGGTCAATCACTAGTAACAGTTGTTATAAGAAGGAAAACATGACTTGAGAAGAAATGATCAAAGAATATCAAAGTAGTCGTTGAAGTTGGAAGCAAATGGTTCAAGAAAGAGAGGACGCCCAATGGAAACCCTGAATCGAACTTTGCTGAGAGAGGCAAGAAAAATAGGACTAAATTCCATTCCATAATAGAGATTGAGCGAGTTGAAGAGGACAGATCGGTGTGGAGAAATTTCTTGCAGGCCCTACGTAACGTATAAACGTTACTTGCAGCCCTATGTAACGTACGGGAGGAATTATTATTTAACTATTATATAAATATATATATGACCTTTTTCATATATATATAAACAAGTACAGCAATTCCCTCTTTATAGCGTATATCTCTATCTCGTTCCAAATGATTCACATTTATCCTGTAACTGAAATACAGTTTCCGGTCGCCTGGTTCCAGGTGTTACACGTCTATCCTTATTCTCACAATTTTTTACGCAGTTCAAGGTTGAAGTCTGTCAGCAGCTGTTATACCGGGATTTACAAACGAAATCCTCCATGTTTATCGGCTAAATACAACTTTAGTGAGATTCCAGTATTCTACAGAAAGATTTCCAGTGTCTTTACAGTCCCTATTTCCAGTGTCTTTACACGTCATATTTCCAGTGATACTGTGCTTTAGTTTCAAATTTCAAGTATTCAGTAACGATTAATTAAGTGTATTAAATTTCGGTGGATTAATTTGTTTCCATTGACATAAATGTGTAGTTTTTTCAGCAAGGTTAGATCATATTCATTGTATATGTACATGTCAATATATATATATATATAGGTGTGTGTTTGTGTATGTGTGCTTGATAGATGTGTTATATATAAATATATAAATATATTTATATTTCACAACGTAAGTTTTTTTTCAACTCCGGACTAGGGCTAGCTACCCTAGTAAATATACAGCTGGCTGAAATCGGGTGGGTGGGCCTAGTCACCATGAGCGCATAATCGCACAACGTAAAAAAGCCGTTCTTGTCAAAAATCAATTGTTTATCACAAATAGAATGAAAAAAATTGACCGTGAAGAATGAACGAGAGAAGAGAAGAAGAAAACCTCGGACGCACTTACTCGTATATTGCAACGCATACAAAATTAGACATTACAATGACTTTAGTCTCTTTCTCTCTCTTTCTTATAATCATAATAATCAAAAACATAATGAAAGAAAGAGAGAAATAAACATAATCAGAGAAAGAGAGACAAATAGACAAATACTAATGGGAAAAGAAAACGGGGAAGACCTAAGATCACTCTTCGAAGAACGTAAACAATTACAAGAAAGAACGTAAAGTTTACAAGAAAGTAAACTATTGGAATGTAAAAACATACGAAATCTCCAACTGCTAGCAACGAACTGCATCACATGGAGATCTTAAACCTCTGCCCTATGTGCCGCCTTTGACACGAAAGGAACAAACTAACTAACGTCATATTAAAAACTAACGCAAGCAAGTATATCGGATCGGAAGGGTGAATGGGTTAAATATATACAAATTAAGATTACCTGATCCTTACTTGGGGATCTTCTTCTTACGCTTTATATCGACCTCTTGTTAACCATTCTTTGTCATTTGTATGTGATCCGAGTCTAAGAGAGATTGCACGTTGTGCCAGTTATGCGCCTACAAGAATGCCCGCACTGTTTCTTTCAATACAAACATTTATGATCTAAACATTTGACTAAACCTTTAATAAGATAAACATTTGATGAGGACGAGGTTTTAATCTCAGGTAACCAAAGAGAGAGAGAGAGAGAGAGAGAGAGAAGAGAAGAGAGAGAGAGAGAGAGAGAGAGTAAGGGGGTAAGGTTGTAACTAAAGAGAGAAAGAGGAAAATATAACGATAGTGTGAGAGAGAGAGAGAGAATTAAGAGAGTTAAGAGAGAAATATAAAAAGAGAAAATGAAGAGAGAACGAAAGAGAGAGAGAAAATATAAGCGATAAATATAAAAAGACTCAAAGGAGAGAGAAAGAGAGAGAGAAGCAGACATACAAAAGGGAGAAAGAGGAGAAGCAGACATACAAAAAACGGACAAAGAAAGAGAGAGAGAGAGAAGCAGACATACAAAAACAAGAGAAAAAAAGAGAGAGAGCAGCAGACATACAAAAACAAGGAGAAAGAAAGAGAGAGAGAAGCAGACACAAAACAAGGAGAAAGAAGAGAGAGTAGCAGACATATAAAAAGAGAAAGAAGAAACGATTTAATGGTCAACAGAAGTTTCTCCAGGAAGGGCAAAACGAAAAACAAAAACTTTAGTGGGTAGTTTACTAGGCAGATATGGAGAAGACCATGTTCGCATAAAACTGTTTTATCAAAATTCTTTTCCCAGAGGCGGCATTTTCCCCGTCCCCTCCTCAGCCTTAATGTATGGGCGCCAATGGAGAGCGAGAAATATATTTGTAAAGAGGAAAAGATGCTGAAGTTAAAATAAATAGAAATAAATATATATAGATATTTAATGGAGAAAAATAGTTGTATAAATAGAGGAAGTGAAATATAATTTAAGTAATATTCTAAAACGTTAGAGAAATGACTAGACATAGCTCTCTTCGTTTTTAGAGAGAAGTAGATATAGACAGAAAGATAAATAAACTTAAGAGAGAGAGAGAGAGAGAGAGAGAGAGAGAGAGAGGAGAGAGAGAGAGGGAGAGAAAAGAAAAAGTTTTGAAAGAAAAAGAGACTGATTACGAAATAAATAGAAAGATAAATACACAGAGAGAAATGGAGAAGCAAAGAAAGAAAAAAAAATAGTAGACAAAGAAATAAATAAACACAAATGGAAAGAGAGAGAAAAAGACACACAGAGAGTGGGAAAAAATAGAAATAATGAGAGAAAGAGATAGAAAGAGAGAAATAGAGAGAGAGAGAGAAAGAAATAGACGTATAAAGATTTAGAGAAAGATAGGTCAGGGAAAAAACAGTGGAATAGTAAAACAATTTTTATTACAAAGATACATGTCTCTACTTGTTGGTTATTTGTTATGTAAAGGCTTAAAGCCTCTGTAAGGCGACGCACGCTCCTTTCAACCTAAGAACATGCCTTTTTATGTTATATCAGAACGTGTAGACCAACAAACAATAAAATTGAGAATTAACTTTTAGCGGAGAATTCAAGTATTTACTTGTTAAGATAGTTTTTCATTTTGGTTCATAAAGATGTAGGCCTCGTAAGCGCAGTAGGTAGCGCTTCAGTCTCATAATCATCCAATCAATATATTAGGTTTCATCATCATCATCAAGTAGCTTGTTCCTTCCGGAACTTGGCCCCCATGACAGCAGTCCTGAAAACCTCTCTGTTCTGCGCATGTTGGCTGGCGTAAGCAGCAGTCATTCTCAGATCTTCAATGACATCTTGCACCCATCGTCTTCTAGGTCTTCCTCTTATTCTTTTTCCAGGCACCATTCCTTCCAAAATTATCTTCTCTAGGCACTCATGTCGTTTGATGTGTCCGAAATATTTAATTTTCCTTGATTCTATGCTTTTAATAGCAAACTCTTTTAATATCAAGCTGTTGCAGAACAGAAGCATTTGTTCTTTTTCTGTCCATGATATTCTAAGTATTATAAATGTTAGGTTTACTAAGTACAATAACTCAATCATTTTAATTTATATCTGAATATAAATATATTTATCTCCCTTGTTGCAGCAGCCATTATTTAGGAACTGTCAACAATTAACTAGCATCCCCCAAACCACTTCTGCTGCAGTGTGTAGTCTGCTGTAGTAAGGGAATTTCCGATTGAAAGGACTAGTTGCCAGGCGACGTAAAAACAAATAACATTATCCAGATCAATTAGATATTCCAAGCAAGTTCTTCCAAGTCAGCAGAGACTAGTGACTCACCCCACATCGTCCTGGACTGCACGTGTGACAGTGTGTCTGTTTGTGTGCCACATTCTCTGTGGAATTATCCGGGGTTTCCCTAGCATCAGATCATTGATTCTTTCCACTTTCAACATGGCGAATGGTTTGACGTCAAACTGGACAGGAATCAGGTAGGAATTGTCTATTGTTGAAAATGTTGTTGATTTTTGTTTTTTGTTATTTTATTTAAACAGTAAATATAAAAAATTATTTACATTGTGTATCAATCTATAATTTTTATGTGGAATGATTTCGGAAGATTACCGTTATTTAAGCTGTTTCCCTCATCGATCAATCAATCAAGATTGTTTGGTGGGTTGATCAAAACATGTTTAGTGTTTTTCTTCTCTTCTTCTTCTTGCGTTCGACGGTATCAATGCATGTGTAGTTAGGGCGCTTCAAACTGATTTTTGCGCTCAGGCCTGCTTTTCGTATTATCAATGTCCCCCGCCATACAGGCGTGTCTTCTCTGATTCAGAGGTCAGTGTCTGTTGTATTTTACTTATTGTGCAATATGTTGTTAGAAATTAGCTTGTTGCTTGTATTGCAAATGTATTTCTTTGAACTTTTTTTTATTACATCTGGCTGCAGTGAAATTATTATATAGATGTATAACGGCTGGTTATAAAGGAAAAAAACCAAGGAAATGAAATAGTTCTAACACATCAAACGACATGAGTGCCTAGAGAAGAAGATAATTCTGGAGGAAAGGGTGCCGGGAAGAAGAATGAGAGGAAGTCCTAGAAAACGATGGGTGCAAGATATCATTAACGATCTGAGAATAACTGCTGCTGAAGTCGGTCATCTTGAACAGAACAGAGAGTTTTTTTGTGACTGCGGTCATGGGAGCCAGGTTCCAGAATGAACAAGCTACTTGATGATAATAGATGAATGTCAGGATGATGAAATGTGGGAAGAAAATAATTGAAGTGTGGGACTAAATGATGGATGTTGTCTCGTTAAGTTAGTCATGAACAATACAGACACCCAATATTATTGATTGATTTCATGTTCGAATTCAATTAATTAACGCCTTTACAGTCAAATAATTAACCCCTATACAATCAATCACGAATTAACTGCAAAATCGAATTATGGAACCTGGTCATAATAAACTGTAACCAGGAAGCCAACACTAATCTTCTTCTTCTTCGAACGGTCCATATCGACCACGTGTTAACCACTCTTTGTGATTTGTATGTGATCTAAGTCCAAGAGTGATTGTATGTTGTGCCAGTTAAGCACCAACAAGTAGGCCAACACATCCGATTTCTACGACGCATACTATTTACTAGAGCAGCTTTCCTAGGCCCCCCACCTGTGTCGCCTCTTACTACATGCCTTATAGGTCACAGTGTTGCTATTCTTTGCTCCCCTTGCGAGCCCCAGCAACACACGGGCGGTCAGGATGATGAAATACGGAAGATAATAATATGTTGTAAGACAAAATGATGGATGTTGTCTCCATTTAGTTAGTCATGAAGGATACAGAACCGCAATATTATTGATTGATTTCGTGTTTGAAATCAATTAATTAACCACTATACAATCAATCACACATTAACTACAAAATCGAATTAAGTACCGATGGAACCCGGCCATCAGCAACACTATTAGCCACTTACAGGTTACTAAAGTGGCGATACCGCCCCCAGTGAGCGTTGAAACCTTCGGGAGGAGCGATAGTGGGTTCAGAAGCATTCGGAGGGCGTTCAGGTGATTTTGGGATCGGTGCTCCTTATCGAAAAAATAATAATATATAATTAAAAATAAATTTATTTTCGTGATTTTGCGATTGAATAACTGTGTTCAATGAAGCCTCATACTTGACACTACTTCTTCAAAGTTCAATGGCATTAGCAGGTAATGATCATTATTGCTTTTAGTCGAAAATATATCAAATTGCTTCAATGGGAAAATGTTATAATTGGAAGGAGGAGGGCGTTACAAAATGTATGTCTTCCCCCAAAAAAGTTTGGGAACCTAAGCCTCTAGCCTCTCTCTTAACTTCTGTCATAGCAAAGTCATTGTGACACTTTGAGCGCAGGTTGAAGAATCAATAAGATATAAATTTGCTCTGTTGAGAAGAATAGTTATTCTCTGCAGTCTCCTAATGGTGCAGAAATCGATCTTGAACCCAGACGCTGTTGTCTGGTGCGCTTAGCACACCTCTCATTTGTCTGAAACATCCTTCTCATAGTATGTGATTACAAATGTCACACACGGAATAACTACCGAGTTCTGTGTTATTTCGATGTCATCATATCAGTAGAACTGTGTTATATGCTATTTTTGACTATTCATAGACTGTGTATATGCTATATAACTGACTATTCAGTGGAACTGTGTGTTATATGCTATGATATAACTGACTATTCATAACTAAACAAGGAATTTATCCTTATAAATCTGGCATCAGTTTAATCTATTACTAAACTATGAAGAATATTATCTGTTCTGCCGCTAAAGTTGAAAGCAAAAATTCACAAACAGGACCAGAAACTACTTTTTCTAACCAAGGCTGGAAGTTTTCACTCTTGAGCAGACCAGAAACTACAAAATCTACTGCAGCTTGAAGCAAGATGGTATGTTTTGTTTTAGAATTGCCACAATTTGTGTTAGTTTATATTCTCCTTCTTCTTCTTGTGTTCACTAGCTATGAATTCAGGTGTAGTCAGAGCACCTGGTATGACTGATTTGTGCGGGAAGGCCTGCTTTCCTTATTATTTGTGCCCGCGTCTTACATACGAGCCTTCTGCGACTTCAAAGGTTACGTAAGCTTATATTATGTGTGATACTGTCGCTTGGAGGTAAAGCCCTCGCCATTCGATCCTAATGTACTCCGCATTTACTCCTCGAGGAGCGATTAGGATGTGTTTTCAGAGATCCCTGATCTCAGTGTAAGTGAGATCGAGGTCCTAGTTTTATCGGAGACGGAAGATAAGATGTAGGGTCAGTGTTCAAATTTAGTACGTAAAAGAACCGTAAGTAGTTCAAATTAAAAACTGCAGGCTGGAAATCCACTGCACATGCAAAATTCACTTTCAAATGATTCTAAAATAAAATTCTTACATTATTTTCGTCATTTTAAAAATTACAACAGGGGCCCTCACCAGGTGCTACGGAGTTCGGCACTGCGCTGATATCTTCTTGTGGTTATTCACTTAAAGCCAATGAAAAAGCAACAGACAGAGATCAGTTCATAATATAACTTTCAATATATATGCGATAGACTCTTGAAAAAAATTGAAAAAACACACAAAAAACGCAGCGAGCTGCACAAGCGTAATGTTTTATAAATGCAAGGTGCAACGATAATAGAAAGCACAACGATAATAGCTTCAGGAGATGTTACGGTAAAGAGCACGCGAATCTGTTCGATTTTTCGTGAGTCACCCATGCGTCTTATCTCTCACAGTTGGTAGATAGCACATGAATGCACGCTTATCTTTGTCAGAAGGCTCATACCTGGTCGATGACGTCATACTTACAAATTTGCACTTATAAATAACTGGGAAAAAAATTATATTAGTGGAATATTTATTTTTCCGATGCTCAGATCTTGAAAAATGTCCATTTTTTTCTTGTCTTTGTCCACTACGTTCTAATAACTTTTCTGTACCACTGTTCTTAAAAAGACTGGATTTTCCTTGTTAATGAATGTGTAATTGTCCATGATTTACATCCATATTTTACCACACATATAATTCGTATCCTTAACATTTCCATTTTTGTCAACGTGCCTGTTTGTTTTTTAAAGATTAAAGCTTTCTAGGTGGACACATCGCATTCAACCTTAGTTCGAGTATTGTTTGGTTATAACTACCCGTGTTATTGACTACTAATGTTATTGTTTACAGACATTAGATATTGTTTACATTATATTAGACATTAGATATTGTTTACATACAGACAACACTAACATTGGTTATTGCTTATTAAACTGACGTCATTGCACTCCGGGCAAACCCATAGTGTACAATCTCCCCAACATATATAAAGAGTATGCATACTGATGGTTCCCGTGGCTCGCTGATTAAACACATTCCTCACTTTGCCCCTCAGGTATCCAGTTCTACTTGTACAACGGGCAACTCCAAACTGCTTAAATCGCTGGATGTGTGAAATAATCGTGGCATATCCTTTACATGACTTGACCTAACCATAGTAAACGAGTTGTCGTTTTTTCTAAGCACCACTTACACGTCCAGTAGTTTGCAATTGCTTTCTGAACAGTGAGATGTATTTTTACCTTTCATAAAAATCCAAGGGAACTAATTTGCTTCTAATCTTGCACGCCGTGGAGTTTGAACCAGGTATGCTTGGATTGGGATTGAGCTCACTGCCGCTTAAGCGTGGCGGCCGGCAACACATGACCGATTAACTCAGACAGGAAAACCACAATTCCTGTTTAATTGGGGGCTGGTTTTTATAAGTGTTTGATGGAACACTGTAAGGTTTTCTGCAATTTTTCACAGCTCTACAAGTCCATGGTTTATTTATTGATGAAAAATGTTGATAATACTGATAAATTCCTTAGTGTTAAACTGAATTTGTAACATAATATAATCTCGATTTAACATGTTATGTTGTTTTAAAATGAATTTGTCTTAATCTAAACTATACTGGAATGCTAGGTCACGCGACGGTTGTGGTCTGATTTCCTATAATTTTTACCTGAGCTCATGTTATCGGAGACTATACGCTTAGGCTACAGAAATAAGGACGCGTTCGCAAACATAAATACGAGGAAATAAGAATGAACTCTTTGCGATTACTTGTCTGTGTTACTCCATCGATTATTCATTATAATTATACTTTGAATTGCAAGTCAGTCTCTTAATGATGATAGATGCTCTACGTGGCGTGGAGGTAAGGTGTTCAACTCTCGTTCGTTCGCCGCGTGGTTCGATATGAATATTTTCCAGAGATTTCTGATCTCAGTATAGGTGAGATCGAGTACCTAGTCCTGTCGGAGAAGGACGATAAAAGGTAGGTTCCGTTTTCGTTGAGCACGTAAAAAAAAAACCTTGACAGTTCTTTCTTTGTGTTCGTTCTTTATGACCAATTGTAATCACTCTTTGTGATATGTTTGATCTTTGCCAAGAACATGTATACGTTGCAAATTGGTTTAGTGCATAGACTTCTACACGTTTAGGACATGTGTATCCGATTTCAGCCGAACTTCCTTAGGCGCCTCTTACGACATGCGTGACAGGTAACAGTGGTTCTATTCTTTACACCCCAACTTTGGGCCTAGGTAACCACTCGGGTGCCCTTGACAGTTGAAAATAGTTAAGAGTAGTCTGAAAGTATTATTATCCACCAGCAAAGAAGGTTTGAAAACCTAATCATGACGACCAAGAAACATAGTGAAGACCAACATCTATATTTGAATACACAAAAAATAAAAATCCATCAACTGACAAATCAAAAGGCTCACCTAACATCCACGTAAACAATGAATAACTCCAATGTGTAGAGAGCTACGAATATCTGGGCTCAATAGTCAACAATAACGGTGACTGCTCCAAAGAGATCTCAAGAAGATTGACAATAGCGATAAAAAAAGTTAAACACAATGAAGAACATGTGGCAAAGCACCAGCAAAATACTAAAATTAAAAATATTGAGATCATTCATTTTCCCAGTGGCTACTTATGGTTGTGAATTATGGACTATTACACAAAAATTAAGAACGAAAATCCAGTCCTTCGAAAAACTAAATGCTGCAGAAAGATCCTACGAATACCATGGGCAGAAAGAGAAAGAATACTGATGTCCTGAAAGAACTAGATGGTAAAGAGAATTGGCTGATAAACAACATACTATATAGAAAAATTACATACTTTGTCACATCAAGCGTCACGATGGCCTGGAAAGAACAATACTAGAGGGCAGGTCCCAGGACGCAGAGGCAGACCAAGAAGAAGATAGCTACAAGATATTAAAGAAACCATGAACATGACCATCGACGAAGTGGGTAGAACTGGCAGAGACAGAGTGAATTTTAGATGTGCTGCAAAGAGAGCAACGTCCTATAAAGGATACGCACCTTGATGATGAGTCTGTAAAGCCACTATCAGGTCATGAAAATAGTTAACAGTAGTCTGTAAAGCCACTATCAGGTAACATTAATTTTAAAGATTTTATTCAATTCCTACCAAAAAAATGTTCAATATCTTCAAAATTACATCGAGGATCCTCGCTGCTGCAACTGATTTCGAGCAGAGCTGCTCGGGTCTTCTTGTGTAAGAAAGAGATCAAAGTGCACATCTTTATTCACCGAAGTGTGCAATAGTGGATGAAGTACCTATCATATTTCTTTCGTTCGATCTCATTGTTATTAATTTGGAATTTAAGATACTCATATTTCTGCATTATTGATAATTGATTGGTTACACCCGAGTGGTTACCGGGCCCAAATTTGATGTGTAAAGAATAGAACCACTGTTACCTGCCACGCATGTCGTAAGAGGCGACTGAGGAGGTTTGTCTGAAATCGGATGCATGTGTCCTAAATGTATAGAAGTCAACCTGTTGCCTTGCAGGACGGCTGGGGACAGCCAAAGGCTAACGGAGAGCGAACCTAGTAAACGATGGCTGAATCCGGACACATCGCCAAAGGATAAGCACTAGAGTTCCAAATGGCGCTGAAGATGTGACGAAACCCACCCATGCTAAGACTGCATGAAACAGATTTCCACATGAATAAATTTATGGAGAGATCTTCTTCTTCTTCTTTGCGTTCGTTCTTTACGACCAATTTAATCACTCCTTGTGACATGTTTGATCTTTGCCAAGAACGTGTATACGTTGCACATTGGTTTGTAGGCCCCTAAACGCATATATTTCTACAGGTTTAGGACACGTGCATCCGATTTCAGCCAAACCTCCTTAGTCGCCTCTTACGACATGTGTGGCAGGTAACAGTGGTTCTATTCTTTGCACCCTAATTTGGGCCCCGGTAACCACTCGGGCGAAAATGGAGAGATCTGATACATCTGTCTATTAGGTGATCGTGAGAGAGAGAGAGAGAGAGAGAGAGAGAGAGAGTTGATCAATCAATCAATAAGCTATTTTTATACTGTATAATTACTTATGTGGTGCCGGGGCCTAAGGAAATCAAAAAATAGTACCAGCGACCTACAAGGCATGTCATAAGAGACGACTGATGTAGGACCTAGAGAAGCTACCTTAGTAAATAAAAATCATCGAAGAAATTGGATATGCTGTCCTACTTGTAGGCGCATAACTTGCACAAAGTACAATCGCTCTTAGGCTCAGATCCCATACAAATCACACGGAGTGATTAACAAGTGGTCGATATGGAGCGTTCGAAGAAGCAGATACTGCATAATTAATTCATATTTAATCTATAATTAGAGTTAATGAAGCTTCTCTTCCGATCGTTACAAAGACATACGCAATTTTAGAAACAGCTGGAGTAGCCTTTCCTAGCGTACAAAAAAATATAATTACTTCCCTTCTCTGTTTTTGTCTCTCTCATCATTACCAGCCACTAGAATCCTGCACAGATCGATATGCATCAAATCAATATTATTCCAGTCTTAATCTATGTTTGTAACTGGAAAGCTATGCTGAAAAATAAAACAGCTCTCAATCATCATCATCTAGCATTGCTTTAATTCTTTGTATCATCAAATAGCTTGTCCTGAGCAGAACTTTGTCACCCTAACAGTTCTTAGTAATTTCTCTCTCACTCTCTCTTAGGCCAGATATCCCGAATTTACAGCCGTCATGCTCAAACTATCAGTTGCATACTGAATCCATCTTCTCCGTGGTCATCCTCTTCTTTTGTCGGGATACCTCCTTCCATAATTGTCTTCTCCAACCCTTCGTGTCTCTTTATATGTTCGTGTCTCTTTATATGTTCGTGTCTCTTTATATGTTCGTGTCTCTTTATATGTTCGTGTCTCTTTATATGTTCGTGTCTCTTTATATGTTCGTGTCTCTTTATATGTTCGTATCTCTTTATATGTTCGTGTCTCTTTATATGTTCGTGTCTCTTTATATGTTCGTGTCTCTTTATATGTTCGTGTCTCTTTATATGTTCGTGTCTCTTTATATGTTCGTGTCTCTTTATATGTTTGTATCTCTTTATATGTTCTCCAATCCTTCGTGTCTCTTTATATGTTCAAAATACTTCAATTTTTTTCATTTGTATTTGTATCATTAGCCCGTTTTCTTCGATTTTGAGTTATTTTTGGATAGATCTATTTGTTCTCTTTTCTGCCCATGATATACAAAGGACTCTTCTCCCCCAATCCCTCCCCATGCAACCTTAAATGACAGTTTTACAGTTAACCGTCTCCCCTCTCGGTCTCCTAGCAATCAACACTTTTAGACCCAGTACGCCACTGAGAACTATTACCGTTGAAGACATACATTGTGATAGATGGGAAGTAGAAAGAATACATACAAAACTCAGCTTGCTGCATGTTTGTCTGATCTCACTATAGTTCCTACTGTCGCCAGGCAAGCGACACACATGATCACTGTGAGCAAACACTTCTCAAGCTCTATATAAATACAGGATATACTCCTAAAGAGATTAATTTTACAATTTATTAATTGTCTGCATACGTACATACACAGAGTGTGGATTATGTCAAAACGACTTTTCCAAATCAGATCAAAGGTCATGTCTATGTTGAAGGTTGGACGTAATTATCAGGTTGGCATGGACAAAAGAGACGTAAATGGCAGTATTACGTACGCTAGTAAAAATAAATGATTCACGGCGTCATATTTGCATTGAGATCCGCTCTTTTTAATTTGATACTTTCAGCGCAGTCCGTGACGGTAAATAAATTTAACACAAGTCAGCATTGTGTTTTTTCGATCGAATCGATGAAACAGCGTAAACAATTGCTTCATATGAAATATGGCATTCATATAGTAAACCGATTGTTCTACGTGTAACTGTAACATATTCTACAGATCTGGAAAGTTCTATGATTATATGTTAAGAGAGCTTTTGAACGAAATTTTTTTCGATGGTCTACCATTATTTTGGAACCTTGAAAATTTCGCTTGGGTACTAACCATAAACATCGTATTTACGTGAAACTGCATTATTAACTTCTCTTTACTCATAAATTTTCATTACTATAAACATTTTTCTCTCTTCTAAGGGCAACTTTACGTCTGCAACTCGTCAATAACCTACCAGACTTACCATTTATCTGTGCAAAGCCGGTTTGCTTTGACGTCCATAACAACCCTGCCGAGTTTGCGATCTTCTCGTGAATTCTTTTCGTCATTTACTTGTGTCAACGATATCCAGCAATGCTAAATACAAATTTTTTATTTTCTTTTTATATTTCAAACATTATTTATGCCTTTCAGTTGACTTTTGTATCGAGTATCAACCGTAATATTAAATATTCCACACTAGATCTAGCTGTCCAAAGTGAACCATTCGTCAGCGATAGACGGCAATAATGATTGGCCCGATCTTTATCGTACACTATTCAGATTTACTTGAGAAGTCTCATATTATTGTATTGTGATTTCAGAATTAAAATAACTAGTGAATCATTTCAGTATCCTTTTAATTGTCTTTCTTAATTATAGGCATTTCATGTTTAAAAGTTGTGCCATTTAAATTGCACTCATTGCTTAGTGCAATGAAGCTTTGACAAAATATAGTCTAGTAGCAATTTCAAATGTAACTATTGCAAGATCATCTACATTTTCTTTTTATGTAAACTTTTCTGTGACTTTTAATTTGTTAGTGGTTGAACTAAATGTGATCATTTATATTTACTCAACATATATAAATGATTTACCAAATAAGTATCCAGCATGTTTGTATGTGAGATGTGCATACATACGTAAATATATAAAACTCACACTATTCAAAGAGTCACTCAGAACAGCACAACATATTGCAGATAAATCAAAAAATATATGAATACAAAAATTAACCTCTGATGCTAGAGTGAATAATTTACCAATATGCTTTTATTATTTTCTAAATTGTTTTGGTTGTGTGGAACATATAATGAGCACTAGATCAACAGTTTCAATAAATAATATTCATTATGATCTTCCCATGCAACTGGCTTCAACCTTGCAATAACATTAAATATATTTATTACTTTATTTTAAAAACTGGAGATAGAGGTTGTGTGAATAATTTACTCAGAAAGTGTTAAAGCTTGACCATCATTGCAAGACTAAGGTCAATGCATGGGAAATTAGAAAGGATATTATTCAATGAAATTGTTGATCTAGTAGTCAATACATTTTTAAAACAATCAAGAAAGGTTTTGACAATAATGAAAACACACTGGTAAATCATTTACCTGTACTTCAACTATATAGAAATTAGGATTTATACAAAGATCTGATTTGCTGTAGCGTTGTGTTTACTGTACCTTTGATTAATCAATTTTACTCAAAGCTCAGGTCCTACACCAAAACTTTCAATGACATAAAATGTGCTTGTTCAATGTATGTTCATATAGAAGACATGATGCAGTATTTCATCACTAATTATCACATTTAGTTCAACCACTAACAAATTAAAAGTCACAGAAGAAGTTTACATAAAAAGAAAATGTAGATGATCTTGCAATAGTTACATTTGAAATTGCTACTAGACTATATTTTGTCACAAAGCTTCATTGCAGCTAAGCAATGAGTGCAATTTAAATGCACAACTTTTAAACATGAAATGCCTATAATTAAGAAAGACAATTAAAAGGATACTGAAATGATTCACTAGTTATTTTAATTCTGAAATCACAATACAATAATATGAGACTTCTCAAGTAAATCTGAATAGTGTACGATAAAGATCGGCCAATCATTATTGCCGTCTATCGCTGACGAATGGTTCACTTTTGGACAGCTAGATCTAGGTGGAATATTTAATATTACGGTTGATACTGATACAAATCAACTGAAAGGCATAAATAATGTTTGAAATATAAAAAGAAAAATAAAAATTTGTATTTAGCATTGCTGGATATCGTTGACACAAGTAAAATGACGAAAATAATTCACGAGAAGATCGCAAACTGCAGCGGTTGTTATGGACGTCAGCAAACCGGCTTCGTAGCACAGATAATGGTAAGTCTGGTAGGTTATTGACGAGGTGCAGACGTAAAGTTGCCCTTAGAAGAGAGAAAAATGTTTATAGTAATGAAAATGTATGAGTAAAGAGAAGTTAATAATGCAGTTTCACGTAAATACGATGTTTATGGGTAGACCCAAGCGAAATTTTCAAGGTTCCAAAATAATGGTAGTGACCATCGAAAAATTTCGTTAAAATAGCTTACTTAACATATAATCATAGAATTTTCCAGATCTGTAGAATATGTTACAGTTACACGTAGAACAATCTGTTTTACTATATGAATGACACATATTTCATATGAAGCAATTGTTTACACGCTGTTTCATCGATTCGATCGAAAAACACAATGGCTGACTTGTGTTCGTCGGACTGCGTTGAAAAAGTAATGCAAATTACTAAAAGAGCGGTGTTGGTTCGCCGTGATTACATATTTTTATATTTTTTCGATCCAGAAGCACTTGAGCTTCAGCTCTTCGGCTCGGTGTCATGGACATCGTAACCCTTCGGTTCGGTGCCACGAACACCGTGAATCTGGGGAACCTGTGGTTTTTCTGCCAGCCCGCGGCAATGAACCCGCACACACAGAGGGCTAGTCACCCGCAGTCCAACACGCTACGAACACGCAGGGCAGGCGGACAATGATTACATATAAAGATAAACAGCACTCGACGTTTAGACCATAGGCCTTTATCAAGAAAACAAATACAGACACGGAATACTAAGTAAACTAAAACATAATTCTAACTAAGGATGACAAGAAATTGAAACTAGTTTATGGACCTGACTCCTAGCACGTGTCATCTAAAGGCAAATACGTAATTGTCATCAATATTTTCTTACTCTTGGTCAGTTAGTTCAATCTTAAATATCTATTTGCCAACCACTGGTCAAAGAATACCAAGTGGCAGACAAAGGATTCAAGAAAGAGGAAGCCCAGGAAAACCCGGAAATGAACTTTACTGAGAGAGAGATAAGAGATATCGGACTCAATTCCATGGAAGAGATTGTGCGAGTTGCTCAGGACAGAACGGTGTCTAGAAATTGCTTGCAGTCCCTATGTACGAGAGGAATATATATATACATTCACTTGTCGCTTCATTCCTTCCATTTTCTTCTGTGTTCGTTCGAGAATAATCACTTATAGACCACACTTTGTCATGTTGGGGTTTGTACCAAGGAACGTAGGTACTAGTGTTCTAAAATAAATATTTGCGTTCGATCTGCAAGAATACACATATATATGTTATAGTCACGACAGAGATGAAGTGATTATGTAAAATGCTGAGAGTATGAAGAGGTGGTCGGTATAGAAATGAAGACATCAGGGGAAAATGGGTACAACATCAGTACTGAACTTCATCAAAAAACAACAAATTAGGTGGTTCTGTCATATAAGCAGATTACCAACAGATAGTGCGTTTCAAAGAGCAATGTTACTCCGATACAGTGGATTCAAATAAACGGTAGTCCACGCAAAAAGTAGAACTTAGAGTTAGTAAAGGAGACGATAAAGACTGTTTCTGAAGCACACACAAAAATCAGTTCTAGAAATATCTTATTATCAGGATGCTGTGAGATAAAACAGGATAAAAGGGAAAGAAAAATCCATTTACACACACAAATTACATTCCCACACAGCTACATTCATACACACACACACACACACCCCACATACCATCCCATAAACTAACTTCAACTATTGAAACAGGTAAATAACAATGAATTTTTTTGTTTAACTCAGTGAAAACGTCGAGACCAGAAACATGAAGATAAAAGTCAAGCAACTAAGATATTTTTCTTCTGGTATGCCAGAAATTCTCATTCCATTAATATCTGTATCCGTCAAGACCACACTGTACCATCCTAACATACACTTACTGGAATCTGATTACCGTGCGATATCTAAACAGACGGTACATCTCATGTGTGAGTGCTTTCTAAAAAAGTACTGCTACCTCTGAAGTTGGAGTAGGCACGCCTGTATGGAGGAGGGGTGGGGCTTATAATAAATCAGCATGCCTTCTCGCAAAAAGCAGCCACTAACGCCAAACCAGGCGCACTGACTACGCCTGATTTCATAGCGGACGAAAGCAGAAGAAGAAGAAGAAGAATAAGAAAAAGAAGTACTGCTTGTATATGCTTTGTAGACTCATCATCATCATCAAGTAGCTTGTCCAGAGCAGAACTTTGCCACCCCAACAGTCCACCAGAATTTCGCTCTCTCATAGGCCAGATGTCCTGCCTCTGCAGCCGTCATGTTCAAACCATCAGTTACATCCTGCATCCAGCTTCTCCGTGGTCTTCCTCTTCTTTGTAGACTCAGTTAGTGCTGTCCCCTAAGTTAGTGCTGTCCCCTAAGATTCACACAAGTGTAATGTGAATAATTTGTTTCGTTTTATAATCCTTGGATTCACACAAGAAGACTGGGAATACCTTGGCCTTCGAGGGATAAAGCAGTCTAATGATGTCTGCTGTCTGATATGAGAAACAAAATCATCTATCTTCTCATCTCAGATGGATTCATTTTCTTCTGACTTCTTTTCATGTTTCAGATTTGGTTAAAAAACGTTTCCATCAAAACATTGACAATTATTACTTGGTTGTAAAACTGCAAAACTTGGGAGATATCAGTTAACGTTTGCTAACGGTATTGAATATTGCATCTCTCTCTCTTTCTCTCTTTCTCTCTCTCTCTCTCTTTAGCCGGTGATACCCAAGCGTTTAGGGCAGCAACAAGTGCACGTCATTTTTCTTTGTTCTTTACCTCCTTATTTATTATATTCCAGCTGTGATTCATTTCTTTTAGTTCCTGTTCAACTATTCCTTCCAGTCGTTTTGATTTTTCCAGTGTCTTTCGTTTACCAAAAAAGTTTTCAGAAAAAGTATAACGAGCACAAAACAAGAGGAAGACCACACAAAAGATGGAGCGATGGCATCAATAACAACCTTACGAAAATGAATATCAGCTTACAAAGTGCATTAAAACAAGCCCAAACAAGATCACTACGCCCCCAACACTCTAAAAAAAATTAATGGTGGAAGAGAAGAAGAAAAGAAAAGAAGAGAAGATAACAAATAGATATATTCAGGAAGAATTAAAAATCACAGAAAACTGGTTGATGCTTTACAGAAGAGTCAGAAAATTGAAGTGTTTTAGACAAAAAGACACAAATGTACAAATAGTTGGAATATATATATATATATATATATATATATATATATATGTGTGTGTGTGTGTGTGTGTGTATGTGTGTGTGTGTGTGTGTGTGTGTTTATGAAACTTAACCTCACTGCACTGTAATTTATGGCAAATTCAGAGTCATTTGTCTAGACAGGTCAGAATAAATAAAATAACTGCGATGTTTCTCATCGTTTTCAACTGATTTGAATGTTCGTGGATATCACCAAGCTTTCAGTAGATTGTTATCAAAATGTTGATTGCAAATGAAATTCAGAGTAACAGTAAATTTTTACATAAAACCCCGCCATGTCTATGCTGTTAATAAACCCCGGACGATGCCGGGCACAATCTTTATTCTGGTCTATGGAAGAAAAACCAAGTCGATAAACAAATCGATACACGTGCAATTAGTAAGATATTTACATATTCCAGTGTATCCTGGTTTTGCAATCATCACACAAATTGGCTCTTGTTTGACAGGTGATATTGCTAACTAGCGTTCCGATTTTCTAGAGGACGGAATCACTTTTTTTATGAAATACTCGATCTTCGATTATCTTCGACCAAACCATACAGAAGTGTCAGCTTGAATGACAGATGTAGCAACCGGCACTCTTTCATCATACGGTTATTTTTGTATAAAGTATTTTTTTTAATTATTGGGGTTGCTTATGCATATATAACTCTTGTCTTATGTAACTTTAAGGTGGTGACAAATAATAATAATAATTCCTCTCGTACTGTTATACGTTACATAGGGATAGGGCCTTCAAGCAATTTCTCCATATCGCTCTATCCTGGGTAACTCGCTCAATCTCCTCCATGGAAATGAGACCGATATTTCTTGTCTCTCTCAGCAAAGTTCGTTTCAGGGTCTCCTTAGGTCGTCCTCTCTTCTTGAACCCTTTGCATCCCACTTCAATGCCTGCTTTGATATTCGTTGATCATTTCTCCTCAAGGTATGTCCAACATATCCCCATCTTCTCTTTCTTATAACAGTTGGCACTAGAGGTTGACCAGACATGTCTCCATCTTCTCTTTCTTATAACAGTTGGCACTAGAGGTTGACCAGACATGTCTCTTATTTCATCATGAGAAATAGAAAAATCTTTTGATGAACAATAGATCAAACAAATATTTTGAACACATTACTAAAAATACACGACTTAGCGAAGCTCTTTTTTGGGGAGAGCTAGCTGGCTAGCTGGGTGTTTTCTTAAAACTTCCCTTCTGTGTGGCTAGGAAATGAGTGCCGTAAGAAATGAAGATTTGCAGTTCGAATCCTGTGTTTGGTGATTTTGTCTTTTTTCTGGAAACGAACACAATTTGTTCATTGACTATTTATTGATTATATTCATTGGCTTCGGTGCTTCCCTGGGGTTTTTAAACTAATTTTTCTCTTCTAAAGAGAACGTGAAATTACTTACAAACCAAACAGAAGGGAAACGTTGATGGCAGGCTGAACAGATTAAGTCTACTACATTAGTGGGGAAAGTACACTTTCTGATGACATGGTTTTTTCATATGACAACATAGGTATAGGAATATTAATATAGTGGAGATGCTGGCGTTTTCTTCAGCGACAAAGCAAAAGGTGTGGATTAGGGCGCAGTACAACAGTTACACAAGAAAACAAGATTGCAAAAGCGGGAAGACTCCTGGAAGTATTATAACAAAACGTTGTTTTTAAAACGTCGTTACTGCCTGTAGTACCGTCTTTTTGTGTGTAGAACAGTTGGTACGAGAGCCTGAGGAATTTAATAGCCGCATGGCTAGTGCGGTCGCCGCGAAGCTGCTCAGGTTAGGATTTTTCATTGATGCCCACACAGTTAAAAATCCTTGGCCTTCCCATGAATTTAACACGGGTCTCGCGCATGGGAGCCGCGCTCTAATCAATTCGGTCTGACGCTCCTCGTAACAAAATGTGAACATAATGAAATTGAAAAATAGTTTTGTTCATGAAATGTGATTAACGTTGAAGCTAACGGGGTAGAACAATGTACCAGAAAGGTATAACACAGACGTCACCTTGAATATCACAGCAGCATAGATTTGTCATACTTCTTCTTTGAGTGTTCAATATCAACCACTGATTAAACCCCTGTTGGTGATTTGTATGTGATCTGAGCCTAAGAGCGATAGCACGTTGTGCTAGTTATAAGCCTACAAGAGGCCATTACACCCCATTTCTGCGATGTTTTTTATTTATTATGGTAGCTTCCATGGGCACCTACTTTGGTCACCTCTTAAGGCATGCCTTGTAGGTCGCAGTGTTACTATTCTTTGCTCCACTTGAGATCCCCGATTACACACGGGCGAGATTCTTCATACAATTTAACCTCTGAATGTCCTTTACCAACGCTATGTTATCCATTAATATCACGTGCAGTGGCGGCTCGTCATTAAGGGTCAGTTGGCGAGTCCCACAAAAATAAGGGTAACGTGTATTTATTATTCCTTAAATTAAAATATACCCTAACCTAATACCATGATTTTTCTGAAAATGTGTTCTGGCCCCCCCAAGAAAAAGGATCACGCGCCGCCACTGATCACGTGATTTTTCTCTTCTAAGGGAAATCAAATATCTCACCTCTGGTTTATAAATTAATATAATACAAGGAAGAATCTGGTGCTACGCAGTTCGTGCATTGCAGCTGAGATCTTCCTGTGTAAGAAAGATCGGAGCACACATGGTTACTCACCGAAGTGCAATGATGACGGTTATATCAATCAATCAAGAAAGAAAGAATATGTCTTAATCGCCAGCAACGCCATATTTGACATTAGACGTCTACAATGGATCAATATAGTTCTCTACAAATGATCAAATCAGAGAAAATAATCTTCCGCTGCACACGGTGGTCGCACAATTGAGCGAACGATTCGACTCCCCTCAAACACACAAAACAAACGAAAGCTTTGCTCTTCACCGACTCGTTCATCAGCAATATCTTGATTCTGCAGTGTAACAAACACTGCACTGTATTCTGTGCAAGGCTACCTGTCTTCATTTTGGAAATCACACACTTCGAATTGTTGGATAATTTCTCATATACTTTAAAAGTAGGATTGGATTATAATTCTTGAAAAGATTATTGCACAGTTACGGTAAGGTGGTCATCGTGTTTTATACGTAGCAGTTTAATCATACTGGGGTGCACTAGGACGCCGCACCGGTACCTTTTAATGTAACCAGTGCGCACTCTGCCTTACAGAAAAATAGTAAATATTACATTTTTAAATTGGTTCTCTCCTCTTCACACGTCAGCTCCTAACGGAGCACAGGTCTTGCAATCAATCAATCAATACACATTTCTCTAGAATTTCTTCCAGTTTTTCCTCTATCTTGCCATCCCTTTCAATTCTTTCCATGTTTTACCCATATTCTTGATATTAGCCTCCAGCTTTCTTCTCCAGGTATGTCAAAAAATGTGTTTCTTTTCGTTATGTGTCTATCTTAACACTTAGCATACGTATACTAAGTGCTCGCCTCTCGAGTCAAAGCTACTGGGTTCGCTTCCTCGTGGATCCATCGAGATATTTCTCCAGAGATCCTGATCTCAGTGTAGGTAAGATCGAGTTCCTAGTCCTATCGCAGACGGACGATAAAACGTAGGTCACGTGTTTAATTTGAGCACGAAAAAGAATTTTTGGCAGTTCAAAATCGAGGAGAGCAGACTGGATAGTCGCTCTCTCTCTCTTTTAGCCTGTTACGCCCCTGGCGTTTAGGGCAGCAACAAACGTACACCATTCTTCCCTGTTCATGGCCTTCCTCTGTATTGTGTTCCAGCTATGATTCATTTCCTTCAGCTCTTGCTCTATCGTTCTCCTCCAGGTCGTCTTGGGTCTGCCACGCTTTCGCCTACCCTCTGGAGTCCATCTCAGTGCAGTTTTCGTGTCGGAGCCAGTCTCCATGCGCATCACATGTCCAATCCATCTCCAGCGTCGTCTTCGGATGATAGTGCCCATATTCTCTTGTTGGCATCGTGCAAGCAATTCTTGATTCGAGATAGTAGTCGGCCAGTACACGCGTAAGATTTTTCGCAGACAAGTTGTATGAAAGGCGGAGAGTCTGGACATATCCTGTTATGTCATTCTCCAGCATTCCGATCCATACAGCAAAGTTGACAGCACACAGCTGTTATAGATACTAGTCTTGGTTCTGATGCTGTATTGGGCAGATTTCCAGGCGGTCTGAAGGGTCATGAATGCACTGCGTGCTTTACTCAGTCTGTTTTTAATGTCAGATCCAGCGCCTCCTTCATTGCTAATAACACTTCCAAGGTATGTGAAAGCGGTTGTATCTCGGAGGGTTTTACCTTCTAGTTTGACTGGTGCTGGGGTTGCTATGTTCAGTCATTACTTCAGTTTTCTTCTGATTTATTTTCAACCCAACCATCTCACTATATTGGTTAAGGCGGCTGGTCTTTTCCTGGATATCTCTATGTGTATGAGATAGGAGTGCGATGTCATCTGCAAAATCTAGGTCTTCCAGAGTGGATGTGAGCGTCCATCTAATACCTCTTGCCTTATCTTCCGTTGTTTTACGCATCACCCAATCTATGACAGTGTTGAATAATAGGGCTGACATAACACATCCTTGTCGCACGCCTGTTTTACTTCAAACTTTAGTTCTGAAGTTTCAACACTGCATGCAAACTTGCTGTAGCAGCTTTTTATAATATTTATAAAACACAGTGGATTCCATACCATCTTAAGATACGCCATAGACTTTCGCGGTGTATGCTATCAAAGCCTTTTCAAAATCTACAAAGTTGATATAGAGTTTGCTTTGCCATTCTGTGCATTGTTCTATGATATTTCTAAGAGCAAATATTTGGCCTATACAGCTCCGTCCTCTGCGAAATCCTGCTTGTTCCTTTCTCAGTTTCTTACCCACAGCGTCAGTAATACGTTGTACGATGATTTTGCTTAAGATTTTACTTGGGACAGAAAGCAGTGTTATTCCACGCCAATTATTACAATCGGCAAGGGAGCCCTTTTGGGTATCTTGATGATGACTCCTCTGTTCCATGCATCAGGTATTATTTGGGCATTCCATATAGTAGTAAACAAGGGTTGCAATATAATAGCTGCAAGTTCTGGGTCTATTTTGAATAGTTCTGCGTTTAAGTTATCATTCCTGGTGCCTTGTTATTCTTAAGAGATTTAATTGCTGTAATGATCTCATCCTGGCTGGGTGTTTCAATGCCAATTTCTAACTCCTCTGTTGGTTCTGGTATGTCTGCTACTACCGTTGGAGGTGGTCTGTTTAGCAATTCTTTAAAATGCTCTGTCCATCGTATTTCTTGTTCCTTTTCCGTTGTCAATAGTATTCCATTCTTATCCTTTATGAGAGTATTTGATCTTCTGTAATGTTTCCCTCTTATTAGCTTTGTAATTTTGTACACTGTTCCCTGATCACATTTTTTGCTGCTTCTTCTGCCTGTACTGCCAGGTCTTCAACATACATTCTTTTGTCGGGTCTCACAGCCCGTTTGATTTCTTTACTTGCGCTTTTGTACTGTTCTTGGTATCTTGCTTTCAGTCTTTCGGACTTTGCTTCTAACAATTTCTTTTTAATATTCTTCGGCTGTCTATTATTTTCCATGTTGTTGGTGTTATCCATTCTTTTCTTTTCTTTGTGCGGTAGCCTAGACATGTTTCACTGCTCTTGCTATATATATAGATGCTATGTTGTCCCATATTTTATCTATGTTGTCAGTTTCATCCGTAGTTTCATTACTTTCTAGGGCTTGGAATCTGTTCTTTATCTGCATTATAAACTTATCCCTTACTTCCGTGTCTTTTAGTCTATCCACATCGAACCTCTTTGGAAGTTTTTCTGTTGTCCTGTTTTCTTAGTTTAAGTTTGACATAAGCTGTGACTAGGTGGTGGTCACTACCAACATCTGCACCTCTCTTGACTACAACATCTAGCAGCGAGCGTCTCCAGGGTCCATTGATCATTATATGGTCTTTTGGTTTTTATCTCTGCCATTAAGGGAATACCATGTTAATTTGTGGATATATAAATGTTGAAATAGGGTTCCTCCTATAACGAGATTGTTCATGCTGCAGAAATTTACTAAACGTTCCCCATTTTCGTTCATCATACCACATCCATATTTTCCCATAGTTCTATAACTATGCGTGTTGTCTTGTCCGACCTTCGCATTTAGATCTCCCATAACAATGATAACATCATGGGATGGTGACTTGTCTAATTCTGCTTGTAGGTTTTCGTAGTACGAGTCTTTCTTTGTATCTTCGCTATCATTAGTTGGCCCATAGCATTGTAGGATTGTGATGTTTGTATGCTTCCCCTTTAGCCTGATCTTAATCAAGCGGCTGCTGATAAGTTTCCATTCTAACAGACACTTTTCCACGCCCTTTCTTAGGATTACTGCTACTCCTTCATGGTGTAGGTCATCGTCTCGTCCAGAAAAAGGACTGTTTCACCTGTTGCAGTGGTACTTCTTCCATTTCCTGTCCATCTGCTCTCGCTAACCCCTAGGATATGTAGATTATATCTTCTCATTTCTGCTGTTATTTGTGATAGTTTTCCGGTTTCGTACATTGTTCTTACATTCCAGCATCCAATTCTGGTCTTGGTTTTGGCATTCAGGACTTCCGTCCTCATGAAAGTAGCTTCCTTTCGGCTTTCACCACTTCCAGTCATGTGAGTCAATGACTCTGGTAGCCCTTCATGCCCGTAGATAGGTTGTATGTTTGTTGTTGTTTCCGTAACTTTAATTTTTTTTAAAGGATGGGATCGTTAGTCCCAAGCCCAACCCCCAACCTGGAGGACCAGGAGACCATGCTTCGTCTGTCCCCTCCTCAGTGACCTTTCCGGCTTGGGTAACCTTCCGGGAACATAAGTTCCCGCCGTCATAGCTCACTGTATCATTGGAGCACGCAAGCCTCCCCACCACTACAAGGTAATGGCCTCATGGGGAGGAGGGTAGTCGCTGCCCGGGCATATTTCATTAGACAAGTTTTAATATAAAATGAATGCCCGTCTGCCCAACGTGTTCGTAGCACGTTGGACTACCGGTGATTATCCCTCTGTGTGTGCGGGTTCAATTCCGCTGGATGGCAAACAAAGCCACAGATTTCCCAGATTTACGGTGTTCATGGCACCGAACCGAAAGGTTACGATGTCAATGGCACCGAGCCGAAGAGCTGAAAAACTGAAGTGCTTTTGGATCGGGAAAAAAATATATATTTAAAATTAATAGAAAATATCTTCTCCATCGGGGACCCTAGCAGGTACTACCAGATAATTAGTCAGTTTTATATATGTTAACTGTCCTGGACACGCGAGTGTTCGCGTCAACAAGAGAGCGGACATGCTTGCATCGAAAGCATCGAGTGTTGGGGAGTTTAGGGTGGTTAAATTGGTTTTTCTGTGATCTATTGGCAACCTACTGATGAGTGAGGACACTAAAATTGACGCTGAATCAATCCAGCGATTTAAGGAGTTTGGAATCTTCCGCTGTACAAGTAGAGCTGGATGCTTGAGGAGCAAAAGAAAGTATATATTACCAGCAAGCCATGGGAACAATCAGCATGCACACCCTTCGTCATTTGTTGGGGAGATCGAACACCTCTTGATTAGCCGGGTGCTGTGCTGTGACAAATACCTCCATTAACTGGGCTGATGACGAATCATCTGATATCCTTCTTCACATAACTACCGTTAACCATATCGATTTATGTTCGCAACAGCGTCTGCAGTTGGTATGGTTGCTTGGTAACCAATGACAACATGTTTTATCAATTTCTGCAAAATATAATAATAATGTTTATTAATTTGTCAATTTTACAAAAAATGCTGAAAATCCCATGAAAAGCGAAAAAACTAATGATGGCGATTTAAGAGATTTGCACACAACGCAATCTGAAGAAAAGATCTAACAATAGGCAATTAATGTTCTTCCGGCACATGATGGGAACAGGAAGTTTCTAGTATTTGGGAAAATGGGTTAAATACAGGGAAGGAAAGATCATGGAATGCAGAAGAAGAAGATAGATAGTCTTCTTCCTCTTCTTCTTCTTGCAATTGCTAATTGGTAGATCAAACCGTGTTTTTTTTTTAATTTAACCTAACCGGATGTGTCACAACGAAGGAACTCAGTTACGGTTAAACGTATAAAACTCTGTGCATTGCCATTCTTCGAATAAGACCTGCTTGGAATTTGTTTAAATGTACTTAGTTGCCTTTTGACTCTAAGAATGTTCTACATTTTGGCAGCGATCAAGTCTGTACTACTCTTTGATCTTAGTGAAAAGGCCGAGAAGCGAGACATTTTGAACCTTGATATGAGAGACAGATGGAAAAGTATGATAGGAGCACCCCGTCCTTTCACTTTCCACCCACAAGAATATGTGAATGTATTATATATATTTTTTTTTTTTTATGGGGCCCGTCCCAGATGTGCCATACCAGGTGGACCCTGTACAACGGAACGTGAAAACGTTTATAAACTATCAAGCCCCATCAATCCTTCGATCGATGGCACTCCTAGTTTTGTACAAGGGTAGCCATGTGGCTTAATGAAGGATTCGACCTAGGGCTTCGATCAAATGGGCACTAGTTCAGTAACACAAGCTGATATCTTTGTAAACCCATATAATGAGCCACGTGACAGATATCAAGCGATACGGATACTACAATTTGATCTGAGCCAAAAGGCCGGAGCGATCGAGGTTTCTCCTGTGCACAAACGATCAAAGATTTAATCGCTTGAGTGATTTTTATAGTATTAATATATACTAATTCCTCCTGTACTGTAATAACGTTACAGGGGCCTGAGCATAATTTCTCATACTGCATACCTATGTTAAAAGTTTCACTTTTACATTGGGAACTTTATATTAAATTGCCAGAAAAGTTATATTCTTAACTTCTTCATTCTCTTTGACTTCCTGGACGCTGATGTTAGCATGACTGCCTTGACGCTGATGTTAGCTGAAGTCTTTTATTCTCTTTGACTGCCTGGACGCTGATGTTAGCATGAATTTCATTTCTTTGACTTCCTGACGCTGATGTTAGCATGAAGTTTTTTTCATTCCCCTTTTGACTGCCTGGGCGCTGATGTTAGCATGACTTCCTGGACCTGATGTTAGCTTAAATTTCATTCTCTTTGACTGCCTGACGCTGATGTTAGCATGACTTCCTGGACGCTGATGTTAGCGTGACTGCCTGGACGCTGATGCTAGCATGAAGCTTTCATTCTCTTGACTTCCGGACGCTGATGTTAGCATGACGCTTTAGAGACGTATTGTTTATCCTAGTACCAACTTGTGTTTGACCCTTATCGTAATCAAGTCCATCTGAATGATCACTAGTTCAGTAACAACATCAACCAGGACACCAACAATGACCTTCTAAACCAGTGGGTCTCAACCTGGTAGGCGCGCCTCTCCAGAGAGGTGTTCTGCAGTATCACAGGAGGTGGAAAACGGTTTGAATATTTTGTAGATTTTATGTTTTAATAAGATTTTCTACTAACTTGTTTTTCTACTAAAGAAATCATTTATTACTCCTTAAAACTGTAAGTTTAAATTTTTTATAACCAAGAGCGTGTTTGATATTGGCTCATATTGATTTATTTCTCAAATTTCTATCAAAAATACATTTTTCTGTAATGTTTACATTTTTCAATATAAAATGTTATTGAGTTTAGGGGACAGCGCTGTTATAACGCTAGGAAGAAGAAATATATTTTGTTCGTTTGCTTTTTAGAAATTACAGTAAATTCTGCAGTGGGTACTGAGAAAATAAATGGGAGAAGGGGTGAAGGAGATGGCAAGACAGCGTTATCAGATTTTCAAAACGCACACCAGCTAGAATAGATTGAGAATCACAGTTCTAAACAAACAAAACGTTGGCTACATTGCGTGTAACATTCTTAACATGATCCACTTCCAGCCAGTCTATGACAAATAAACAAGGTGATGGCCTGTTCTTGTTGCTTGTGTGCAGGTGATATTTCAGTATGTTACGCTTAAACGTATTACTTTTTCTTCTCTTCAAGTTACATTGTTGAGTTCTTTGATGTTTTCTTATCTCTAATTATTGTAATGCTTGTTGTTACATTGTTAACCTTCATTTGAACTTACGTTATGATAAGGCACAGATGTAAGGTTCACTTCATTTAATGTCACGTTAGAAACCTACCAGTACATGGTCTTACTATTTGACGGTGATGTTGTCTGTTCGGGATATTTGTCCCAGAGATCGCTGATCTCTGCGTAGGTGAGATCAAGTTCCTAGTACTAGCTAAGACGGTCGATAAAACAGAGGTTCCTTGTTCAAGTTGAGCACGTTAAAAAGAAACCATTGGCAGTTCAAAATCGAGAAGAGTAGACTGGAAATCTGCTGTCCAGGCAAAATTCATTAGAAATATTTAAAAATATAATTTCTACAAAATATGTTCCCTTTCTTCTAAATTACAATAGGGACCCTCGCCGATTCTACGGAGTTCGTGCACTGCCACTGAGATTTTCCTATGTAAGAAAGAGATCGGATCATCCATGGTTAGTCACCGAAGTGCAATGATGATGGTCCAATCAATCAATACAAGACCCTTCCTGTCATGTCTTTGTTGTTATGCAGATTGATTGATTGATTGATTAAGCTGAGGCAGATTGATTGATTGATTGATTGATTAAGCTGGGGCAGAGATTAAGACAACTGAAACAGGTAAAGATTACAGTAATAAATGGACAAAATATTTTGACACACTCGTTGCAAATAATTTCTAAGTGTATCTAGATAGGGATTAACCAATATTTAAAAGACGCCTAAAGCCGAAGGATTCCCTTCATTGCACCGGGTTTTACCCTATATGGCTGGGTCCTTCTCCGCAGAAATGGCACGCCACCTGCCGAGAGTATTACACAAAGTACGAACTCTGTACCTTCGGCAACAATCCTAGGAATCTCTTGCAAAAATGCACTCGTGAACAGACGGCTCGGTCAGGATTCGAATTCACGACCTTCAGAACGCAGGACAAAGAATTAACGACTTAGTCATAAGACCCCGAAAATTCGCACTAAAGAATCAAACTAAAGGAATTTTTTTTTCCCGATCCAGAAGCACTTGAGCTTTTCAGCTCTTCGGCTCGGTGCCATGGACATCGTAACCCTTCGGTTCGGTGCCACGAACACCGTAAATCTGGGGAATCTGTGGCTTTTTCTGCCATCCCGCGGAATTGAACCCGCACACACAGAGGGATAGTCACCCGTAGTCCAACGCGCTACGAACACGCTGGGCAGACGGGAAACTAAAGGAATAAAGAATCTGAAGATTGAATAACAGTAAAAGATGCTACAGAAACCGGAATGTTGTGTCGGAAGGACGGTCCGAAATAAACGTTAATGCAGTTGTGATCATTGCAATCATATGTGCAACCCAAAGTTTTTTCTTCGTCTTCTTCGAAATCATGATCATCAGGTGCCGTGCCGGCTGGTGTAATCGATCATGGATCTCTACAAATCTCTGTCTCTGGTGTTTGCTATAATCTCAAATGGTGACGCTCTTCCTTGCCATGAAGTCAGGCTATCCAAAATTTTCTTTCTCTATCTTCCTCTCTCTCATCTCCCCTCGATTTTGCCAGTTGTTACAATGTGTTCTAAACCTCCCTTTCTCATCACATGTCCAAAAATGATGACTGCCTCTTTCTTATATTGATGATAAACTTTCTCTGTTTGTTCGAAATAGGGATGTTTATTTTAAAATAATTATTTATCTAAAGAAGAAGAAAAGTCTCATTCGAACACGTTTTAGAGCTGCAATAACACATACAATGTATTCTCTTGCTTTCCAGCTTGCCTCTTAACCTGAGAGTTCCAGACAAGTGTATGTTTAGTTATGCTCTGCAGTTATTTTTAGAATTTCTATCTTTAATCTCCAGCACAGGTGGTTATCCTGTTATTTTCCACACACCTGCATTTGTTATAACTTTTGACCATCTGGTAACACACACAAACACACATCCTTGCGCGCAAGCACATACACACATATACTGCCTGAAAGGTCACGTTCATAATCCAGGTCACTTAATCTGTGTCAGTACAGATAATTTATAGTCTTGTGTAGGGTAATAGAAGCATATCTATATGTTTTATATAGATCCGTTTTGTCTTGTTTTCGCTCCAACTTGTACACGTTTGACTTTTATTTGGAAGACAAGCACTTGGCTATGTAATTGTCTACAAATTTAATCTTATACTGTCTCATTCATGGGCGTTGTCTTTCATGTGGGGCGTCGTCCTTCATGTGGCGCGTTTGATTATACAGTTATAAATATGTTGCCTGAGAGACTTTTAAACTTAGATAGGTAAACTAAGATAGGGAAACTGAGATCTTTCTCTCTCTCTCTCTCTCTCTCTCTCTCTCTCCCTGGCAACATGTCAGTCAGCTTCTGTATCCCCCTTCGTTTCTCTCTCACTCTATCCCTCTATCACTAACGTTTTCAATGATTAGTTATTGATTTTTGGTTATTGGTTACTGAACTGACGTAGCAGTATTCCGGGACCGAGGGGTGCATTTAACCAGCGAGCCACAGGAACCATCAGTATACATACCCTTCGACATCTGTTCGATACGACTGAGCACATAATGGCTGATTTTCATATACTGCTAATTATAAAGCACAAACAGTGGTACGCAACAATAGAATCTACTGACTGGTCCTGGGAATAGGGCTGATATAAACATAATTGTCGTGTATACAATGTTTCCACTTCCCTAGAAGGGAAATAGAAAATGAGGACAACTCACACTTGGGGACAACAGAAACGGCATATGTCACAAAAACAGTGGAAAACGTTTCATATTTGGTATGATCGCACTGAGTTGTAAAATGTTACAAAGTATGAACATGCTCTTCTGCATAGATCATACATAATCTTCATTCTTTTTCTTCTTTTGTCGTCACACTGCTACCGGGTTGTTACCAAGCGTCGTGGTTTTCTGTGGTTTTTTTTTTCTTCTTGAGCTGCTCTAGCAGCTTGGGTGATAGTTATTTTTACGATTTGATAGAATTCTGCTATGTTGTCTCCTTCTTCCACTTTCAACTCCCAAAGGAGCACAGGTCCTCAACAAACTTCTTCCAGATCTTCCTCTCTCTTGTCATTTCTTCCAATTTCCCCCGTCTTGTCTATCCTTTTAATATCAATCTCCAGCAATCTACATTTATTTCTATGCCTTTCCGTAGTCCTCTTACCCTGTGGGTTCCAAAACAGTGCCTGTCTTGTAATGCTTTCTGTCGGCCTTCTCAATGTGTGCCCTGCTATGCCTTCTGATTGATTGATTGATTGATTGATTGATTGATTGATAGGACCATCATCATTGCACTTCGGTGAATAATCATGTTTTCCTCTGATCTCTTTCTTACACAGGAAAATCTCAGCTACAGTGAACGAATTCCGTAGCACTGGCGAGGGTCCCCAATGTAATTTTGTAGAGGGTGAAGATACTTTTGCGTGAATTTTATTTTTATCTTTTCTACTGAATTTTGCTCGGGCAGCGGCTTTCCAGCCTGCTCTTTTCGATTTAGAACTGCCAAGGGTTCTTTTACGTGCTCGAATTGAACACAGGATCTACGTTTTATCTTCCATCTCCGATAGGACTAGGAACTAGATCTCACCTACACTGAGATCAGGTATCTTTGGACAAATATCCAGATGGCTCCACGAGGGAGTGAACCTGGTTCCTTTGGCACCAGAGTCGAGCACCTAACCTCTACTCCACAAAGATCCCCTGGTCATCTAACCATTATCAAACAATATTCATTAAGGAGCTGAAAGTGGTCAATAAAATGTGACGTTCAGTGCCAGAAAGAATGAAAGATGTAAGAGTCTGTCAGTGTAGACAAACTTAAACATTACCTTGCTCCGAGATTCGGCTGTGTCTGTCCGTGGCCTCCGATAACATACAGCCGGTGAGCTAAGGTAAAAATTCTCGGAAATCAGACCACAGGAGTCCCGTGACCTCGCATTTCAGTATT
Organism: Arion vulgaris; assembly: GCA_020796225.1. NCBI lineage: Eukaryota > Metazoa > Mollusca > Gastropoda > Stylommatophora > Arionidae > Arion > Arion vulgaris. Next base: position 18,511,140 of record CM036766.1, read on the forward strand.
GTTAGATTCATTAGAGACAAATTCATTTTAAAAACAACACAGCATGCTAAATCAAGGCTATATTATGTTATATATTAAGTTCAACACTCAAGAATATCAATATTAAGTTCAACACTCAGGAATATCAATATTAAGTTCAACACTAGAATATCAATGTCAACACCAGAATATCAATATTAAGTTCAACACTCAAGAATATCAATATTAAGTTCAACACTCAGAATATCAATATTAAGTTCAACACTCAAGAATATCAATATTAAGTTCAACACTCAGAATATCAATATTAAGTTCAACACTCAAGAATATCAATATTAAGTTCAACACTCAGAATATCAATATTAAGTTCAACACTCAGGAATATCAATATTAAGTTCAACACTCAGGAATATCAATATTAAGTTCAACACTCAAGAATATCAATATTAAGTTCAACACTCAGGAATATCAATATTAAGTTCAACACTCAAGAATATCAATATTAAGTTCAACACTCAGGAATATCAATATTAAGTTCAACACTCAAGAATATCAATATTAAGTTCAACACTCAGGAATATCAATATTAAGTTCAACACTCAAGAATATCAATATTAAGTTCAACACTCAGGAATATCAATATTAAGTTCAACACTCAGGAATATCAATATTAAGTTCAACACTCAGAATATCAATATTAAGTTCAACACTCAGGAATATCAATATTAAGTTCAACACTCAAGAATATCAATATTAAGTTCAACACTCAGGAATATCAATATTAAGTTCAACACTCAGAATATCAATATTAAGTTCAACACTCAGAATATCAATATTAAGTTCAACACTCAAGAATATCAATATTAAGTTCAACACTCAAGAATATCAATATTAAGTTCAACACTCAAGAATATCAATATTAAGTTCAACACTCAAGAATATCAATATTAAGTTCAACACTCAGAATATCAATATTAAGTTCAACACTCAGAATATCAATATTAAGTTAACATATATTAAATCATATTTAATATTAATTTCAACCTCAGAATATCAATATTATGTTAAAATTAAGTTAACACTCAAGAATATCAATATTATGTTATATAGTAAGTTCAACACTCAAGAATATCAAGTTATTTTATATTTAAGTTAACCTCAAGAATATCAAATTATGTTTATATGAGTTCAACACTCAGAATATCAATATTATGTTATATATTAAGTTCAACACTCAGGAATATCAATATTATGTTATATATTAAGTTCAAACTCAGAATATCAATATTATGTCTGACATAAGTTCAACACTCAAGAATATCAATATTATTTATATATTAGTTCAGCACTCAGAATATCAATATTATGTTATATATTAAGTTCAACACTCAAGAATATCAATATTATGTTATATATTAAGTTCAACACTCAAGAATATCAATATTATGTTATATATTAAGTTCAACACTCAGGAATATCAATATTATGTTATATATTAAGTTCAACACTCAGGAATATCAATATTATGTTATATATTAAGTTCAACACTCAGGAATATCAATATTATGTTATATATTAAGTTCAACACTCAGGAATATCAATATTATGTTATATATTAAGTTAAACACTCAAGAATATCAATATTAAGTTCAACACTCAAGAATATCAATATTAAGTTCAACACTCAAGAATATCAATATTAAGTTCAACACTCAAGAATATCAATATTAAGTTCAACACTCAAGAATATCAATATTAAGTTCAACACTCAAGAATATTATTAACATATTTCATCAATAAATTACCATGGACCTTAGAATTTTGTAAAATTGCAGAAAACCTTACAGTGTTCTATCAAACTATTAGACGGGGGTCACAGTCGTTAAAACCTTACAGTGTTCTATCAAACTATGTTACGGGGGAAGGGGGTCACAGTCGTTAAAACCTATGAACCGGCGTACAACGTATTCACGCTCTCGGCGCAAACAATGCAGATCACAATAAATGCTTGTCCTGAGCAGAACGTTGCCACCCTAATAGTCCTTCCAAATTTCTCTCTCTCATAGTCCTCTTCAACCGTTATAATCAAACCATCAGTTACATAATGAATCCATCTTTTCCGTTGTCTTCCGTTGCCTTCTCTTTGCCGTGATGACGACATTCATAATGGTTTTCCCCAACACTTCCTGTCTCTTTATATGCATAAAATACTTCAATTTTCTCCTTATTTGTAGCATCGGCCAATCTTTTTTAATTTTGTGTTCTTTCTTGATATATCTATTTGTTCTCTTGTCTGTCCATGATATACGGAGAACACCAAATATAAATAAGTTTAAATTCAGATATGGTTGACTCAGTCTCGTTAATCCTATCAATCAATCAATCAGCCTAGTAAAGAATATAGGCAACATTGCAATCAATATACTATAATTTAAAAGAGCTCTATGTAACCAAACTTACAGTTGTCGATGTAACTTGATGCGTATTAGCTTTAAAACTGAACCCCCAGAGAGGATACACTTCTGCCAATGAAAACTAGCAACCACTATACACACAGAGTCCATAACGACATCTGCCAGCTTTATGATGTCTTATTTCTTTTGTCAGTCAATGAACGAGTTTTCTAATTGCACACGGCATAGCAACATTGAGTTCGCAACCTTGATTGCTCTTCTGGGAATATAATTAATATTATGTTGTGCTTGATGCTTCATCTAAGGTTCGAGTTTTTAAACAAATTTGTGATACTTTTGAAAGTCATTGTTTTAACATGTACAGTTTCCGGAAAGTTCACTGACGACGACCTTTGACGGTAAGAAGTAGATTATAATTTTATTATAATTCAGGTCAGGTTAGATGTTTCATCTGCTACCATATGACGGTAGATTGTACAATTTGCAACTGTTATCCGCCCGTGTATTGACGAGTCTCTCAATGGGAGCAAAGAATAGTAACACTGCAACTTACAAGGCATGTCGCAAGAGCGACCGATGTTGGGGGCTAGGGAAGATACCCTATTAAATAAAAAGCGTAGCAGAAATCGGATGTGCAGGCCTACTTTTAGGCGCATAACTGGCACAACGTACAATCGCTCTTAGGCTCAGATTACATACAAATAACAAAACGTGGTTGACAAGTGGTCGATATGGAGCGGTCGAAGAAGAAGAGGCAGCAACTGTTAAACCCACTGACTGCCTTGTGGAGGGGGCTCGGGAGAGTTAAAGGCTAGTGAAGTAAACACTGATAGAAAATCACCAATGCCTTGTGGGCCAACATGGTTATGCAGAAGGCTAGAGGAGTAAACCTTTACCACAAATCTGGAGAGAGAGAGAGAGAGAGAGATTAAGGCAGTTGCAGTTGGAGGTTATGTGCATATTCCCTTCCATCTTCTGATATCCCCTGCAAACCCTGCTTGATTTCAAAGTATGGACTTTGTCTTTCCTTTGGATGAAACAGTAGGATAGAGCAAAATGGTGCAAATTGGGCCAATCACATTCCACATATCAGCTGCACAGGCTAGGCATAAAGACAAGGACTCTTCAACCTTGCTTGTGGCTCAGACACAACACGGAAAGCAACACTCACGAAACTTAGTGATGAGCTGAAATGCAAGAGAGACAAGCGCAAACTCAGTTGTCACAGTATAGTAAAACACTTGTCAATTGACAGTATGTAAAGATGAAAAAGTCCATATATCATGTTTTATTGTATTCCTCTCATACCTTTATACGTTACATAGGGCATGCAAGCAATTTATCCCTACCGTTCTATCCTGGTGAACTTGCTCAATCTACTATGAAATTGAGTCCAAAATTTCTCGCCTCTTTCAGTAAAGTTCGACTCAGGAAGAAATCTATACTCTGGAAAATATCCCGATCATTCCATGCGGGGAACGATAGAGTCTCTCTTCTCTCTCTCTCTCGATCGTTCTTTTTTGGTCATTTTGATCATTCTCATTGAGATATATAAATAGCCTTTGCCAAGAACGTTTGTTTTACGTCACACCTTCAGTACCATTTGGAGCTCTGGTGCTTGTCCTTCGGCGACGTGTCCGATTTCAATCAGCGTTTACTCTGTTCGCTCTCCGTTAGCCTTTGACTGTCCCCAGCCAACCTGCAAGGCAGTAGGTTCATCTGAGTATCTGTGGAGCGATAGGAGTACACCTTACCTCCACGTCACAGACTCCCTTTTCGATTATTCTACTTGTGTGCAGTTGGTCTATTAATATTTTTTTTTTTTGCAGTAAAAGTTAAATCTCGTAATCCCCAGCCAACTGTAATATGGGGCCACATAACTGACATGGGAAACCCTGACCTATTTTTGAGTTGGCGGCTTGTTTTTGTATATGTTTGATAGAACACTGCAAGCTTTTTTTTTTGCAATTTTTCTCATTTCATGAGTCTATGGTTATTTATTGATGAAAATAGTTAATAATACTGATATTCCTTATTGTTAAACTTAACTTATTACATAATATAACCTTGATTTAGCACGTTGTGTTGATTTTAAAATGAATTGTCTTTATACAACAAAACTGGAATGCGAGGTCACGTGACGGTTGTGGTCTTATTTGCTAGAATTTGTACCTGAGCCCGCTTGGGTTATGGGAGGCAACGACGTATTCGTACAATGTTGCTGTGACGTAAAGTGTCAAAGACATGACAGTAATAGGTCTCAGTTGAGTTTGACAATTGGTTTCCTTCACAACTTGTCACTTTCTAGCAGTCAGTCTGACACCAAATTGAAGTGGAACTATGCCAGGAACGACCTCGGTCTATGTTGCATGTCAAACATGCATTCAAATAATTCTATATACGTCGCAGTGTTTAATAATATTATTAGTCATAATAAGCTTCTAAAGTAATGCTTCTCTATGGCTAAGTGGTTGTGCGATAGCCTTGCGTTCCGATGGTCCTTGGTTCGAGTCCGGACAGAGCCGTTCTGTTCGCTAGTGCCCTTTTGTCCAGAAACATTTTATTTTAAAAGAGAAATTTTGCGTGAAACTTTTATTTACGATTTGCTCCAGAGATAAACATATAAAATATAAAGTGGTGTCTCTGTAAGAAGCTAATCCCATTTGACATGTTTGTATGGCCAAAATACCTTAATCTAACAATAGCAAGATTCGTTCTTAGGTTGAACAACGTGCCTCGGATTAAAGAATATCATCAAGTAGCAAGTCCTTTGTAGAAAGTTTTTCTCATCACAAATTGCCAAATACATTTTGGTCTCCAGCAAATTCTTCCATCTTCTCCAACGACACATCCAAGGTTTCCATAATGTCCAGTTCTTCTTCTTCTTTCTTCTTCACCATTCAACTCCCAACGGAGCACAGGTCTTCAACAAACTTCTTCCAGCTCTTCCTCTCTCCTGCCATCCCTTTCAATTCTACCATGTTTTACCTATCCTTTAATATCAGCCTCCAGCTCTCTTCTCCAGGTCTGTCTAGGCCTTACCCTACTCCTCTTTCCCTGCGGGTTCCAAAATAGTGCCTGTCTTGAAATGCTTCCGGTCGGTCTTCTCAATATATGTCCTATCCATCGCCAGCGTCTCTTCCGTCTCTCTTCTCCACTGGTATCTGCTTAGTTCTTTCTCTGAGTTCCTCATTTGTAATCGTATCATACCATCTCAGTCCCTCTATTCTACGTAAACATCCATTTATGAAGGTCAAATGTCCAGTTACCCTGTTTTATTTGAATCGTCTCCTGCCTCGTGTTCCAAGCATGGTCCTCCACAGAAATGTTTTCAGAAAAGGGCAACATTAATTTTTAAAATTTTAATTTGTAGTTTACTACCTGGAAATTGAGACGACCCTATTCAAATCAGATTTCAATTACAGACTCCGTGTATAGATATATTAATTGATTATAAATGTTTAAACCATAGCTAGTAAGCAACAATCAGTTACAATGATTTATTAAAAAAGCAATTTTCCAGAAGGACTTGCAGAACGTTGCTACCCTAACAGTATTTAGACATTTTTTTCTCTCAAATAAATCTCTTCTTCTTCTTCAGCGATCTCTGGTCATGCGCTTAATTTACTGTGGACCACAAACTGGGCAGACAGCTTCAGGTCTGTCAGGCTTCCCAAAGCTTAGTTTTCAGGTCGACTGGGTGTGGCCACATGTTGCTTCTCAGCTCACACAGAAGAGGACAGTCTTGCAGGATATGCTCTGGTGTCTGTTCTGCCTGCTGACACTGGCAGAGAGCTGTTTGACTTATTCCTAGTCTGTATAAGTGTTTGTTGAGTCTGCAGTGTCCGGTGCGTAGTCGAAATATAATGACCTGGTCTGTTCTGCTTAGGTCTTTGAGGAGTCTTTTCCATAATCATATCCAGTGTTTGTCTTCCAGTCTACTGCAGATTTTTTTCTGTATGAGGGTTTTGACCTCTTGAAAAGACAAGGGTTGGTAACTTTGCTCTTTGGCACTGCCCTCCTTAGCTAAGACATCAGCACTCTCATTGCCTGCAATGCCACAGTGAGATGGAATCCACTGCAAGTGAATTTCTGCCTTTTCTGAAAGCTGAGCAAGTTCTCTTTTAGGTTTTTACTGTGCTGTCAGTGGATTTAGCCTCCAGGGCTTGTATAGCTGACAGTGAGTCTGTAAGAAATACCATCTTGCCTGCAGCTGCTTGCATCTTATTCATGTGCTGTGCTGCCATCAGAAGGGCTAAGAGTTCTGCTTTGTAGTTGGAACATATTCTTCCAGTAGGGGCCGCTAGAGACACAGTAGTAGCATCTGGGTGCCTAATGTACACTCCTGCTCCACCATTCATGGTTGCCTCCATTGCCGATCCATCTGTGTAAATTCTTATCCAGCTGTCTTCTGGAAACATGTAATGGAGATGTTCCATTGTAATTGCTTTTTCACTAGATTAGGCTCGGCATCTTTGCTTAATAATTTAGGGATGGAGGTTGATAAGTTTAGTGCTACTGAGTCTGGTTCCCAGTGATAAAAAAGTAATTCTTCTGGTATGGAATTATGATTTAGTAGTTAAAAGTATGACTTTCCTATTTCTTTTGCTTTGTGGTTTAGACTTGTACGCTTTAGTCTGTTCTTTGTTCTAGCCGCCATTTTTCATGCAGTGGATGGTGAGGCATTCTTTTGATCCTTTCAGTCTGTAGAATCACTTTTCTCCTTCTTCTGTCTTCCAAGGGCTGGACGTTGGCTGCCTTTTCCATTTCTACAATTGGTGTAGATTTCATGGCTCCCAAAATAGTACGCAGACACCTGTTTTGTGTTTTTTCCAGTATCGATTTGTTTGAATGGGCTGCTGATATCCATGTCGATGATGCATATTCCAGGGTCGGTCTAACTGCACCAGTGTACACCTGACTCAGGATTCGACTATCAGCTCCCCAGGTAGTTCCAGCCAGCTTCCGCATCACACTTTGTTTCCTCATAGCCTTTCTGTTTGTTTCCATTATGTGATGTTTCCATGTCAGACGACTGTCACGCTTAACTCCCAAAAAGGTTGGAGTATGGGAACGGGGAACGATATCATCGTTGAATTTCAGTCTGAAGTGTTCTTCCTTTGTTGACAATGAGAAAAGCGTTGCTGTAGTTTTGCTCCTGTTTATTTCTAGACCCCATTTACTTGCCCACATTATGACGCTGTTCAGGCTGGCCTGGAGTTTAAAGATGGCAGGACCCAGAACTCGGAGGTGTACCACACAGCTAGATCATCAGCATGGAGAGAGTGTGATACATGTCTGGGCAGAGTTTGTGGCAGATCATTGATATATACCAGGAAAAGCAAAGGGGACAGTACGCTGCCCTGTGGGACTCCTGCTCTTAATTTGAATCTGGGACTGTGCACTCCATCCAAATTTACAGATGCTTGTCTATGGGTAAGAAAGTCTTTTATCCAATAGTACATTCTACCCCGTATTCCACTGCGTAAGAGCTTGAGTAGCAAACCATCTTTCCAGACTTTGTCGAAGGCCTTAGACATGTCGAAGAACACTGTGAGGGTTTTCTTCTTTTCTTGGAAGCCATTTTCTATGTCCTGTGTCAGGTATGCCACTTGGTCATCAGTGCTTCTATGCTGCCTGTAGCCTGTCTGGGCTGGATCCAGTTTATGGTTGGATTCTAAAACCACTGGAGTCTAGTGGTTATCACTCTCTCCAGCAGTTTTGCAGTGCAACTTAGCAAACTTATAGGTCTGTAGCTCTGCGGATCCTTTTGTCTTTTCCACTTTTGAAGATTGGGTGGATTGTGGCATTTTTCCAGATGTCTGGGACTCTTCCCTGTCTCCAACTATTGTTAAAAATCTGGAGTAGAAGACTCTGTGCTATTGGGCCTATTTGTTTGAGCATGTCGTTTGATACTCCATCTGGTCCCGGGGCCTTTTACGATTGAGCTTTTTCAGTGCTCTCTGCAGCTCAGTCAGTGTGATGTCTACCTCCATACAGGGTTCACTTGTTGCTTTTTGAATGTAGCATTTATCTCACTTCTCAAATAAATCGAATGTCCAGACTTCTTTGTCGTTATGTTCAAATCATATTCATATACTGAATTCATTTTTTTTTCCGATCCAGAAGCACTTGAGCTTTTCAGCTCTTCGGCTCGGTGCCATGGACATCGTAACCTTCGGTTCGGTGCCACGAACACCGTAAATCTGGGCAATCTGTGGCTTTTTCTGCCATCCCGCGGAATTGAACCCGCACGCACAGAGGGGTAGTCACCCGTAGTCCAACGCGCTACGAACACGCTGGGCAGACGGGCTGAATCCATCTTCGTTGAGGTTTTTCTCTTCTCCTCTTTACCGGGATGCTTCCTTCACTCTATAAGTGTCTTTTACAGCCCTTGGTGTCTTTTGATATGTTTCAAATACTTCAATATTCTCATTCTTAACTGTATCATTAGTCAGAGATACTTCAATATTCTCATTCTTAATTGTATCATTAGTCAGAGATACTTCAATATTCTCATTCTTAATTGTATCATTAGTCAGATTTATTTCATTATTAATTTCTTCTTTCTTCTTCTTCTAACTCTTCATATCGACCACTTGTTAACCACTCTGTGTGATTTGTATGTGATCTGAGCCTATGAGCGATTGTACATTGTGCCAGTTATGCGCCTACAAGTAGGTCAGAACATCTGATTTCTGCGACGCTTTTTACTTACTAGGTAGCTTCCTAGGCCACTAACTCAGTCGTCTCTTACGACATATCTTGTAGGTTGCATTGTTACTATTCATTGCTCCTTGCGAGCCCCGGCACACACGGCCGGACAAGTAAACAAATTATGTTAACACTTTTTAATATCGAATTTCTGTGTGTCGGTTTTTCCACAATTTCCATCCTTTATGTATGGGTAGGGAGAGATTTTCTTATGAGCACCTTGTATAATATGCCAGATAAAGACCGTTTGGTAGAGACGTCAAATTAATCTATGTGTACTTGATAAAATTACCTTACTTCGGGGTTGTTTTTTTGGGGGCTTTAATTTTGGCTTGTGTTTAAAAGGTTTAAAAGCCGAAGGATTGACTTCATTGCACCGGGTTTTACCCCATATGGCTCGGCCCTCTCAGCAGAAATGACACGCCACCTGCCGAGAGTATTGCACAAAGCACGAACTCCGTAGCTCCGGGAACAATACTAGGGGTCTCTGGAAAAAACTGCACTCGTGAACAGAAGGGCGCGGTCCGGATTCGAACGCACGACCTTCGATTCGCAAGGCAAAGGGCTTAACCACTCAGCCACAGATACATTCTTTGGCTTGTGTACAGAAATCTTCCACCGTTCTATATTTGCTGTTGAGCTTTGTTCTCCAATTTCTCACGTCTTTGCTCTATCTATGTCTTGGATTTCGTCCGTATTTCATGTTTACCATTTTGCCGTGGTAATCCTTCTTCATTGACGGAACAACATAATCCCTAGTTCCTTTTCACTTACTCAGATGAAGTATTTTTCTTCTCTAATCCTCAATCTCTGAAGTTTCCCCACGGAAATGTTATCCTTACCACAGAATGTATGTAAACATGGCCTACATTAGGAAAGGTATCTGAAGAATATATACGCAGGTAAATGTCTTGCTGATCTTTTCAAACCTGTATGTCATTTATAAACATCGTCATCATCATCAGATGCCGTGCCGGTTGGCGTAGGTGATCATTGATCTCAAATCTCTGTCTTTGGTATTTGCTATTAACTCAGATGTTGACGCTCTATCGTGCAATGAAGTCAGGCTATCCAAAATTTTCTCTCTCTCTCTCTCTCGTCTAACCTCGATTTTACCGGTTATCACAATGTGCTCTAAACCTTCCCTCCTCATCACATGTCTGAAAAATGATGACTGCCTCTTTCTTATATTGATGATAAGCTTTCTCTGTGTCTTAATCTCATTCAACACCTCGGCATTAGTCATTTTAGCAGTCTATGCGTTTTTCATCATTCTTCTGTAAAACCACATCTCTGTGGCCCTCAGAGATTTTTCAATCTGTGTGTTCATTGTCCACGATTTACAAACATCGTACCTGTGTGAATTTTCCCAGTGAAATCTCTTACCAGCCAGTCACGACAGAGATGAAGTTTTAGTTTAGTTTAGTGGTCGGATCATTATCACTGCACGTCGAACCAATTAATCCATAAGTGCTCCGATCTCCTCATCAGTATGTCTCAGCGTGTGGTGACTAACGACCCCGGTTCTTTGTTGCTTTACTATTCTTCTTTCGGCTACCAGCATAGTGGTCTTGTCTAGCTACACCAGATTTGACTTGGAATTCTTGCAGTTTGGTTAGTGTTCTAGATTCACCACTATTACTTGAATCATGTACACGATCTCTTTCCCTAGGGAAGGAGATGAAGTGTCTACGCAGAACGCTGGTAGTATCGAGGAGAACCGGCTTAGAAATTAAGGCATGAGGAAAAAAGTGCAGTACTGACATCAACATCAGTACTGAACTTCATCAAGAAACAACAAATTAAACCGTTCGGTCACATAAGCAAAGACAGTGCACCGCAAAGAGAAATGTTACTCCGATACAGTGAATACAAAGCAAAAGACCGTCCACGTAAAATGTGGACCTCAGAGATAATAAAAGCGACGAAAAACACTATTTATGAAGCACACACAAAAGCCCGTTCTTGAAATTTCTTCTTAACCCTGACGCTGTGAGGCATAAACAGGATTAGAGAAAATAATTTAAAGAAGAAGAAGAAGAAGAATCACTTATCTTTATCTTCTGTTAATGTTTCTTGTGTTTGTTTCAATATTCGGCTTGTTCATTTACAACATCACTTATTTGTAAAGTCTGCTATCTTTAGAATAGATATCAGCCCGCTTGTCCAGCGTGTTCGTAGCGCGCTGGACGACGGGTGACAAGCTCCCTATGGGTGCGGTTCTATTTCGCGGGCTGGCAGAAAAGCCACAGTTTCTCAAGATTTACGGTGTTCGTGGCATCGAACCGAAGGGTTACGATGTTCATGGCACCGAGCCGAAGAGCTGAAAGCTCAAGTGCTTCTGGATCGGAAAAACAAAGAAAGAATGGATGTCAATTAAAATCCTCATCAACTAAAGTATTCATTATGTACAATCATCATTCTCTGTGATCTCTACTCTCTCTACACTTGTCAACATCAACGGAGCATATGTCTTCAACAAACTTCTTCCAGCTCTTCCTCTCTCCTGCCATCCCTTTCAATTCTTCCCATGTGTTTACCTTGTAATATCAGCTTCCATCTCTTCTCCGTGTATGTCTATGCCTTCCCTACTCCTCTTTCCCTGCGGGTTCCAAAACAGTGCCTGTCTTGTAATACTTCCGGTCGGTCTTCTCAATGTATGTCCTATCCATCGCCATCGTCTCTTCCTGAGCTCTTTCTCCACTGGTATCAGCTTAGTTCTTTCTCCACTGGTATCAGCTTAGTCTTTTCCACTGGTATCTGCTAGTTCTTCTCCACTGGTATCAGCTTAGTTCTTTCTCCACTGGTATCAGCTTAGTTCTTTCTCCACTGGGATTGTAATTTTACGGTATCTGCTTAATTCTTTCTCCACTGGTATCAGCTTAGTTCTTTCTCCACTGGTATCTGCTTAGTTCTTTCTCCACTGGTATCAGCTTAGTTCTTTCTCCACTGGTATCAGCTTAGTTCTTTCTCCACTGGTATCTGCTTAATTCTTCTCACTGGTATCAGCTTAGTTCTTTCTCCACTGGTATCTGCTTAATTCTTTCTCCATTGGTATCAGCTTAGTTCTTTCTCCACTGGTATCAGCTAGTCTTCTCCATGGTATCTGCTTCTTTCTCCACTGGTATCTGCTTAATTCTTTCTCCACTGGTATCAGCTTAGTTCTTTCTCCACTGGTATCAGCTTAGTTCTTTCTCCACTGGTATCAGCTTAGTTCTTTCTCCACTGGTATCAGCTAGTTCTTCACTGTATCAATTTTCCCTTTCTTTTCTACTGGTATGCATCTTAGCTTAGTTCTTTCTCCACTGGTATCTGCTTAGTTCTTTCTCTAGTTCCTCGTTTGTAATCTTATCATACCATCTCATTCCCTCTATTCTACGCAACCATTCATTTATAAAGGGCTGTAGTTTTCTTGTTTAAAAGGGTTTAAAAGCCGACGGATTGTCTTCATTGCACCGGGTTTTACCCCATCTGGCTCGGTTCCTCTCAGCAGAAATGGCACGCCACCTGCCGAGAATATTGCACAAAGCACGAACTCCGTAGCTCCGGCAAGTAGTTTTTCTTGTGGTTTCTTTTGTTGTCTTTCATGTTTCCGAACTATAGAACAGCACTGATTTCACATTGGATTGAAAGATTCTCAGCTTTGTGTTTGTTCTCTGTGATTTAATTCCAAGAAAAAATCAATATTTAAACGTTGTACATTTTCAGAGAAGGCGTGAAGAGACAACAATTTGTGACAATCACAATATTAGATAGATAGACATCGTAGAGTATGTTTAGTATCTCAACGTGTTAAATCTGAGGTCGTGACAAGATAAGATAACTAAAATATGAATAAATAAAAAGTAATTGATATCTTTTACGCGCAGGGGGGGGCCACAGAAAGCAATTATCCGAACATACTATCTATATAAAGTGTCGTTCCTAACATAATAATGAGAGGACTACCACTGAGTTAGTGATTATAAGATTATTCGTATCTTAATACTGTTTTGGCAGCGTACTTTTAATGAACATACGATACATGCTTGACTTACCAGATATGTTTAGAAGACATGAGGTTGTCAAGGTGAAGGTAAACTTACGTGTCACTTTTGATAGAAGGTATCTAATGCAAGATTGACATAGATGGTATCTGTTGCAAAGTTGATTAGATGGTATCTGCTGCAAGGTTGACATAGATGGTATCTTGCAAGTTAACAGAGAGTGATGGCATCTACTGATGGGTTAACATAGAAGAGTTGGTATCCACTTCAAGGTTAAACATAGAAGGTATCTACTGCAAAATTGACATAATGGTATCTACTGCAAGGTTGACATAGAAGAGACGTATCTACTGCAAGGTTGACAGAATGTATCTACTGCAAGGTTGACTAGGGTATCTACTGCAAGGTTGACATAGAAGGTATCTACTGCAAGATTGACATAGAAGAGACGGTATCTACTGCAAGGTTGACATAGAATGTATCTACTGCAAGGTTGACAGAGAGGTGATGGTATCTACTGCACGGTTGACATAGAAGGTATCTACTGCAAGGTTGACAGAGAGGTGATGGTATCTACTGCAATGTTGACAGAGAGGTGATGGTATCTACTGCAAGGTTGACAGAGAGGTGATGGTATCTACTGCACGGTTGACATAGAGGTGATGGTATCTACTGCACGGTTGACTTAGACGAGATGGTATTTACTGCAAGGTTGACATAGAAGAGATGGTATCTACTGCAAAGTTGACATAGAAGGTATATACCTGCATCCCAATTTTAAAAAAAAATTGCGGAGTAAAAGGGTTAACTCTCAGCGTGTTCGTAGCGCGTTGGACGACGGGTGACAAACACCCTGTGAGTGCCGTTCAATGTCGGGGATGGCAGAAAAGCTATAGGTTCTTCAGAATTACGGTGTTCGTGGTACCGAACCGAAGGGTTACGGTGTCCATGGCACCGAGCAGAAGGGCTGAAAACTCAAGTGCTTCTGGATCGAAAAAAGGACTTGTCGATAGGGGAAATTGATAAGACGCTGCGCAAGTGACCACAAGACATGGAAATCCCAAACTTCAAGACCAGATTGGGCCGCAAAAAATGTGGTGTGCACACGGAACGCGGTTGGTCTGCAAAAGCTTAGATCCTTTACTTGGGGATCTAAATTACAAGTACCTCGAAAGTTGAAGTAAAGTTCGCCTGAATTACGAGGCACACTGTTGAAAAATGAAAGCATGCGATAACGCAAAAGCTAATCAGAGGCGCCATATCAGTCGCTATGGTTACGCCTAAATTCATAGCGGTGTACAAAATCCCCTCCCCCAACACCCCAAATATGTATTTGCATTTTATGTCTCCGCCTTGCAAGAATTATTGCGCAATTATTATGTCTTCTTCTTCTACTTCCAACGCTCCACATCGATCACTTGTTAACCCACTCTTTGTGATTTGTATGTGATCTGAGCCTAAGAGCGATTTACGTTGTGCCAATTATGCGCCTACAAGTAGACCAGCACATTCGATTTTTATTTACTAGCGTAGATTCCCTAGGCTCATAACTCAGTCGCCTCTTACGACATGCCTTGTAGGTCGCAGTCTTACTATTCTTTGATCCCTTTGAGGCCCTGGGACCACACAAGCGAATTGTTATGTAAATGTTTCCATCCTACTTTCGTCTTGTATTCCTTCCCATGAAGATCTTATACAACAGTTTCTTGAGTGCATGTTAGAAAAATGGACATTGTGTTCTGAACAAATAGTTTGTCAATTGACACCTAGACGATACCTAGATGACACAATGTCAACCTTTTAACAGTTTCAATACATCTTGTGTTCAGCTCGTTAATTACGTTTACAGGAGCCATACATTATTATGGGGCTGTGTCAGATGTTGCTTTTCTCATTATCTCTGACATTATCTTCGTGTGGTCGACATTTGATGTTTCGTTTAGGAGTGACATATTCGAAAACGTGATTAACACCTTTCCCACTTCTTGACATTTTAATCAGTCTGTTAGTACTTGTTTCAATCATGCCTGCCGGCTGTGGCAATCATATTCTCTCCACAACTCTCTCTCTCTCTCTCCTTGGTGCGGTTAGTCAGTTCTGACGTCAATCTTTTATTGAACCACGATATCAGATCATTCAACATCATCTCCTCTGTTTTCCACAATCTCTCCTTCCCTGAATTTTACCTGTTGTTACCAAATGTTCTAAACCTCCTCTTCGCAGTATATGCCCGAAGAACCTTGATTGTCGGATTCTTATTCTTTTGATAATGTTTCTTTGTACGCAGGCCTGTTTTAAAACCTCATCATTTGTTGTCCTTGCTGTCCATGGGATTTTCAGCATTCTTCTGTAAAACTACATCTCTGTGGCTTCCAATCTTATTGATTGCTTGTTCATTGTCCCTAAAACGCTGCCATACATACGTATTGGTTCAATATAGCACTGGAGTACTCATTTCCGCAGTGTCGCTGGTAGTGAATTCACTCCTAACATGTTTTTGATTTCCTTAAAAGATGCTTTCGCTTGAGCTATTCTACTCTTAATCTCTGTTTTACATCTTCCATTTGATGTTAGGAATGTTCTCAGCCAGATACTTGAATCGATGTTTCAGTGTTGTGTTATTTATTTTTTTATATTGCATTCTGGTGTTTCCTGTTTCTTAGAGATAACCATAACCTCTGTTTTCTTTATATTCATCCTTAACCCTTTCTTTTCACTTTCTCTTACTAATACAGTATGTCTATCAAGTTTTGTAGATCGTGTTCATTTGTAGCTATGAGAATTGTGTCAGCGTATCTTAGATTGTTCATGTTTTATCCGCCAACTGTCATTCCTGCCTTCTTTTTAAATTTCATTCTATCGATATCCTCTTTGTGTTCCGAGAAAGAAGAAGAGTTGCTGCGAAGAAATCACTAACACTCAAGTCCCATCAAAAATGTCCTTTTGCAAGGTGGGCGAGGGTGGAAAAGTCTTTTCTTGCCAGCTTATTATGTGTTCCGTTCTATTCTATATGTTAATAAAAAGTGGTTATATATTTTCTATTTTTTGCAACTTGTATGTCTGTTTCTGCGCCGATCTTTGTATGCCTCTCTGAGTGTATATATGTCTGCGCGTATATATATATATATATATATATATATATATATATATATATATATATATATATATATATATATGTGTGTGTGTTGGGTGTGTTATGTATCTGTGCATGTATATGTGTTTATGTGTGTGTTATTGTGTATCTGTAGTCGTGTGTGTCAAATAGGTGAGAAGACACGTCGTGCTATGCCCAAAAGTTATGCTCGTGTGCACAAAGCTGGTAATATAAACAATGAGTAAACATATAATATAATATTTATAAACATAGAAATAAAACCAGCAATCAGGAAGTAAACAGCGACAAGGGAAACTATCTAAATTATCTTTTCATTTACATTTGTGGATTATGTCTCTTTATACATGTATCATCATCAAATAGCTTGTCCTGAGCAGAGCTTTGCCTAACAGTGGTTAGAATTTATCTCATAGGCCAGATGTCCCGCTTCTGCAGTCGTTATGCTCAAATCATCAGTTACATCATGAATCCATCTTCTCAGTGGTTTTCCTCTTCTCCTCTTTGCCGGGATGTCTCCTTCCATAATGGTATTCTTCAACCCTTCGCGTCTCTTTTATATGTCCAAAACAATATTTCGATTTTCCCATTCTTTTTGTAGCATCAGTCTTATTTCATTGGTTCTTCGAATAGATATTTACTTTGTCATGATATCAATTTTTCATTGAGTTCTTTCTGAATAGATATATAATTCTTGGATTCTCCGAAAGGAGTTAATTCTTATTTTTCATGTTTGTTGGCCTACACGCTCTGATATAACCAATAAAAGGTTCGCCTTAGGTTGAATGGGCGTGCCTCGGCTTAAAGAGGCTTTAATCCCTACTAAACAAACAAACAAACTGAATAGATATATTTGTTATCTTCTTTGTCCATGATATACGGGTAAAATTCAAGGAACGAGATATCCTGGAAGGTGAAAGGGAGAAGATGTTGGTTGGTCTGACATTGTCGAAACAAAAGATCGACGTCAAAACTGATTAACTGCACCAGGGGAAAAGAGTTATGGAGAGACAACATCTCCTGTGCCGGCAAACATGGCTCGTGATTGATTGAATTGGTCGCCCGTGAAGTGCCAGGGCCCGTAAGGGAAGGAAAGAATAGTACCAGTGCGATCCACAAGGCATGTCGTAAGAGGCGACTAATGTAGTACCTAGGGAAGTTATCCTAGTAACTAAAAAGCATCGCATAAATCAGATGTTCTTGCCTACGTGTAGGCACATAACTGGCACAACGTACAATTGATCTTAGGGTCAAATCACATCGAGCTGTTAACAAGTGGTCGATATGGAGCGTTCGAAGCAAAAGAATGAATTAGTGCTGCTTTCAAATCCTTCTGTATTATTATTATTATTATTATTATTATTACTAGTTTTGAGTTAATATATTATTCTTTTATTCTCAGGTGGAGTTTAACTAGTTACAGATACGAGAATGAACAGTACAAAGAACAACAATGCCCCAGTGTCTCGGTACTGGCATGTTGACCTTCTCAGCTGTTCTATTTGTAACCAAAGGTACAAGGAACCAAAGGTAAGCTTACTTTATATGTTTTCTATTTTGTTCTTCGATTCTATGTGGGACAGATTAACATAATGCATAAGTGTTCACCTATCGACTAGGACACAAGAAAGTTGTGGGTTCAATCCAACAATCGACCTCCCACACGTGAGGAAAGGATTGACCCTCCTACCTCCTGCATATTATGACCTAGAATGTGAAGTGACTTCATACCCTAAGGTTTGGAAATGCTACGGGACATTTTATTTTATTATCTTGCTTCTACACTCGGATAAATATGCCATCTGAGTAGCCCAGAAACAGGTTATACAGCCTTCTGCTCAGACTGCACAGTGTGCATGTCAGACAGAAACACAGACTTCAGAACACATCCTGCAGTCATGTCCATCATATATACACAAACGAAACGAAACATGGTCTCATAACCGAAGCTTACAGAGCAAGCTATGGAGAACTCTCGAGAAACTCTGGCATGCAGCTTCACAGAGTCAACACATTTCATAGTTTAGACGAGCATACGAAACCGAACTCAAGGAAAAATAAGAAGAAGAATGAATTAAAATCCTGGCATATCTTCTACATGACGTCACCATCAACCACAATAAACGAGTTGCCGATTTTCTAGGCAAAAAATTATATAATTGTTCAGTAGTTTGAAAATTTTCATTTGTTTCAGGTCACGGTTGTGTGGCTCTATTTTTCCCTGTTCAACGTAAAAACAGTAGTCTAGACGGTGAACAATTTGTAATTCCAAAAAGGCCGCGCCGGAGAGTTTGAACCAGGTACACTTGGGTTGTGATCGAGCTCACTACCGCTTAAGGTACAGCCTTCTACCTACTTTAAAATACAGTAAAGAGATAACTAGACAAAGAACTGAAGCCAAAAACTACTTTAAAATACAGTCAAGAGATAACTAGACAAAGAACTGAAGCCAAAAACTACTTTAAAATACAGTAAAGAGATAACTGGACAAAGAACTGAAGCCAAAAACTACACTGTATAAAAACTTCTTCCACATCTTTTGTTTTTCTTTCCTCTTCCATAATCTACTCTGTGTGGTGGGTTTTTTTTGTGTGCATTCATAGAATATATGCCGAAAGATTGACTTCATTGCACCGGGTTTTACCCCATACGGCTCGGTCCCTCTCCGCAGAAATAGCACGCCACCTGCCGCGAGTATTGCACAAAGCACGAACTCCGTAGCTCCAGCAACAATCCTAGGGTCTCTAGAAAAAAAACTGCACTCGTGAACAGAATGGAGCGATCCGGACTCGAACCCACGACCTTCGACTCACAAGGCAAAGGGCTTAACCACTTAGCCACAGAGAGCCCCTTCCCCTATCATAGTATATTTGGTACTAACAGGCATGCACACAAAGAAGCCTTATCAAAATAATAAGAATCAGATAATCAAAGTTCTTCGGGCATATATTGCTACGAGGACGTTTAGAACATTTGGCTGCAAAGGATAGAACACAGGGTACAAGAGATCGTAGAAAGCAGAGGGAGGAAGATGTTCTGACATCGTGGTTCGACGTCAGAATCGATTAACTGCACCCTGGAGAAAGAGTTGTGGAGATACATTGTCACCTACACCAGCAGGTATGGCACTTGATTGATACTACTAACACAATAGTTTTAGTTTTTAAACTATTGATTTTCAATGTTACATTGATTGGTCTGATCACTTATCTATCGGTACAAATATATATATATATTTTTTTTCATCTTCCCTGCTCCCATCGCCACACTAGGTTCTGCCATGTTTGCACACGTTCTGCGAACAGTGTCTAAGTAATGTCATTCCTTCTGAGTCGTTGTCAGTTACGTGTCCAGTTTGCCGACAGCAGTCTATTCTACCCATCGACGGCGTCTCAGCTCTACAGACAAACGTCTTCATCGTCAACCTGCTCAACGTCCTAACTCTACCGGACAACTGTACCACCTGTGGTAAGTTTCAATAATGTATTATGAGTGAATTATGATTACTAAACGTCGGACAATACCGTAGGTGCTCTGATGTCCTCATCATCTCCGTCAGAGTATAATGGCTCACAATACCAGTGGCTATTGAATACGGAGGCTGTGAAATGGTTGGCATCTCACAACTACTCTCGTGTTTTCATATTCCGTGACGCCATGAGCATGATTCGTAAAGTCAATCAGGAATGGTGAGACAGATCTGGGTGGAGGTACTGGTACAGACAATGATCAGAGAAATCACCTTCGTTTTTGTCCCTGGGCACACAGGAGCTAGGGTTAATGAACGTTGATAGATTGGCTGGCCTGGCTACAATATCAGAGGAGCAGCCATGGATCGAAGTGACATTCTTCATGCATTGAGAGAGTCTTTCCGAACAGAGGAGTTTCAGGGCTGTGAATCCCACTCGCTGACCAGATTGAGAGAGATGGGTGTCAATATTGGTGCAGCCCGAAAAGAACGACATACTAAATATGCAAAGATATTGATTAATCAACATCGAACTGGCATGTTGGGCGCTGAGCACTGCTGGATTTGCTGAGACGGAGATCGGAGCACCTATGGACTTGTCCGGAGTGCTATGATGATAGTCCTCATATAACTGATAACTGAATACCAGGCCCTTGCCTTGCTAGTCAAAGGTCGTGAGTTCAAATCCGGACTGCGCCGTTCTGTTGAAGAGTGCATTTTTTCACAGAGACCCTAGGTTGTTGCCAGAGCTACGGAATTACTGTCGGCAGGTGGCGGGTCATTTCTACAGAGCAAGCTATGAGGAGCTCTCGAGGAGCTCCAACATGTAGCTTCATAGCGGCAACCCATCTCATGGTTAAGACGAACATACGAAACTGAATGCACAGAAGAAGAAGAAGAGGATAGAGAATGGACAAAAACCGACCAGAATGTCATGCGCAGAATGTTGATCAAGTTATTAACAGAGAATGGAGAGAAAAAACGGGAAACAGACAAAAATGACAACATAAAATATAGGTTATGTCCTAGTGAAGAAAACAAACTATCGTTACTGCTTGTAGTAACACTTTTAGGTGCTGTAGGACAGGTGGGACGTGAACCTGGGGAAGTAAATTAACACATGGCTAGTGCAGTCGCCCGAAGGTGTTCAGATTAATATTTTCATTTATGCCACAACAGAAAAAATCCTTGGCCTTACCGTGAATTGAACATGGGTCTCCTGCATGGGAGCCGCCCTCTGATCCATTCGGCCAGACGCTCCACTGGAAAATGATGTCTTGGTGGAAACAAGTGAGAAGTGAATATGTAAAAGACAAAACTGAAAAAGCTGTCATGCAGAGTGCCCTCTCACATCTATACCTCAACATTCATACTTGTTTAAAGTTGGAATGTAAATAATAGACCAAGACAAGAATGATAATTCTAATGATGTGTTTCATTATAAGCTTCTGTCAGGATGTGGTGGTGAATGAGATCAAAACACAGAGAAAGTTTATAATAAATATAAGCATCTGTCAGGATGAGGTGGTGAATGAGATCAAGACACAGAGAAAGTTTATAATAAATATAAGAAAGAGGCGGTCATCATTTTTCGGACATGTGATGAGGAGAGGAGGTTTAGAACACATTGTAACAACGGTAAAATCGAGGGTAGACGAGACAGAAGAAGACAGAGAGAAAATTTTGGATAGCCTGACTTCATGGCACGGTAGAGCGTCAACATCTGAGTTGATAGCAAACATCAAAGACAGATATTTGTGAACATCCATGATCGTCTACGCCAGCCGGCACGGCACCTGATGATGATCTGTCAGGATATAACTATAAGAAATACCAGAGATTCCGCGTACGTTAGATAAGATATACACTAGGAAAACCAGCAAATAGTATAGCAAGATGGGTCTTGTTATGAAACCCACACGAAAAAAGAAACGGAAGAAAAAGTATAAAACACATATGGAGAAGATAACTGGAAATGAATAATAATTGGGAAGAAATAGAAAAACCTGAACGTGATGTCACATGATAGAAACGAATCACAAATGTTTGTTGGAAGGCCTATACTCCAAAGGGAGCATAAAAGATTTAGTTTTGTTTATTAAGAATACGGCGTCCAAGATGAGAAGTATTAAAGGGTATAAATGAATGATTGACTTATGCACCGGGTTTCCATACGGCGTCCAAGATGCAAGAAGTATTTAAAGGGTATAAATACGAATGATTGACTTCATCGCACCGGGTTTCCCCATATGGCGCGCAGTCCCTCTATACAGAAATGACACTTCACCTTCCAAGAATGCTGTATAAATTAAACTCTGTAGCTCCAGCAACAATCCTAGGTATCTCCGAAATAAATGCACATGTAAACTAAACGACGCAGTCCAGATTCGAACACACAACCTTCAGAACGCAAGTTAACGTCTTCACCAGAGACCACCAACTCAGAAATGTCTATTGTTGAATAGATTTATTCAGACACTTACATAGACTAGCAAGCAGTCAAACAGTTATCTGTCAGTGTCAGCAGGCGGAACAGACACCGGAGCAACGCAACTGTCTCTCCGTGTGAGCTGAGAAAACATGTGGCCCTACCTAGTAAACATTTAAAAATTAAGCTTCAGAAACTGACAGACCTCAGCGGCTGCAATTTATGTCTTACAGTAAACAAAGCTTAGAAACTTTTGAAAACCTGAAGCTGGCTGAATTTATGGTTACAGTAAACAGCTTTAGAAACTTGACAGACTGAAGCTAGTCAAATTATGGTCTACAGTAATCAAGCTTAGGAAACTTGACAGACCTGAGCTTGTCTGCCCAATTATGTCTACAGTAACTAGCTTTGGAACTTTACAGACCAACTGATGCCCAATTTATGGTCTACAGTAAACTAAACTTTAGGGAAACTTGACAGACCTGAAGCTGGCTGCCCAATTTATGGTCTACAGTAAACTAAACGCAGTCGCTGAAGAAGAATAATAGAAGTATAGATACATGCATATTTACAACTCAAGCGTACCTGGTTTTAACTCGGCGGCGGACCCGCCTGCCCAGCGTGTTCGTAGCGCGTTGGACTGCGGGTGACTAGCCCTCTGTGTGTGCAGGTTCAATTCCGCGGGCTGGCAGAAAAGCCACAGGCTCCCCAGATTCACGGTGTTCGTGGCAACGAACCGAAGGGTTACGATGTCCATGGCACTGAGCCGAAGAGCTGAAAGCTCAAGTGCTTCTGAATCGGGGGAGAAAAAAAAACAACTCGGTGGCAGACAGTTTGGAAGCACATTTGTTTCCGTGGAATTTTACGAACGGTAAAAATAGACCTCACCGTTTAGAAACTAATGGTAAACTACTGAACGTATAAGTGGTGCCTAGAAAATCGACCACTCGTTTACTGTTGTTGATGACGAAGTTCAGTAAAGGATATGCTACGATTTTCATGTATAACCCAGACACATACTTACTTACTTACTTAATACCGTCATGCCTAGTGACACATGGGCTTCAGAAAGGACTTTCCATGCTCTCCTGTCCCGTGCAACCTTCAGCGCAGAGCCCCACGTCAGAGATGCGGTGTCCAGTTCCTCTTCCATCATGCGCCTCCATGTTGTCCGTGGTCTGCCTTTCTTTCTCTTTTCCTCTGGTGTCCAAGTGAGGGCTATCCTTGCAGGCATTTCTTGTCTCATTCTCATAACATGTCCGAGCCATTTCCATCTTCTCTTTTTGAGTATGTCAACCCAGACACATGGGTATATAATATTTGTAACTTTATGAAACACGTCACTTTATGGAATGTGTTTTCATGTACAATCCACACACATGGGTATATAATATTTGTAACTTTATGAAACACGTCACTTTATGGAATGTGTTTTCATGTATAACCCAGACACATGGGTATAATATTTGTAACTTTATGAAACACGTCACTTTATGGAATGTGTTTTCATGTATAACACAGACACATGGGTATAATATTTGTAACTTTATGAAACACGTCACTTTATGGAATGTGTTTTCATATATAACCCACACACATGGGTATAATATTTGTAACTTTATGAAACACGTCACTTTATGGAATGTGTTTTCATTAATACCTTCTTTCTTATGTTCCGAGATTATATTTGCTGTTATTTTTATCTTTGATGTGACGGACATGGCTCTTGCCTTTTCTGTGTGTCTTGGTGGCTTGTGTTTGTCCCAGTTTGCTCCCCGATGTCACATTTAGGTCAGTCCTTATTGGCTCTGTAAACTGACCTCTGACAAGACGACACATTTACGGACAACACGTGACCTTTCTAGTGCTATCTACGGGTCAATAACACAGACACGTTACTGTCATCATGTTTTCCCTTCAATTTCAAGTTATATTTTGTTGCTGCCTTTCATCGTTGAGAAATGTCTAGAGGAGGAACTTCATGAGAGGAGTTTCAATATTCAATGACAGGTTTATTGTAAGGAGTTTTCACATTTTAAAATAGGGTCCCTAATTGAATTAACCTCTGTTTAATATTGTTATTAGTATATATAGAGAAAGTGGTGCCTAGAAAATCAACGACTCGTTTATTGTGGTTGATATTGTAAGTGCTACGTCATGTAAAGGATATGCAACGATTTCAATATAAAGAGAGCGTATTAGTTATAAGCGTTATTCTTTCAGTATAAATTTGTGATTATTCTGTGAAAAAATTTCATTGATTGATTGATTGATTGATTGGACCACCATCATTCACTTCAGTGAGTAACCTGATGTGCTCCGATCTCTTTCTATATCGGACGATTCGGCTGCAGTGCACGAACTCCGTAGCACCGGCGAGGGTCCCGATATAATTTTTTTGAAGATGAAGATATTGTTGTAGGAATTTTATTTTTAACCTTCTCTAATTAATTTTGTCCAGGCAGCCTTCCAGCCTGATCTTCTAGATTTTGAACTGCCAAGTGTCCTTTTATACGTGCTTAATTTGAATACGGGACCTACGTTTTATCGTCCGTCTCCGATAGGACTAGGAGCTTGATCTCACCTACACTGAGATCAGTGATTTGTTGGAAAATATCCGGATGGCTCCACTAGAGACGAGTACCTAACCTCTATGCCACAGACGCCCATGTGAACATGTTATTGTATAGTGTACCGTACAGTAAAGGGATTGTATGACCTACTTATTGAGAATCTGCTATCAACATATTGTGATTAGACACCCATGTGATTAGACACCCTAATGGGATTAGACACCAATGTGATTAGACACCATGTGATTACACCATGTGATTGACACAATGTGATTAACACTGTGATTAGACACCCATGTAACATGTTATCGTATCTACGTAAAGGGATTGAATAACTAATTTATTGAGAATCGCTCATCATAGTTGTATTGTGCTGCAATTTGTATAAATGGTTATCCATACAGAATATTATGTCATTATCGTATAGAGAATTTGTTATCAGCGTATCATCATCAAGTGCCGCTTCCTTATCAAAGTTTAACTGAGGCTGCAATGGACATTCAACATCGCATTCATTATCGTATAGAGAATTTATCAGCGTATCATCATCAAGTGCTACTTCCTTTTCAAAGTTTAACTGAAGCTGCAATGGATCTCCAACATCGTATTCATTATCGTATAGAGAATTTGTTATCAGCGTATCAGCATCAAGTGCCACTTCCTTATCAAAATTTAACTGAGGCTGCAATGGATCTCCAACATCGCATTCATTGTTGTTGCACTCAGGCTGTAATTTGTCCATCTCTTTTTATACCTACGCCAGCGAAACGAAGCACGATCGCACACCAAAAAGCATACAGAGCACGCTATGGTGCAATATTGAAAAACTCAAACGTATAGATGCAAACCATCTCATAGTCTAGACCAGTGGCTCTCAACCTTCCTAATGCCGCGACCCTTTAATACAGTTCCTCATGTTGTGATGACCCCAACCATAAATTTATTTTCGCTGCTTCTTCATAACTGTAATTTTGCTACTGTTATGAATCGTAATGTAGATATCTGATATGCAGGATGTATTTTCATTGTTACAAATTGAACATAATTAAAGCATAGTCATTAATCACAAACGCTGGGTACTCGTATGCGGGCATATCTGCATGTGGGCGGACCCGCCTGGAGACGGATAGAGGAACGGTGTCTCGATTCCTAACCATCGAAAATATGTGTTTTCCGATGGTTTTAGGCGACCCCTGTGAAATAGTCGTTCGCCCCCTTTTTTCCAAGGGGTCGCGACCCACAGGTTGAGAACCACTGGTCTAGGCTGAGACATGACATCGATTGCGAAAAAGAAGTCCATCTCTTAATGTTTCCCTCCCACTTATATCTCGGGTTTTCTGTTGCTCGCCACCCCTTAAACTTCCCCTACAATAATATTTTGATCATGGTTTCCCTATGTATTTGAAATATTTTATTTACGTGATATTTATTTCGTGTAATAAAACTGCACTGATATGAACACCAGAGGGTAAACGAAAACATGGAAGACCCAAAACGACTTGGATGAGAACAGTAGAACAAGAGCTGAAAGAAATGAATCGTCTGAAATATGATACATGCGGAGGACGGTCATGAACAGAAAAGAACGGCGTGCACTGTCGCTGCCCTACGCACCAATTTCGTCACATGCGAGAGAGAAGAGATTTCTGTATTCTTTCTTTATTCCTAGTTTTGCTAAAACTAAAACCTTTTTATTCGTTTGTTTTGTTTTTGTGAAATGTGGACTATTCTGTATATCCACATATTAAAAGCATTAATTCTGTCTTCCAAATGTTTGCCCATTGTCCATATTTCAGAACTATACACTAATATAGAGTAAATATAGCAAAACGTCATGAGGAATGTTATAAAAGACCGCAATATTATAAAAGAACAATACGATTCTTTTGTCGTCACACTGCTACTGGGGCATTGCCTAGTGTCGTGGTTTTCTGTTTTTCTGGGGGTTTTCTCTTGCGGTGTTCTGGTGGCTTGAATGATTATTATTTTTGCTCTTTGACAGGATTCAATGCTATCAAACCATCATTTTCGTGGTCTTCCTCTCGCCTTCTTCCTGTTATGTGACTCTTTTGTAATGGAAGAGACATGACTTAACACACATATGCTGACGTATACAGTGTGTGTTACTATCAACATAGCAAAAAAGCAATTAAGAATGTAATAATGACAGTGCAAGATACAAACGCAAAGTTTATATCTCAATATGGCAGAAAATAATGACAACACTATAAAATAAATATGACAATGATCTATTGACCATAAAGCCGACATCTGTCATTTAGTTCATTAGCCTACGTTTTCTGTGCCCATCTACAAATAGAACCCAAACAGACAACACGCCAATGTGTCGTGTGACCTAATATTGTTGTGTTTTCCAGACCTTATCTATTGTGTACAGCAGACAATCTCTGTCTTGACACATTACCTTGGGCATCTATGTGGAATATTTGTAACATGTAATTGTATACATACATATGAGTATAACTATAGACAACACAGAACTATAGCCTTCAAAAATAATATATTACTGGATTCTCAACAATTCTTATTTTATTGTCTCTATGGACAACACACCCTGGTATATCGACAAGAAAAAAAGATACTCGTTCTTGTGCTATAAGGCGTACACGATTATCATTCAGGAAGGACTTAACTTCTAAAAAAAACATTAATCGCCAACAAAGGTTTAAAATACAAAACCAAGACCAGCTGTTTTAATTAAGCAGTCGAGCATATTCTAAACATTTCAAATTTGAACTTACATAGCCGTCATTATAATTTATGATGAACAAGTTTTTTTAAATCTTTGTGTCTTCAAACTTTAGTTTGCTATTAGTTTTTCTTAATTTTTAACAATAAGAGAGTCTCGCTTTTCTGTGTTATTTTCAATCATATTCATTTATACTTTTTACTTGATTTGTTGTTTCAGTTCACTTGCAGTGTTTAGTTTTAACGATTATCAAGTGCTTATTAATTATTTTCTTAGGTATATTGTGACAATTGCCAGACGCTAGTAACAAATATATTTGTCAGAATGCGTAAGTATTTTATACCGAAGCTATCAAAAGTACGCCTTGTTGCCTCCATTTTTATTTATGTATGTAAAATAAGTTGACTTCGAATGTCTTTATCTGCAGGAAGCAATTTATCCCGTCCAACTTCCAAGTGCTTAGTCTGTCAGACGTTCCTCTGTGACAACTGCAGCATCAAGCACATCAAAATGGACACTGCTAACAACAATTTAAATGGCCACCATAATAATGGTGATGTCAATAACGTTCCGAACGGCGATGGTGACAATCACGAACACCATCATATCGTGAAATTGTTAATGTCAAATACAGATGATAGCCCTACTCTTAATGGCGTAGCAGTTACCACTAACAATGGTAGTGCCGCTGGAACAATTGTCTGTCCAAGTCATGCAGGTAGCGCGCTGAAATATTATTGCTCTCATTGTGATACTGCTGTTTGTGAAGCATGTACACAGGTAAGTTATCAATATAAATTAAATGATGTTGATGTACACAGGGTGTTTATAAAGACACTGTGCTGTGAAATTTACCCCTTGGCGAGACTGCAACTTGGCGAGAAATGTGGTTTTCAAGACGCCTAAAAATTTTTAACGTAGATTGTTATTATTCATCTAGATCAGCGTTTCCCAAAGTGGGCGGTGGACCGAAATAGTTTGGGAATCTATGATCTAGATATACTACTGCTCTTGGCTGGCTTGTATTCGGTAAAGGGCGATTAACCACCACTTGTGAGCCTGGAAATTTCAGCACATATTGTCGAATTACGTGTTTGGTATATTTGCCACCATTTCAAAAACATGTTCCACCAAAAATAACTGTCTTCAATGGATAACACCATTTCCTTTCAGCAATGAGATAGTGAATATAACAACAGCTTGTTGTGTACTGCTGCACACACGATTATGGAAAGCAGAATATCATGACGTAAATTTCCATCATCCATGATGTATTTACTAAAATATTTTCAAAATTCACTGCACATTGACTTTATAAACACTTTGTACTACTGTAGAATGTAAGAGAAAGGATACATATACAGTAATGAGTACAAAGAAGGATCAGAACAAATATTAGTTTATATTAAGTGATGAAAATAGTTACAAAGTGTTCATACACTGGCACATGTTTTTTTGGTACTGATAGTGACTTATTATATTTATCTCCTACTGTTCTTAGTTACATATTGCCTTCAAGCAATATCTCCATACCGTTCTATCTCAGCAACTCGCTCACTCTCCTCTATGGAATTGAATCTGATTTATGTCCCTTCTCTCAGTAGAGTTTGTCTCAAGGTTCCCTTGGGCGCTCTTTCTTTCTTGAACCATTCGATAGAGACTTACCATGATCAAATTACAGCTTATCAGTATTAAAACATATATATGTACTGATTAGAACTGATATAAACTCATACTTTATATGAAATGTTGTAGAGAAAATAAATTAATATTTGCCTGTTCGAAATGTTTATACAAGAATGTAATGTTAACCCCTACATAAAATTGTAAAAACCCTATTTTCAAGAAATTGTTTTGATTTTACATGCTTGAACTTGCAGCATGAAAATAAACAAATTTGCAGAAATAGTAGCAGAATTGGTATTTATTGCAAGTGGGAAACAGAATTAGAAACTTCATGCCAATAAATATTTAGAAAATTTTTAGAATGTCATTTACATTTATTGTTTAAGTTTTAAAATTCATTTCTACCAAATGTGATGTTATAAATGATATTCCTTTTTTTTTTTTAAATCTCTATCCAATGTACTGTCATCACTTACAAGTTTTGCTTGAGCAAGCAATGTCTCCATGAGGTTGTAACATTCATTATTTTTTTTTTCAAAGGCAGAACACATGGGTCATGTTACTGTAGTCTTAAGTGAAGCTGTAACAGAACACAAGACATCTTTAACTACATTGGTAGCCAGAGTAAGACAGATGACCCCAGAAATTGAAAAGGCTATACAGGATGTAGAGGCGACCCGCAAAGAGTTGCAAACTAACACAGAGTTTACCAAGATCAAAGTAAGTTTATCAGGTTACTATCCTGTGATGGCATTTAGCATGAGGAATTCATTATCATGTAGCATGTCCTTTGAAGAACATCTCTCTTATAACAGCCCCCATGAAAAACTCTAATTTCTAGCAGTTCTTCCACCTACTCTAATATCATGGTCAATGTTTATTTAATGTCTTGTTGATGCTATCATCTTGGTCATCCCCTTGCCTCTCTTCCAGCAACCATGCCTTCCAATGTTGTTCTCTCAAACCACTGCGTGTTTAATGTGACCAAAGTATGTTTGTTTCAGGACATGTTTATCTTGTTCCTTAATGTTCAGGCCTTGTAGGATATGTATATTTTCTCTTCTCTGTCTATATTTTGCTCTTCTCTGTTATATTTTCTCTTCTCTGTCTATATTTTCTCTTCTCTGTCTATATTTTTCTCTTTCTGTCTATATTTTTCTCTCTGTCTATATTCATGACTTCCTGTGTATATTTTTCTTCTGTCTATATTTTTCTTTCTCCGTCTATATTTTTCTTTCTGTGTATATTTTTCGTCTGTCTATATTTTTCTTCTCTGTCTATATTTTCTCTTTCTGTCCATATTTTTCTTCTCTGTCTATATTTTCTTTCTGTCTATATTTTTCTCTGTCTATATTTTTCTTTCTGTCTATATTTTTCTCTCTGTCTATTTTTTCTCTGTCTATATTTTCTCTCTGTCTATATTTTTACTTCTGTCTATATTTTCTTTCCTGTCTATATTTTCTCTCCTGTCTATATTTTTCTTCTGTCTATATTTTCTTTCTGTCTATATTTTTTTTCTGCTATTTTCTCTCTCTGTCTATATTTTTCTCTTCTGTCTATATTTTTCCTTCTGTCTATATTTTCTCTATCATTAATTAATGTTGAATATATCCAGCAATTTACTGAGTTTTTAGTTAACTGTTGTTCAAGTGAACTGGATTTGTGAGGGCTGAGTGAGTAGTGTTTAACCAGCAAGCCACAGGAACCATTAGTATGCATACCCTTTAACATTTGTTATGGGAGACCTGGAGTGCTATGACGTCGGTTTTTCTGCATTCTCACTAGATTGATTTGATTCTCTAATAAAGGCACCGTCTGCCTCAGATTATCAGCCACGCCATACAGTTTGTCTTGGACGCTGGTGTAAGTGAGCCACCTCTTTCTTCTCAAGTCTGCATACTGGGGCAGTTCTGTAGGATATAATTCTTATGATTTCTGCTTCCCGTTTGTGCTGACCTCTTCCCTAAGTTTGGCCACAGTCGTGATGGTAGGTTCAACATTCTTACTGTGGGGTGAATAAATCTCCAAGACAGATCGGCGACCGTAGAATCCGTTATCCCATTCCTCATTGTGAGGCTTGCACCATGTTATCGCCTTACGGCCTGGTGCATCCATTTTCTAAAGCATTTGTTTCAGGTTAGCATTCCTAACGGATTGGTCGATTTCAGCCAGACCTCCTTAGTCGCCTCTTACGACATGCAGGGCAGGTAGCAGTGGTTCTATTTCTTACACCCCAAATTTGGGCCCGGTAACAACTGGGCGTGGTCGGTTCAGTGACTGATAACCATTCTCATGAAACTACAAGATGCAATTAGATAAGCTTTCGTTGTTATAAGAGTACAAGGTGTACTTTGATAACACTTGCTCTAATGAATGTGTTTGGTGCACTTAAGTATATGATGCACTTTGATCAAACTTTTGCTCTATTGAATGTATTTCACACACTTAAGTATATGGTGCGCTTTGATAACACTTTCGCTCTATTGAAATTGCAAGGTGCACTTTGATCAAGTTTTGTTCCGATGAAATTGCAATTTACACTTCTATAAAACTATTATTCTAATGACAGTTAAGGGTGCACTTTATTAAACAGTTTATATTCAATGAATTAACTTGACATAATTCCTTTGTGGGATCAAAGGTGCAATTCTAGGGACAACGTTGTGCCAGGTTTAGTGTGGTGTGTACATGAGTAAGACGCCGTCCCAGGGCAAGCTTATGTGCCCTAAAAAGACTGAGAAATGTTCCTAATCCAGATCTCACAATCAGAAAGGGCGCACAGTGTAAACACACTCTTTGGCGTAGATCATAAAGCCCAAATATACGGCAAAAGATGATCGTAAAAGAGCAATGAATACACAAGGCAGCCAACAGGTGACCTTTCCAATGACCAGTCCTAGAAGGGTTGTAAATGTTCCTGTACCGGAACTACCTTACCCAGTCATCTGCAAAGCAGGAAGTGCTCTTTGGCCAATTTGGCCAAGTGCTCTTTGCTAGATCCAAGCCAAAATATACGACATTAAAAGATCATTAGAGTGTCTATCATATGATGTAGAAGGAACGCCGCACTCAGAAAGGTTGCAGTACAAAAGGCTCTTTGGTATAGATCCAAGCCAAAATATATGGCACAACGGATCGTTAGAGAGATGTTGTACAATCTAGGCAAGCTACCCTAGTAAATAAAATGCTGGTGAAATCGAATGTGCTGGCCTAGTCACCATAGGTGCATAATTGGCACAATGTAAAAAAACGTTTTGGCAAAGGCTGTTTATATATCACAAGAAGAATGATCAAATTGGCAAAAAGAATGATCGAAGAAGAAGAAGAAATTCCTTTGCTATGGCGAAGTGGTTAAAACATTTGCCTGTTGTTCTGAAGGTTGTTGGTTCAAATCTGGACCAAGTCAATTTTTTTCATGAGATGCCTAGGATTGTTGCTGGAGTTACAGAGTTTGCACATTGTGCAACGCTCACAACAGATGGCTAGTCATATCTGCTGACAGGAACGGAGCTATATGGGAAAACCTAGAGCAGTGAAGTAAATCCTTCGCATTAGACACTTTTATAAACTATTATACAGGGTGTTCAAGATAAAATCTGCCCCGTCAAGAGAGACAATCTGGTATATGTTTATGAAAATAAGAAGGTTAAACTATGATGTAGTATAGGTCAAGTGAGCGAGTCTTTTTGTGATGGTGTGTAATTATGGTACAGGTAAGGTACGATGAACAAATGTATGAAAAGTCGAGCTAGTCAGAACTGATTTAAATAGTAAATAGACAAAAAGCAATGCGTAATTGGCAACTTTTGATTTTTCAGGGGGCTCTTTCGATGGGAACTTTTGATTGGGCTACTTTTATCGTGAACACCCTGTAGTATGAAACTGGGACGCATTAGCATAATGCGTAAGCATTAGCCTATCGACTCAGACTCAAGAGAGTTGTGGGCTCAATCCAACACTGGTTGTTCCACATGTGAGGAAAGGAATTAACCCTCCAACTTTCTGCACACTAGGGTCTATAAATGTAAAGTGACGGCACTTCATATCCTAAGGTCTAAAAAAAAAAAAAAAAAATTAATGGAACCCTTTCCTACCTCGAGGTATATAGGTCAATACAGTGTTAGGCCTGTATTTTTCATTGACCGTCGGAACACGATAGGTGATATGGTTAACATCACGCCGTCCGCCTTTACTTCCCAGTGCTTTTCCTGGTACCCAATTGAGGCTGGGTCGACCTGAGAGCCGCTCTGGTAGGAAAATTCCACGCCCGCTGAATTGAACCCAGACCATTAGCCTAAGAAGCGAGTTGACTAACAACTACGCTACTGTGGCTCTATATATATATATACATACATAGATATATATATAGTATGAAACTGTATTATTTCTTCACAGATTGTGTCCCTATTTGACCAATTAGCATCTATTGTGACAGAAAGAAAACAGTCAGTTTTAGCAGAACTAGCTCAAGTATCACTGAACAAGGAAGAAGTTTTACAGGAACAAATAGAATCACTTCACCAACATCTGGCACATATCAATAGCTGCTGTGAGCTCACTGAAGATTCTCTTCAAAGTGGCACAAACACTGATATTGTTATGGTAAAGAAAGAGATGGCTGGAAAGGTGAGGTTGATAGTGTTGATGGTCACTTTTGATCATTTTCATCTGTTGTTTTTTTTTTTTTTTTTCCTCCATTCCTGTTTTCCCTCACAGTGTCAGGATAAGAAGAGATTAATAGAACAAACCCTTGTGTGCGCTTCATAAATAGTGTCTTTTGTCGCCTCTGTTATCTCTGAGGTCCACCTTGTGCATGGCCAGCAATTTGCTTTATATCCATTGTATCAAAGTAGCATTGCTCTTTGAGGTGCACTGTCTGTTGGTAATCTGCTTATGTGGCCGAACCATTTCATTTGTTATTTCTTGATGAAGTTCATCTGTTGATTGATTGATTGATTGATAGGACAACCATCATTGCACTTCGGTGAGTAACCATGTGTGCTCTGATCTCTTTCTTACACAGGAAGATCTCAGCTGCACTGCACAAACTCTGTAGCACCGGCGAGGGTCTCTAATGTAATTTAGAAGATTATACAACCAACCAGGCTTCAGTTCATCTGAATAAGGATGCAACTGCCTCTTACTTTGAGGTGCTATTCCTTACACACTTCTGTCTAACTCGCCCTACCACTTCCTACTCTACCCCTCCCTAGAAAAGAATCATATCGGGTTAATATAACTCAAGTACCTTTCATTGTTTGAACCTTGTCCATTAAAACATGACAAGAATGTTCATCATCAAATAGCTTCACCCCAACAGTCCTTCGAAATTTCTCAATGTCATAGCTCTGATTCCCGCCTCTACAGCAGTCATGCTCAAACCATCAGTTACATCCTGAATCCATCTTCTCCATAGTCTTCCTCTTTGCTGTGCTGGGATGCCTCTTTCCATAACGGTCTTCTCCAACCCTTCTGTGTCTCTTTATATGTTCTGCTTCTTCTAACGCTCGATATCGACCACTTCTTAACCACTCTGTGTGATTTGTATGTGATCTGAGCCTAAGAGCAATTGTACTTTTTGCCAGTTATGCACCTACAAGCAGGCCAGCACATCCAATTTCTGCAGCGCATTTTATTTACTAGGGTAGCTTCTCTAGGCCCTACCTCTATCCTTTCTGATGGATAGGCTTGTAGGTCACAGTGTTACTATTCCTTGTCCCGCTTTTAGGCCTCTGCAACACACTGGCAAGATGTATATGTCCAAAATACTACAATTTTCTCATTCTTATTTGTAGCATCAGCCAGTTTTCTTTGATTTTGAGTTCCTTCTGGATATATTTGTTCTCTTCCCTGTCCTTGATATACAGAGTACTCTTCTGTAACATTTATATTCAAAAACACATATATGTTTTTCCACTGCCTTATTAAATATCAAGATTGTTCATATATTGACTATTTTTACATAGAAAAAAAAAGAAGATAAATTTTATTCTTTCCACACAGCTCAATAGCTTACTAACCTGTGGTCTGGTACTACAGTCAGAGACCAACCCTCTGACTTTCTTTGATGAAAAAGACTTTGAGAGTTTACAAGAGAAAATCAGCAACGCAGGCTGTGTGTGTAATAATACAGCAGTTCCACAACAGTCAACTGTTGGGGGTGAGGCTTTCAGTGGATGTGTTGTAGGAAAAGCATCAACAGTTACTGTGACAACAAGGGACAGAAAAGGGGATCTAGTCAAAACAGGATTTGCTTCCATTACTGCATCTCTGTCCTCAGGTAAACATAATTCACAGTTAGTAGTTCAATATATTCTATTTATACACCATCATATAAAATATATATGTAGTTGTCAAGTCAAGTAGTAACATGTTCCTTGCAGAATGTCACTTTTGTCGCAGCCTATATAAAGAATTCTGTTCCTAGCAAGTTCTCCAGCTCGTGTTCAAGGTTCTTTGATGTCCTGTTGCCACCTTCGTCTTGGTCGTCCCCTTTCTCTTACTCCAGGAACCATGTCTTTCATTACCGTTCTATCCAAAACACTGTGAACATCCGTTTAACGTGGCCATTCCACCCTAGGGTATCACAACCGTGTTTCTGTTGGCCAGATTTCCATTCTCACACTGCTCAGGATGGGGCAGTCTTGCAGGATGTACTCTGGGGACTGCTTTAGTGCTCCACATGTGCAGGCAGCCGAGTCCCTGAGCCCCATTCTATGGAGGTGTGCTCTGAGACTGCAGTGTCCCGTTCTGAGTCTGAAGACTATGGGCTGTGATTTTCTGTTTAGTGGATTTATACTGTCATGCTCTGGATTGTATCCTCCGTTTGTTTTTCTCCATATCGTTTTTCTTGGTTGTTTTAGGAGAGTCTTTGCTTCTGTAAAGCTTTGTATTGGGTGGTGTTATGTTATGCTCCTCCAGCCCTTGCGAGTTTGTCAGCCTTTTCATTTCCTGGTATGCCACAGTGTGCTGGTATCCACTGTAAGACTAATTCTGATTTTTTGACAGCAAGCCGATTTTTGCTGTATATATCCTGAATGAGCTTGTCTTGTTTGGGGCATGTGATGGTCTGGAGAACGAATCTTGAGTCGCTAAAGACTGCGATATTTTTTGTTGACACCTGCTAGTCGTTGAGAATCTGTATGGCTGCAAGGAGGGCTGTTCCTTGCTCTAAATGAGAATCATGTAATACAGACTTCTGGGCTGGAGAACTCTGTATTCTGGGCAGGATATATTGATTATGCATAATGTTGGTGAAGACCTTGGCCAGTAAGAGGTATAAGATATCCATCAATATTTGTGTCAGTTTAAGATATATTTTACATACATTGTAGATGTGTATGTTAACAAAAATAAATGAACATTTTCGTTTGTATCTCTAGCGCAAACAACTTATTGTATTTGTCTTTGTCAGATCAAACTGAAGACAAATTGGTTCCTACTGTCACTGACCACCACAATGGCACATATGATATTACGTTTGTCTTGCAAGCTGCTGGTGTCTACTATTTAAATGTACATATGTTTGGTCAGCACACAAAGGATCCCGTACAAGATTAGGGCAGTAGATGCTTCAGAAGCCAATGGGATTGGATCTGCAAGGCAAGTATCTATCTTTATATTTACCCTTTACATGTCCTGTTTGACATATACCAGTAGATGCTACACAGCTTCCACAAGAGATTTCCATTGCTGTCATTCTGCCGCCTTTTTCCCACTGCCAATTGTTTCCTACATCATGCCACAATCTTTCAACTGTTTTTTCACAGTTCTTCTCCATGTTTCCTTTGGACATTTAGGCCTTCTTTTCCAATCTGCTTTCCATTGGAAATTTTCCTACCATTACCCTACTGACATAAGACATACATACCTAATCTATCTCCATCTTCGTCTCCAATGATGAACAGTTTGTTAGTCTTAAAAGCTCTTCAGTTGCTATAGTATCTGGCCAGAAAATTTGCACGATTTTTCTTAAAGACCGATATAATCACCATCCAGGAAAAGAAAACACACATCAAGGCCACTAGAAAAGAACGCCAACACAGAGATAATTATCACTATCTAGATAAAGCAAGATGATTGATATTGTTTCTACTCAGAACTGGGCACGATAGACTGAACAGATACCTACACAAAGACTGGTTCCATCACCCACATGTGCATGCCGAACTCATCCTGCTAGATTGTTGTCTGATGTATCAACTGTGGAAAAACACCGGCCAACAAAGACAAACATCAATGCAAAGCTGTTTGAAAGCCTTGATGAACTAACAAACACAACAACATACAACCAGAGAACCAGACTCATTGGTTTTCTCCACCCTTGCCATTAAGCTGGGCGGAAGCTTTAAATTGCGTTCCAGGGCCAGATGAGTCACCCTTGTTGCGTTATATCCATGTTTATTTAGTGTGGTCGATATTGTCTATCCATCTGTTTCTCCGTCTTCCCTCGTCTCTATTACCTCATCTCTTTTTATTGTATGCTGTTATTGGTGGTTGGTTGTATTTCATTCTCATTAAATGTGCAACCACTACATTTGTTGTCTTTCAATGTATTCGGTGCATGAGGTTATGTCCACTCTGCTTCTGATGTCCTTGTTTCATAGTCTATCTTTCCTGGTGCCTTCCTCAAGCATTTCATTTCACATGTGGTGAGCTTTCTGTTTTGTGTTGCTGTCAGGGACTAAGTACAACAGATAAAATCAACATTTCGACCAAAATGTTTTTGACAAGCAAAGAATACATGTACATAACTTTACTGCAGTCTATCTACCCCATTATAGTTTGACTGTTGTGAATCTCCATTTTCTGTGGCCATTGTTATCTCTTGATATCTTGACTCTTCCTTCTCTCCTACATTGATTGGTAATCTTTGCTGTGTATTTATTTTTCTGTTTCCTTTGGTTCTGCAAAATTTGCCCAGTTTTTTCACAACTGGTTTTTTTTTTTGTTACTTAAGCTACCTCACAAGGTGGTCTCTGTGGCTAAGTGGTTAATCCCTTGCCGTGCAATCTAAAGGTTGTGGGTTCGAATCCGGGCGCACCGTTCTTTTCACGAGTGCATTTTTCCTAGAGATCCCTAGAATTGGAGCTGAAGCTAGGGAGTTCGTGCTTTGTGCAATACACTTTGCAAGTGGTGTGCCATTTCTGCTGAAAGGGACCGAGCCATATAGGAGAAAACCTGGTGTGATGAAGTAAATCTTTCTGCTTTAAACCTGCTTTTTTAAAGCTATCTCAACATATTCTCTTATTAAAGTCATAAATGTGATTGGTAATCATTCACTCACATTATAGCCAATTACATCATCAGTTCTCATCACAAACAAGGACACATAAGGCACGAGACAAAAGAATTTCCACTCAATTCGATATTTGTCTCACTGTGGCATACAGCTCTTCATGAATAATTTATTGTCAGGTAATTGACCCCACCACCAATTCTCTTAGACACCTTTTAGAACATGCAAGAGGAGACAGTGGTTCTATTCTTCATTACCTCGAAAACAACACAGACCCAACTACAAGTTGGTAGAATTATGTTAGCTGATGCTAGAAATAAGAAAGAGAAAATTGAAGTATTGGACATATAAAGAGACATGAAGGGTTGGAGAAGGCCATTATGGAAGACCAGAAAAGAAAAACCACAGAGAAGAGGGATTCAGGATGTAACTGATGATTTGAGCATGATGACGGTAGAGGCGGGACATCTGGCCTATGAGAGAGAAATTCTGAAGGACTGTTAGGGGGATAAAATTCTGCTCAGGACAAGCTATTGATGATGATGAAAATTACATTGTCGGTGAAATGTATAGATTCTGTGATCTAAACTATTTTCTGCTTTAGAGGAACAAGGGGGACAAATTAAGCAATATTTATTAAAGAATTTTTTAATCTTTCCTCTTGACTATTTACTTTATTGATGATCTGCATATTTCACTGGTTATACAGGGGTTTTATCCATTCCCACCTACTCATAACAGTTAATCCCATATTTATCCATTAATTTGTACTTATATTTTCATATGCTTATAAGCTACATTTCTTTTTCAGAGTTCCAAGGACCATGGCAGTAAAACAGAAAGGAGTAAAGCGCCCTTCAAGTTCACGATCTCAAGGTTCCAGTAACAGACGAACAAATCGAATAGAGGATGATCTCATTATGAGAATAGGGTTAAAGGCGAAACAAAGGTGTGCTTTGTAGAAAATATTTTTGTCTCACGCGCATGAAAAAATAGTATTTTGACCACCGTTTGTGTGTTATAAATTTATTATTTTCAATTTTGTCATTAGTTACAATCTTTATTAAAAAACAAACATATTTTATTTGTCTTATCTTAAGATGGAGGGGAAATAAATTCTGGATATGTCTTTCTTCTACTTCTTCTTCTTTGCGTCGTTCTTTACGACCAATTTTAATCACTCTTTGTGATATGTTTCATCTTTGCCAAGAACGTGAATACGTTGCACATTGGTTTGGTTGGCCCTAAATGCATAGACTTCTACACGTTTAGGACATGTGCATCCGATTTCAGCCAAACCTCCTTAGTCGCCTCTTACGACATGCATGGCAGGTAACAGTGGTTATATTCTTTACATCCCAAATATTTGGGCCCCGGTAACCACTCGGGCGATATGTCTTTCAAACCTGGGTAAAACACTTTAGTTTTATGTACAATTAGTTAATATAAAATTTAAACATGTGCCTGTGCAGCACTGGTAGTTTACCTGTGAACGCAGTGCAACATATTCTCGTTCTCTCCACAAATCACAAAGATTGATTAACTTTATTGATGAGAACCCCAGTGTCACTACCGGAAATCAAGACACATATCGTGCTAAATACGAAGAGTTCTGGCGGCAACAAACTTACAGCAAACACCCACAAGATCCCATCAGCAGACTAAACAGAAAACAGCACATAACAATCTTTTGCCTCAGAACAGGATACTGCAGGCTCAACCACCGCATGCACAGAATAAAGTCTGTTCAGTACGCATGTCAGACTTAAACACAGACTCCAGAGCACATCCTGCAGTCGTGTTCATCATACATACACCAACGAAACGAAGCATGGCCTCATGAACAGAGCTTACAGGGCAAGCTATGGAAAACTCACAAGAAACTCTAACTCACATGCATCTTCATAGATGGAAACCCATGGTTTAGACGAGCATACTGAAACCGACCAAACGAAAAAGATTTATAAGAACAAACACAAATCAGAAAATGATGTACAATTAGTAATGTCTTCTTCTTCTGCATTCTCACTAGACTGGGATTTCGGATTTTCAAATAAAGGCTGCCGTTTGCCTCAGATTATCAACCATGCCATACAGTTTGTCTTGGACGCTAGTGTAAGTGGGCCACCTCTTTCTTCTCAAGTCTGCATACTGGGGACAGTTCTGTAGAATATAATTCCTATGATTTCTACTTTCCTGTTTGTGCCGACCTCTTCCCACAGTAAGTTTTGGCCACCCTTGTGATGGTAGGTCTGACATTCTTACTGCTTGGTGAATAAATCTCCAAGGCAGATTGGCAACCATAGAATCCGTTATCACATTTCTCATTGTGAGGGTTGTTGCACCATGTTATGTGCCTTACGGCCTGGTGCATCCGTTTTCTGCAAGTATTTGTTTCGGGTTAGCATTCCCTAGTGGACACATGCATCCGATTTCAGCCAAACCTCCTTAGTCGCCTCTTATGACGTGCGTGGCAAGTAACAGTGGTTCTATTCTTTACACCCCAAATTTGGGCCCAGGTAACCACTCGGGCGAATTAGTAATATAAGATACTTAAATTAAATTGAAAAAAAGGTTAAATCTTAGTATATTTTCATGTTTATGACTTTCACATTTTTAAAAATTCTCTAGAAAAACATACTAACAAGATTCCTCTCTATTTTAATCTCAATCAATAGGAGAGTTTTCGAACCCACAAGGTCTGTGTTATCATGAGGAGAAAGTTATAGTAGCAGATAGCAATAACCAAGCTGTTCAAGTGTTTGCACCGTCAGGCGAATGTCGTCTCAAGTTTGGAACTCCAGGCCGAGCACCAGGAAAGATACAAAGACCAACTGGTGTTGCTGTCAGCCAAAATGGAAACTTTCTAGTAGCAGATTATGACAATAAGTGGATTGGTGTTTTTGGTCCTGATGGGAAATATGTCAAGTATGTGAACTTTATGCTTTAGTTGATTTGACTATTAACCCTTAAGATTCTATAATAATTGTTTATTATGATCTATAGCAGTGGTTCCCAAACTATGCATTACCATAACGCCTTTCTAAATACATTTTGCTGTCGCTGACCACCAAAAGTTTCTATATATGAAAATCTTCTAGCGATGGAGTTATTATTACACCACACCAACAGACAAGCTGGCTCCAATTTCTCAGACTGCGGAAACTTCAAATGATCTTTCATTTTGTCCTGTCAGACATTTAGACTCCAGTCTGGTCCAGCTCCTTTTATTTTGCAGCAGAGCTAGGTTACCACTGTTTTTGTTCATTTTAAAAAAATAGATTTTTCTGTTTAAAATATTGAAGATCATAATATTTCTTCAAGTACTTGAGGCCACCTGTGAGTACCTTGTGGACCCCAGTGTGGGAAATGTTGATCTATAGAACAGCAAATTAAATTTTAGCTGTTAGAAAATCAAATTAAAAAAGCAAAGAAAATAGGTGATTGTCTTAGTTTATTAACCCTTTCACTCTGTATTTTTGTTCCTATCTCCGGACACATTCTTAATGCAATGCATACTGAGATAAGCTAGTATACTGACTTTGCTTCATTTTAACAAATTCTGAGAGCCAATATATCGGTTCAGAAGGGTGAAGGAGTTAATAACTTTTAAATTTGTTATGATATTTTGATACATTTGAAGTAAATTTTGTAATTTCTGATGAGGGTCTAAAATGTCATAGACATATGCAAAAACGTTTGTTACCGTGACCTAGTTGGTGAGTAGATGTGACCTACTTTACAGAAACTGTAAACAAATGAACTTTGACTCACTACTAAAAGTCACAATAAAGGTTAAAATAGGAATAGTCCAACATTACAAGCAATGTACTATTTGGTGGTCTGGACTGGTTTGTTGCTCTTTGTTCTTCTACCTTCCTTCAGTAGGAAGGAACTCCGCCCGCTTGGTTACCGGGGCAAACATTTGGAGTGTAAAGAATAGAGCCACTGTTACCTGCCATGCATGTCGTAAGAGACAACTAAGGAGGTTTGGCTGAAATCGGAAGCATGTGTTCTAAACGTAGAAGTCTATGCATTTAGGGGCCTACCAAACCAATGTGCAACGTATACACGTTCTTGGCAAAGATCAAACATATCACAAAGAGTGATTAAAATTGGTCGTAAAGAACGAACGCAAAGAAGAAGAACAAGTAGGAAGGAAGTTTTTTTTTTTTTTTTTTTTTTTTTTTCTTTCGTCGCTTTCAACTCAGACGAAGTTTCATCTCTGAAACTGATTTTGCGTGAAAATCCGTTTTTCCAATTTCTTACAATGGCAGCAGCGTGCACATTGTAAATTACTTACACTGGCAGCCGTGTGCTCAATGTACTCGTAATTAGTATTCCTCGCCATACAGGCAGATTTTCTCCGACTTCAGAGGCACTCACGTTATCGTCCTGAGTAAGACCAGGGGACTCGAACAAATGCCGGACAGTAGATTCGAACCCGAGCTATGAGGCGTCTCACAGCTAGCAGGCCGAGCTACTATCAACTACTCTAGGCAGTCCCCCAGGAAGGAAGTAAAACAGCTCCATTTTGTTTCCCTTTAATATTTACTTCAACTTAAATTTTTCTTACAAATTTCGTCTTGCTAACATTTTATATTTATTTTTTACTTTTACTTTGAAGTCGTATCGGTGTTGGTAGACTTCAAGGGCCGAAAGGTGTAGCAGTTGACAGTGAGGGTCGTATTGTTGTTGTGGATAACAAGTCCAGCTGTGTCCTGGTGTTCCAACCAAATGGAAAGCTGATGCACAAGTTTGGCTCTAGGGGAAACAAGGAAGAACAGTTTGCAGGTCCACATTATGCTGCCATCAATGAGAACAATGATATAATAGTGTCTGACTTTCATAACCATTGTGTCAAGGTATGTGAAACATATGTGTGTAGATCCTTTACTATATGACTCAGAAACATGGACAGCCTACTCAAGGCAGGAGAGGAGACTTAACATCTTTCACATTTGATGTCTCCGCAAGATTATGAACATCAGGTGGAACGACAAGATAACCAACTCTGAAGTACTGCAACGTGCAAATCTGACTTCCATCATGGGTATGCTCAGTAGTAGACGACTAAGATGGTTGGGGCATGTAAGAAGAATGGAAACGTGTCACATACCAAAACAAATGTTGTTCTGTGAACTTTCGGAGGGAAGAGGCACCAGGGCAGACCACTGCTCAGATATAAAGATGTCTGCAAAGCCTCAATGAAAACTTTTCTATAGGCCCCAGCACATGGGAAAGACTAGCTGATGACAGAGTTGTGTGGAAAGCCAAATTGCGAAAGGGCACAGTCTTTTGAGAAGAGACTTATGTATGAGCTGAACGACACGAGAGAAAAACGAAAACTCAAGAAGTTGTCACAGTTAAACACTTGCCA
The DNA here is from genome assembly GCA_020796225.1 of Arion vulgaris. Lineage (NCBI taxonomy): Eukaryota > Metazoa > Mollusca > Gastropoda > Stylommatophora > Arionidae > Arion > Arion vulgaris. The sequence goes on from CM036766.1 coordinate 18,554,769, forward strand.
ATTGACCGCTTGTAAAGGCGAAAAGGCCATACATAAATCTAATAGAACTAGTGTTATAGAGCAATATAACCACTATAGTATGGCAATAAACACAACCACATTATTCTCCAGTGGATACCAGCCCACTGTGGCGTACCAGGAAATGAGAGAGTAGACAGGCTGGCTAAAAAGGGGAACAAAACTTAAACAACACAAACACCCAGTGTCACTACCAGAAATCAAGACACATATCAAGCGAAAATACAAAGATTTGTGGAGGCAACAAACCCACAGCAAACACCCACAAGATCCCATTAGCAGACTAAACAGCACACAACAATTTTTCGCCTACGAACAGGTCACTGCAGGTTCAACCACCACATGCACAGAATAAAGCCTGTTCAGACTGCACAGTGTGCATGCCAGACAGAAACACAGACTCCAGAGCACATCCTGCTGTCATGTCCATTATACATACACCAACGGAACGTGGCCTCATAAACAAAGCTTACAGAGCAAGCTATGGGGAACTCTCGAGGAACTCGAACTGACATGCAGCTTCTTAGAGGCAACCCATCTGATTGTATAGACGAGCATACAAAACCAAACGCAAAGAAGAAGAAGTATGTCAATAGTGCAGCACATGGGGATGTAGTGCAACCATTGTAACATGTCAGTGATGTAATAGAACCATTGTAACATGTCAGTGATGTAATAGAACCATTGTAACATGTCAGTGATGTAATAGAACCAGTGTAACATGTCAGTGATGTAATAGAACCATTGTAACATGTCAGTGATGTAATGTAACATGTCAGTGATGTAATGTAACATGTCAGTGCTGTAATAGAACCAATGTAACATGTCAGTGATGTAATAGAACCATTGTAACATATCAGTGATGTAATGTAACATGTCAGTGCTGTAATAGAACCAATGTAACATGTCAGTGATGTAATAGAACCAGTGTAACATGTCAGTGATGTAATAGAACCATTGTAACATATCAGTGATGTAATGTAACATGTCAGTGATGTAATAGAACCATTGTAACATATCAGTGATGTAATGTAACATGTCAGTGATGTAATAGAACCAATGTAACATGTCAGTGATGTAATAGAACCAATGTAACATGTCAGTGATGTAATAGAACCAATGTAACATGTCAGTGATATAATGTAACATGTCAGTGATGTAATGTAACATGTCAGTGATGTAATAGAACCAGTGTAAGACATCATTGATACATTATTCTACTTCAGTGACAGACTGCAATCATGTTCAATTTTTGTCATTAGGTGTTTGATAGAGATGGTAACTTCAAGTTCAGTTTTGGTTCCAACGGTGAAGGAAATGGACAATTCAATGCCCCAACAGGAGTAGCTGTAGATAGCAAGGGTAATATGCTTGTTGCAGATTGGGGTAACTCCAGAATACAGGTAGGCAAGAGTCGGTAGATTTGAATTTACACTCCAAGGATATTATATTATTCTCTTTGTTTCATCCGTCTCCACTTTCTCTTCTTAATATGTTTTCTGCTCCGTGTATTATGTATCTCTACTTTCTCTAATGAGAGTTTGTCTAATACAGGAGTGTGTATCTGAGTATGGATCGAAGGGTGAAGGTAATGAAAGATGCTGTGCTGAAAGTAAATGTGTCAGGCCGAGAAGTGCAGATATCGCACCCTTGATGTAAATTGTGTTCATTATCATCATGTGTAGTGCCGACTAGTGTACAAGATCATGGATCTTTTCAATCATCTGTTCTGAGTACTGACTATCTGTTTTGCTTCACAGCATCAGGATAAGAAGAGAGTTCTAGAATAGGTTTATATGTTTGTTTCATAAATTGTTTTTTTCACCACCTTTGTTAATTCTGAGGTCCACTTTTTGCATAGATGATCTTTTGCTTTGTATTCACCATATTGAAGTAGTATTGCGTTTTTGAGGCGCTCTGGCTGTTGGCAATCTGCTTATGTTGCCGAACCATTTAATTTTGTGTTTTTTTATGAAGTTCAATACTGATATTATACCCATTTTTTTATCTCATGTCTTCATTTCTAAACCATGCTCTGTTTGATACTCCCAGAATTATGCGTAGACACTTCATCTCTGTTGTGACTAGTTTCCATCATTTGATGTCAGCATCCAGGTTTGGCACGGATAGCATAATATTGGGAGAGAGATTGTGTTGTACAATGCTCTTTTAGTGTTCATGGTGACATGTTTGCATTTCAAAATTTGCGCCATTTGTCATATCATTTGATTTGCTTTTTTCATATATGTTGGATTTCATTAGTTATTCTTCTGTTTGATAAGAAAATTCTCCCTAGATATGTAAAGTCTCTGACTTGTTTTAATTGATATTTGTTGATGGGAGATATTGGTAGCGTTTTCCTCTCCAATGAATGTCATTACTTCAGTTTTGTCAATGTTTATTCTCATATTGTATTTGTTGCATGTTAACTGGTGTCTGTTGATGGTTTTTTTTATAAGAAAATTGTATAATTGTGAAACTAGATAGCTTATTCACTGTTCTTTTTCTTTCTATTATCATCAGGTCTTTGATGCCAGTGGGTCATTTCTGACATTTGTGAATACAGCCAGTGAGCCACTGTATGGGCCACAAGGTCTAACAGTAACGTCTCAGGGAGTAGCAGTTGTTGCAGACTCAGGGAACCATTGTATCAAGTACTATAAATATCTACAGTAGCAATCCAGTAGTGATATATGTTGGTTGACTTGCTCAAGTAGGAAGTAACTTCATAACTGGACATACTATTACCAGTGCATAACGGACAACTCAGACCAAACTAGGTTTCAGTAATTCTTTGTTGTGACACAGATCTGTGGATAAGAAACTCATAAATTGTAGTTTTAACTTGCTTTTATTTTCTGTGCAATAAGCAAGCTTTATTATATAAAGTTAACAAAAACAAATATATGTACACATTTTATGTTTAACTTATCCAGCATTAGTTCAATCAGATTGAATGATTGATATAACCATCATCATTGCACTTCGGTGAGTAACCATGTATGCTCCGATCTCTTTCGATCTATCAATCAGCCTTGGCCCAAAAATAAATTCTCGTATGGTCTTGAACAGTGTCCCATCTTTCTACGTGGCCAACATACTAGACTTCTCTTTGTTTTATTTCATCAGATAACTTCTTCTTCTTTGCGTTCATTCTTTACGACTAATTTTAATCACTCTTTGTGATATGTTTGATCATTGCCAAGAACGTGTATACGTTGCACATTGGTTTGGTGGGCCCCTAACGCAGACTTCTACACGTTTAGGACACATGCATCCGATTTCAGCCAAACCTCCTTAATCGCCTCTTACGACATGCGTGGCAGGTAACAGTGGTTCTATTCTTTACACCCCAAATTTGGGCCCCGGTAACCACTCGGGCGCTTCAGATAATATTGTGAATGATATTCATTTCTACACTTCGTTAGTGACATTTTTGTTTTCTTTTATTGAATTCTGTAAAAAGGAATCTCACTATATGTTACACTATGTATTATTTGCATGATGATATTGTAAAAACTCAGTTGTTATATAACTGAGCACTTGTATGTTTTGTCAAAATGGAGAAAATTTCATCTATTGTGAGCACATAGATTCTGCCAGGTTGAGAAGCCTTGATATATTAATTATGACAGAGACAGGGAAAAAAGGGGGAAATGTTTCAACTACTGTGTACACAGCTACCAGGATGAGAAGCCCTGATTGATCAATTTATGATGGTGGCAGTGGAGAAGTTGGAAATGTTTCATGTACTATGTACACTAGGTGAGCTCGATCACAACCAAAGTGTACCTGTTTCAAATTCTGCGATGGACAGTTTGGAAGTAAATTTGTTCTCGTGAATTTTTACAAACTGTGAAAATAGACCTCACCGTTCAGAAAGCAATGGCAAACTACTGAACATATAAGTCAACTACGTGTTTACTGTTAAGGATATACCACAATTTTCATTCACTGTGTACACAGATATCAGTTTGGGAAGCCCTGATTGACCAGTCGTGACAGAAGTGGTGAGAAAGTGGAGAATAATTGCAATAAAAATAAATGTATAAATGTCTGTGTTATGTTATCTGATTACATGCAGATAAGAATATAACATAAATTGTTGTGACTGTAGGTTATATTTCACTTGAAGAATGTCATTTTGGCCTCAAATGTTGTATGTCTGAATATTAATAGAAATGTTAGAGAACTAAATTTGCAGTTGAAAGAGATAGTGATTTATCCTAAGTGTTGGGGCATTATAATCATAACGACAGAGATGAGGTGTCTTAAAAGAGCTGCAGGTGTGACAATAAGAGACAAAATTAGAAATGAAGAAATCAGAAGGAGATTGGATGTGAAACCAGTCATGCAATTCATAAAAGAACAACAGATTAAATGGTTTGGACACCTGACCAGAATGCCCTGGTATCGCCTACCACAGAGAGCCACACAGAAAAGTATAATGAGTACAAGGCAAGAGGAATACCACGCAAAACATGGAGCGATGGCATCAAGAACAGCCTTACGAACATGAATATCAGCTTACAAAGTGCCTTAAAACAAGCACACACAAGATCACTACGTTTCATCCCCAACACTTCTATAAAGAAGTCAATGGTGGAAGAGAAGAACAAGCACACACAAGATCACTACGTTTCACCCTAACACTTCTATAAAGAAGTAAATGGTGGAAGAGAAGAACAAGCACACACAAGATCACTACGTTTCACCCTAACACTTCTATAAAGAAGTAAATGGTGGAAGAGAAGAAGAAATTGGAGCGTTTGGCCGAATGGATTGGAGCGTGGCTCCCATGCTGGAGACCCGGATTCAATCCACTGTATCTGCATTCTACAAATTTCTGATGAACAATATCAAATGGGTGAGACATGGACATTAGAGAGAGATATGGACATTAGCGAAAGATATGGGCACAGACCTCTCTGTGAGCTACAAAAGACAGTGAAGTTTTTACAAGAGACAACATTGAATATTTCAAGCGGACGAAAGACAGAAAGAGATAAAGTTTAATGCTGCTTTTTTTAAAACTGCACATAATTTCAAGTGGTTTAGTTTTACATAAATTTCATGTGGTTTTTTTAAAACGTAATTATGTGGTTTTGTTTTACATTATTTCATGTGGTTCAGCCATACATAATTTTGTGTAGTTGAGCTGTAAATAATTTCAAGTGTTTTTAGTTTTACATAAATTTTATATGGTTTTGTTTTATATAATTTCATGTTGTTCAGCTGTTCATAATTTCATGTGGTTCAACTGTACACAATTTCATGCAGTTCTGCTGTACATTATTTCATGTGGTTCAGATGTACACAATTTCATGTGGTCCAGCTGTATACAATTTCATGTGGTTCAGCTGTACACAATTTCATGCAGTTCTGCTGTACACAATTTCATGTGGTTCTGCTGTACATTATTACATATCCTTTTGTTCTTATAACTTTTATTTGGTACTAGAATTTCATGAAATGTTCAGATATGATGGTCCAACTATGTCATGGTTTTATTTATGTTTGCATATATGTATACCAGGTGCCCTCTTCTTCTTCTTCTACTTTGCGTTCGTTCTTTACTACCAATTTTAATCACACTTTGTGATATGTTTGATCATTGCCAAGAACGTGTATACGTTGCACATTGGTTTGGAAGGCCCCTAAACGCATATACTTCTGCACGTTTAGGACATGTGCATCCGATTTCAGTCAAACCTCCTTACTCGCCTCTTACGACATGCGTGGCAGGTAACAGTGGTTCTATTCTTTACACCCCAAATTTGGACCCTGGTAACCACTCGGGCGACTAGGTGCCCTAAATTCATAGCTGGCAAATGCAGAAGAAGAAGAAGGAGGTTGGGCTAGAGCTAACAACCCAAATCTATAAAGATGATTTTGTTACAGAACCTTCAGAACAATGTCAGCACTATGTTTAATTAGCAATGATGAATAGAAAAACTATAATAAATTAAGTTGTGACCCTACGATTCACTAGGAATGAACAAGAAGAAGAAGAAGATGTAATTGCATTTATTATGATGAAGAAGGTGAGAGAGCAAGCTCGAGGTTGAGACTCTTTCAGACAGGCTTTGATTAAAGTGATGTTCCGGCAGCATGATGAATGATATTTATAGTTTAAATCTATACTTGTACTAAGATATGTTTTTGCCAGTTGTAATCTAGCAGTGTTTATTCCATTCAAAATTGAAGATAGTAAGGTGTTTTACAGTTGAAATTAACACTAATGTTATACTTTATTATTATCTCAAGATTAACACTAACAAGATATTTTATTATTATCTCAAGATTAACACTAATACAATATTTTATTATTTTCTCAAGATTAATACTAACAAGATATTTTATTATTATCTCAAGATTAACACTAATAAGATATTTTATTATTATCTCAAGATTAATACTAACAAGATATTTTATTATTATCTCAAAATTAACACTAATAAGATATTTTATTATTATCTCAAGATTAACACTAATAAGATATTATTATTATCAAAAACTAACAAGATATTTTATTATTATCTCAAGATTAATACTAACAAGATATTTTATTATTATCTCAAGATTAATACTAAAAGATATTTATTGTTATCTCAAGATTAACTAACAAGATACTTTATTATTATCTCAAGATTAACACTAACATGATATTTTATTATCAATATTCCATCGTCCATCTGGGAAAAGACAATAGACAATAGACTTTTGTTGTGTTGGGACTTGGCTACTTCCTTCTACCAGTATATATAGTACTAAATAGAACCATCTATTGAAATCGTAGCATATCCTTTACAGGAAGCTGCCATCAACCACTGTAAAATAGTTATTGATTTTCTAATCACCACTTATACATTCAGTAGTTGGCATTTGCTATCTGAACTTCTGAACAGTGAGGTCTATTTTTACAGTTCGTAAAAATCCATGGGAACAAATTTCTTTCCAAACTGCCCACCGTGGAGTTTGAACCAGGAACTCTTGGGTTGTGATCGAGCTCACTACCATCAAGTCACAAGCATTCACTGTAGTTATAGAATTGGTTATTGGTTACTAAACTGACGTCATTGCACTCCGAGCAGACCCATAGGTGCTCAGTCTCCCCAACAGACATCGAAGAGTATGCATACTGATGGTTCCTGTGGCTCGCTGATTAAACACACCTCTCACTCTGCCTCTCAGGCATCCAGTTCGACTTGAACAACGGGTAACTCCAAACTGCTTAAATCGCTTGATCGATTCAACATCGATTTTAGTGTCCTCATCCAACAGAGAGTCTCAAAGAGACCGAAGAATATCCCCTTATCCATCTTCAACTCCCCAACAATCGATGCTGTTGATGCAAGCCTGTCCGCTCTCTCATTACCGTAAACACCCGCATGCCCAGGACAGTATATCCACGTAAGCCGCTGGAGGTTAGAAACTTCTATAGACGACATCCACTCATACCGAATCCTGCCCTTCTGGATCTTGTGAAGCATCGACTGAGAGTCAGATACAACAACTGCCCCAGTAAATGAAGTCCCAGAAATCCAATGGAGAGCAGCAGTAACGGCTCAACCTCCATCCTCATACTAGAAGTAGTTGTCCTGTATGCCCCACTTCGCTCTGCAACAACCCTACCATGCGCATTAGCCAAGAAACCCCAGCCGGATTTCTCACCACATTGAACCGACCCATCGGTATGTACAACAACATCATCGTCCCTTGCATTATCTTCTATCAGCTGCTTAACTGCGAGATCAGCCTTCATGTTGCCCCAATCTCTACATTCTCTTCCAAGAGTAATGATAACGTTGAGATAGTTCATCATGCTACCATCTGTTGGGATCCATTCTTCCCCTTTGGTAGAGTCGCAACCGTAGTCACCTGGCCAATTGTTCTCTCAGCCTGGGTCATCCACGACATACCACGCTTGATTATCGTGCCATTAACATCATTAGTGCTCTTGTGAAGTGGATGTCTCTTATCCGAAGTAATCCGCATATATGCCTTGGTTTGGGCGATTGCATGATGGGAGCGTAGTGACAGAAGGCCAAGCATATATCTCATCTTCACAATGGGGGTATCTATAGTGCAGCCCAGAACTATACGCATACCTTCATTCTGAACCCGTTCGAGTCATTCACATTGTGATCTTGATATCGTAAGAATTCTGAGTCCGTAATCTACCACTGACATTACCAGTCGATCGAACAAAAGGGCAAGTAGTCTCTGCTCAAGGTGTGCGGCCACCATAACTTTGAGAGCCGCAAGACCACGCTTGCACCGTTGTATCGCCTCTTCCTTCCTTCCTTTCGTTTGCTTGAAATATGTCTATATATTCAATGTTGTCTCTTGTATGAACTTCACTGTCTTTTGTAGCTCACACAGAGGTCCTTGTAGTTTTATGTCGAGTGTTGTTTCGTTAGGCCAGTGAGCTTGCCTCAGTGTATCATATTCGGGCAGTCTTGAAGTATGTGCTCTGCAGTCTGGTTTGCCTGTCCACATGTACACATGGCTGAATTGCCAATCTTGAATTTTGTATACATGTGGCTGCGGAGCCGATTGTGTCCTGTTCTAAGGCGCAGAATAACAGCTTGTTCCAATCTGCTCATATTATAGTAATCGTCTTGTGTTGGTATTTGTGGCTTTCTCATTGATTTAATCATCCTTTTCTTTTGGTGGTAGGTAACTGGCACATCCGGCTGCTCTCCTGCAGCACCTTCCTTGGCCAATCGGTCTGCTGTTTCATTTCCTGGTATTCCACAGTGAGAGGGTATCCACTGCAAGATGACCCTGCGCTGCTTGGACAATTTAGACAGTAGGGTCTGTAGACCTGGCAATTTTCTGGACTGAAGTGCTTGGAGTGCTGATTTTGCATCAGTCAAAAATACAAGAGGTTGAGGATCGGGTCTGGTATTCAACAGTTTTTCAGTTGCCACCTTGATTGCCTGAATTTCTGCATCATAGTTGTGACACAATTTCCCGTGGTACTTTAATCGCATCTCTAGCGTTGTTTGGGTATTCTATGTACACTCCTGCTCCTCCATTCTTCACTGCATTTTCTGCTGACCCATCCGTGTATACCCAGACCCAGAGGTCATGTGGGTATTCTTCATCAAGTAAACTGAGAGTGACTGTCTTGCGTTGTATGCAGTTCTGCTCATCCTTGCCGAATATTCCTTTCACTTCTGTCTGGATACATACTTCTGGTTCAGTCTCCTCTCTCCAAGGGGTTTGCTCTGGCACAGACTTTAGGGGAATGCCAACTTTTGGTAGGTCTGAGGTTTGCCTATTCAGTCTTTTGGCCTGGTGAATAAAGCTGCTTCTTTTCAGCGCCCCAATGCTAGATTTTGGAATCTGTTTTCCATTGGGTGGCTTGGCATACTCAGAAACTTTTCTGCCTGCGTCATCACTTTTGTGTCTCTGCGTTCTCTCAGTGCTTGTATTCCCCCACTCTTTCCATCTCCACTATTGGTGTTGTTTTCATTGCTCCTGTGATGACACGAAGCGCCTGGTTTGCACCTTATCCAGTTCTCCTAATGTGGTATTTGATGCTGGACACCATGCAGCTGACCCATATTCCAGGTGTGGTCGTATGCCCTGCTGATAAATATTTTTAAGTATTTTTGACTGGCGCCCCATGTGGTTCCACTTAATTTTCTCAGAATGGCTAACTTCCTCCTGGCCTTTGCTGCTGCTTTGTTGATGTGCTGCTTCCACGTCAGTCTTATCATCGAAGTTAATCCTGAGAGTAGGTGGGTTGCTTGTCTTCTCTTAGCAGTTCTCCATTTATTTTAATATGGTATGTTCATCAAAGATTACACAGGGTAGGTCAGCCTTGACGATGTGATTATTCAACGAGCACCACAACATACACGCTTTTTCAGGATTGACCTGAGAGCGAGACTCTCTACACCAACCCGAGATGGTATGCAATGTTTTCTGAATGTCGTCAACCATCTCTCGTCTATCTGACCCAGTCCTATATATTAAGATATCATCTGCAAATGTCAATGTCCGACCCAATCCGGTTGACTGAATTTTAGCTACATTTGCTGTGTAAATATTAAACACGGGTGATAGAGGAGAACCTGGGTAATCCGGCATATACGTGCAGGATCCGATGTCCATGTTCCTAAACGGAGTGCAACGGTTCTCTCCATTAAAGAAGCAGCTATCCAGTTTACCAGTCAAGGATTAACTTCACATTTAATCAAAGAGGGCACCATTATTGAAAAATTCACCTTGTTATAAGCATCCTCCAAGTCGATGGCCACAGCAACAGTCTCTTGCTTGGAAGCCTTCATAAACATCATATGCAATATGATGTTTATGAAGTTATAGAAAATATGTATTATAATACACAAATTTGGGTCCAATTAATTCAAATATAAATGTTGTATTGTTGAATGATTGCTAGATCCACGACTAATTTTATGTATTATTTATGAAGTTCTTTACATTCCAGTACTTTCCTATTTCTTATGAAGTATTAGAAGAAGTTCATGAATTTCTATGTCTTAGATATAAAGTATCATCAGGGGAAAATTCAAATATATATATATATATATATACATATAGCAGCAAGTATAGGTGAAGGGTCAGTCATATCCTGCAGAAGATACAGTCAAAGTGTCACTAACAAGCTATTGAGTGGACGCACATGTCTAGCCTTGATCATGTATGCCCTACCTGTGGTAGGGGATTGTGTTCTAGGATTGGCCTCTGCAGTCATCTCCACACACACCAGAGAGGTGCAGCAGCACACGTCTGAGACTGTCGTCATCATCGCTTGCGATGGACGGCTATTACTATTGAGTGGAACCCGCAAGGAAAATAGAAAAGAGGACATCCTAAACAGAACTGGAGACAGTGTCTACTTGACCAACTTCCTAAACAGAACTGGAGACAGTGTCTACTTGAGGAACTGAAGGTTACTGGACTATCCTGGAAAGCCATAAACAAAATAGCCAAAGATGAAGGAAAAGTGGCAAACAAATGTTGATGCCCTATGCTCCATGAGTAGCGGAGAAGAATAAGTCAAGAAAATGCAAAGTAAACCAAGAAGTTGTCACGTTAAGAAACATATGGAGAGCACAAGGATTTGGTTTTAAAACTAAACTTAGAATATATCAAAATGGCATTCTCAGAGTACTGATATGCCATGGTGAATGCACAATCTCAGACATTTACACACACATAAATTAGAGACATTTCAAACTCAATGACTTCAGAGAATCCTGCAAATATTTGAGACAGAAAAGATCAGAAATGAGAAGCTGGGGAAGAAAAGTCATTGTTCATGACTGGCCACCTGATACATGATCAGAGGAGAAAGATGGGGGAGGCTTAAACATGTGTGTGAAATGCAGCTGGGTGCTTTAGCAATGTAGGTCTGCATATGGACTGCAGACGGAAAGATTTAATGAATTTGAAACGGACTATTAATGGTGGCTAAAGAGATAATCAAGATTGGAATTTGCATTAGAATGTGACATTTTGTAGTCACCAACCTCAATTGTGTGCCGTCTCCATATTGAAGGTTGACTGAAAATGATTTCCAGCAATTTCCTTACCCTGATGATACATTCTGACAGGCTGTAGTCTGTCTGCCCAACTCTTGATGTTTGCCTTCAAGTAATATCTCTCATCTTGCCCGCTTGCCTTCAGCTGTCTGATCCAATGTGTTATATTTTGTAATGTGTTATATTGTAATAGTGTTAAATAATGTTATTGGAATACTATAGAACTGGATACCAGAACATTCTATGGGATACAAGATAGGAACAGTCTCAAATAACAACACAAGACAACTACTATAATATGAGCAGATTGGAACAAGATTTCATTCTGTGACTTAGAACTGGACACAATTGACTCCGCAGCCACATGTATACAAAATTCAAGATTGGAAAATCAGCCATGTATACATGAGGACCAGCACATCAGACTGCAGAGCACATACTTCAAGACTGCCCAGAATATCATATACTGAGACAAACTCACTGGTCTAACGAAACAACATAAAACTACATGGATCTCTGTGTAAGCTATAAAAGACAGTGAAGTTTATAGACAATATTTCAAGCGAATGAAAGGAAGGAAGGAACAGTTTATTGGAAGACCAAAATCTAGAAGCAGATTGTATGGCAAGACAAAAAGACACTGGTAGAAAAGAGTAAGGGAAGATCACACTCAGTAGTTAATTGATTGTCTTATGTATGATCTGAGTGTACCCAATGCTGATCTCATTATATTCCAGTTGAAGAATGAAAGAATGAATCAGTGTCATTTCTATTTTGATATTGTTGTAACTGCAATTTTTGCTTCAGCTACATTTTTTTTTTATTAAATGTGTTCTCAGTGCTTTCAAGCAACTAATAAATCTTGAATTTCATTGCAACTTCTTGTATCTCTATTTTGTCATCATTTGTTCCATCACAGTTTCTTCAATTTCAGTTATTATTATGTTATGCGATCGACATCATGGCACTTTGGGCATTCCCATTCGTGCTCTGTCGTCAGCTGCAACAGCCATCCTAAAGTCAATTTGCTCACTGTACCCATGAGAAGTTGATTAGTATACCTTCGCTCTCTACCACGAAGATGACACTGTCTGGCATGTCCTAACTTGACTTCTAATTCTCGCACTCGTTCCAGTGTCTGAGACACCCATATCACATACATGAGAGTTATCAGTTATATGAGGACTACCATCATAGCACTCCAGACACGTCTATAGGTGCTCCGATCTCCGCCTCAACAAATCCAGCAGCGTCCAACGGCCCAACATGTCAGTTCGATGTTGATTAATCAATTTTTTTAGGTATTCGGTATGTCGTTCTTTTCGGACTGTACCAATATCAACACCCATCTCTCTCAATCTGGTCAGCGATTGCAATGATTCACAACCCTGAAACTTCTCTGTTGAGAATGACTAATTCAATGCTAGAATAAGAATTTCATTTTGGTCCATTGCAGCTTCCTCTAACATTGTAGCCATGATAGCCAATCTATCAGCTTGCTCATTACTCCTGCGGGGGACTGCCTAGAGTAGTTGATAGTAGCTCTGCCTGCTAGCTGTGAGACGCCTCATAGCTCGGGTTCGAACCTACTGTCCGGCATTTGTTCGAGTCCCTGGTCTTACTCAGGACGATAACTTGAGTACCTCTGAAGTCGGAGAAAATCTGCCTGTATGGCGAGGGAATACTAATTACGAGTACATTGAGCACAGGCTGCCAGTGTAAAGTAATTTACAATGTGCACGCTGCTGCCATTGTAAGAAATTGAAAACGGATTTTCACGCAAAAATCAGTTTCAGAGATGAAACTTCGTTTGAGTTGAAATCGGACGAGAAAAAAAAGAAAAGAAAAAAAAAAGCTCCTTGCGTAACCAGTGACAAATTGTAAGGTAATTTCTCGGTTCTCTGTCTGTACCAGTACCTCCACGCAGTTTCATCTCGCCATTCCTGTTTAGACTTTACGAATCATATTGTCATTAGTTTGTGTACCTTTGTGTAGAATATCCAAACAATCTTAAAGATGAAATTTAATTCCATGCAAATAGTTAGCGCTTACCATCAATAGTCGTTAGTTATATAGGGGACCTGGCCATGTGTTGCCGGGGCTCGCAAGGGGAGCAAAGAATAGTAATACTGCTACATACAAGGCATGTTGTAAGAGGCGACTGAGATAGGGGCCTAGGGAAGCTACCCTATAAATAAAAAGCGTCACAGAAATCGGATGTGCTGGCCCACTTGTAGGCGCATCGTGACTGGCACAACGTAAATCGCTCTTATGCTCAGATCACATACAAATCACAAAGAGTGGTTTATAGAGCGTTCGAAGAAGCACACAAAAATATATAAGGAGACAACTATTTCATTCAACACGTTCATATATGAATATAATAATTATAGTTATTTCCCTTATTCCACTAAAGAAAATCACTTCCTCAATCAATAACCGAACATGAAAGTAGTACCTAGGACGTCAGAAATATAATGCATGAAAAGACATCAATGTCTTTAAGCTTGGTACCGATCCGAGGAGTCATCAGTGGACAGATAGGGACTATTTCTGATCAATGTCACCTGCATGGCAAGGTAAGGAGCATACCTGGCTTGTCACCTTCGAAAGATGTAAAGAAACAAAACGAGTATCCTGCTGTTACAGCTCTTACAAATCAATTCCGCCTTTAAGTAGTGCAGGGTAAACTATACCCGTGTTGACATAGGCTCTATCGGCTCCTAAAGATGTCCACAAATGAGCTTTTACGGCATGGGGACATGAAACTTGGGATTCAGAAATATCCAGAAAAATAGACCACTGAAAAGAAGGAAAATGTTAAAGCCAAGACCGATGAAGCTCGTGAACCCAGCAGGCAGTTTATCTAAGGGTAGTATCGTCTAAAAGAGAAGACGATATGCTACCTTTCATGAGGCTGGAGACAACCAAATGCTAAGGATTCTAGGAAAGCAGACCTGAAAAAATGCTTATGGAAATGTGGTGCACTTGGTAAATAAGACGAATAACAAAGTGCAACGTACTTCATTTTACTTATGAAGAGGGTTTTTTGGAAGGGGTGCGGGGGTGTCTCTATAGCGAAGTGGTTAAAACGTTTGCCTGTCGTTCTGAAAGTTGTGGATTCGAATCTGTACCGGATGCAATTTTTTCATGAAATCCCTAGGATTTGTTGCTGGAGCTACGGAGTTCGTGCTTTATGCAACATTCTCGGCAGAAGGCGTACACGGGAACTAATCGATATGGGGAAACCTAGTTTAATGAAGTCAATATTTCTCCTGTAGTCCTTTTTTTTAGACTTAGGAAGATTTTAGATGGGATGCTTTCTTCTTCTTCGTTCTTTACAACCAATTTTAATCACTCTTTGTGATATGTTTAATCTTTGCCAAGAACGTGTATACGTTGCATATTGGTTTGGTAGACCCCTAAATGCATAGACTTCTACACGTTTAGGACACGTGCATCCGATTTCAGTCAAACCTCCTTAATCGCCTCTTACGACATGCGTGGCAGGTAACAGTGGCTCTATTCTTTACACCCCAATTTGGGCCCCGGTGACCACTCGGGCGTAGGGTGCTTTGACTGAGGAGTTTCCCCCAGGCTGAGAGAATGCAGGATCGAATGTCTCCAAAAAATATACTAAAAACTACTGGTGATCACTCTGTTCCTTTTTTTAGTGCCATGAAAGGGAAACAACATGCAAGAAATACTGATCAAAATCCACCAGAGCCAAGAATGCTCAAAATTATACAATGAAATCTCTGTCTTTTTCTTTCACCCTTTTCATACCTTGTCATATACAAGGTGTTCAACTAAAAGCAGCCCCAGTGATAAATAGAAATTTGCCAGGTATGCATTGCATCTCTGTCTATTTACTATTTAAACTGGTTATGACTAGCTTGTCCTACGTCACATTTGTTCATCGCCCCTTACCGCACTACAATTACACACCATCACACAACCTTGACCTATACTACGTCATAACTGAACCTTCCATTTCCATACATATATGCCAGATTAGCTCCATTCAAGGGCTGCTTTTAAGTTGAACACCCTGTATTTGGGTAATATGGTGTTAGACCCGTATTTTTCATCGTCGGCACACGATGGATGATATGGCTAACATTACACCGGTCGCCTTTTATTTCCAGTGCTTTCCCTGTTACCTATTTGGGGGCTGGGTCGACCTGAGAGCCGTTACGGTCGGAAAAATATTCCACGTCCTCTGTAGAATTGAACCCGGACCACTAGCCTAAATGCAATGAAACGCCGAAGAAATATTCCATAAAAAGTACTCACTAACAGTAAGTCTGACCATTACCTAGAAGAACGTTGTGTGTATCCGAGAAACGTCAACTCTCAGTACAGAATCTCTGTTAATGTCTACAAAACCTACAGTCATCATAGAAGAAACAAGAGAACAAATAATCTTATTAGATAACACATCTCCCATCCCTACAAAGCAGATAGAAATGTCTACAAAGCAGATAGAAATGTCCACTAAGTGGGCATCAGAAGTAATGTAAATAAACAGACAATTAAAATTAAAACTCACTGAAGAATACACTTAAAAAGCAGACTTTACCAGTCACATGAAAGATGGGTTACAAAAATAAAAACGATCCAGCAATGGGAGAAACTGTAAGCAGGGGAAGGGTAGACAATCAGTGGCGGCTCGGTCATTCAAGGGCCAGATGGGAGTAAGTGCTCGGGCCCACCCAAAATAAGGCGTAACGTGTATTTATTATTTTAAACATTAAAATATATCCTAACCGAAACCATGATTTTTCCGAAAATATGTGTCTGGCCCACCAACAAAAATGATCACGAGCCGCCACTGTAGACAATAATAATTTGCATCTCATAAATGCAGAAGAGAAGTAGATACGGGTCTCTGTGGTGTAGGGGTTAGGCTGTTCGCTTCACGTTCGAGTAGATATATTGATGGATGGTGGATGGTCAAGCGGATGGACGGAAAGACTGGCGGGGAGGGCGGCAGGCAGACAGAAAGTAAGACAGACATACAGATAGAAAGATTGTGGCAAGATATTGGAATACTATATGTGATGGGTTGAAAAGAAGTGGGAAAAAGATGAGAGTGAACAAGCACAAAGAATCATGCTATACATCAGACATCAGTAGGGTACACACAGGTTATCATAGCAAACATCAACCCTGTCTAATTGTCCACCACTCACTGTCATCAACATTGTGTTAGTCTCTGAAACATCAACAGTGGCAACCATCCTAATCCGCAAGGCGTGGAGAATTTAGGGGAGAAACAAATCCCAGGCAAACAAATCCTTTTGTGATCCCAACAAACACTGGACAACAAAAGAATAGAATCTTCTTTAACTTCACTGGCAGTTATGAAAACAAACATTCAAAAGGAAAGGAATGGCTTGTCCCATAGAATCGCATAAAATCTTTGTTTCCTTCCACAAATATTCAAACAAACTACGGGAAAGAAATTCTATATGAATAAAAAAAATCGTCGTAGAGAAAACAGTGTCAAGGACTCGCCAATACCAGGGAATGTTTGTGTCCGGGTGTTATATATCCAGGGGCGAATCATATTCAGTCAAAGATGTTAGATATTGGATTCTGATCTGGGAAGCAGCAGGCACGCATGTAGTAATCCAACAGCATATTCTTCTTCTTCAACGATCTAGTGACATTAGGCTCTTACCCTTCTGTAAAATACCATATAGTTCTTTTGTTGTATATATTACTACAGAGCTGTTGTGTTTACAAATGTGTTAATTTGTCGCACTGGGTTTTCCCTATATGGCGGGGGCCCTTTCGTAAGAAATGACACACCACCTGCAGAGAGTATTGCACAAAACACGAACTCCTTAGCACCGGCAACAATTCTATTGATCTCTGGAATAAAATAACTCTTGAACAGAGCGGTGCGTTTCAGATTCGAACACGTGACATTAGGGACGCAAGACAACAGCTTTAACCCATTATCCACAGATTTCCTTAATGTTTCACTGTGGATGAGAGATGTAGTTACCCTTGTCTCAACATTACCAACGCTCTTTTCAGCGTGAACCAGGAAGAAGAAGCAGTGTGTACATAATTAGTTAATCCATTCAATATCGCAAAATCAAGAACTCAATTCAAATTGTAAATTTTAATGCTTGTTCTTTTCTCGAACGTCTACTTTTGGAGATCCCAGGGACGAAGCAGAACCAACTATAAACTTATGGGCCTTCAGACTCGGGTAAGAATGACGGGAAATCAGACCACAACTACATCACACTAGTTATCTAGAGTTGGCTGTGGACGAAGTCGTATACTTTGTGTTAGACCGCGTTTCCCAAAGTGGGCTGTCCTCCCTCCTTCCGTGAGCGCTGAAGCGTTCGGGGCGAGGAGGGGCGATAGTGGGTTCAAAAGAATTTGGGGGGGTGTTCAGGCGACTAGGGGTCGGTGGCTCCTTAAAGAAGAAATTAATCTCTTCTCCTTCTTTTCGTTCGTTCTTTACACCAATTTTAATCACTCTTTGTGATATGTTTGATCTTTGCCAAGAACGTGTATATGTTGCACATTGGTTTGGTAGGCCCCTAAACGCACAGACTTCTACAGGTTTAGGACACTTGCATCCGATTTCATCCAAACTCCTTAGTCGCCTCTTACGACATGCGTGACAGGTAACAGTGGTTCTATTCTTTACACCCCAAATTTGGGCCCCGGTAACCACTCGAGAGGGAGTTTCTAATAAGTTGAACAGCAGGTAGCAGATATTCCATTAAGAACAACATAACAGTGTAATAGATAAGCATAAGGAGGATACTAGTGGGAGATCGGTAGTTATAACTAGATTCATGGATTGAAAGTCAAGGTAAATTGAAAGTGACATAGGCGATTAGATTGTCAATTACCTCTTCTTCTTCTTCTTCTTCTTCGAACGCTCTATATCGACCACTTGTTAAACTACTCTTTGTGATTTGTATGTGATCTGAGTCTAAGAGCGATTGTACGTTGTGCCAGTTATGCGACTACAAGTAGGCCAGCACATCCGATTTCTGCGACGCTTTTTATTTACTAGGGAAGTATCCCTAGGCTAACTACCTCAGTCGCCTCTTACGACATGCTTTGTAGGTCGCAGTGGTACTATTATTAGCTTCTCTTGCCGGCCTCGGTACCACATGGGCGGTCCATTACTCTGAAGTCAGAGAAAGCTTGCCTGTATGGCGGGGAACATTGATAATAAGGAAAGCATTTATTCACGCAAAAACCAGCCAGATGCGCCGCATCTGGAGCCATGACTACGCCTAAATTAATAGTGAACGAACGAAGAAGCAGAGGAAGGACTAGACATACCTGGAGAACAGAGTTAGAGATTGAAATGAAAAGAATAGGTAAAACATGGACAGAATTGCAAGAGATGGCAGTAGAGTGGAAGAGTTGGAAGGAGTTTGTTGAAGACCTTTGTTCCGTTGGAAGTTGAAAGGTGAAGTAGAAGGACGAAGAAGAAGAAGAAGAAGAAGAAGATACCCATAAAGCCTCAGTCAGGGCACTTTCTTATACCATATATAAAACATAAGTGTTATACATCAGAACAACTATACCATATATAAAACATAAGTGTTATACATCAGAACAACTATACCATATATAAAACATAAGTGTTATACATCAGAACAACTATACCATATATAAAACATAAGTGTTATACATCAGAACAGCTATACCATATATAAAACATAAGTGTTATACATCAGAACAACTATACCATATATAAAACATAAGTGTTATACATCAGAACAACTATACCATATATAAAACATAAGTGTTATACATCAGAACAACTATACCATATATAAAACATAAGTGTTATACATCAGAACAACTATAGACATTCTTGTGATGGCCTCCAAGGAAAATATCACATACTCCTTCCTCTCCACTGCCCACCGGCGATGCTGTGAATCAGATTAACATTTAAAGAGATACTTAAAACACGCACAAAATAACAATGTATCAATGATCGCTAGACCACCCTGGATGAGGCAGAATAACATGGAACACACAAGAAGCATGTATGAATTAGAGACCACAATTGTTTACTATCAGGAAATAAGAGAGTGAGTGGTCACTAAATCTGTCACGTAATCAGAGATAGAGACAAGAGTCGACCACAAAAACACAATACAAACGTTATCAGACGTAGACAATGAAGTAGTTAAGGAAACATTGCAAGACAAGGCGGAAACAGATGATAAGAGTAAAATGTAAATGTTAAAGTTAGGTTGCCAGAGGTTACGCCGGATCAAGGCCGAAAACGTCTGTTTTGGATGCGCTCGTCCTACATTAGTAGGGCCCTAACGGGGGCGAAATGTTCTAATCATTCGTGGCAAAGACTGTTTATATATCACAATAAGAATGATCACAATGGCCGAGAGGAACGAACGAAACAAACAAACAAACAAAAACGCCGGATCAGATCTTCAAACGTTGGCGGTTCGTTTCCCGGGGAATTGAACCCTGATCAAGTGCATAAGAAGCGAGCGAGTTCCCTAACAACTACGCTACTGCGGCTCTCACTTGATCTATACTTGTTTCCAAATGTTCAAGACAGTTCGATTATTCCATACTTGAGTCTCTGCGGTTATACGATGTGTATTCGATGTCAGAACGATGTAGGTATTGATTCTCTATCTTCTTGTGTTCTACGCGCACACAGACAAACATAATGCAACTACATTCTCTTTGATGAAAAATGGTGGTCATCATCACTTGTGATGGACGAGCATCATCATCATCATCACCTTCTTGTGTAGCCAGTATCATTTTGACTTCCTTCCAATAACAGAGAATCATGTGTAAGAAAATGATCAGAGCACATATGGTTACTCACAGAAGTGCAATGATGATTATCCTATCACTCTTCGAACGCGCCATATCGACCACCTAATTCAACAGTATATTCTTCTTCTTCAACGATCTAGGGAGATCTGGGCTCGTACCTTTCTGAAAAATATCATACAATAATTATGTTGTACAGTTTACTAGAGATCTGGTGTGTTTATAAATGTATTATTGATATAAGGGAAAACTGTAGTCTTTTTCTTCAAACGCTCCATATCGACCACTTGTTAAACCACTCTTTGTGATTTGTGTGTGATCTGAGTCTAAGAGCGATTGTACGTTGTGCCAGTTATGCGCCTACAAGTAGGCCAGCACATCCAATTTCTGCTACGCATTTTATTTACTAGGGTAACCTCCCAAAGCCCCTACCTCAATCGTCTCTTACAACATGCCTTGTAGTTTGCAGTGTTACTATTCTTTTACTCCCCTTGCTAACCCCAGCAACAGATTGGCTTCTATCAATCATTCAATGAATCAAACAGAGAATGCATGAATATTATCCAATAGAACATACATTTGTACAGCTAAGTTACTGGTAAGATTTCTACAAACAGAAAACATCACTTTATTGCAATACATCTACCGAACTATACTGTAGATATGCCAAAAACTTCGGGTTTGGATGTGCCCGTCCAACATTAATAGGGACTTAACAGGGACGCAACGTTCTAACCGTTCCTGTTAAAGGCTGTTTACATATGACAATAGTCCGCCTGCTCAGCGCGATCGAAACGCGTTGGACGATGGGTGACAAGCCCCTTGTGAGTGCGGTTCAATTTCACGGGCTGACAGAAAAGCCACAGGTTCTCTAGATTTACGGTGTTCGTGGCACCAAACCGAAGGGTTACGATGTCCATGGCATCGAGCCGAAGAGCTGAAAGCTCAAATGTTTCTGGACAGAAACCCCGAAAAAAGAACCAAAACCATATATGACAATAAGAATGATCAAAATGGTCGAAAAGAACGAACGAAAACAAACAAACAAACAAACATACTGCAGAACGGTGTTAAATCTGATTAGCCATATGATATGCCTTCAGAGCAATGCACTCGTTAACTTATCAACAACTCAACATTATTAATTCATTGTAAGAACTTTTCAACAAACATCAGTGACACGGGAATACAATTTACAATACAATTATCACATTCTGAACTAGACCCCAACAGCTAATAAAACTAACATAGGTGTCACCACTCTATGATAGGGAACGCCGATGTTGAGAAACCTTAGTTTCTCCTCAGTTCCAGATAATAATGAGACTAATCATGTCTTCGTGTAAAAGGTTTATCTTGCTTCTTGGACGCGTGTTTTCCAGTACTTCCACAGTTTATTCAACGCTCCTGGATATCTCTTCAAAGTTTTCACGGCATCAAAAAAACGTAGTAGAAGAAAGACTTCATCATTTTTTTTCATTTTTCCTCCTTTCCCGTTTATAGCATCTCCTTGGAAGACTAACAAAACAACATGGCTTCTCAGAGTGTGTGCTCACTCGAACACATGTTCAACAAGAAGGAACAACAAATGATCGTCTGAATTCGCGGGAACGTTTATTATTTGCACCCGTCGTGCCTCGTTTGAGCCTTGCATTATGGTGGTTCTAATTTCTCTTGTGCCCCCGGCAACCTTTGAGAAGTGTTACTAGGAACAATTTTATACCGCCCATTTTCTTTAAAGTTTTTTTGAGAGTGCTTTTTCATTGTAGTTCTGTTCATTAAACAGATCATGTGAGAGCATGGCGTCTCCGCATGGTTGTCTGTATTGGGACACTTATCAGTTATCTGTTTATTTGATATAGTGGTACATTGTCATACACTACTACTGTTACATGGGTCTCTAGTGATTGATTGATTGAACCATTATCATTGCACTTCGGTGAGTAACCATGTGTGCTCCGATCTCTTTATTACGTAGGACGATCTATGTGGCAGTGCACGAACTCCGTAGCACCAGCTAGAGACCCCGATGCAATTTTTGAAGATGGTGAAGATATTTGTAGTAATTTTATTTTAATCTTTTGTAATGAATTTTTCCCAGGCAGCGGTTTTCCAGCCTGCTCTTCTCAATTTAAAACTGTTAATGATTCATTTGCGTACTCAAATTGAACACGGAACCTATGTTTTATCGTGCGTTAACTATATGACTAGGAACTCGATCTCATCTACACTGAGCTCAGGTTCCTTGGGAAAATATCGTGAAGGCTCAAGAGGGAACGAACCAAGTACCTTTGGAACGAGAGGTGAGCACATAACCTCGTGAGCACATAACCTCGTGAGCACATAACCTCGTGAGCACATAACCTCGTGAGCACATAACCTCGTGAGCACATAACCTCGTGAGCACATAACCTCGTGAGCACATAACCTCGTGAGCACATAACCTCGTGAGCCTCGTGAGCACATAACCTCGTGAGCACATAACCTCGTGAGCACATAACCTCGTGAGCACATAACCTCGTGAGCACATAACCTCGTGAGCCTCGTGAGCACATAACCTCGTGAGCACATAACCTCGTGAGCACATAACCTCGTGAGCACATAACCTCGTGAGCACATAACCTCGTGAGCATATAACCTCGTGAGCACATAACCTCGTGAGCACATAACCTCCCAGTCAAAGAAACTGTAGCACAAAGTAAATATCAACCCTTTTGATTCGAACTCAGACGATGCAGAAAAAAAAGAAAATTAGTCAGGTAAACATATAATAATATTGAACATTGAGCTGGGGGACTGCCTAGAGTAGTTGATAGTAGCTCGGCCTGCTAGCTGTGAGACGCCTCATAGCTCGGGTTCGATCCTACTGTCCGGCATTTGTTCAAGTCCCCTGGTCTTACTCAGGACGATAACTTGAGTAACTCTGAAGTCGGAGAAAATCTGCCTGTATGGCGAGGGAATACTAAATACGAGTACATTGAGCACACGGCTGCCAGTGTAAAGTAATTTACAATGTGCACGCTGCTGCCATTGTTAGAAATTGGAAAAACAGATTTTCACGCAAAAATCAGTTTCAGAGATGGAACGTCGTCTGAGTTGAAAGCGACGGAAAAAAAAACATTGAGCTGATATTGTGACAGTCACTGTACTTAATTAGTCAGGTAAACATATAATAATATTGAACATTGGGCTGATATTGTGACAGTCACTGTACTTAATTAGTCAGGTAAACATATAATAATATTGAACATTGAGCTGATATTGTGACAGTCACTGTACTTAATTAGTCAGGTAAACAAATAATAATATTGAACATTGAGCTGATATTGTGACAGTCACGGTACTTAATTAGTCAGGTAAACAAATAATAATATTGAACATTGGGCTGATATTGTGACAGTCACTGTACTTAATTAGTCAGGTAAACATATAATAATATTGAACATTGAGTTGATATTGTGACAGTCACGGTACTTAATTAGTCAGGTAAACATATAATAATATTGAACATTGGGCTGATATTGTGACAGTCACTGTACTTAATTAGTCAGGTAAATATATAATAATATTGAACATTGGGCTGATATTGTGACAGTCACGGTACTTAATTAGTCAGGTAAACATATAATAATATTGAACATTGGGCTGATATTGTGACAGTCACGGTACTTAATTAGTCAGGTAAACATATAATAATATTGAACATTGAGCTGATATTGTGACAGTCACGGTACTTCCTTCGAACGTTACATATCAGTAATTGTTAAACTACTTTTATGTATGTAATTGATCGATATGAGCGATTGAGCGTTTGTGACAGTTATAGTACTTAATTAGTCAGCACATCCGATTTTTGAAACATTTTATTGACTAGGTAGCTTACTAGGCCCCTACCTCAGTACCTCTATGACATGCTGTATGGTATTACTATTCTTTGCTCCCATTGAGGAGCCCCAGCAACACACGAGGTAGTCACTTTACAAACAAATGAGTGTCTAAAGGCAAATGATTGACCGTGTTCCCTTTATGGGTCCGTCCCTTTCGGCAGAAGTCACATGCCGATGCACTGAGCATGAACTCCGTAGCTACAGAAACTTTGCTTGGGATCTCTGGGAAAAAATTAACATGTAAACTGGACGACACGGTCCGTTTCTGATCCCACAATTTTCAGAACGCAAGGCAAACATCTTGACCACTTCGCCATTTGTTTTTTCGATCCAGAAGCACTTGAGCTGAAAGCTCTACGGCTCTGTGCCATGGACATCGTAGTCCTTCGGTTCGGTGCCACAAAACCCTTAAATCTGGGGAATTTGTGGCTTTTCTGCTAGTCCGCGGAATTGAACCCGCACTCACAGAGGACTTGTCACCCTTAGTCCAACGCGCTACGAACACGCTGGGCAGGCGGGCTAGAACCACTTCGCCATAGAGACCTCGAAACAGTAACTGTTATCACGTGGTATAATCAGTTGTTGTTATGATATTCTAGTTTCTGAGCGTTTGTAGCTTAAACGGTAGTGAGCTCGATCACAACCCAAGAGTATCTGGTCCAAACTAAGCGGCGAGCAAGTTTGGAAGCAAATTAGTTCTCTTGGATTTTCCGGGGCTCGCAGGGGAAGCGAAGAATAGAAACACTGCGACCTACAAAACATGTCGTCAGAGGCGACGGAGGTAGTGACCTAGGGAAACTACCTTAGTTAATAAAAAGCGTAGCAGAAATCGGGTCTACTTGTAGACGCATAACTGGCACAATGCACAATCGCTCTTAGTTCACATACAAATCACATATGCACATCACAAAGAGTGGTTAACAAGTGGTCGATATGGAGCGTTCGAAGTAGAAGAAGGATTTTTTACGAATGATAAAAATAGAACTCACAGTTCAGAAAGCAATGACAAACTACTGAACGTATAAGTGGTGTCTAGAAAATCAACGATTCGTTTACTACTGTTGATAGCGATGTCCTGTAACGGACATGCCAGGATTTTCATTTTTCAATTTGAAGCAAGCAATATTCCTACTAATGGAATTGAATCCGACACTAAAATAAAAATTGTCCCTACCTGCTTGGATCAGACACAAAGGATGTCACTAGCTTCCATGCAGAGGGAAAACAGTAATTACTGAGTTCTGCGACCAGTAAAAGTGACCCTGCTGAGTCTACTCGAAGTGCGTCAGCCTTCAACCAGATGTTGCATGCTGGGATCCTGACCACGTCTAATTTGGCCACTACGGAAACTGGACTCTATTATTTAAAAGAAAATGTGCAGGGATTATAGAGTGCTGGAAACATACAGCACCTGCTAGAATTAATCTGCTGTTTTTGTGTGGTGATTTTTGTTAATGTGCTCTTTTGTTATTGCTTTTCAAAGACGCCATTTTGTCCGGGATTAATAGTTTTTGCAATGTCTAACTGAAAATTGATTATCATATGCTTTACCGGCTGGCGTATGCGATCAGGAATCTTCACAAACGTCTGTTATTTAGCACTGAATATCTTTTTCTTTTTCTTCTGCTTCTTCATTGAACGCTCAATATCGACCAATTGTTAACAACTCTTTGTGATTTGTATGTGATCTGAGCCTAAGCGCGATTGTACGTTGTGCCAGTTATGCACCTACAAGTAGGCCAGCACATCCGATCTCTGGGACGTTTGTTTTTATTTACCATGGTAGCTGCCCTAGGCCCCTACCTCGATCGCCTCTTACGACAAATCTTGTAGGTCGCAGTATTACTATTCTTTGCTCCCCTTGCGAGTCCCGGCAGAACACGTGTGGCACTGATTATCAATTTGGGTGTTGACACTCTTTCTGTGCCCTGAAGCTAGATGGTTCAGAATATTCTTTCTTTCTCTCTCTGTTGTCCTCTATCTTGCCTCCCATTGATGATGTCTGTTGTTAATGAGTGCAAAACACAAAATATCAATAATAGCACTCAAAATAAAGTGGCAAGGAAAATCACGATTTATCACTTCACATCATTCTTCATTTTCTTCTATTTGTGTGATTAAAGTAAGCAATCAATCATTATAAGAAGTGCAATAGACAATCTTTTATTGACTCAATTCACCGACCATCATACCATAAGTGTAGAAGTGAAGCAACTAACAATCCACCGACCATCATACCATAAGTGTAGAAGTGAAGCAACTAAGTCAATAAGTAAGGCTTATAATATTGACAGTCATAATCCAGTTTAAGTTTAGTTTAATTTCAGTTTAGTTTTAATTATAATTAAGTTTTAGTTTAGTATAAGTTCTGTTTTAGTTTAGTTTAGTTTAGTTTTAGTAGAGTTTTTATTTAGTTTTAGTGTAGTTTTAGTTTTTGTGTAGTTTAGTATAGTTTTATTTTCGTTTTAGTACAGTTTTAGTATATATAATTTTAGTTTAGTTTTAGTTTAGTTTTAGTTTAGTTTTAGTTTAGTTTTAGTTTAGTTTTAGTTTAATTTTAGTTTAGTTTTAGTTTAATTTTAGTTTTAGTTTCAGTTTAGTTTTAGTTTTAATTTAGTTTTAGTTTAGTTTTAGTTTAGTTTAGTTTAAGTTTAAGTTTAGATGTAATTTAGTTTTAGTTTTAGTTTAATTTTAGTTTAGTTTTAGTTTAATTTTAGTTTTAGTTTCAGTTTAGTTTTAGTTTTAATTTAGTTTTAGTTTAGTTTTAGTTTAAGTTTAGTTTTAGTTTTAGTTTAAGTTTAGTTGTAATTTAGTTTTAGTTTTAGTTTAGTTTTAGTTTAGTTTTAGTTTAGTTTTAGTTTAGTTTTAGTTTAGTTTTAGTTTAGTTTTAGTTTTAGTTTAGTTTAGTTCTAGTTTAGTTTAAGTTTAGTTTTAATTTAGTTTTAGCTTAGTTTTAGTTTAGTTTTAGTTTTAATTTAGTTTTAGTTTAGTTTAGTTTTAGTTTTAGTTTAGTTTTAGTTTTAGTTTAGTTTTAGTTTAGTTTAAGTTTTAGTTTAAGTTTAAGTTTAGTTCAGTTTAGTTTTAGTTTAGTTTAAGTTTAGTTTAAGTTTAGTTTTAGTTTTAATTTAGTTTTAGTTTAGTTTTAGTTTTAGTTTTAGTTTAGTTTTAGTTTAGTTTTAGTTTAGTTTAGTTTAGTTTTAGTTTTGTTTTAGTTTTGTTTTAGTTTAGTTTTAGTTTAGTTTTAGTTTAGTTTAGTTTTAGTTTTGTTTTAGTTTTGTTTTAGTTTAGTTTTAGTTTAGTTTAGTTTTAGTTTTGTTTTAGTTTTGTTTTAGTTTAGTTTTAGTTCCTCAGAATGTCTCTCAGAGCGCGTGGCAACTAATGAAACCAGATTTCTGTTGGTTTACTATTATTCTTTGACTTCCAGTGCTCGTGCTCTTGTCTAGTTACATCATATTTGATTTGGTATTTTTGCAGTCTGGTTAGGGATGTAGATTCACAACTATTCTTGAATTGTTTACATTACAACGGATCTACTATATTGGAAATACTACATTACACCTAAACTGAGATCAGTGATATCTGGAAAAAATATCGCGATGGCTCCACGAGGGAGCGAACCTGGTACTATTGGATGGCTCCCAGTTCACAGCTCAGATATCCAGGTACGAACCTAGTACCGTTGGATGATTCCTAGTTCACAGCTCGGATATCCAGGTACGAACCTAGTACCGTTGGATGATTCCTAGTTCACAGCTCAGATATCCAGGTACGAATCTAGTACCGTTGGCACGAGAGACGAGCATGTAGCCTCTACGCCCCAGAGATCGCTAATGTTAATATACATACATGTAAACATATATGCATACGCACGATCAGAGACAGATGAATAACTGTATAAACAAAAAAACTTACATACAATAATTTTCTCTTCATCTCTGTATTTCTAATTATCATATCAGAATAACTGTTTATTTGTCTCCCTGTCTTGTTTTCTTTTTTATCTACGATTCTCGCCAATAACAATCACGTTTCTCCATGCAATATATAGTTCAAACAATTCCCAACGACCTCATGAAATTCGCTTTGGAAGATATAATGAGAGAGAAAGGATAGATAAAGAGATGAGGTTGAGAGAGTGTAAATATTCATAGAATCCAGACCTCATTGGATGTATGTTATACCCATTCACAAGCTTTCTTTACTTGTCTATATTTAACTGAGAACATGGAGGACATAACAAAATCTGCGATTGATGTGTGTAAATAAACACGCCTTAAAGTATGAGGTCTCATGTTACATTGACTGAGGTAGGGCTATCTTAGGGTAGGATTTACTACTTTTCTTTGTTACTAGACGTGTTCTTGTTTCTTTGTATATTTGTTTCTTTCGTTCACTCGCTGTGATTTCAGGCCTAGTCATGGCGTCTACTATAGCGCATATGACTGATTTTTGCGTGAAGTCATGCTGTCCTGATTATCAGTGTCTTTCGCCATTCAGGCGAGTCTTACTTTGACTTCAGAGGTCCTTGTAATTTAGATCCCCAAGTAAAGAATCAGAGTTGTCCTTAGTCCAACCGTGTACCATTTACCCAATGGAAAACCATAGAAAGTACAGACGGCAGATGTGAAGTTTACTACATCGTCTATCGGGTGCCGACGGTCAATGTAAAGTACGAGAATGTCCCAAGATGACAACCTGGTTAGTTATGAAGAAGCAAAAACCATAGCCAAAGGGCACTACAAAGCAAAATGGGATAAAGAACACCCAAAACACAACAAGAATGATGGATATTACCAACTGTCCAGAAGGGACCAGACAGCCATACTTCGCCTTCGGACGGGTCACAACAGAATGAGACACCACCTGTACACTAAATTCAAGATAGGCACCAACAACCTGTGCCCCTGTGGCTTGGCAAGTATAACAACAGAACATATCTTACAGAATTTCCCCAGTATGCAAACCTAAGAAGAAAGAGGTTGCCCACTTACACCAGCGACCAAGACAAACTGTATGGCGTTGCTGATAATCTGAGGCAGAAGGCTGCCATTATTAGAGAATCCGAAATCCCAATCTAGTGAGAACGCAGAAGAAGAAGAAGAAATACAGGCCTAAAAACTGTATTACATAGTATACCTTGAGTTATGAAAAACGGTTGCTTTACTTTTTTTAATACTTTTATTACTTTCTGTGTTGATCTGATGTCGCTTGTAAGACTTGTGATTGTTAACTGTCCGGATATCCAAGATTGTACACGACAAACAGATTCTCAAGCTAATGAACATGCCGTATCAAGAAACCATCTCAGCAAACCAGGACTCATCAGTAAGATCTAGACACCCCTTGAGTAATTACAAACCGCAAGCACAGCATGAACAGTGAGATTACAAGGGTTGGACAAATCTGAGAGAACGATCTCATTTCTCGCTTGTTTCAGAACTGGCAATGATTTTCACGTCATTTAGAGCACAAAGAAAATTCTAGTTTGTAGGAAATCGAAATTATAATTGATAAACAGCCGCAGACACAAGAAATAACAGAAAAAACAGACAGAGAGTGAGGTGTAATTAAAGAAAGAAAAATTAGGGGGAGATTGAAAATATGATAGAAATTAAGCTAGAACAAAGGGAAGAAAAAAAAAGTACAGACAAAAAAGGAACTAAAAATGAAAGACAGCAAATAAGTCTAAAATTAGGAAAGAATAAAAGAAGATAGAAAAAAGGGGAAAGAAAGAAAATAACGTAAGGGAAAAGAGAAAAGCCAAAGGGAGGAAAGAATGAGAAAGAAAGAAATGTATGTGAAAAAAAACACAATATGAAAGATTAAAGAAAGAGGTTTGGCCACTTACTAAGAATGCGAACAGACCAAACTGCATATGAAGCTTTCCGCAACAGATTATCAGGGAGGAAGGCGAGCGGAAGACCGAGGAAAAGATGGATGGATAACGGAGTTGAATTCTGCCAGGGGACTTGGAAAACCATCACACAAGTCACCAGAGAAGCGCAAGACAAATACATAAAACCACGACCCTGTGTTAATAACCTGGTAACAGTGTACTGACAAAAGAAGAAGTAGAAAGAAATAATTAAAGTAAGAGTGCAGGTTTAGAAGAAGGAAGTATTTAAAAAAGTATAAATTCAAAATATGAAAAAGGAGAGAATAAATGCAAAGAAGACAAAAAAGGAGGATGAAAATGAGAAAATAAGAAAAGAAAACATATCAGTTATCAGAGGACTATCATCATAGCACTCCTGACATGTCCATATTACATTTTTTTTCCCATTCCAGAAGCACTTGAGCTTTCAGCTCTTCGGCTCGGTGCCATCGGCATCGTAACCCTTCGGTTCGGTGCCACGAGCACCGTAAATCTAGAGAACCTGAGGCTTTTCTGCCATCCCGCGAAATTGAACCGCACTCACAGGGAGGCTTTTCACCCGTCGTCCAACGCGCTATGAACACGCTGGGCAGTTCGATCTCCGCCTCAGCAAATCCAGCAGCGTTCAGTGGCAGAGTAAAATGGGGCGACAAGGATATATAACACTGACGCCATGGTATCCGAATGCGCCGTGTTAAACACGACTGATCCAGATAAACCATATCTAATATTTTCACAAATCTCTCTCTCTCTCTCTAGCGATCACCGCTTAGACTAATGTACAAGACTTTCACATAAATTCTGCTGATGTTTTTAGGGCCCCTCCGTACAGCTTCTCATTTAGCTCGGTATTTTCCGGCCAGGTTTCGTCTCTCAGGCCTGCTAGCAGTGGGTAGTCTTGCAATTTCCACAAGATCAAGAAGGTATGCCCTTTACGCACAAACTCCCGCATTTGCAAACACACACGCGTACAAATTCTCACATTTACACACACACGCGTACAAATTCCCACATTTACACAACACTTACACACACAAACTCCCGCATTTGCACACACACTTACACGCACAAACTACCACATTTGCACACACACGCGTACAAATTCCCACATTTACACACACACGTACAAATTCCCACATTTACACAACACTTACACACACAAACTCCCGCATTTGCACACACACTTACACGCACAAACTACCACATTTACACACACACACACGTACAAATTCCCACATTTACACACACACGCGTACAAATTCCCACATTTACACAACTCTTACACGCACAAACTCACACATTTACACAACACTTACACGCACAAACTCCCGCATTTGCACACACACTTACACGCACAAACTACCACATTTGCACACACACGCGTACAAATTCCCACATTTACACATACACACACGTACACATTCCCGTATTTACGCACATAGTTACACTCACAAACTACCATGTTTGCACACACACACACGCACATATTCCCACATTTACACACAAACACACGTATAAACTATATCTATTATTTCCACAAGATCAAGAACGTACGCCCCAAAGGATTATGTCGACCCAATGGATACAGAAGATTGTGACGCAGGATACAGGATACTGCAAAGTGGTGACAGTTGAATCACGAACCGTAATCATAACAAGAAAATAAAGAGAATGTAAACTTGGGTCACAGCAAACACTGCTAACTCTCTCGCTACAAACTAACAGTTGACAACAACAAACTTTTAGAATAACAACATACAAAACAGTTCAAACTCTCTCGCCAAAAACCAATCGTTATACTAAGGAAGGCGAACCCGAAAAAAACCATACAGATTACAGAAGCCAAAGTGCTGGTCTACGTGTCTGTAGGCACCTAACTGGCATATTGATCTCACGGTTTAAGGCTCAAATCACATAGCAACCACATTGAGTGGTTTAACCAAATGGTTGGTGTAGAGCGAGCGAGGAAGAAGAAGAGAATGGTTGGCTTGATAAGCGTCTGTGTGGTGCCGGAGCCCGCAAAGAAGGCAATATACAGGGTGTTCAAGATAAAAGTAGACCGATTGACATATCAAAACTTTCTTATCAGGCTACTTTTATCTTGAACACCTTGTAGTACCACTTCAACCTACAAGGCATGTCGTAAGAGGCGGCTGATGTAGGACCTAGGAAGCTACCCTAGTAAATAAAAAGCATCGTAGAAATCGGAAGTGCTGGCTAACTTGTAGTCGCATAACAGGGCACAACATACAATCGCTCTTAGGCTCAGATCACATACAAATCATACAGAGTTGTTAACAAGTGGTCGATATAGAGCGTTCGAAGAAGAAGAAGATTGATAAGATATATAAACTAAAAATGTCGTCAAACCATACGCTAAATATCTGTAACTCAAACCATACGCTAAATATCTGTAACTCAAATATCCAGACAGTCTTTGTGCGCAACACTGAGACATAAACACCCCCTAAAGTAGATGAGAAGCAATTTCGGTGTACATCTGTAAGCCGTTATATTGGTTAACGGTATGGATTGAGTTAACGTCAATTACTAAAGTCGCTGTCATATTTTGGTCAGTGATTACCAAATAAATGTCGAACTTATTCTTCTCAGAATGAATGTCTATGTCTTCGAATGACAGCTATATGTTTGTGTCTATGTCAAGATTACCCTTAAGCTGTCCCTGTAGTAATGTGTCCTTAATATAATTGTATTAGTTTAATTATAGCGCTATCTGCCAGTAGAGAAGATAGAAAACAGACATGCTGTACTGATTAGACATAAAGAAGGAACTCAGAGATGAATTTGAACGCTCCCCGTGCGAACAGCAATCGTGCTATTATTATAGTTTAGTGGGCATGGGGAGAACAAGGAAGTATGCAGCAATACACAAAACAAAAACAACAAATTATCTAAACTAATTCGGTTTAACAATTGAGTGTATACATTTATAGATTTCTACTCTCAAACAAGAGAGCCGCTGTAGCGTAGTTGTTAGTGAACTCGCTTCACAAGGCTGGTGGTAAGGGTTCAGCTCCCGCAATGCGAATGGAATTTTTCCCGACCTCGACGGCTCTCAGTACCAAAGGGAAAGTAAAGCTCTGGGAAAGTAAAGGCGGCTGGCGTGATGCTGACCACATCACCCATCGTGTGACGACGGTCAATGAAAAATACAGGACTAACACTGTATTGAAAGGGTTCCTTTACTTCTTACTTACTCTCAAACACGCACACATACAAACTCCCACATTCACACACATACACTCCGACACTTTTGCTCTCACTTATACGCACACATTCACACACACTTACACACTCCTACATTCACACACACTCACAAACATACAAACTCCCACAGACACGCACAAACTCACAAATACACACAAACTCCCACAGACACGCATAAACTCCCACATTCGCACACACATAGCCAACACAGTAATGACATGTCTGAAAGTAACCGTACACCGCTCCGCTGCTCGTTGAGAAAGGTAAAGAATAATATAAAAACTAGACAATAACAATATTTATTTAGGAAAACGTCATAGAAAACAAGACAGGCAATAACATGAGACTAGCACTGAACGAAATAAAACAACAGTACAGCCATGATGAATGTTCCATGTTGTGAACAACGCAGGAGATTTATGAGACTGTCGGCGCCCGCTTCCAAGCTAGAAGGAATTAACAACAATTTGCTCCATTCCGGAACGTAGCGGGATGGCGGTAACCTGGGATGAACCATTATCTTTCTCATTGGATTTATGTCCGAAACGGTTAAGCCTTTACCTTGCGTATCGAAGGTCGTGGGTTCGAATCCAGACCGCGCCGTTCTGTTCACGAGTGCATTTTTGTTCAGAGATCCATAGGATTGTTTGCTGGAGCTACGGAGTTCGTGCTTTTTCTAATACTTTCAGCAGTGGGCGTGACATGTCTGTGGAGATGTACCGAGTCATACGTGGTAAAACCCGGCGCAATGAAGTCAATTATACGACTGTGAATAGACGTTCCTCACATTTGTTTCTGTGGTGTACATGTTAAGTTCTCGCCTTTAGTGCCAAATGTGTTCGGTTTGCTTCCTAGTAGAGTCATCGAGATATTTGTTACCGAGATCCCTGATCTCAGTGTAGGTGAGATCGAGTTTCCAATACTATCGGAGAGTGAGTTTCTCTGTTTGTAGCATTGTACAGTTCCACATTCTGTGTAAGTTTGCGTTCTGTTGGATAAGACACTTATGCCGAAATTCCAGTGTGAATGTCATGTGTGCCGTACGAACCTAACATTGGTGCAACGTACTCTCGTTCTCGGCACAACAAAAACCACAGAGTCCAAAAAGAGTGGTTAACTTGGTTGATAAGAACGAACGAACGCACACAACCACATATGTGCCACTGAGCGCGATGAGGACGGATGATGATGGGGGTGATGATGATTGGTGGGGGTAGGGAGTGGGTGGGTGTTGCTGAGAAGAGGGAGGACTATGATGAGATTGATGCTGATGAAGATGATGATGATGAACGTAAGTTACTGCGTAAATAGTATTACAAGCAGCACTCTGATTCTACAAAGACTCCTCCCATTCTCCCCATCCTCCCTCCTACCCACCCCCCACCCCCTCGCCCGACCCCCCACTCCTTCATCTCTGACCCCCTCCCAAGCCGGTTTCAATCTAATATATTTAGAGCAATGAGCAAACTAACTTGAAAGACCAAGTTTATGAGTATGAAGAATGGGAAGAAAAACAACAACATAACCCGTTGATAGTTATATATTCCTGTTAAATGTGAGTAAACCGTGTAATGCTTCACATATTTCGTTTATCCTTTCATGTTTTCACATTTTCGTTTTGTTGAGAACAAAAAATCCTTGTGTTTGTAATAATACCTGCAGGAATTAAACAAGAAACTTTTTGGGGTTCTTATTAAAGGTACGTTTTTGCTCCTCGTGGAGCTATCGGAATATTTTCTTTCAGAGATCCCTGATCTTAGTGTAGATGAGACTGAGTTCCTAGTCCTATCGGAGACGGACGATAAAACGTAGGTCCCTTGTTCAATTTAAGCACGCAAAAAAACCTCTGGCAGTTCAAAATCGAGAAGAGCAGGCTGGAAAGCCGCTGCCCTGGTACATTTCATTAGAGAAGATTAAAAATAAAATTCATACAAAAATATCTTCACTATCTTCAAAATTACATCGGGACCCTCGCCGGTACTACGGAGTTCGTGCACTGCAGCTGAGAACTTTCTGTGTAAGAAAGAGATCAGAACACACATGGTTACTAACCGAAGTGCAATGATGATGGTTTTATCAATTAATTAATCAACCAATTAATAGCTTGTATAATACACAAGGTGGCGTCTGTGGCCAAGGGGATAGAGACTCGGTCTATTAACCCCGACGTTCTGAGTTCGAATCATGCTGCGGACAATTTGGTTGTAAATTGTTTCGCGTGGATTTTTACACAAGGACGATGGCGCCACCCGTTCAGAAAGCACTGGCAAACTACTGAAAGTAATAATGCCTAGAAAAATCACAAACAGCGTTAAAAGCTGGGTTGATTCGCAAAGTCCTGTAAAGGATATGCAATTAACTTATAATGAACAAATCAGAATACAAGAAGGATGCATATTCCCATCGGCAACATATAGATGTGAAACATGGACAGTTAAAAAAGGTAATGGAAATGCATTTATATGTTTTT
Source organism: Arion vulgaris (assembly GCA_020796225.1). Lineage (NCBI taxonomy): Eukaryota > Metazoa > Mollusca > Gastropoda > Stylommatophora > Arionidae > Arion > Arion vulgaris. The sequence goes on from CM036766.1 coordinate 18,590,580, forward strand.
TAATATAGTTTTTTTTTTTACAGACGAGTCCTGTGTATACCACGGACAGAGAAGAGAACAAATAGATTTATCACGTAAAAAACTCTAAAGCAAAGAAAACTGGTTGATGCTATTAAAAAGAATGATAAAATTGAAGTAATTTGGACATTCAACAAGACACAAAGAGTTGAGAAGACCATTATGAAAGGAGGTAAAGACACAAAGATTTGGGAGAAGACCATTATGAAAGGAGGTAAAGACACAAAGAGTTGGAGAAGACCATTATGAAAGGAGGTAAAGATGAGACGAGGAAGACCACGAAGAAGATGATTTACGCATGACGTCAGCAGAGGTGAGACAAATGGTCTATGAGAGAGAGAGAAACTACGAAGGATTGTTAGGGTGGCAACGTTCTGCTTAGGACATGCTATTTGATGATGATGAGTCCAATGTTGTGGCGAAGTGGTTAAGCCGTTCACCATACCTTCTGAAGTTTGTGAGTCTGAATCCGAACCGCCTCATTCAGTTCATGGGTGCTTTTTTATAGATGATGGTCTCTGTGACTAAGTGGTTAAGCCTGTACTTGACTAAGTGGTTATGTCTGTACTTGACTAAGTGGTTATGTCTGTACTTGACTAAGTGGTTATGTCTGTACTTGACTAAGTGGTTATGCCTGTACTTGACTAAGTGGTTAAGCCTGTACTTTACTAAGTGGTTTAGCCTGTACTTGACTAAGTGGTTTAGCCTGTACTTGACTAAGTGGTTATGCCTGTACTTGACTAAGTGGTTAAGCCTGTACTTGACTAAGTGGTTAAGCCTGTACTTGACTACGTGATTATGTCTGTACTTGACTAAGTGATTAAGCCTGTACTTGACTAAGTGGTTAAGCCTGTACTTTACTAAGTGGTTTAGCCTGTACTTGACTACGTGATTATGTCTGTACTTGACTAAGTGGTTAAGCCTGTACTTGACTAAGTGGTTAAGCCTGTACTTGACTACGTGATTATGTCTGTACTTGACTAAGTGATTAAGCCTGTACTTGACTAAGTGGTTAAGCCTGTACTTTACTAAGTGGTTTAGCCTGTACTTGACTACGTGATTATGTCTGTACTTGACTAAGTGATTATGCATGTACTTGACTAAGTGGTTATGTCTGTACTTGACTAAGTGGTTAAGCATGCACTTGACTAAGTGGTTATGCCTGTACTTGACTAAGTGGTTAAGCCTGTACTTGACTAAGTGGTTATGTCTGTACTTGACTAAGTGGTTAAGCATGCACTTGACTAAGTGGTTATGTCTGTACTTGACTAAGTGGTTATGCCTGTACTTGACTAAGTGGTTATGTCTGTACTTGACTAAGTGGTTAAGCATGCACTTGACTAAGTGGTTAAGCCTGTACTTGACTAAGTGGTTAAGCCTGCACTTGACTAAGTGGTTATGTCTGTACTTGACTAAGTGGTTAAGCATGCACTTGACTAAGTGGTTAAGCCTGTACTTGACTAAGTGGTTAAGCCTGTACTTGACTAAGTGGTTAAGCCTGTACTTGACTAAGTGGTTAAGCCTGTACTTGACTAAGTGGTTATGTCTGTACTTGACTAAGTGGTTAAGCATGCACTTGACTAAGTGGTTATGCCTGTACTTGACTAAGTGGTTAAGCCTGTACTTGACTAAGTGGTTAAGCCTGTACTTGACTAAGTGGTTATGTCTGTACTTGACTAAGTGGTTATGCCTGTACTTGACTAAGTGGTTAAGCCTGTACTTGACTACGTGATTATGTCTGTACTTGACTAAGTGGTTATGTCTGTACTTGACTAAGTGGTTATGCCTGTACTTGACTAAGTGGTTATGCCTGTACTTGACTAAGTGGTTAAGCCTGTACTTGACTAAGTGGTTAAGCCTGTACTTGACTAAGTGGTTATGTCTGTACTTGACTAAGTGGTTAAGCATGCACTTGACTAAGTGGTTATGCCTGTACTTGACTACGTGATTATGTCTGTACTTGACTAAGTGGTTATGCCTGTACTTGACTAAGTGGTTAAGCCTGTACTTGACTAAGTGGTTTATCCTGTACTTTACTAAGTGGTTTAGCCTGTACTTGACTAAGTGGTTAAGCATGCACTTGACTAAGTGGTTATGTCTGTACTTGACTAAGTGATTAAGCCTGTACTTGACTAAGTGGTTATGCATGTACTTGACTAAGTGGTTAAGCCTGTACTTGACTAAGTGGTTATGCCTGTACTTGACTAAGTGGTTAAGCCTGTACTTGACTAAGTGGTTAAGCCTGTACTTGACTAAGTGGTTAAGCCTGTACTTGACTAAGTGGTTAAGCCTGTACTTGACTAAGTGGTTTAGCCTGTACTTGACTAAGTGGTTTAGCCTGTACTTGACTAAGTGGTTATACCTGTACTTGGCTAAGTGGTTATGCCTGTACTTGGCGTTCCGAAATTGTGTGTTTGAATCCGGACAGTGACGTTCTGTTCACGAGTATATTATTTCCAGAGACCCCTAGGATTGTTGCCGGAGCTACGCAGTTCGTGCTTTGTGCAGTACTTTCGATAGAAGGCGTGCCATTTATGCCGAGAGGGACCGAGCCATATGGGGTAAATACCGGTGCAATGAAGTCAATCCTTCGGCTTTAACCCGATTAAGCCCAGGTAATCTCCAGGATTGTTATTGATAAATGACATGGCTTTATGATAACAATAAAAACGAGTTCTTCTATCTTCTCTACAGTTATCTGATCTGCAAGAAAATGCTGTCAAAAAATGTCTCTTAATGAAGAAATAGTCATCCTTACTTTGTATCATTAATAACTCAATCAGCGAAGACGTGGGTGTGTCAGACTACCGCCCTGGAAAGAAAAATGAACTAGGGAAGTCCAACAAATACAGAGAAATGGTCATGTACCAGTGAAATTTGTAATTATGATAGTGCTGCTGTCAGAAGGAAAGGCGCCAGGCCTTAGCGAGGCTTCTGTTCAGAACTTCTAGAAGATCGAGCTTTGTTATGATAATGATAAATTTGAAGAAATCTATCGCGACAAATGACTTGAATAAAGAAGAAGTTGGTGTATGTGTCTTTCGGTGTTGGTGTGGTGCCGGGATCCGCAAGGGAAGCAAAGAATAGTACCACTGAGACCTACAAGGCATGGCGTAAGAGGCGACTGAGGTAGAGATCTAGGGAAGCTGTCCTAGTCAATTAAAATCGTCGCAAAAATCGGTTGTGATGGCCTACTTGTAGGCGCATAAATGGCATAACGTACAATCGCTCTTAGGCTCAGATCACATACATATCACACACACAGAGCAATTAACAAGTGGTCGATATGGAGCGTTCGAAGAAGAAGATGAAGAAAATTTCTTGACGTGGGGCGCCTTGTGGTGTAGAAGCAAGACGCTTTCCTCTCACTTTATTGATAATCGGTTCCTTCCTCACGTGGAGCAAGCGATCGGGACATTTCTCCAGTGATCCCTGATCTCAAGGTAAGTCAGATCAAGATTCTAGCACTCTCGGAGACAGATAATAAAAGGTCCTGTTTTCAAGATCAAAGGTATCTTAGCTTTTGAAAATATATAAGAAAAAAACTATAGGCTGCAAAACTTTTGCCCAGGCAAAATTCACTTGGGGACAACGGGCAAAATTCATTTGGGGACAACGGGCAAAATTTATTTGGGGACAACGGGCAAAATTCATTTGGGGACAACGGGCAAAATTCATTTGGGGACAACGGGCAAAATTCATTTGGGGAAAACGTTTCATTTGGGGACAACGGACAACATTCATTTGGGGACAACGGACAAAATTCATTTGGGGACATGGGACAACGCAAAATTCATTGGGGACAACGAACAAAATTCATTTGGGGACAACGGGCAAAATTCATTTGGGGACAACGGGCAAAAATTTATTTGGGGACATGGGGACAACGGGCAAATTCATTTGGGGACAACGGACAAAATTCACTTGGGTACAACGGACAAAATTCATTTGGAGACAACGGGCAAAATAAAGTGAAGTAGAGTTTGTGGACGGCAGATAGAGGACGGCAGATACAGGACGGCAGATAGAGAAGATGATGAATGGTCTAACATCGTAGCTCGACAAGAAAACCCGACGCCAAAACTGATGAACTGCACCAGGAAGAGATAGAGTTATGGAGAGACATGATCGCCTACGCCGACAGGCATAGTACTTGATTGATTGATAATCTTAATGCATTGAAGTAATCAAACTGTTAAAGTGCTAGAGAAGTCAATATTTAACTTGACCACTTGCTGTGAAAGTACACTTAGATGCGTAGATTCATACAATCCATTATCAAGCTTTAACCTGACAATAACTCATTAATCTACACCAGTGGTTATCAACCTGGTAGACGTGAGGCAGTATCTGGGGGAGGCGTGCAGTGAAACATAATGACAATTTAGTGGATTTTGTATTTCAATTAGCTTTTATACTTCTCTTCTCTTCCACCATTAATTTTTTTATATAAGTGTTTGGGAGGGCGGGGTGGGTGGGGTGGGGGTGTAGTGCTCGTTTGTGTGTGCTTGTTCTAATGCACTTTGTAAACTGTTATTTATTTTCTTAAGGCTATTCTTGATGATGTCGCTCCATCTTTTGTGTGGTCTTCCTCTTGCTCTGTACTCGTTATACCTTTTCAGTGTGACTCTCTGTGGACCGGGCATTCTTGTCAGGTGTCCAAACTATTTAATCTATTGTTCTTTTATGAATTGCATGATTAGTTTCACATCCAGTTTTCTTCTGATTTTTTCGTTTTCTATTTATGTCCCTTATTGTCACACCTGCAGCTCTTCTAAGACACATCATCTCCGTCGTTATAATTTTCCGATCATTAGCCGCTGTTATTGGGGCATGTTTGACACTGGTAATATAGATTTTATACTAACTTGTTGCTGTTTCCGTTAAAATACGTTTTTCCCATTAAAACTGCAAGTTCAAAATTTCTTTCCAAAATAACCAAAAACATCATTGATTTAGACATTTTTCGCAAGTTTCTTGTCCAAAATTAGTTGTTTTAACGTTTGCATTTCTCACTGTCAATGTTATTGTGTTTTTATGGACAATGCTGTCACAATGCTGTGAGATGCATTTCTTTTCGTTTGTGTATTTGAAATTACAGTTCCAATTCGGTAGCGCAAGGAAGGGGGGTATAAGAGGGAAAACAAGTAGATAGAGTGTGTGAGTCTTGCCTCATCTTCAAGGGTGCACCAGCTGTAAAATTTTGAGAACTGCTAATCTATAAACTGATGCTAACTGTGGTTGGATAGCTCTCATCCAATCATATTAATCATTTCTGAGTGCTTTCGACATGTTTTCTCTTGTTCACAAATTGTCCTGTCAGATTCACTATGTTTATTTCTCCTTGTCTAAAACTTCTTGGACACTTAAACCAACAGACCCTTGTTTATGTTTTCACCGACATTAAAGATACCCCAGGGAGTCAATTGAGAACCCTTTTTAAGAAAATCTCCTAGCTCTCAGCACTGTTCGTTCAGGTACGAAAACTAGGGTTAGACATCTTGAAAACGTCTGGTGAGCAGAGCCGGATTAGACCAGCGCGGGGCCCGTAGCAAATTTTAGCGCGGGCCCTAAGTTTTGTATGATAATAAATAATAAAACATAAATTTTACAAACAAACTTGTCTCGATTTAATGTGAGCAAATTTAGAGATAATACTAGACAAATCAATTTCTCTAAGTAAATTACATTCAATGTTCATTATGGTGAGGTTATTTAGACGATCTTGTCCCATCATGTTTCTTAACTCACTTTTATACGCTTTAATGTTGAAAAGAACGTTCTCCGCTGCAGTTAGTAATCATTAAAGACAAGTAAATTCGTAAGACTATTTCTACATTTGGGAAACACGACTCTAATGAATTTTCCATTATAACTTTATAAAATTGCAGTTCAAGGGCCTCATTCTTTTCGTTGCTAATAGCAGCAGCTACATTAGTTTTAAGAAGTTCAGCGAACTGCACAAGTTCGTCGCCTAGGCTTTCTTCCAAATCCTCTTGGTAAGAGCTGACAATATTTGGAGTTCTTTTCAAGATCTCTTCTGCTGTAAGAGATTTTAACTGCCGAAATGTTCCAAATACATCAGTCACTCTATGGTACGCTTCCATGCGTTTAGCTAAGGCAGAGAGTACATTATCAATTATGACAATAAACACCTGACTTTCAAATTTTTGTTTGGGTGTTTGATTTTCTACAACTTCATCGAGCGTAGTAGAGCCACTAAAATCGTCGTACTTAGTATTTCGCTTGCGTCGTCGTGAAGTTTGTTGCTGATATTCTTGACAGTGAGTCAGGATTTTGGCTTTGGCCTCAATATCTGAAAATGTAGGCCGCATTGCTTGAACGTACCCGTGTAACGATTCATAAAGAGCTTATCCCGTGTTAAGGTCTTGACCAGGTGACTGTAATGAAGCGCTAGACGCTTGCAAGCGTTCTAGAATTCCGTTCCATAAAATGCTAACTATTCCCGTTTCCAACTTACTCATCTCCAAAACTAGCCCATACGCTTGATTACGACACTCTACCTTTTGATCCATGTTATTTGAGATGTCATCCAAAACTTGTTTGATAATGGTAAAACCACATAAAAGTGCTTTTGTCGCATCAGCTCGGGAAGACCACCTGGTGTCCGACAGTCTCTTCAAAGTCGGGAGTTTTGAACCTGTATCTTCCAGTACTTTTGTAAGAATGCCCCATCGATAGGTAGAAGCGGAAAAGAATGTATAGAGACTTTCAACAAAATCGAAAAAATTTAACCACTTAACATGACTATAACTCTGATTTAAAACATTTGAATTCATTGAAAACGAAAATGATAGAAACTATTTTTTTAAATTAATTTCTCACTGAAACATAAAATTAGCTATGTAAAATAAAATAATAATAAAATAACAAGATGGGAGGATTTAAATACATTCAAAGTTAGCAGAACAAATAAAAATTACTCTCTGTGTCCGTTTGTGTGCTTCTCTGTAAAATTATGCAGCTCTGTGTTGCGGCTTCTTGTTGCTGCTCCTTCAAGTGTGTCCAAGTTTTCTGTTTAATCATTTGGCCCTTCCTCGCATTATTTTCTGGGACATCTAGTCGAGTGCAAAACAGTTTCTCACAAAAACGTGAATGACATGAAATTTATTTAGGAGTGCCCAGATCTGCTCATGTCTTAGAACAATATTTCATACGCACACTTGCATTTATTTTAAACTAAGTTTCGCGCGCAAAAAATACTGAACGAAAAGAGACTTGAACTGGGTTATGAGTCAAATTTAATTGTTCTTTTGTTCAAGCTTTCAAGTTTTCGTTTATTAGAAGCGTGTGTACACAAGAGACACTCCTATACAAAAAGTAAAAAAACTGTTACGTTGTTAATGAGCTCAGTGTGACCGCCCAATTAAGTCCGAAATTGAGTAAACATGACCTTGGCCCTAACCTCAATTAAAAAAAATGAAAGGGGAAATTATTACCCACCTCCCAAACTTGGTTCCTTGTTTATGACTAGTGACAACTTAGCTCCAGAGGCGCGGGCCCCCAAAGCGCGGGCCCGTAGCATTTGCTACTTCTGCTACTATGCTAATCCGGCTCTGCTGGTGAGCGTGTCACAACGGAGAGATTAGGGTAACCTGGAACACAATGCCTGCGAACTGATGTCGTTATTAATACTTTAACCATGCCTCAAGGCCGGTTGATTCTAGAAGACGAGACACAAATGCAGGAGATAGGATCAAAGTTTTATTCCAGATTTAAAAACACAATTCGGGTTCAGTACACCATCTTGTTCTGAGAATAATAACAACAAACTGAATACCGTGGAACTAACATCTCACTTTCTTTCCTTAGTTCTTTCCTTAGTTCTTTCTTTAGTTCTTTCCTCTTCTCCTTTGATATCTTTTGAAGTTAAAAAAGTAAATTACAAGTTTTAAACTTCGCTACTGTCTTGGACACGACTTTGTCTCTGTCGGTGCCTGGCGTCGGAATGCTAATCATGCCATGCGTTCTGCGACCCTCCGTCTGTCAAGGAGATAATAACTTTGCTTTCTATGGAATTGAGGGTGGTGGGGAGGAGAATGTGGTTCGGAGAGGAGCAATTAGATCAGAGAACAATTCGCTCAGAAATTCCATGCGAGTAACAGAACGATGTAAAATGTATATATATAAAAAAATCTGTCGTTCGGTTTACACTTTCATGTTTAATTAACACTAGAAGATGAATAAGCACGAGATTTCTGATTGTATGAAACAAGAGGACGATGATGGAATAGATAGATAGAGAGGAGGGGAAGGGGGATATTCGGGATAAACTATTTAGACAATCCAAAGAAATATGAAATATATATATCTCGGCCGTGTGGTGCCAGGGCCCGTAAGAGAAGCACAGAATAGTACCACTGTGTATGTTTCTTAAACCAATGGACTACCAAACCAATGTGCAACGTATACACGTTCTTGGTAAAGATCAAACATATCACAAAGAGTGATTAAAATTGGTCGTAAAGAAAGAACGCAAAGAAGAAGAAGAGGAGTACCACTGCGACATGTAAGGCATGTCGTAAGAGGTGACTGATATAGGACCTGGGGTTCGATATGGAACGTTTGAAGAAGAAGAAGATGAAGAATATATATATATATAATGATAAATCCATAAAAACACGTAACATTAAATATTTCGGACACATTAAACGACATGAGCGCATGAAAAAGATAATTCTAGTAGAAACGGTGTCTGGAAGAAGAGGGAGATGAAGACCTAGTGGAAGATGAGTGCAGGATGTCATTGACGAGCTGTGAATGACTGCTGCTGACGACAGGCATCTTGCACAGAATATAGTTTTTCAGAGCTTCTGTCATGCGAGCCAAGTTCCAGAAGGGTCAAGTTACTTGACGATGATGATGAAGATGAAGATGATACATCTTTTCTCCAATCCCTTTTTGCCTCACTGCGTCAGGATAAGAAGAGATTTCTAGAACGATCCCTTGAGTGCGCTTCATAAATAATGTCTTTCGTCGCCTCTGTTATCTCTGAGGTCCACCTTTTGTGGGGCCGGCCTTTTTCTGTGTATCCACTTCATCGGAGCAACATTGCTCTTTGTGGCGCACTGTCTGTTGGTAATCTGCTTATGTAGCCGAACCATTTAATTTGTTGTTTCTTGATGAAGTCTAGTACTGATGTTGTACTCACTTTTTCCTGATGTCTTCATGTCTCAACCGGTCTCTTCTTGTTAGAGATATATATGTATATCAAATTAAGAGAATTTTAAACCAACAAACTGTACATCATTGGAGACAATCGTTATAATGCGAAGATGGAGGTGGACATTGACCAGAAATGGAGGTGGACATTGACTAGATAAGATGGAGGTGGACATTGACTAGAGAAGATGGAGGTGGACATTGACTAGAAAAGATGGAGGTGGACATTGACTAGAGAAGATGGAGGTGGACATTGACTAGAGAAGATGGAGGTGGACATTGACTAGAGAAGATGGAGGTGGACATTGACTAGAGAAGATGGAGGTGGACATTGACTAAAGAAGATGGAGGTGGACATTGACTAGAGAAGATCTTTGATGGACAACGGAATGAAAGTAAGGCCTGAACATCCAAAGAAAATATGGAAAAATGCTGTGGGAAGAGAGTTCAAAGATTGTGACATAACGTGAAAAACGATTACTAAAAAATAAAAATGTGACAGAACGGCAATAATGGAAATCTGTTGTGGAAGCTGTATGTGTCAGAGATGACACTAAGAGAATTATATATATATATATATCTTCTTCTTCTTTAACCTTCCAAGTATTTCTTCTTCGAACGCTCTATATCGACCACTTGTAAACCACTCGGTGTGGTTTGTATGTGATCTGAGCTTAAGAGCGAGTGTTATGCGCCTCTTCAGTCCGCCAGCACATCCGATTTCTGCGCTACTTTTATTTACTAGGTAGCTTCCTAGATCCTACATCAGTCACATCTCACGACATACATTGTAGGTCACTGTACTATTCTTTACTTCCCTTGCGGGCCCCGGCACCACACGAAGGTTCCGAGTATTTCAGGTTAGTTAATGACGGGTGACAAGCCCCCTGTGAGTGCGGGCTCAATTCCACGGGATGGCAGAAAAAGCCACAGATTTCCCAGATTTTCGGTGTTCGTGGCACCGAACCGAAGGGTTACGATGTCCATGGCACCGAGTCGAAGAGCTGAAAAGCTCAAGTGCTTCTGGATCGAAAAAAAAAAAAAAAAAAGGTTAGTTAATGCAGTTATCGCCCGTATCGTTTTATTTCTCTTCTGTGCTTTATCTTTCCACTTGTTAATTCTGGTATTTCTACGTTTACATCAATGTTATCTTTTCATCGCTTTCCTGGTTTGTCTGTCAGCCATCATCGTCTATTTCTGTATATGCAAATTTAGATTCTTTGTCATTCTTTCAATATGTCATAACTATTGTATTCTATTAGCTTTCATTATGGTGATGTAAATTATTTTAAGATGTCAATAATTAAAAAAAACTTGTTATACCACAGGGTGTATAGAGTAATACTGTATTTACGGAGTGGAAAGGTTAAGAAAATGTACAACATATTGTACGATAAAGAACACACAAGTAATAGAAGAATAGAATACAATCTCGTTACCACCACACTCATTTCTCTCTCTCTCTCTCTCTCTCTCTCCGATTTAATGAAATAATATCAGACTAACAGACCAGATAGTTAAGTGCAAAAAGATGGTAAAGTTCAGGTCCGTTGAGACATCAGCAAACTTAAAACTCTGTCAGAGGCGTGTCTTCTACACACGCTAATCTCAGACTATGTGGGGGAGAGTCATTCTTAACAGGATTGAAAACGATAAATGTTTTTTTTCATGTGTGTGTGGTGGAGGGGGCGAGAAGGGGAATGGGGTGTGGATGAGGGTTTTGGGAAAAAAGGGGATGTGGAATGATTTCATCCTAGAAAATGTGAGTATAATGATGTAGAAATAGTTCTGTCTGGTCGATCTAATCAACTACAAGATTTGCTGTAAGAAATAACGGCAGATATTATTATTATGTACTCGGCTGACGCTCTAAAATGCTCGGTTCACGTCTTATGTGGCGATGCGAGCTGCTTTTCTAATGATTTCTGATCTCAATGTAAGGGAGGATATCGTTTGTCAAGTTCTGTCGGAGACGGACGACAAAACATAGGCCCTGTGTATAAGTTGAGCACGTAAAACAACCCTTCGCAGCTGATAATCACTACAAGTAGATAATCACTACAAGTAGATAATCACTACAAGTAGATAATCACTGCAAGTAGATAATCACTGCAAGTAGATAATCACTACAAGTAGATAATCACTACAAGTAGATAATCACTGCAAGTAGATAATCACTGCAAGTAGATAATCACTACAAGTAGATAATCACTGCAAGTAGATAATCACTGCAAGTAGATAATCACTACAAGTAGATAATCACTGCAAGTAGATAATCACTACAAGTAGATAATCACTGCAAGTAGACAATCACTACAAGTAGATAATCACTACAAGTAGATAATCACTACAAGTAGATAATCACTACAAGTAGATAATCACTACAAGTAGATAATCACTACAAGTAGATAATCACTACAAGTAGATAATCACTGCAAGTAGATAATCACTACAAGTAGATAATCACTACAAGTAGACTAGAAAGCTTCGCCCATATGTTGCCGGGGCCCGCAAGAGAAGCAAAGAATAGTACCACTGCGACCTACAAGGCATGTCGTAAGAGGCGACTGATGTAGGACCTAGGGAAGATAACCTAGTAAATATAAAGCAACGCAGAAATCGGATGTGATGTCTTTCTTGTAGGAGCATAACTGGCACAATGTACAGTCGCGCTTAGGCTCAGATCACATACAAATCCCACAGAGTGGTTAAAAAGTGATTGATATGGGGCGATCGAAGAAAAAGAAGAAGTGTCAAGTGGAAGGAAATCAGATAAAAGAGCTACTTTGAGAGTCAATGATAAACCAACACATAACTGGTGTTTGCAGTCGCTTCAGTCGCTGAGGGATATCCTGAGGGGAAGATTAGAGCAATCAGAGACTGGATGGTTGGATATACATTAATGTTGATCCTGTCAACCAACTACTGGACAGTTCGATGTTGATCCTGTCAACCAACTACTGGACAGTTCGATGTTGATCCTGTCAACCAACTACTGGACAGTTCGATGTTGATCCTGTCAACCAACTACTGGACAGTTCGATGTTGATCCTGTCAACTAACTACTGGACAGTTCGATGTTGATCCTGTCAACCAACTACTGGACAGTTCGATGTTGATCCTGTCAACCAACTACTGGACAGTTCGATGTTGATCCTGTCAACCAACTACTGGACAGTTCGATGTTGATCCTGTCAACCAACTACTGGACAGTTCGATGTTGATCCTGTCAACTAACTACTGGACAGTTCGATGTTGATCCTGTCAACCAACTACTCGACAGTTCGATGTTGATCCTGTCAACTAACTACTGGACAGTTCGATGTTGATCCTGTCAACCAACTACTGGACAGTTCGATGTTGATCCTGTCAACCAACTACTGGACAGTTCGATGTTGATCCTGTCAACTAACTACTGGACAGTTCGATGTTGATCCTGTCAACCAACTACTGGACAGTTCGATGTTGATCCTGTCAACCAACTACTGGACAGTTCGATGTTGATCCTGTCAACCAACTACTGGACAGTTCGATGTTGATCCTGTCAACTAACTACTGGACAGTTCGATGTTGATCCTGTCAACCAACTACTGGACAGTTCGATGTTGATCCTGTCAACCAACTACTGGACAGTTCGATGTTGATCCTGTCAACCAACTACTGGACAGTTCGATGTTGATCCTGTCAACCAACTACTGGACAGTTCGATGTTGATCCTGTCAACCAACTACTGGACAGTTCGATGTTGATCCTGTCAACTAACTACTGGACAGTTCGATGTTGATCCTGTCAACCAACTACTGGACAGTTCGATGTTGATCCTGTCAACCAACTACTGGACAGTTCGATGTTGATCCTGTCAACCAACTACTGGAGAGTTCGATGTTGATCCTGTCAACCAACTACTGGACAGTTCGATGTTGATCCTGTCAACCAACTACTGGACAGTTCGATGTTGATCCTGTCAACCAACTACTGGACAGTTCGATGTTGATCCTGTCAACCAACTACTGGACAGTTCGATGTTGATCCTGTCAACCAACTACTGGACAGTTCGATGTTGATCCTGTCAACCAACTACTGGACAGTTCAATGTTGATCCTGTCAACTAACTACTGGACAGTTCGATGTTGATCCTGTCAACCAACTACTGGACAGTTCGATGTTGATCCTGTCAACCAACTACTGGACAGTTCGATGTTGATCCTGTCAACCAACTACTGGACAGTTCGATGTTGATCCTGTCAACCAACTACTGGACAGTTCGATGTTGATCCTGTCAACTAACTACTGGACAGTTCGATGTTGACCCTGTCAACTAACTACTGGACAGTTCGATGTTGATCCTGTCAACCAACTACTGGACAGTTCGATGTTGATCCTGTCAACCAACTACTGGAGAGTTCGATGTTGATCCTGTCAACCAACTACTGGAGAGTTCGATGTTGATCCTGTCAACCAACTACTGGACAGTTCGATGTTGATCCTGTCAACCAACTACTGGACAGTTCGATGTTGATCCTGTCAACCAACTACTGGACAGTTCGATGTTGATCCTGTCAACCAACTACTGGACAGTTCGATGTTGATCCTGTCAACCAACTACTGGACAGTTCGATGTTGATCCTGTCAACCAACTACTGGACAGTTCGATGTTGATCCTGTCAACCAACTACTGGACAGTTCGATGTTGATCCTGTCAACTAACTAATGAATAGTTCGATGTTGATTATAATCATCATTGACCTCTTTGGCTCAGGAGGTAATAGGTTTTGCGTCACGTAGTTTGTTCTGTGCTGAATGTCGTCACTTATTGTGGCGGTAATGGCCTATTCTGGAGTGGCAATCCTTGCCACAGTTGTTGCAGGTAAAACTGGAGACTGGAGCTGATAAATAGGATGTTCTATCTGCCATTTGCTCTCTCTTTTGCTGCCATATGTGATGCTGTTTTTCTTTCTGAGCCGTCCCTCATTGTCGCTCGCCATGCTTGCCTGTCTTTGGTCAGCCGCTCTTTCTATGTTCTTTGTCTATGCCGCATGAAGTTACATCATGCTTGCAGGTGTCAATGAAGCGTAAAAATGGGCGCCCATGCTGTCTAGTAACAGTTGCGAGTTGACCATATAGAATAGTGTTGATTATACCAACCAACTAATTAATATAAGTAGCGGGAACTTCTTCTTCCTTTCTCATCTCCCCTTGAAGCATAAAACATCAACAAATTTTCTCCAATCTGATCTGTCTTAAGCATGCCAGCTTAGTTCATCCAATGTCTTTCCAACCTCTTTTCTTTCTCTGTCTACAGTACGTCTATATGTCTGTCTTTTTTCCTCTACCTTTCTTACCTCCTGGATTCCATTTCAAAGCCACATGTGGATGTCTGGTCTTTTGCATTCTTAATGTATGTCAAAAACCACTCCCATCTGATCCTATTTATTTCCTCGTTGATATTGTAGATGCACGTCAGCCGGGTTATCTCAGTAACGTATATTCTTTGCTTCCCTCCCCACCACAAAAAATCAAAATTCTTCCCAGACATCTCTGCCCAAAGATTTCTGAGACTTGTCTTTATTTGTTTTTCAATGTCCCTGATGAAGGCAGTAAGACTTAGCGCACATTTGATTTGTATGTGTTGAGTGTAGTCGATGTCTTGTAAGTTGATGATCTCTATATGTTGTCCTATGATCTGAAGGCTGCAACTGCTATTCCAGATCTTGTATTGATTTCTTTCCTTACATTCCCATCTATGGTTACATTACTGCTTAACTCTTTCATCCGTCTGAACCGATCAGATCTTGTATTGATTTCTTTCCTTACATTCCCATCTATGGTTACATTACTGCTTAACTCTTTCATCCGTCTGAACCGATCAGATCTTGTATTGATTTCTTTCCTTACATTCCCATCTATGGTTACATTACTGCTTAACTCTTTCATCCGTCTGAACCGATCAGATCTTGTATTGATTTCTTTCCTTACATTCCCATCTATGGTTACATTACTGTTTAACTCTTTCATCCGTCTGAACCGATCAGATCTTGTATTGATTTCTTTCCTTACATTCCCATCTATGGCTACATTACTGCTTAACTCTTTCATCCGTCTGAACCGATCAGATCTTGTATTGATTTCTTTCCTTACATTCCCATCTATGGTTACATTACTGCTTAACTCTTTCATCCGTCTGAACCGATCAGATCTTGTATTGATTTCTTTCCTTACATTCCCATCTATGGCTACATTACTGCTTAACTCTTTCATCCGTCTGAACCGATCAGATCTTGTATTGATTTCTTTCCTTACATTCCCATCTATGGTTACATTACTGCTTAACTCTTTCGTCCGTCTGAACCGATACACTTGCTCGCTATAGTTTTTAAGATGACTTCAAGTCAGTCTACTGGATAATTTAGTATTTATAGAAAAATAAATACATCTGGGGATAACAAGAAAATGACGGAGTGAAAAGGTTAAATATTTGAACTGTCCACTTCCTGTATCGTTTCTCTTCTACCATTATTTTTCTTCTTCTTCTTCTTTCAATTGTCACCGAAGCACAGGTCTTTAACAAACTTCTTCCAGCTCTTCCTCTCTCTTGCCATACCTTCTAATTCTTTCATGTATTACCTATCCTTTTAATATCAGCCTCCAGCTCTCTTATCCATGTCTGTCTAGACCTTTCCCTACTCCTTTTTCCTTGCCAGTTCTAAAATAATGCCTTTCTTGCAATGCTTCGATCGGTCTTCTCAATGTATGTCCTATCCATCGCCAGCGTCTCTTCCTTAGCTCTTTCTCCACTGGTATCTGTTTAGTTCTTTCTCTGAGTTCCCCGTTCATAATCTTATCATACCATTTCAGTCCCTCTTTTCTACGTAAACATCCATTTATGAAGATCTGTAGTTTTCTGGTGGTTTCTTTTGTTGTCTGCCATGTTTCCGAGCCATAGAACAGTAATGACTTCACATTTGATTGAAAGACTTTCTACCATAATATCTTCTGTATTTTTTTACATTTATCTCGTTCTTTGTAGCGGGAAAAGCAAATTTAAATAAAAAAGATAAGATTAATAGAGAAAGAAAGATTAGTTTGTCATAATTCACCAGCCGTACAGGATTCATCATATCTGAGCTTCTACGTGGAGATGACACATGATCTGTTTTGAAGGCAATCAGTGATCTGAGAAACACAATTATTTCGTTACTGGATCTCCTTCCGGTCGTACTAGCAGGACTCTTGTAGTTTTTATATGTTATTTCTAAAGATCAATATGGTCACACGCTGGAAATCCAATTTGAAAAAATAACACTTTTTCATTATCTGTGTCCCTCTCATTGACACAGTTTCTGTAGAAGGAACTTCTTCTTCTCGAACATTTCATATCGACCACTTATTAAACCAATTTTTTGGATTTGTATGTGATCTGAGCCTAAGAACGAGTGTACATTGTGCCAGTTATGCACTAAAAGTAGGCCAGTACATCCGATTTCTGCGACGCTTTTACTTACTAGGGTAGATTCCTTATGCCCCTACCTCAGCAGCCTCTTACGACATGCCTTGTAGGTCGCGGTGTTACTATTCTCTGCTCCCCTTGCGAACTCTGGCAACATACGGTCGTGTAGAAAGAACGAATTCTCAAGTTCCTTTTTTTAAAACCTTCCATGATAAACTTCTGACTTTTATGTAGACCAACATCTCAAATTCGCCGAGTCTGTTCTACAAGAGTATTTTGCTTCCAAAGAACTCTGTACGTTACCCTCCTGAAGCTAACTCTACATTACTCCATCTAGTTATTATATGTTCGTTTTTAAAGATCAATATGGTCACACGCTGGTAATCCAATTTAAACAAAATAATTCTTTTTTTTTATTATCTGTGTCCCTCTCACTGACACGGTTTCTGTAGAAGGAACGAATTCTAAATTTCGTTTTTAAACCTTCTAAGATCTTCTTCTTTCCTTTCGTTCTTTACGACCAACTGTAATCACTCTTTGTGATATGTTTGATCTTTGCCAAGAACGTGTATACGTTGCACATTGGTTTTATAGGCCCCTAAATGCATAGACTTCTATACGTTTAAGACATGTGCATCCGATTTCAGCCAAACCTCCTTAGTCGCCTCATACACGGTAACAGTGGTTATATTCTTGACACCCCAAATTTGGGCCTCGGTAACCACTCGGGCGACACCTTCTATGATAAACTTGATGCTAGTCTTGGACAATAAACAAATAGATGGAAAAATCTCTGAGGTAGTTGTTGTTTCATAGAAGAATGATGAGAATCCAATGGACTGAAAATGATTAATGTTAAGGTGATGAATGAGGTCAAGACATAGAGAAAGCTTATCATCAATGTAAGACAGAGACAGTCATCATTTTTCGGACATGTGATGAGAAGGGGAGGTTTAGAACACGTAACCGGTAAAATCGAGGGGGAACCGAGACAGAACAAGGCAGGAGAGAAACTGTCGGATATCCTGACCACATGGCACGGAAGAGCGTCAACATCTGAGATGATAGCAAACACCAGGGACAGAGATTTGTGGAGATCCATGGTCGACTACGCCAGCCGGCACGGTACCTGATGATGATGGCAAACTTCTGACTCTTCTGTAGATCAACATTTTGAAAGCGTCGAGTCTGTTAAAGTATTTTGCTTCCAAAGTACTCCATATGCTTCCCACCTGGGTCGATAGGGATATTTGTCAAATGATACCTGATTTCAAGGTAGGTAAGATCGATTTCCTAGTCTTATCGAAACCGGACGATAAAACATAGGTCTCGTGTTCAAGTTGAGTTCGTTAAGGGAACCTATGGCAGTTAAAAAATCAATAAGTATAAGCTGCGAAGCCACCGTCCGATCAAAATTCATTAAAAATAAACATTTATGTAAAAACTGA
The DNA here is from genome assembly GCA_020796225.1 of Arion vulgaris. Lineage (NCBI taxonomy): Eukaryota > Metazoa > Mollusca > Gastropoda > Stylommatophora > Arionidae > Arion > Arion vulgaris. The sequence goes on from CM036766.1 coordinate 18,608,676, forward strand.
CACCATCTTTGAAATTACATTGAAGACCGTATGTGCTACAGAGCTTGTGCAATGTCGATGAAATATTTATATGTAAAAATACATCGAAAAGCATAAACCTTATTCACCGAAGTACATTGATGATGGTCCAATCAATCAATCAATCAATCAGCTTATTCTGCCATTGTAATTTCTCAATTCATCTATTTATATATCCGAATAGTAAAACTAACACAATAAGGAGTTATATATACACTTCCCACCCCTACTCATCTTCTCCTTCTCTTACCTACCCTTAAGCAAAACGCATCAACAAATCTTTTCCAACCAGATCTGTCTTGAGCAAACCAACTTAGTTCATTTTAGGTCTTTCCCATCTTTTCTTTTTCTCTGTCTACAATTCTTCTCCATGTTTCTCTAGGTCGACCCCTTCTTTTCTTGCCTCCCGGATTCCAGTTTACAGCCACATGTGGATGTCTGGTCTTCTTGATTCTTAATATATCTTCCTCCCCGCCCCCCATCCCTTCCCCAGCTGCTGAGCCGTATAGTGCAGACTTGAACGTTTTCATATTCTTGGCAAGGTAGGATGACTACACATAAAGGGTGTAAAACCGAAAGATTGACTTCATTCCAAAGGGTTTTACCCTATAGTCATCGGCTTTCTCCACAAAAGTGACACTCCTTCTGCCGAGAGTATTGCACAAAGCACAAACTCTTTAGCTCGGGCAACAATCTTGGCCCTGGTGGTCGGAGAAAAATTTTCAGAACGAGAACAGAACGACACGATCCGGATTGGAACCTACCACCTTCGAAACGCAAGGCAATGGTTTAACCACTTAACCACAGTTGTTCTTGTGCAAGATTTTGACAATTTTAGCAGGTAGACGCATAGAATATAAAAATACTATTCAGTTTATAATACACAGAACTAGTTATGTGTAGCAATTGTCTCTGTTCCTATATCAAACATATACAAAAATAATGTAATTTAGTTCAGTCAGACATGACTATATTTATTCCTTTAAAGTTACTTAACCAATTGTCAAAGTCTGAGAAGTATCAATTTTCTCTCCATTTGTTCATCTTTTGATGTTTAAATTAGAAACTTTCTCAAATGCACTAGCGCAAATTGCCTTAAATTATAGAATCTAGCTATGTCGTAATTATAGCACGCAGTGATGTCTTAGAATATAGCATGTAGTGATGTCTTAAATTAGTGAATGTAGTGATGACGTAATTATAGCACGCAGTGATAGAATATAGCATGTAGTGATGTCTTAAATTATAGCACTTTTAAAATAAAATAAAATTTCTCGCAGCCTTTTCAGACCTTAGGGTATGAAGTGCCTGTTACTTCATATTCATCCTTATTGTGCAGGGGGTAGGAGGGCCAATTCCTGTCCTCACATGTAGAACGTCGAGTGTGGGATTGAACCCCCGACCTTCTTGAGTCCTAGTCGATAGACAAACGCTTACGTATTAGGCTAATCCGCCCCTATAGTAAGTAGTGATGTCTTCATTTATAAACTGGTGTCTGCGCAGAATAGAGGGAATAAGATGGTATGATAGGGTCACAAATGAGGAACTTATGGAGAGAACAAAACAGATTCCAGTGAACGAACAGGTTAAAAAGACGCTGGCGCTGGATAGGACACACTTTGCGAAAACCGGAGGGAATATAACAAGAAGGGTCCTTGCCTGAACCCGCAGGGACAGCGAAAGAAGGGGAGGCCGAGAAATACACGGAGACGAGATTTGGAGGCGGAGATCAACAATATAAAGAAGAGCTGGAGGGCTGCAGGAGATAGCTAGAGATAGGAAGACTTGGCATGAGTTGGTTGAGGGCCTATGCCCCAACCCGGGGTAAAAGGCAAAGAGAGAGAGAGAGAGTGCTAGAGTATATTAAAAGCAGATTTGCCTTGATTTATAGAAAATGTAGTGTTTTCTAATTCAGAGAATATGTTTGCTGTCTTAATTTGTTTGTAACTGCTTCTGCTTCTTCTTCTTGAATTTGCCCTCTATGAATTCAGGCGTAGTCTTCTTCGTCTTCTTCATCGAACGCTCCATATCGACCACTTGTTAACCCTTCTTTGTGATTTGTATGGGATCCGAGCCTAAGAGCAATTGTACGTTGTGTCAGTTAAGCGCCTACAAGTAGATTTCTGCGACGCTTTTTATTTACTAGGGTAGCTTCCCTAGGCCACTACCTTCTTCTTCTTCATTTTCTTGTTCGCTCGCTATGAACTCAGGTGTAGTCAGGGCATCCGGTATGGTGCATCTTGTTCGCTCGCTATGAATTCAGGTGTAGTCAGGGCATCCGGTATGGTGCATCTTGTTCGCTCGCTATGAATTCAGGTGTAGTCAGGGCATCCGGTATGGTGCATCTTGTTCGCTCGCTATGAATTCAGGTGTAGTCAGGGCATCCGGTATGGTGCATCTTGTTCGCTCGATCTGAATTCAGGTGTAGTCAGGGCATCCGGTATGGTGCATCTTGTTCGCTCGCTATGAATTCAGGTGTAGTCAGGGCATCCGGTATGGTGCATCTTGTTCGCTCGCTATGAATTCAGGTGTAGTCAGGGCATCCGGTATGGTGCATCTTGTTCGCTCGCTATGAATTCATGTGTAGTCAGGGCATCCGGTATGGTGCATCTGACTAATTTTTGCGTGAAGGCTTGTTTTCCATATCATAAGTGTCACTCGCCATTCAGGCGAGCCTTCTCCGACTTCAGAGGTTGGCCCCTACCTCAGTCGCCTCTAACTACATACCTTGTAGGTCGCAGTGTTACTATTCTTTGTTCTCCTTGAGGGCCCCGGCACCACACAGGCACAAGCGTAGTCATGGCGCCTGGTATGACGCTTCTGACTGATTTTTGTTTGACGGCTTTCTTTTCTCTTTATCACTGTCCCTCGCCTTTTCCGACTTCAAAGGTACTTATAGTAACTATAGCATTGTCTTCATTTGTAGCAAATAAGCTCAGCAATCTGTACTATGGTATGAGAAGAGAACGTTTTCTGCATACAGTCTCAACAGACAAATTGGATTGAGAAAGAGACAAAGAATGATTTGGAGTGGGAATAATGACAGCTTAATTTCACGGCATGGAAAGTTGTCAACAACACATCTGATAAAAAGTAATGGTGAAATCTGCTGACTCCTATCTGATAAGAAGCAATGGTGAAATCTGCTGACTCCCATCTGATAAGAAGTAATGGTGAAATCTGCTGACTCCCATCTGATAAGAAGTAATGGTGAAATCTGCTGACTCCCATCTGATAAGAAGTAATGGTGAAATCTGCTGACTCCCATCAGATAAGAAGCAATGGTGAAATCTGCTGACTCCCATCTGATAAGAAGCAATGGTGAAATCTGCTGACTCCCATCTGATAAGAAGCAATAGTGAAATCTGCTGACTCCCATCTGATAAGAAGTAATGGTGAAATCTGCTGACTCCCATCTGATAAGAAGTAATGGTGAAATCTGCTGACTCCCATCTGATAAGAAGTAATGGTGAAATCTGCTGACTCCCATCTGATAAGAAGTAATGGTGAAATCTGCTGACTCCCATCTGATAAGAAGTAATGGTGAAATCTGCTGACTCCCATCTGATAAGAAGTAATGGTGAAATCTGCTGACTCCCATCTGATAAGAAGTAATGGTGAAATCTGCTGACTCCCATCTGATAAGAAGTAATGGTGAAATCTGCTGACTCCCATCAGATAAGAAGCAATGGTGAAATCTGCTGACTCCCATCTGATAAGAAGCAATGGTGAAATCTGCTGACTCCCATCTGATAAGAAGTAATGGTGAAATCTGCTGACTCCCATCTGATAAGAAGTAATGGTGAAATCTGCTGACTCCATCTGTAGAAGTAATGGTGAAATCTGCTGACTCCATCTGATAGAAGTAATGGTGAAATCTGCTGACTCCCATCTGATAAGAAGTAATGGTGAAATCTGCTGACTCCCATCTGATAAGAAGTAATGGTGAAATCTGCTGACCCCATCTGATAGAAGTAATGGTGAAATCTGCTGACTCCCATCTGATAAGAAGTAATGGTGAACATCTGACTCCCATCTGATAAGAAGTAATGGTGAAATCTGCTGACTCCATCTGATAGAAGTAATGGTGAAATCTGCTGACTCCCATCTGATAAGAAGTAATGGTGAAATCTGCTGACTCCCATCTGATAAGAAGCAATGGTGAAATCTGCTGACTCCCATCTGATAAGAAGCAATGGTGAAATCTGCTGACTCCCATCTGATAAGAAGTAATGGTGAAATCTGCTGACTCCCATCTGATAAGAAGTAATGGTGAAATCTGCTGACTCCCATCTGATAAGAAGTAATGGTGAAATCTGCTGACTCCCATCTGATAAGAAGTAATGGTGAAATCTGCTGACTCCCATCTGATAAGAAGTAATGGTGAAATCTGCTGACTCCCATCTGATAAGAAGTAATGGTGAAATCTGCTGACTCCCATCTGATAAGAAGTAATGGTGAAATCTGCTGACTCCCATCTGATAAGAAGAATGGTGAAATCTCTGACTCCATCTGATAAGAAGTAATTGAAATCTGTGACATCATGAAACGGAATGATAGATTAAGACGAAGCATTATGTAAGAATAAATCATTAAAGGAACCGAGCACCCTGGGGACGCCTGAGTGTTTCAAATCAAATCTATTCATTTTAAGAGAAATAGATCAGACAGTGACATACTTATTCAAGTTCTCAGAGCTTAGATGGCACATTCTCAGAGCTTAGATGGCACCTGTCTTCATAAAGTGATATGTACTGTTATCAACAGTATGTCGCTATGGTTACTCTACTGGTGTCTAAGTGTAAACAGGCTGACGCTCTGCCACTATATTGGGAAAAAGAGGGGTGGGATCAGCCAATTGATAAAGGTGACATTCTGAACATCCTCATAGAGAGTAGCCACAAAATTGACTTTTATCTAAATCAATCCACGTCAACAGACCGATTGCAAGAGCTGGACTGAAGATTGAGTGGCCAGAAAGCAACACAACACTGAATGAGAAGCTCACATTAATCAACAGCGAACTGGTGCTGTTAGTCCTCTGGACTCTGTTGGAGGTATTGTGATGGAGCTCGGAGCACCTATGAGCGTGTCCGGGAGCAATTAAGATACTTCAAACTGAAACTCAACTGTAAAATGTCACTTATATATTTTGTTCTTGTAGAACACTATTCGCCATACTCATTACTAATTATTACTGATAATGTTGTTGGCCAACTCATTATTATGCTAATGTTGTTGGTCAACTAATTATTACTGCTAATATTGTTGGTCAACTCATTATTACTGCTAATATTGTTGGTCAACTAATTATTAATACTAATGTTGTTGGTCAACTCATTATTACTGCTAATATTGTTGGTCAACTAATTATTAATACTAATGTTGTTGGTCAACTAATTATTACTGCTAATATTGTTGGTCAACTCATTATTACTGCTAATGTTGTTGGTCAACTCATTATTACTGCTTCTCGCCCGTGTGGTGCCGGAGCCCGCAGGGAAGTAAAGAATAGTAAGACTGTGACCTACATGGCATGTCTAGTTCGTTCCAAAATTCGTGATCACACTAAGGTTTTAATTTATACGAAATCTACCTGATGGACAAAAGTAATTTTTTGCATGCAGTCTTATATACCTCAACGACCTTACGAATTTATGTTTAACTAATTGATAGGTACCTTAGTTGATGCAAAAACGTTTTGTGTTATATAATTTTGCATAAGCACAACAAAATGATAACCAAAGTTTAGAATTTACAGTAATACACAAAATGGTGGCTAATGTTTGCAAAGGCATATTCCTATTACATATTATAAAAGAAAGGTCACATAGTGAACAAATGATACCTTCCACTTCTATAAATGAAAGTAAATGTTGCGTACATACGCCAATGACAGTCGGTAGGAAACATTGTGAACTGATTAATTGCACGGAATTCCCGATTTTCCCGTGCACTGAATTGCATGTGGAGCACATAAATGCTTAGTTATAGACAAACTTGACAATCGTACTTAAAACTTCGACAAGTTTACCAAATCAACATCGCTTTTATTTTATTAATAACATATAATAAAAATCTTACAGAACTAAATGTTTGGGTGAGCAAAAAATATTTTTGAAAGGTCGCCACTGTTACCTACATCAAACTGTAAAAATCAAGAATTTATGTCAAGTGGACGATTTTATATCGGTCATCGGTCGGTAAAGATGATCACGAATTTTGGAACGAACCATAGTTTCAGATCACATACAAATCACACAGAGTGGTTAACAAGTGATCGATATGGAGCGATCGAAGAATAAGAAAAATGACTGCTTATGATGTGCTGGATTAAAGAAACATAAAAGCGGCAAAGAATTACATCAATCGACTGTTCACACGTCCCAACCAGACAGCACAATTACAAGCCCACGAAATGAAGAATTAAAAAATTAATGGCATAATCTGAGGAGGGAATAGATCCCCTTCAATTTTGGTAATGACTTCAGGACCGTGTTCAGCCAGTCGTTTTAATCATTTCTACTTGACTAGGCTCACAAATAGAATCTGACTGTCTGTTTGGGACATGTCACAGAAGCCGTACATTACAGTTGAGTAAGTTGATGTTTTGTTTCTTATGTACGGAAATAACGCATCTGTAAGCAAAGGCACGAGATTTCAAAATAAGAACGAGTCTTTTGGGATTAAATTACAGCAAGTAAGCCAACAAACATTTTTTTTTTAAATTGCTTCTTGCGAAGAATTCAGTATAACCAAGATTTGTAACGAAAAAACTAAGGAAGAAGGCAACGGGACAGTTTTATAGCGGGGGCTGACCATTAACTTCGGATATGCTTGCATCGGAAGCATCGATTGTTGAGGAATTTAGGATGGATATGGGGGATGTTCTTTGGTCTCTTGGTGACCTACTGTTGGATGAGGACATTCAAATTTACGTTGAATAATTCCAGCGATTTAGATAGTAACACGTTGTACAAGTAGAACTGGATGCTTGAGGAGCAGGGCGAAGAGTGTGTTTAACCAGCGAGCCACAAGAACCATCAGTATGCATACCTACGAAATCTGAGGAGACTGAGCACCTATAGGTTGCTTGGAGTGCTGTAACATCAGTTCAGTAACCAATGACCAATAACTATGTGATGGTTCCGATGCTCGGCCTGGAGTGCTGTGACATCAGTTCAGTAACCAATGACCAATAACTATGTCATGGCTCCGATGCTCTTTGCTCTGACTTTCTCTAACCCATGCCGACTCACTTCATATGGTGCAGAGTTTATCCATCTCCCTTACGATGGTTTCGATCCTCGCTGTTCTGGCATCCTCTCACCTAACTAGCTTCAACACCCCCGAATTTACTCCTTTCCCTTAGATTTGACTCCGACCTCCTCTGAACTGACATCGTACCATCTTATAACCGAAACTCGAACTGAACCACACACACAAAGAAGATAGTTTTTTGCTTCCCAGATTCAATCTTTTCCCCTTAAAACAGAATCAATCTCTAACTAAGGGGCTGGTATTCTCCTGTCAGTCTTCTATTTCCCATTCCACTCCTGCCAGTCACTTCTGGGACAATTACATATTGCTCATTTTTTTGTTCTTCTACGTGTCTCTTTCTTGTTTCCTCTTAGAATTTCCCTTTTCCATTTTTGTGGACAGAAAAATATCCTTATGTCAGAAATGACTGAAGAAGATTGGTCGATGTAAACCGATGATATAAACCTCGCATCTTATTATCATTGCACCGAGCCAACACATCATGATGTTCTTGAGCCTCGTTGTTTGTTTGTTTGTTTGTTTGAGCAATGACAGCCTTTGTCTGTAGATTTTGTTTACTTGATAACATTATTTTACAATTCAGCTGACCCTTCTTCTTGATCGTATTTGTTACAGTTCAGCTGTGATGACAGTTCAGCTGACCCTTCTTCTTGATCGTATTTGTTAATTGATAAGACTATCATCACTGCATTTCGGTGAGTAATCATGTGTGTTTCGATCTCTTTCTTACATAGGAGATTTCAGCCTCAATGAACGAACTCCGTAGCACCGGCCAGGGTCCCCGATGTAATTTTGAAGATGGTGAAGATATTTTGTTGGAATTTTAATTTTAATCTTTTTTTTTCTAATGAATTTTGTCTGGGCAGCGGCTTTCCAGCTTGCTCTTCTTGATTTTGAACAGAAAATGGTTCTTTTGCGTGTTCAAATTGAACACGTTACCTCCGTTTTATTGTCAGTCTCCGATAGGACTAGGAGCTCCATCTCATGTACACTGAGATCAGGGATCTCTAGAAAAACATCCCGAATGCTCTATGATCGAGCGAACAGAATAGATTTGGCACGACAGGCAAGCACCTAACCTGTACGCCACGGAGACGCCTAGACTTGTTATTTAATCATGGCTTCTCTCTCAATGTGTTATAATAATATTACTACTATTGTATCGCCCCTGTGGTGCCGGGGCCCTCAAGGAAGCAAAGAATAGTACCCTGCAACTAAAGGCATGACGTAAGAGGCGACAGATGTAGGCCCTAGAGATGCTACTCTAGTAAATAAAAAGCAGAAATCGGATGTGCTGGCCTACTTGTAGGTGCATAAATGGCGCAACGAACAATCGCTCTTGGGCTCAGATCACATACAGATCACACAGAGTGAATGACAGGTGCTCAATATGGAGCGTTCGAAGAAGAAGAAGAAGACTACGATTGTCATGTAGTCGGGTGTCTCAATGGCGAAGTGGTTAAGGCGTTTGCTGGCGTTCTGAATGTTGTCGGTTCGAATCAAGAGTCACATGTGCAATTTTTTCCCGAAGATCCATAGTACTGTTGTTGGAGCTACGGGGTTCGTAATTTTGCAAGAGGGACGGATCCATCAAAGGAAACCCGGTGCAATAAAGTGAATCCGTGACCTTTTGACCCTTTAACTACTATTGTAATCGCCGGTGTGTTGTCTGGGGCACACAATAGAAGCACCAAATAGTAACACTGCTACCTACAAGACATATCGTATGAGTCGTCGACGGTAGAGTTTGCCTTGGGACTGGCTTCCAGAGATCACTGATCTTAGTGTAGGGTTTGGCTTGGGGCTGGCTTGCAGAGATCACTGATCTCAGTGTAGGGTTTGGCTTGGGGCTGGCTTGCAGAGATCACTGATCTTAGTGTAGGGTTTGGCTTGGGGCTGGCTTCAGAGATCACTGGGATCTCAGTGTAGGGTTTGGCTTGGGGCTGGCTTCCAGAGATCACTGATCTTAGTGTAGGGTTTGGCTTGGGGCTGGCTTCCAGAGATCACTGATCTTAGTGTAGGGTTTGGCTTGGGGCTGGCTTCCAGAGATCACTGATCTTAGTGTAGGGTTTGGCTTGGGGCTGGCTTCCAGAGATCACCGATCTTAGTGTAGGGTTTGCCTTGGGGCTGGCTTCCAGAGATCATTGATCTTAGTGTAGGGTTTGCCTTGGGGCTGGCTTCCAGAGATCATTGATCTCAGTGTAGGTGAGATCGAGTTCTTATTTCTCACGTAAAAGAACCCATGGCAGTTGAAAATCGAGAAGAGCAGGCTGGAAAGCCGCTTCCCGAAAAAAAATTCAGTAGAAGAGATTAAAAAGAAAATACCTACAAAAATATCTCCACCATCTTCAAAATTACATCGGCGGTGCTACGGAGTTCGTGCATTGCAGCTGAGATCTTCATATGTAAGAAATAGATCGGAGCACACATTGCTATTCACCGAAGTGCAATAATGATGGTCCTATCAATCAATCAATCAATCAATCACTTCTCATCTGGCTTCCAGTAGAAAAGTTTAGCTTCAAAATCCAACCAATCATGACTTGGCGAGGGTTGGATGAAGACGTATGTCTCAGTCGTAGTGGAAAAAAACACAAGTGAGAAGAGAGAAATATATAATCAGAGAGAGAGAAAGAGAGAGGGACTACTATTATATTAAGCTTTACAAAACATGAAGATTGTTTGCAAGGGAACATACAATATTCTGTTACAAACAGCTGTCAGACATATATAAATGTATATACATGTATTGCTTCCTCCCTTTGGCTATGTAACCCTCGCATACATTCACCCTCCTGGTTTACCTATATTTCTGTCTCTATCATGTATAAACGCCTTTGATCTCGGCACATCCACTGAAAGATATACCAATGTTTGCTGTCAACATTTATAAACCAAAATAAGTACGGCGCCACTTAAACACGCTTCAAACACTCTTAAACACGCTTCAAACACTCTCAAAATGGTTAACGATCTGATAACTACTAAGAAATACAAACTTTCTGCAGTAAAAAAAAAAGACATCACACGATATTTAAACACGTCTACGACCCTTTATAAGCCTTTTCAACCCATTTACGACATGCTTTGTACTCGTCAACACTAATAGTCCTCTTTCACGTAACATCAGTTTTGTGCTGACATGATGAGAGAGAAAAAAACCGAATCTTCTTCATCTTCCTTTCTTCGTCTTTTTTTTATCGTCTTCTTAAATTCTTCTTCTTCGAAAGCTCCATATCGACCACGTGTTAACCATTCTTTGTGATTTGTATGTGATCTTATCATAAGAGAGATTGTACGTTGTGCCAGTTATGCACCTACAAGTAGGCCAGCTCATCCGCTTTCTGCTTTTTATTTACTAGAGTAGCTTCCCTAGGCCACTACCTCAGTCGACTCATACGACAAGCCTTGTTGGTCGCAGTGGTACTATTCTTTGCATCCCTTGCAAGCCCCAGCAAAACACGGTCGAACGTCTTCTTAAATAATCTAGCGATGTTTGGGATTTGTCCTTTGGTTTAATGCCATTTGTTGTACATATCAATAAAGAACTGTTGTGTCTGTAGATTTTCTATCAACTCCGGATAGAAGAAATAATTTGACTGCCATGGCAATGTGAACGAAGGAGCTCCTTCGGCCCCTGAAGTTGGAAATGGCACATCAGTATGGCGGGGGGACACTGATATTAGGGAAATGAGGTTTCCACCCCAAAATCAGTCAGAATCGCAAGACCAGACACCCTGACCACACCATAATTCATAGCGGGCTAACGCAAGAAGAAGGAGAAAGGGCTCTCTGTACTGTTGAATGCAACATCAACCCATTTAGGGTTCGTTGTGCTCATTCCCCACCACAAGTTTCCCTGCTGGTTAGGCCGAGTTCTAGAACACTTTAAACATGTGTCCAAATGTTTCAAACAAGAGTATGGTCACTGCACTTTTAAGATGGGTGTCAGTTATAAGAAAACTGTTCCTGTTGGTTCTCTCTATCCTCAGGTCTAGCCAATATTACTCTGACCTTTCTCCAGCAACAGAGGGTGCATACATATTGTCTAACATCACAGATGGTGCATACATATTGTCCAACACCACAGAGGGTGCATACATATTGTCCAACCACACAGAGGGTGCATACATATTCTCCAACCACAGTGTACATACACATTATCTAACCACAGAGTGTACATTCATATTGTACAACCACAGAGTGTACATACATATTGTACAACCACAGAGTGGTGCATATTGGTTATTGGTTACTAAACTGATGTTATTGCACTCCGGGCAGACCTATAGGTGCTCAGTCTCCCCAACAGATATCGAAGAGTATGCATACTGATGGTTCCAGAGGCTCGCTGATTAAACCCACTCCTCACTCTGCCCCTCAGACATCCAGTTCTACTTGTACAACGGGTAACTCCAAACTGCTGAAATCGCTTTGTTATAGTGTCCTCATCCAACAGGCAGTCGGAAAGAGACCGAAGAACATCCCCTTATCCATCTTTAACTCCCCAACAATCGATGATATTGATGCAAGCCATCCGCTCTCTCATTCCCGCAAACACCCGCAGGCCCAAAACAGTAGATCCCCGTAAACCTTTGGAGGTTGCAAACTTCTATAAACGACGTCCACTCATACCGAAACCTGCTCTTTTGGATCTTGTGAAGCATCAACTGAAAATCAGATATAACAATTACAAAGGGTGCATATACACTCTCCAGTAGCACAAACTGTAAATGTGACCTACTTGTAGCAATAATTTCAGCTTCATGTTTTAACTTTCCCTTACATCCTCCCATCCCCCACTCTCCTCAAGTCGTGATGCCATTAACCAGGATTTTGCCAAATTAAAAATACTAATAATGTGTAATCATTGAATTGCGTTTAGCAGCAGTCCATCTGTACAAACATGTGTACTACTTCTTCACCTTTCTACTCCCAACGGAGCACATGTCTTCAACAAACTTCTTCCAGCTCTTCCTCTCTCCTGCCATCCCATCCAATTCTTTCCATGCTTTATCTATCCTTTTCTTCTTCATCTTCTTTACGTTCGTTCTTTACGACCAATTTTAATCACTCTTTGTGATATGTTTGATCTTTGCCAAGAACGTGTATACGTTGCACATTGGTTTGGTAGGCCCCTAAACGCATAGACTTCTACACGTTTAGGACACGTGCATCCGATTTCAGGCAAACCGTCTTAGTCGTCTCTTACGACATGCGTGGCAGGTAACAGTGGTTCTATTCTTTATACCCCAAATTTGGACTTCGGTAACCACTCGGGCGATCTATCCTTTAAACATCAACCTCTAGTCATGCATCCTCCAGTCTCTTCTTCATGTATTACTAAGCCTTCTCCTACAAACAAGTGTACTATTGGACAATATTTCCTTGTTATTGACGGTCTGTTTAGGGTTAACAGTACAGATGTATTTTGTTTTCCTTTTGTTGGGTTTGTTTAGGGTTAACACACTAAGTTTATTTACCATTGCCATTTTTGGATCTCTCTAGCGAAACATTTGCTTTGCGTTCTGAAGGTTGTGAGTTAAAATCTACATTTGCTTTGCGTTCTGAAGGTTGTGAGTTAAAATCTACATTTGCTTTACGTTCTGAAGGTTGTGAGTTAAAATCTACATTTGCTTTACGTTCTGAAGGTTGTGAGTTAAAATCTACATTTGCTTTGCGTTCTGAAGGTTGTGAGTTAAAATCTACATTTTCTTTGCGTTCTGAAGGTTGTGAGTTAAAATCTACATTTGCTTTGCGTTCTGAAGGTTGTGAGTTAAAATCTACATTTGCTTTCGTTCTGACGGTTGTGAGTTAAAATCTACATTTGCTTTACGTTCTGAAGGTTGTGAGTTAAAATCTACATTTGCTTTGCGTTCTGAAGGTTGTGAGTTAAAATCTACATTTGCTTTACGTTCTGAAGGTTGTGAGTTAAAATCTAGATTGCTTTACGTTCTGAAGGTTGTGAGTTAAAATCTAGATTGCTTTACGTTCTGAAGGTTATGAGTTAAAATCTAGATTGTGTCGCTTAGTTCACAAGTGTATTTTCTCAGAGATATCTAGGATTTTTAGGAGCTACGGAGTTCGTGCTTTGTGCAACACCCACTGCAAGAAACTTGCTTCTTCTTTATTCTTCTTCGACGAACGCTCCATATCGACCACCTGTCAACCACTGTGTGCGGTTTTATGTGATCTGAGCCTATCAGCGATTGTAGGTTGTGCCAGTTATACACCTACAAGTAGGCCAGCACATCCGATTTCTGTTTTTTATTTACTAGGGTAGTATCCCTAAGGCCTATATAAGTCGCTTCTTACGACATGCATTGTAGATCACAGTGGTACTATTATTTGCTTCCCTTGCGGGCCCCGCCACCACACGAGCGAAGAGACGAGCAATTTCTGCCCAAATGGGAGGAAACCCGGTGCAATGAAGTCAATTCTTCACTATCAGACCCTTTAGAGATCAAATCTATATTTTAACCAAAATAAATTTGTTAGAGAAACAGCAATGAAAGGTTGACCTAGTGTTGGTAACCATTTTAAAACTACATTCAATTAGAAGACCAGCTAAAAACATAAATGTAAATGGTAGTGGTTCTTCTTTTTCTTTCGATTAGCCGCTACCAATTCAGTCGTAGTCAGTACGCCTGGTATAGCGCTTCTGTCTGATTTTTGCGTTGAGGTCTGCTTTTCTTTTTATCAGTGTTCCCAGCCATACAGGCGTGTCTTCTCCGACTTCAGAGGTAAATGTTAATGAAAAGCTTTAGGAAGGGAATGAAATAATAGAAGAAAGAGGCGTTTGTCTCGTAGCCCTCAGGGAGGTATCGAAAGGTCATGAACACAAAGAACACAGGTTGATAACCTTTGATAACTAATGATTCAAACTTTGAAACAGTCATAAAGTGAGTTCGTAATTGATAAATGGAAAACTGGTTAGAGACATTGTCTGCGCACTCAGTACGTCTCCGTATGTTGTCCATCACCGTCAGAGCGAGATTAATGTTTCCACGCCATAGACTTAACAGACTTGCTCACGCTTCTATTTCGAATTCAAGCCCTAACATCTCATAATTAAAATATATGAGGTACTAGCAGTATGTACTCGTTCTTCGCACGAGGATGTATAGGTCCCAAACAGTGCGAGACTAAGCATATTAAAGATTCATGCTCCGTCCGTCCGTCCCCCGCATAACTTCAACATCGGCTGCTTTCCCATTAGTAACAATGTTTTCTATTGCTACATCGATTAAACAAAATAATATCGTGATAAAAGCGAGCATTGAGTAGCGGTAAAACAGTCAAACTAAGAAAGATTGTCATGTGGGAAAGCTGGTAAAACAGTCAAACGAAGAAAGATTGTCATGTGGGAAAGCAGGTAAAACAGTCAAACTAAGAAAGATTGTCATGTGGGAAAGCAGGTAAAACAGTCAAACTAAGAAAGATTGTCATGTGGGAAAGCAGGTAAAACAGTCAAACTAAGAAAGATTGTCATGGGAAGCTGGTAAAACAGTCAAACGAAGAAAGATTGTCATGGAAAGCAGGTAAAACAGTTAAACTAAGAAAGAAAGAAGGGAAAGCTTCAATACCAACAATAATTGAAATGATTATAAACTTATCGAATAGTGACCAGATGTGTTAACATAGGAATAGATAATAACAGAATAAACACTACTAACGTCATTGGGAAGGGAGGGAAGGGAGGAGGGGTTGTGGGAATACGAAAGGTCAAATATTTGCGTACCATGTGGCTGGCAATGCTTCCGGGTGAAATATTCAAATCCAAAGAGAGGCTAAACAACATGGATACACTTTTTCGGTGTGTTTAATTTTTCATTACAATTTTTTTACGTTTGTATTTAAGATATAAGAACGAACCAATAGTCCAGTTTTATAATTTTTACATATTTCCATCTATAAAAGCTACCATCTTGTTAAATTTCAAGTCCGTATGATGCCCAGATATCTTCCATTAAAGTCAACAGACATATATACATATTAATTTCAACTTTACCTATATATATATATATATATATGTAGCACCATATTAGAATTAGAATATAAGTGTATCAAAGGTCTATTCGGGAGCTCTGTGACGTAGAGGCTAGATGCTCGCTACTCGTTCGAAAGGTACTCGTTTCGCTCCATCGTGGAGTCATCAGGATATTTTCCCAGAAATCCCTGATCTCAGTGTGAGATCGATTTTCTAGTCCTATCGGAGACGGACGATAAAACATAGGTCCCGTGTTCAAGTTGAGCACGTAAAAGAGCCATTAGCAGTTCAAAATCGAGAAGAGCAGTCTGGAAAAACGATGCCTTGGTAAAATTCATAAGAGAAAAAAATTCCTACAAATATTTTTAACATCATCAAAATTACACCGGGGACCCTCACCGGTGCTACGGAGTTCGAGCACTGCAGCTGAGATCTCCCTGTGTAAGAAAGATATCAGAGCATGCATGGTTACCTACCGAAGGGCAATGATGATGGTCCATCAATCAATCCATCAATGAATCGATGTCAAAACTATCTGGGCCAAGGATAGAGAGATATGGAGAGATGTGATCGCCTACGCCGGCGGGCATGGCACTTCATTGATTGAGTGATTTATAAATGTTGAGCAGTCTAGCTAATGTGACTCTTTTTTAAAGCAATGAAATAAAACCGTTATACCAGAATATTATTTTTTTTAAATACCAAAACTTCACACATTAAAGCTTTGTTAAGTTGTACGAGGGCAAGTTAATAAGTAAGTCACACAGTCTGTGGGATGGCAGGTAAATGTAGTTAGTGTTTTCTAATGGTGTCATTATGTGACAGCAACATCGAACTTTATAGTCCCGTTCGTCAGGTGGCATTAGGTGTCTCATGCGCATGCAAAGCGCATAAACAAAATAGCGACTGTACTTACTAAAGAGAAACGTGATGTTGTGCGTTTTTGTGGGAAAAAGGATTGCCTGCAAAGAACATTCATATAGAAATGCTTCCTGTATTATTAAAACTTTTGCCATGTGTTCTTAAGGTTGATGGTTCGGATCCGGATCGCGTCGCTCACAATAACATGCGTATATAGAACTAAGAAGGAAACAGAAACATGGCAAAATTGACAAGCGAGAAAAAAGAAGCTTCACAGAAAGATTTGAAGGGAAGATAACTTCTTTCTTCAACGGTAGAAATCTAATGTCTTTCTTGTTCATTAGAACACATCGTGATAACCGGTAAAATCGAAGGGAAAAGAGACAAAGGAAGGCAGCGAGAGAAAATATTAGACAGCCTCATTTAATGGCACTGAAGGCCCTCCTGCCCAGCGTCTTCGTAGCGCGTTGGACGACGAGTGACAAGCCCCCGTGAGTGCGGTTCAATTCCGCGGGCTGGTAGAAAAGCCACAGGTTCTCCAGATTTACAGTGTTCGTGGCACCGAACCGAAATGCTACGATGTCCATGGCACTGAGACGAAGAGCTGAAAGCTCAAGTGCTTCTGGATCGGAAAAAATGGCACTGAAGAACCTCAACATCTGGGATGTTAGAAAACACCAGTGTCTGAGATTTGTAGAGATCCATGATCGCCTACGCCAGCCAGCACGACACATTATGATGATGAGCTCACATTTAATGTCTAGTCCGATTTAGATGTTGCAATTCCTACTCTCCGGGGGGTAATTTCATTACTCTAAGAAAACGGTTCCAGACTACCACACCCAGGGAGAAATCTATAGTTTGTGAAAGTGTCTGATGAACACACGTTAAATCTGTTCTTTGTTTGTAAAACAGAATGTTCAACAGTGGTAGTGATCTAGAATTGATTGCTTTTTTTTTTGTCTTTGTCAGTAACTTTTAAATCTGAAAGGGAAATAAAACAAGAAAACAACGAAATAAAATATGCTATATTTTGTTCCGGTCAGAAGACTTCTTCTTCAAACGTTCTCTATCGACTACTTTTTAAACCACTGTTTGTGATAGGTATGTGATCTGAGCCAAAGAGCGATTGTACGTTGTGCCAGTTATGGGGTAGGAAAGCACATCCGATTTCTGTGACGTTTTTATTTTACTAGGCTAGCTTCTATAGACCCCTACCTCAGTTGCCTCTTACGACGAACAGTGTAGGTCGCAGTGTTACTATTCTTTGTTTCACTTGAGGAATCAGGCAACACACGGCCGAAACAAAGAAATAAATTTGTTTTATTTTTTCCAGGTAAGACGTCTACATCTTCGAACGCTCCATATCGACCACTTTTAAAACAATTCATTGGATTCTTATGTGATCTGAACCTAAGAGCGATTGTACGTTGTGAAAGTCATTCGTCAACAAGTAGGAAATGACATCCGATTTCTTTTTATTTACTAGGGTAGCTTCCCTAGGCCCTACCTTAGTTGCCTCTTACTATTTCCTCTTATGTCTTGTATGTCACAGTGGTACTTTTCCTTGCTCCCTTTGCGAGCACCGAAACACACTAGCGAAAAGGTCGGAAGTCTTGAGAGAAAGAAAGAGAAGGAAGGTTGGTATTTAGGTTTGAGGACTGAAACGCATTATCTTCCAATATCTTGTCCTGGGCATAACATTATCACCCTAACTTCTTCTTCACCCTTCGCCCCTAGGGAAACATAGGTCCGCAACCAAGGCATTCCAAACACGCCTATCCAATGCCATCCTTTCCAGCTCTCTCCACTCTCTCCCCATTTTCTTGCATTCCGTCTCCAACTCCCGTCTCCAGGTGTTCCTGGGTCTTCCTCTACCTCTATTGCCCTGGTGGTTCCATCAGAGAGCCTGTCATGTGATGCTGTTAGGAGGCTTCCTCAGTGTGTGTCCCATCCATCGCCACTTCTGCTCCTACCATCCTAAGAGTTCTTTGAAATGTCTCTATTTCATAGTATAGGTGTTCAGACTGATGCCGTCATGCTAAAATCGCTAGTCACATCCTGAATCCATCTTCGTAATCTTCCTCTTCTCCTATTTGTTGGGATGCTGCCTGTTGACATCTTTCATATATTTTTATATGTCCAAAATACTTCAATGTTCTCATTCTTATTTGTTTCCTTATATCATTCTTTTGTGTTGAGTTTTTTTTTCTGAATATATCTATATGTTTTCTTCTCTGTCCATAGTATACGGAGGACTTCCTTAGTGTATACATTATACATATATATATATATATATATATATATATATATATACATAAAGTCTCACAGTGCCCGCGTGCCCAGCGTGTTCGTAGCACGTTGGACTACGGGTGACTAGTGCGGGTTCAACTCCGCGGACTGGCAGAAAAGCTACAGGTTCCCCAGATTTACGGTGTTCGTGACACCGAGCCGAAGGGATTACGATGACCATGACACCGAGCGGAAGAGCTTTCAGCTCAAGTGCTTCTGGATTGGTTAAAAAAAAAAGTCTCACAGCACTTCATATGTTGAGCAGCTTCTTCTTCTTCTTCTTTGCGTTCGTTCTTTACGACCAATTTTAATCACTTTTTGTGATATGTTTGATCTTTGCCAAGAACGTGTATACGTTGCACATTGGTTTGGTAGGCCCCTATACACGTTTAGGACATGTGCATTCGATTTCAGCCAAAAATCTTTAGTCTCCTCTTACGACATGTGTGACAGGAAACAGTGGCTCTATTCTTTACAACCCAAATTTGGGCCCCGGTAACCACTCGGGCGGTAGATCAGCTTGACAATTGAAGTACATGACGTCATAAAATGTGCTAAAACAAAGTAGTGAAATTAGTCACAATAGTTACTGCTATGGTCTACTGTTGTTCTTGGTAAACTAGAAAGAACAAATGAAATATTCATTATAGCAGATGTCCACCACGGGCTTGAAGATATGTCTGTACACGTTTCTTTATATTGTCAAATATTCTTTCTTCAGTTGAAAACATCACATTTTTGATGACGTCATGTTCTTTGTTTTTCACATTTGTTTTACACATGAAGTATTGTGAGACTTTACAAACATATATATATATATATATACATAGAGAGATAAAGAAAGGGATAGGGTGTAAATGTAAAGAAACAGTTTTTATACTGCGTGGTACATATGGGAAAACGGTGTTGGTATTCTTATATCGCTCGTGTGGTGCCGGGGCCCGCAAAGGAAGCAAAGAACAGTACTACTGCGACCTACAAGGCATGTCGTAAGAGGTGACTGATGTAGAGGCCTAGGAAGCTACCTAATAAATAAGAAGCATCGCAGAAATCGGATGTGTTGGCAAACTTGAAGGCGCATAACTGGCACAATGTACAATTCCTCTTAGGCTCAGATCACATACAAATCACATAGAGTGGTTAACAAGTGGTAGATATGAAGCGGTCGAAGAAGAAGTATTCTTCTTTGATCACCGACACACGATGGGTGATGTGTTCTATACTTTCCAATGTTTCTCTAGCATCCAGCTCAGATTGGGAAGACCCGATAGTCACATTGCGGCCGTTAACAATCTCACTTTAACTAAGAAATGTGATCCTAGGACCCCGCTCACACGAAGCAAGTGCACTAACCGCTATGCTATCTAGGTATATTCGCACTGAATGTAAACAATATTTGTCAGATCCTACTGGGATTTCCAAATCGTAACCGATCGGCCATTCCTGTGTCTTTCTTTTAAGTTGATGTACTGATAACAGTCAGTGAGCGTCTGTAGCTAAAGCTCGATCACAACTCAAAGCGTACCTGGTTCAAACTTCGCGGCTGGTACTTTGGAAGCAAATTAGTTTTCGTGAGATTTTTACGAAAGCTAAAAATATACCTTACTGTTCAGAAAGCAATGACAGACTCGTCATCAAGTAGCATATCCTTTATAGGACTTTGCTCTCTTTGCAGCACATCTGAAATTCACTCTGTCTCTTGCCAGTTCACCCACTTCGTCGATGGTCATATTTATGGTTTCTTTAACATCTTGTAGCCATCTTCTTCTTGGTCTGCCTCTGCGTCATGGGACCCTGCCCTCTAATATTGTTCTTTCCAGGCCATCGTGACGCTTGATGTGACCAAAGTATGTAATTTTTCTGTGTAGTATGTTGTTTATCAGCCAATTCTCTTTAACGTTTAGTTCTTTCCGGACATCAGTGTTCTTTCTTTTTTCTGTCCATGGTATTAGTAGGATATTTCTGTAGTATTTAGTTTCGAAGGACTGGATTTTCGTTCTTAATTTTTGTGTAATAGTCCATGATTCACAACCATAAATAGCAACTGGGAAAATGCATGCTCTCAATATTTTTAATTTTAGTATTTTGCTGGTGCTTTGCACATGTTCTTCATTGTGTTTAACTTCTTGATTGCTATTGCTAATCTTATTGAGATCTCTAATAACTAGAGCAGTCACCGTTATTGTTAATTATTGAGCCCAGATATTCGTAGCTCTCTACACATTGGAGTTCTTCATTGTTTACTTGGATGTTAGGTGAGCCTTTTGCTTTGTCAGTTGACATGATTTTTGTTTTTTGGTGTATTCAAATATAGATGTTGGTCTTCACTATGTTTCTTGGTCGTCATGATTAGGTTTTCCAAAACTTCTTTGCTGGTGGATAATAATAGCAATAATAGAATGGCAAACTACTGAACGTATAAGTGGTGTCTAGAACATCAACGACTCGTTTACTGTCGTTGATGACAACATCATGTAAAGAATATGCCACGATTTTCATTTCACTGAAAACAAAGAGTTTGTGGTTAAGGAAAAAACAGCCAGGGGCACTCATGTCCTGGTTTGTTAGTTCATCTTAACGGAATCTTGTTCCACTGACGCGAAGAGGGTGCAATAAACATACGAAAGTGATTACGTTTCTCGGGTGAAGAATTCGATTTAAAAAATCACCGTTATGTATTAACGATGGCCAGAAATAACAATGTCAAACGGTGTGAGGGGTGTTAGTTTTAGACTGGTTCAAAGTTTATGGATAGGAAGTATAGTTTATATACGTAGTATGGAACCGTAAATATCAAGTATAGTTTATATACGTAGTATGGAACCGTAAATATCAAGTATAGTTTATATACGTAGTATGGAACCGTAAATATCAAGTATAGTTTGTGTGCAAAGTGTGGATGTAGATCTAAAGTTAAATAATGATGTGCCCGTGTGTTGAAGGGGCTCAAACGGGGAGCAAAGTATAGTAACACTGCCACCTACATACAAGGCATGTCATAAGAGGCGATTGATGTAAAGGCCTAGGGAAGCTATCCTAGTAAATAAAAAGTATTGCAGAAATCGGATGTGCTGGTCTACTTGTAGGCGCATAACTGGCACAACGTACAATCGCTCTTAGGGTCAGATTACATACAAATCACAAAGAATGGTTTAAGAAGTTGTCGATATGGAGCGTTCGAAGAAGAAGAAGAAGAAGAAGACTAACGATGGAAGGACCAGCATGATCTCCGCTGTGATATGATCTTCTAGAGACATCTAGAAATAATTCAGCCCTTACTTCTTCTGGACGTCTGGGGTTGTAACAAATTCATGGCAATGCTCCATGTGGAGTAGAAGACAATCAAGTTTGCAGCATTTCATCTACTCTTACTATGTGTCAAATAGTCATCTAAGATATAAGAGAAATATCTGAAGCTTGAACCATCTTGTAGAGTCTGCAGGAGACCATCCAAAATGAAATCGCAAGTACAATCTCTATGGCATGACACAGAGAAAAAAAGAGCAGCCTCGTCTTTTTGTGGATTACAAACGAAGAAAAACAACACTATTAACCCCTTCGTTAATCTCAGTCGAAACACTGGTTCGTTGTACTTGTTAATATGATTCAAAGCCGTTATACTGGTTGGTATTTAAGTATTCTTCTTCTTCACCATTCTCCCCTAGGTCCGCAACCAAGGCCTTCTAGCCACACCTATCTAATCTTATCTTTTTCAGATCTCTCCACTCTCTCCCCGTTTTCTTGTATTCGGTCGCCAACTCACGTCTCCAGGTGTTTCAATGTCTTCCTTACTTCTACTACCCTGGGGGTTCCATCAGTGCCTGTCTTGTGATGCTGTTAGTGGGTTTCCCAGTATGTGTCCATACATCGCCACCTTCTGCTCCTTATCTCTTGTTCCAGCTGTCGTTGTCCGGTTCTATCCCAGAGTTCCTGTTTGTAGTCCTGTCATACCATCGCAGATGGAGTATCCTGCGCAAGCATCTGTTGATGAATGTCTGCAACTTTTTGGTGTCCTCCTTAGTTGTTCTCCATGTCCCCGCTCCATATAGAAGGACAGCCTTGACATTTGACTTAATTATCATTATCTTAGTTTTCAGTTATCAGTTAAATGAGCACTATCATCATAGCACTTCGGACACGCCCATAGGTGCTCCGATCTCCGCCTCAACAAATCCAGCAGCGTCCAGAGGGTCCAACATGCCAGTTCGAAGCTAATTAATCATTCTCTGTGCATATTTAGTATGTCGTTCTTTTCGGATTGCATGAATACTGACAAGCATCTCTCTCGATCTGGTCAGCGAATAATCTGGCGAATAACTGAACCGAAATATCTTAGTTTTATGGCACTTAAGTATACATTTTTCAAAATAAGTGTACACAGGGGTAAAATAAAAATAGAAATTACACAGCTAAAACTAATGGGTTTAAACCATCAACTTTTCCTGAATTTTCAGAAGAATTACCTGTCTCGTCGATTACAAATGTGATCCTAATTTAGCATCACATCAGAGCTACAAAAGACAGTGAAGTTTATACAATAGACAATGTTGATTATATAGATAAAATTTCCAGCAAACGAAAAGAAGGCAGGAAGGCATCACATCTGTAAGTCTTAGAACTATCAGACAAATGTAGTCAGTTGTCTTTGACATTTACACAGCTGTTTTATTTTTGTGTTTTCTTAATTATAATTCCGTCCTTAAAGGGAAACACAAAACTGTGGACGTTAATTGGAGTACATACATCTCGTTGCAAATCTTGTGATGTCAACCAGGATTTCAACGTCCAAAAAGGCAGGATACAGAGATTGTAAGGGTTAAATAAGTCGACAAAGTTAATTGTCGTGTGCTATCATGGTGGTAGATTGTAAACCGACAGACGTACATATGTTACGTTGAAAGGACGTTTGACGATTACAGGTATGTGTTGCAGATCTTGCAGTACGCGATTCCGTGAGTATTGCCTTTATTGTTTTGTGTTACGCCTGTGTGGTGCCAGGACCCGCAAGGAAGCAAAGAATAGTACCCCTGCAACCTACAAGGCATGTCGTAAGAGGCAACTAATGTAGGGGTCTAGGGAAGCTACCTAGTAAATAAAAAAGCATCGCAGAAATCGGATGTGCTGGCTTACTTGTAGGCGCATTACTGACACAACGTACAATCGCTCTTAGGCTCAGATCACATACAATCACACAGTGGTTAACAGTGGTAGATATGGAGCGTTCGAAGACGAGAAGTATTATGTTGTATTGTATTATATGTGAAACAGAGGGAGAAGATGTTGGATGGTCTGACATTGTAATTGGACAAAAGATCATCGTCAGGACTGATTAACTGCACCAAGAAGAGAGAGTTGTGGAGAGACATGATCGCATACGCCGGCAAGCATGGCACTTGATTGTTTGAATGTATTATTGAGAGCCGCAGTAACGTAGTTGGTAGTTGTTAGTGAACTCTCTTCTTAGCTAAGTCATCTGGGTTCAATTCCACAGTGGGGTGGAATTTTTCCTGTAACGGCTCTCATACCCAACACATAATACAAAAGTTGGAGACTTTTCCGAATACATGTTTAAGAAGAATCCTGCAAAGTTTCTAGCTAGATACCATAACAAATGAGGAGCTTTTGAAACGAACGGACTGTGCATCCTTGGAGACCATCATTAACAGACGAAGATGGAGGTGGTTTGGACATGTATGTCGTATGCCAGTGGGGGTATTATAGCTAGGACAGTTTTCAGATAAACTGCCGATGGGAAAAGAAGGCATGAACGTTCAAAGGAAAAATGGAGAAGAACGGTGGAGAGAGAATTGATGGAGTGTGGCCTGACGTAAGAGACGGTTGGTAGAAAGGCAGCAGACCGGCAACAGTGGAAGTCTCTTGTGGAAGCCTTATGTGTCAATCAGAACACGAAGAGGATATAGATAATAATAATAACGGCTCTCAGACATTGCTCCGATTCCAATACGTCTCCTGGATTAGTCCCATTTTATGTCCTTTATTTTTTTGCAGACATATATTTTCAAATGCATTCAATTTACTTTATATATATTTAATCATTTTCAACTCTCGCTGGCATATGTTTGGATTTATACATTTGAATTGATAATTCGTAATTTAGTTGGAAAACTATATAACTTTGAGTTTTATATTTTATTTTTATACTTTTAAATGCTGATGTTGCTTTGAAAATTCGTAACATAAATATTGTTTTTTAGTTCTTCTCGTGAAGTAAAAAATGCTCCCCAAATAGATAAACTGCTCTGTTATTTTTATCCTTTTGCATTCCAGCGGAATATCTACATCAAGGGAGGTCTATGTGGTTAAGTGGTTGCGCTATTGCCTTGCGAGTCGAAAGTCGTAGGTTCGAATCCTTACCGTGCCGTTCTGTTCACGAGTGCATTTTTTTCCCAGAGACCGCTAGGATTGTTGCCGGAGCTACGGAGTTAGTGCCTTGTGCAATACTCTCGGCAGATGTCGTGCCATTTCTGCGGAGAGGGACCAAGCCACATTGGGTAAACACAGTGCAATGAAATCAGCCATTCGGCTTTAAAACCCCTTTTAAATCTGCATACTTGTATAGTCTGTCCATTAATTCGTGAGCACGTTTGAAATTGATTTTCTCGAAAACTACCTGTTGGATCTCAGTGATTTTTGCATGCAGCCTTAGAATATCCATGACGCTAAAATAAAGCTAACCAGTAGTTCATAGATGCTACGGATTTTGCACATCGGCGAATTCCTTTGATCTTTATGACAATTGCAAATACGGGGGCTCAAATTTTAGATTTTACAGTATCCTAGAATTTGTCCATGTCAATTCTATTCATAGGTGTATCTCCATATTAACTTGATAGGTCAAGTAATTAAGTGTGTTGCCCTATATGTGCAATCGTGAACTTGGATACAATATGCAACAGTTAGTCCTCTCCTTCGGTCACCATTAGACCCGAGGGTGTCTTAACTTCACCACAAATTGTATGATGGTAGACGCATTTGGATATGGAAATGTATACGTTGCTATTTCTCAGTCTGTAATCAAAATATGATTTGTATCATCCCGAATCTGACGATTCCATGAGGTTGATAATTGTTACTGGCTGGACAAATTGTAATCCATCTCGGTGCCAGTACTCGTCTTCCTCTCGGAGCACATGTTCAACACACTTCTTCCAGAACTGCATGTCTATCATTGAGAAGGACTCACGTGTCAGAACTTCAACATCACACATTTTAAACGTCCTGTTCTGTTCGGCAACTTGCCCTTTTACTTTAGCCCAGACAAGCTCTATCGGATTGAATATGATATGGAGGTAGTCGCAAAGACGTGTGGCCGTATTCCGCAATGATTTTGTCAATATGAAACACCTTTGTCTTATTTGTCATCCTCACCAGGTGCAACAACTCGGGTTTCAAATATGTATCATCGAAGCTGATATTTTCCTTAGCAAGCCAAGTCCTAATTTGATCTTTTGTATTTGATGCAGTTGGTACTTTGTCTTCCGCTGATACTGCGTTGTGATAGGATGCATTATCCATTACCAAGCATCATGGTCTGTTTAGAATTGGAAGTAGATCTTTCTCCATCCAGTGCCTGAAAATATGTCCATTCATTTCTGTGTGGTAGTCCCTACCGTCGGTACTTTTGATTGGAAAATAAGTCCAGCGTCATGGACAAGACCTTCTTCACTACTTCCTGCATGTGTTAGTATAATACGCTGGCCTTTGCTGCTTGGTATTTTTTCTTTCTGTTCACCGTCTACTGATTGCCATTCTTTAGCATTGGTGTGGTGAGCATTGACCCAGGATTCGTCCAAATATACAATATCATAGCCTTGCCTCCGCCGCTCACGGATCTGCTTCAGGTATTTACTTCGGGCAGCAATTAAATGTGGCTTTTCACAAATAATATTCCTGCCGCCTATAGTTTTCTGAAGATGAAGCGCGGCTCTTCAATTTTTCATAGAGTACTTTTAGAAATGTCTATGCTGCAATCTGATTGCAGTTTTAATTTCAGTTTCCTGAGAGTAACAAGTTGATTTGTCGCAAACATTTTCAAGAGCTCCGTCTTATGACATCTATGTCAAAGTCGTCAATTGTTCTTTTCCTTCCTTGCTTGACATTAGTGCACTTTGTGTCCTGTTTAATCCATCGGGAAAAGGATTCTCTATTCAGACCAAGCGCCAGTTGCGTTCGTTTCTCAGGGTTATGAATATCGCAATATAGATGACCTCTCTTAGATTCCCTACGGAAGTGTTGGTATAGTAAAACTGTAACCTTCTGCATTGTTATAAATGTGCACTTCAGACTCATTATGAATGTGATATCAATGTCGTTTTGATAAGCCAACAAATATGATACAATAGCTTCATACAAATAGCGAGATACGCCTATAACTATAAAACGGTATCCCAATTATAACATCATATGCTTTCCGCTTTCAAAGTCGACTGGGTTAGGTGCACGGGAATTCGTGAAACTCACGATATTTCAATGTTACCATAATGTATTTTAGAACAACGCGTCTGTGTACCGTAAATCTGTTACTATTGTGTACAATCCGGTGAGGTTGATTTAATATAACCTGAAGAAGAAATATTTCAAACTACATCAAATTTTCTTGGAAAAAATATTTCTCTAGCGTCATGGATATTCTAAGGCTGCTTGCAAAAATCACTGAGATCCAACAGGTAGTTTTCGAGAAAATCAATTTCAAACGTGCTCACGAATTAATGGACAGACTATAATAGGTGACATCATTATATTTCTGGTTTTTAATATCTTATCTTTTTTTTCTTTTTTCCCTCCGCTTTCAACTCAGACGAAGTTTCATCTCTGAAACTGATTTTTGCGTGAACATCCGTTTTCAATTTCTTACAATGGCAGCAGCGTGCACATTGTAAATTACTTACACTGGCAGCCGTGTGCTCAATGTACTCGTAATTAGTATTCCTCGCCATACAGGCAGATTTTCTCCGACTTCAGAGGTACTCACGTTATCGTCCTGAGTAAGACCAGGGACTCGAACAAATGCCGGACAGTAGGTTCGAACCCGAGCTATGAGGCGTCTCACAGCTAGCAGGCCGAGCTACTATCAACTACTCTAGGCAGTCCCCCATATCTTATCTGTAGTCCAACTATTTTTGTTTATACCCTGTTTTTAATTTTTTTTAAATGAAATCACTCGTATCCAATCGTGCTGGTGGCATGTGCTGGTGGGTGGAGGTGGGGGTGAGGGTGGGGGGTATTGGTAAATAACTTTAACTCATTAAATTTCAAAATAACACACTTATCTATCAACAACTTCAGCACATAACGTACGATTGTAGAAACTCGTTAAATGATATCTTAAAAGAGTTCACATCGACAGTGTGTTGTCACTGTTTTATCTTCTCATAAGATACGTGTTACAGAAGACAAAATCTGAGAATTTTTCACATCGTTAGAGTGGCAACGAGGAGCATAGATATTTTATCATAAGAGAGAAAATTAGAAATGAAGAAATCAGAAGTAGACTGGATGTGAAACCAGTCATGCAATTTATAACAGAACAACAGATTAAATGGTTTGGACACCTGACAAGAATGGCCTGGTATCGCCTACCACAGAGAGAGACACATAAAAAGTATAATGAGTACGCAGCAAGAGGAAGACCACGCAAAAGATGGAGCGACGGCATTAAGAACAGCCTTACAAATATGGATATCAGCTTACAAAGTGCCTTAAAACAAGCACACGCGATCATTACGGCCCCCAACATTTCTATAAAGAAGTAAATGGTGGAAGAGAAGAAGAAGAAGTAATATTTTTCTGTTTGCTGTTCGTCGAATTTATCAACCTGTAACTTATATCAACCTGTAACGTATATCAACCTGTAGCTTATATCAACCTGTAACTTATATCAACCTGTAACTTATATCAACCTGTAACTTATATCAACCTGTAACTTAAATCAACCTGTAACTTATATCAGCCTGTAAATTATATCAACCTGTAACTTATATCAACCTGTAACTTATATCAACCTGTAACTTATATCAGCCTGTAAATTATATCAACCTGTAACTTAAATCAACCTGTAACTTATATCAACCTGTAACTTATATCAGCCTGTAAATTATATCAACCTGTAACTTATATCAATCTGTAACTTATATCAACCTGTAACTTATATCAACCTGTAACTTATATCAACCTGTAACTTATATCAACCTGTAACTTATATCAACCTGTAACTTATATCAACCTGTAACTTATATCAACCTGTAACTTAAATCAACCTGTAACTTATATCAACCTGTAACTTATATCAACCTGTAACTTATATCAACCTGTAACTTATATCAACCTGTAACTTATATCAACCTGTAACTTATATCAACCTGTAACTTATATCAACCTGTAACTTATATCAACCTGTAACTTATATCAACATTGTTAGAGAAAGTACGTAGTATAATCTACGTTAGAAATTGCAGTCTTCTTCGACCAACGCTACATATCGATCACATGTTAACCACTCTGTGTGATTTGTATGTGATCTGATCCTAAGAGCAATTGTAAGTTGTGCCAGTTATGCGCCTACAAGTAGGCCAGCACATCCGATTTCTGCGTTGCTTTTATTTACTAGGGTAGCTTCCTTAGGTCCTACATCAGTTGCCTCTTACGACATGCCTTGTAGGTCGCAGTGTTACTATTCTTTGTTTCCTGCACCCGGCACCACACAAGCGAAAAGCCAGTAGTAATTTATTGCTGGTTTAAACCACAGCCAACTCTAGATAACTAGGCCAGACAACTGATCGGGGAATCCTGACCTATATCAGAGCGGGGGCCAAGAAATTGTATATGTTTGATAGAACACTGCAAACTTTTTTCAATATTTTATTCAATTCTGCGAGTCTATGATTATTTATTGTTGAAAAATATTCATAATATTGATATTCCTTATTGTTAAGCTTAACTTGTTGGATATAATAACTTCGATTTAGCATTTTGTGTTGATTTTAAAATGAATTAGTCTATATACACCAATACTGGAATGCGAGGTCAAGTCTTGTAGTTGTGGTCTGATTTCCCACAATTCTTACCTGAGTCCGAAGGCCCATAAGCTTATAGTTGGCTCTGATCAGCATCTCCTTCCACCACAAACATCTGTTCACATTACGCTTTATGTAGCCCCTACAATTGTAAAAAACATCCAGACTAAAATTTGGCATTGGCTGCTCAAAAGTGAAAACTCAAAGTTCTGTTTGGAAGGAGAAGAAGACTACATGTTAGTCAGACAATGAACTATAACCACTTGAACAATCAAAACGTAATATCGCCGGTCGAGCAAACGGACAATAACACTAGCAGTAGAACAAATAAACGGACAATAACACTAGCAGTAGAACAAATAAACGGACAATAACACTAGCAGTAGAACAAATAAACGGACAATAACACTAGCAGTAGAACAAATAAACGGACAATAACACTAGCAGTAGAACAAATAAACAGACAATAACACTAGCAGTAGAACAAATAAACAGACAATAACACTAGCAGTAGAACAAATAAACAGACAATAACACTAGCAGTAGAACAAATAAACAGTAACATCACCCACCGCTAGAACAAATAATACTATATGTTAATATATGTCCTTCCTCCCGAGTGGTTACTGGGGCCCAAATTTGGGATGTAAAGAATAGAACCACTGCTACCTGCCAAACATGTCTTAAGAGGCGCCTAAGGAGGTTAGGCTGAAATCGGATGCACGTGTCCTAAACGTGTAGAAGTCTATGCGTTTAGGGGCCTACCAAACCAATGTGCAACGTATACACGTTCTTGGCAAAGATCAAACATATCACAAAGAGTGATTAAAATTGGTCGTAAAGAACGAACGCAAAGAAGAGGATAAGTCCTTCATTAAGCATGTAAACTAAATGAAAATCGTGGCATATCCTTTACAGAACGTAACCATCAACCACAGTAAACGAATTGTTGATTTTCTAGCCACCACTTATACGTTCAGTAGTTTGTCATTGCTTTCTGAACGGTGTGGTCTATTTTTGCCTTTTGTAAAAATCCCACGGAAACGTATTTGCTTCCAAATTCGCCCACCATGGGATTTCAACCAGGTACGTTTGGGTTTGTGATCGAGCTCACTACCCCAAGCTACAGACGCCCATGCACTATATCATCTAAATATATGTCCTTCATTACACATGTAAACTACTTTTGTAAATATATGCCTTCATTACACATGTAAACTACTGTATGTAAATATATGCCCTTCATTACACATGTAAACTACTGTATGTAAATATATGCCTTCATTAACATCAAACTACTGTATGTAAATATATGCCCTTCATTACACATGTAAACTACTGTATGTAAATATATGCCCTTCATTACACATGTAAA
Source organism: Arion vulgaris (assembly GCA_020796225.1). Taxonomy (NCBI): domain Eukaryota; kingdom Metazoa; phylum Mollusca; class Gastropoda; order Stylommatophora; family Arionidae; genus Arion; species Arion vulgaris. The sequence goes on from CM036766.1 coordinate 18,639,526, forward strand.
CTACTGTATGTAAATATATATTCGCCATCAAATGCGTAAATCAAACCAAACAATACCCAAATACCTCCCACGAAACACTTAAAACATGGCATCTTTAGTTAGGGGTAAGCCCATCTCAGTTACCATCTTCTGAGAGAGATGCTGGTATCTCCAGGCACTTCACTGTGACATTATCAGTGTCTCGTATTTTGACATTCGCAACAACGGGCTAATCCAGGAAAATAGTTGTCTTCCGAGTATCACAAACCAGATTTTACCCATATCATTTCTCTTCCTCCTTGACTTTTCTTACTATAAACACATATTAATCTTATACCTTGTGCAGAAATACACGGTTTTCTTGTCTCCGTCATCCGTGCTGTATTCTCCTTCGTTTCACATTCTTTCTTTTTTTTCTGATAAAATATCCGAATAAATCTCACATGAGCTCCCGCCTGGTAGAACGCCCCTGTCTAGTGCAAAGCTGCCACCTGGTGAGGGAGAAATGGTAAGTATAAAATTGAATCAGTTACTCATTGCTTGGCAACACAAGACGCGAATCATGCCAAGATGAAGCCAAGAAGTATTCCAAGAAGCTGTCAAAGGAACAGGAAGGAATGAGGAAATTTAGATATAGCAGAAAAAAAGACAAGAAAATAGTGAACTATCGCACTGTAATTAATGCCTAATATGGTCGATCACAACAGCTTCTTCTTCTTCATCTGCACGTTCGTTCTTTACATCCCAAATTTGGGCCCGTGTAACCACTCGGGCGACCACAACAGCTAACGAGACATCCCAAATTTGGGCCCCGGTAACCACTCGGCGACCACAACAGCTAACGAGACATCCAATTTGGGCCCGTGTAACCACTCGGCGACCACAACAGCTAACGAGACATCCCAATTTGGGCCCGTAACCACTCGGCGACCACAACGATCAAAGCACCCGTGTCTTGCCGGGGCTCAAACGGGGAGAAAGGAATAGTAACACTGTGAACTACAAACCATGTAGTAAGAGGCAACTTAGGTAGGCGATTAGGGAAGCTACGCTGGTAAATAGAAAAGCATTGCAGAAATCTTATGTGATGATCTACTTGTAGGCGCATAACTGGCTTTTAGTCTGGGATCACATACAGATAGATCACAAAGAGTGGTTTAACAAGTGGTCGATATCGCCAAGTTACGGGGCCCAAATTTGGGGTGTAAAGAATAGAACCACTGTTACCTGCCACGCATGTCGTAAGAGGCGACTAAGGGGTTTGGCTGAAATCGGATGCACGTGTCCTAAATGTGTAGAAGTCTATGCGTTTAGGGCTTACCAAACCAATGTGCAACGTATACACGTTCTTGGCACAGATCAAACATATCACAAAGAGTGATTAAAATAATACGAATGAAACCAATCATACAATTTATAAAAGAACAACATTAAATGTTTTGACCGCCTAACAACAATGGGTGACTTGGGTGATAAGGACGAACGTAAAGAGAAATAACAACAATATAATTACTCGTATATATCAGACATAAGAACAAAAATCAAGTATTTAGAGCCTGCGTTTTTTTCCCTTGGCAACATATGGTTGTGAGACATGTAGCATTGACAAAGCGGTGGAGAAGATCATTAATGCCTGTGGATGCAAATGCTACAGAAGAGTACTTAGAATATCATGGACAGAGAAAAGAACAAATGCTTCTGTTCTGCAACAGTTTGATATTAAAGAGAGTTGGTTTAAAAAAAAAAAAAAAAAAAAAAAGGAAAATTAAATATTTCCGACACATCAAACGACATGAGTGCATAGAGAAATAATTTTGGAGAGAATGGTGCATGGAAGAAGAAGGAGAGGAAGACCTAGAAGACGATGGATGCAGGATTTTATTGACAATCTGAGAATGACTGCTGCTAACGCCGGCCAACTTGCACAGAACAGAGTTTTTCAGAATTGCTGTCATGGGAGCGAAGTTCCGGAAGGAGCAATCGACTTGATGATGATGATGATATCTGACTTGCAATGTAGTTTTGATGGTACGCATGTAGTTGCAATGTAGTACTTGCAATGTAGTACTGCAATGTAGTACTAGCAATGTAGTACTTGCAATGAGTACTAGCAATGTAGTACTTGCAATGTAGTAGTTGCAAGTAGTACTTAATGAGTGAGTAGTATGTGCAAGGTAGTACTTTGAGTGTAGTACGTGCAATGTAGCACTAGCAATGTAGTACTATCAATTAAATACTAGTAATGTAGTGCTAGCAATGTAGGGCAATAAATGTAGTACTAACAATGTAGTACTTGCAATGTAGTGTTTGTAATGTAGTGCTTGCAATGTAGTACGGGCAATGTAGTACTAGCAATGTAGTACTTGTTATGTAATACTTGCAATGTAGTACTCGAAATGTAGTACTAGCAATGTAGTACTAGCAAGCATACATATCTATAACAATGTTACCGCAGTGGAATACAAAGGTTGAAACTTCCAAGACTAACGTGAGACTCTCAGACATTCAGACATTTTGTGCCACTTGACGGTTGAGGAGTTAAACCTGCACCATCTCTCGAATAGTGGGTTATCTCAGATTAGCGTAGGATTCATGAAATGGATTCAGTTTCATTGTTTGGCATATGTGTCCTCTCCCCCTGTACCTCTCTGGTATTAGCTAGTTTGACTACTTATTATTATCTCCCTTGACGTGATTGCTTCCCTTGTATTTTTGTTTTGTTCTCTTTGTTCAACTGTTACAATATAAATCTGCTATGAATGATGTGCTCGTGAGTGCCTCTGCGATTGTGTATGTGCGTGCGCGCACGTGCTTTCATACCATGAGATATATTGAGGAATATGATGTTAGGCCCGTTGTTATTAGTGGTTGACCAAACATTTCTCTGATTTCATCACTTCTCATGAATTCGTTCCATTTTATATTCATTATTTTTTGCAGACATCTATTTTCAAATGCATTCAACTTGCTTTCTATATCTTTAGTTAGTATTCAACTCTCGCTAGCATATGTTAGATTGATGCAACATTTGAATTGAAAATTCATAATTTAGTTTTAATACTATATAACTTGCATTTTCATATTTTATTTAGACTTTTAAAAGCTGATGTTGCTTTGCCAATTCGTATTATAATTTCTTTTTAACATTTCCTGTACAATCAAAATTGCTACCTAAATAGGTGAACTGCTCTGCTATTTTTATCATTTTAGATTCCAGTGTGATATCTGCATTACTTGCCATAGGTGTCTTCATTATATTTGTTTTTCATAGCTTATCTGCAGTCAACTTTTGATGCTATAGATGACAAGTTGTCTGTTTTTCTTTGCATATCTTGGTTGTTTCTACTTAGCAATGCAATATCATCTGCAAAATCCAAATCTTCTAGTTGACTATTTTCTACCCAATCGACGCCAGTTTCACCCCTACAACATTTTTGCATCACCCAGTCAATGGCCACTCCAAACAATAACGGAGATATTCTTTACTTCGGTTTCAACCAGTTGCTGTGTCCATCATCGGTGCGGACTGCACACTGGGAACCATCATAGAGGTTTTTTTATAATGTTTATTATTTTGCCTGGACATAACATATACAATCAGACAATAATTTCCTAGCTGCCCTAACATGTCAACTTTCATTACACAGTGACCACATACGCTTTCTGTTGTTTTTCATTTAGCTCAGTCCCACCTTTTCAACTTCCAACCTTCCTTCAACTTTCCAGAATCTATTCCTTTCTTCCTTGCGTTCCTTTCTATCCATTTTTTCCACCTCCCAGACGTCACCACACCTTGACTCCCATGACACCACACATCCATTGTTAACGCGGCCTATCTCCGGAGGCGAAGGGACAGCAAACAATAACAATGTCTGCCCGCTCTTCAATTTCCACCCGGGAAAACAGTCTGGCTGCCCTGTTTTTCCTGCTGGCGATAGCGGGACTTCCCGCTATTTCCTCTAAGCGAGATAAAAGCCTTAGATGACCAGTCAAAACACGGCAGTGACTACCCTGGCCGGAGGGGTTCACATTTCACGGGTCATTTACTCAGATGGTACTTTGATAAACCAGTTAACATTAAGGGTATTCCTAAGATGTTCTCATTGATAAGTGCTTCTTCTTGCTGCTCCAAGTTCATGCCTGCAGGCTGATTATTATCATACAGTCCCACGCTACCTAATATAACAAAGAAACCTCCATCTGTGACTGATTTCACCTAGAATTGAAACTCTACCATTTTTCTCTTAGATGTGTGCGTGTTGCTTGAGTCGCACTTGTACTGGGAAAACTGTTTCTAAAGGCCAAAGGGGTCCATAGGCGAAGGAATGACTTCATTGCACCGGGTTTCCCCATATGGCTCCGTCCCTGTCGACAGAGATGGCATGCCATCTGCCGAGAGCACTGCACAAAGCATGAACTCCGTAGCTCCGACAACAATCCTAGGGATTTCATGAAAAATGACACATTTGTCTCGGACGGATTTGAGCCACAACCTTCAGTACGACAGACAAAGGACTTCATCGTTGAGACTTCAGTACGACAGACAAAGGACTTCATCGTTGAGACTTCAGTACGACAGACAAAGGACTTCATCGTTGAGACTTCAGTACGACAGACAAAGAACTTCATCGTTGAGACCACAAATCTATTTCTTTCTGAAGTTACAAGTAGCAATTAATTTATTAGATTTGTCACTCTTATCTTCTTCTGCATTATCACTATGATTTCAGACGTAGTCAGATCGCCTGCTGTGGCGCATCTCATTGATTTTTTGCGTGAAGGCGTGCTTTCCTTATTATCAGTGCCTTCCGTCATGCAGGCGTACCTTCAGAGATAACCCCTCTTAACTCACGCCAGACCATTGCCCACTACAGAGGCATGACATTGTGCCAATCACACCACGCCTTACAGCCACTTTAGTGGTTTGACATTAGCAGTTTTCCTTATATTTGTAGAAACTTTTCAAACTTTAGTTATAGTTATAAATAGTAAAACACAGATATAATATATATATATATAAACAGTTAATTGAATGATAAAAAGGTTGACTTCATTGCGCTGGGTTTTATGGCTTAGTCCCTCTCCGCAAAAATAGCGCACGCTACCTGTCGAGAGTATTGTACAAAGCAAGAACTCCGAAGATAAAGCAACCATCCTAGTTGTCTCTGAAAAGAAAAATATTCCCTCCAGAACGACACGGTCCGGATTCAAACGCACGACCTTCGGAGCGCGAGACAATGCTCACTTAGCCAAAAAGACCCCGTGAATTATATATATTAATTTAATACCTACTGCAGACTAAGTCATTAGAAAATATTTGTATGCTAATCTTCTTTCTTTTGTCGTCACACTGTTACCGTTGTTCAGTGCCGTGGTTTTCTGTTTTTGTCTAGCACTGTTCTAGTGGCTTGATGATAGTTATTTTGCTTTATTTTTGACAGAATTCTGCTATGTCATCTGTCCATCTTTCCGTGGTCTACCTCTCGCCTTCTTTCTAGATGTTCTGTTGTAGAAAACTACGTAGAAAGTTGTGTTTGGTTGCATTCTTATTAAGCGGCCGGACCAATTCATTCTTTGTTTCTCAATGTAATTTAATGTGATAAAATTAGCGTGTTATAGAACAAATGTGGCTAGAACTCAGTCTCCTTCTTCTTCTTCTTTGCGTTCGTTCTTTACGACCAATTTTAATCACTCTTTGTGATATGTTTCATCTTTGCCAAGAACATGTATACGTTGCACATTGGTTTGGAAGGCCCCTAAACGAATAGACTTCACACATTTAGGACACATGCATCCGATTTCAGCCAAACCTCCTTAGTCGCCTCTTATGACATGCGTGGCAGGTAACAGTGGTTCTATTCTTTACAACCTAAATTTGGTCCCCGGTAACCACTCTGGCGACTAGAACTCACTAATATTCATGGTATGAAAAGAGTTATCACGAAATATATTATTTTTAGTCAACTTTCTTTGCTGTCTTCATGAGATTTCATTTGATTTCACTCATGAGTTTCATGATTAGTAATATTTGTTGTTTCTTATTCTAACGCTCCATATCGACTTTTGTGATTTGTATGTGATCTGAGTCTAAGAGCGATTGTACATTGTGTGCCAGTTATGCACCTACAAGTAGGCCAGCACATTCGATTTCTGCGCTGTTTTTTATTTACTAGGGTAGTATCCATAGAGCCTACATCAGTCGCATCTCATGACATGCTTTGTAGGCCGCAGTCATACTATTCCTTGCTCCACTTGCTGGCCCCGGCAACACACAGACAATATATTTGATTAATTGATTAGATTCCACATCAAAGATCATCGACTGGAAATAATCTCCCAAATATCATATCCCTTGTCATGGGGGTGAATTTTATCAAATATTCTTTGTACAATCCTCAATAAGCCTTTCCTGCTAATTTCATCTCCGTCTTTCTTCTATATATCTTCAATATTTCTATATATTATTCCTTCATCACATTGTAATTAATGTCTATGTTCCAAGAATATTTGTTCTCTTTCTGTTTGATCTGTTTGAACTCATTCGCCCCGTAATATTGTTATTTTACCATGGGCTCATTTATAATGCAATGTATGCTGATCTCCCGTGTGCTGCCGGAACTCTCAAGGGGAACGTTCGTAGAAGAAGCAATCTATACTGAATTAACCGATATACCAGCTTTGAGTCTTCTTAAAAACGACATCAAGCCCTGTGTATCGCTGAGAAGGGTGAGAAGGTTAATAAATAAATAACTCCCGCTCTTTTTAAAGAATTTTTTCATGCCCACGTATCTGTCTGCTGTTACACACATACACGCACGCACGAACGCACATACACACACATATACATACGGACACACACCACACACGCGCGCTCGCATACGCACGTGGACGCTCGTACACACACACACACCCACGCACATATATATATATATATATATATATATATATTGTTTTAAAGGAAATTTGTTAGGCGGGGAATTTTACGAACGATAAAAATAGACCTCACGTTCTAAAAGCAACTGCAAACTACTGAACGTATAATTGGTGCCTGGAAAATCGACGACTCGTTTACTTTGGTTAATGACGAAGTTCTGTAAACGATATGCCAGCCCGCCTGCCCAGCGTGTTCGTAGCGCGTTGGACTACGGGTGACTAGCCCTCTGTGTGTGCGGGTTCAATTCCGCGGGATGGCAGAAAAAACCACAGATTCCCCAGATTTACGGTGTTCGTGGCACCGAACCGAAGGGTTACGATGTCCATGGCACCGTGCCGAAGAGCTGAAAAGCTCAAGTGCTTCTGGATCGGAAAAAACAAAAACAAAAGAAAAACGATATGCCACGATTTTCATTTTCATTTTTTCCCCTATATACATATATCAGAGCATCCCTGTTTATATATATATAACAGCGTGAAACATGGGAGTAATTTAATTAGCGTAGGGATGCGAAAGAAGGAGATACTTCAAAAGAAAATACACACAAAAATCATACGGTAAACATGTAGAACATATTGTAAACATTGAGGTCGCAGAACAGTCTATTTACTTTGTTTAATGTGCTGACATCGTGTTTTGATGAAAGCAGAGAGTGATTTGAGTGCATTATGGGGAGTTAACAAGCAAAAACACGAAGAAAACAGCAGAAGTGAAAACAGTACAGGGACTCAGTTCAAATTTTAGGGGAAGGGAGAAAATTGAGGGGGAAAAAGAAGTTAATGGAAGTGCTGATATTGCGTAAGAAAAAAATGAGGTCTTCTTCCATCTATGTTGACGCCTGAAATGAAATGCAAGTGAATAAAATGTCAGATGACAGGGTTAGCGAGCTAGAGCTGACCAATATCATATTCTACCTTTTCTTCTTCTTCTTCTTCTTCATCGAACGCTCCATATCGACCTTTTGTTAAACCACTCTTTGTGGTCTGCATGTGATCTGAATCTAAGAGCGATTGTACGTTGTGCCAGTTATGCGCCTACAAGTATACTAGCACATCTATTTCTGCGATACTTTTTATTTACTAGTATATCCTCCCTAGGCCCCAACCTCAGTCGCCTCTTACGAGATGCCGTGAAGGTAGAAGTGTTACTATTCTCTGCTCCCCTTGTGAGCCTCGACAACACACAGCGCCTTTCTTTGTGAAAAGTTAGTTACTGTATACACACTCGAAAGATGCTCTTGAAATAGTTACTATTTGCATATTACGTTACCAAGTAGTAACCATCAGAAACTGTAACATTTGTGCAGTTAATGTTCTTATATGTTACTAGTTTTCGTTACGGTTCAGTAAAAAAAAAATGTCGCACCTGTGTTTATGATCTTGTACAAAACAGAAGGTCGGTAGAGTTTCGTTTTATTTTGCATGAAGTTTGATTGGTAAGGTTCACTGCGGCCAGCAGCTCACCGACTCCAGTTACTCAGTGAAAGATGAAAACATAGAGTATATGAGTTGGGGAATAATTCGGAAGTCGCCATAGCTACTTTGTTAGTGCTCTGCAGCTAACTATTTGAACTAGCTATCCAGGATCCCGTGCGTCAGGTTAGCGTAATGCATAATGCGTTCTCATTTTGACTCGGAAACACGAGTGTTGTCAGTTCAATCCTATACTCGACGTTCCACGCATGATAAAAGGTATTGGTCTCCTACCTCCTGCATACTAGAAGCTAGAAATGGGAAATGATGCCTTCACTAACCTAATGCTTTCTTCTTCTGCGTCCGTCCGCTATGAATCCAGTCGTGGTCAGGCGTCTGCTGCATTACGCTTTTGATAGAAGTCCTGTTTCCCTAAGGTCTAAAAAGACTACTGGAAATGTTATTATTTATATGAAGGGTCCAACATCAATGGAAGCTCTTCATGTATCATCATCACATAGTGTGTCCGGATCAGAACTTTGCTATCCTTGCCGGAGCCAACTATAAACTTATGGGACTTCGGACACAGGTAAGAACAAAGTAACATTTATGTGAGTCTATGATTATTTATTGGTGAGAAATAATTCATAATATTGATATTCCTTATTGTTAAGCTTATCTTGTTGCGTAATATAATTTTGATTAAGCATTGTGTGTTGATTTTAAAATGAATTCATCTATATACACCAATACTGGAATGCGAGGTCACGTGGTGTAGTTGTGGTCTGGTTTACCATAATTCTTATCTTAGTCCCAAGGCTGGCCCGAGCGGTTACCGGGGCCCAAATTTGGGGTGTAAATAATAGAACCACTGTAACCTGCCACACATGTCGTAAGAGGCAACTAATGAGATTTGGCTGAAATCGGATGCACGTGTTCTAAACGTGTGCAAGTCTATGCGTTTAGGGGCCTACCAAACAATGTGCAACGTATACACGTTCTTGGCAAAGATCAAACATATCACAAAGAGTGATTAAAATTGGTGGTAAAGAAGGAACGCAAAGAAGAAGAAGTCCCAAGACCCATAAGTTTATAGTTGGCTCTGGTTGTGCCCTAGCAGTCCTTCGGAATTTCTCTTTCCTATAGGCCGGATGCCCCCTCCTCCTCCTAGGTAGCTGTCATACTCAAATACTCAGTTACATCCTGAATCCATCTTGTCCGATGCCTTCTTCCATACAGGTGTTCTCTTACATCCTGAATCTATCTTGTCAGATGCCTTCTTCCATACAGATGTTCTCTAATTCTTCGTGTTTTTTTATATGTCCAAAATACTTCAATTTTGTCATTCATACTTGTAGCATCAGATAACTAACCATAGTAATCTTCTCAGTTACAATAGTTTCTTCTTCTTTCTTTCTTTCTTTTCTCAATCGCCTCCGATAACATAAGGCCGATGACTCAGGTACAAATTCTAGGAAATCGGACCACAACCGTCGCATGATCTCGCATTCTAGTATTGTAGTATAAAGAAGAATTCGTTTAAAAATCAACATAACACTCAAGGTTATATTATGTTACAAATTAAACTTAGATCTAAGGAATATCAGTATTATTAATTTTTCATCAATAAATAGCCATGGACTTGTAGAATTGTGTAAAGTTGCAGAAAACCTTCTTCTTCTTCTTCTTTCTTCTTTACGTTCGTTCTTTACGACCAATTTTAATCACTCTTTGTGATATGTTTGATCTTTGCCAAGAACGTGTATACGTTGCACATTGGTTTGGTAGGCCCCTAAACGCATAGACTTCTACATGTTTAGGACACCTGCATCCGATTTCAGCCACACCTCCTTAGTCGCCTCTTACGACATGCGTGGCAGGTAACAGTGGCTATATTCTTTACATCCCAAATTTGGCCCCGGTAACCACTCGGGCGAACGCAGAAAACCTTATATTGTTCTATCAAACAGTTATAAAAATCAACCCACAATACATTGGAATTTTGGTTTTCCTGTCTGAGCTGGATGGCCTTATGTTACCGGGAGTCACGCTTTTCTCTAATCCTGTTTTGCCTCGCAGCGTCAGGAGAAAGTGATATTTCTAGAACGGGCTTTTGTTTGCGCTTCATAAATTGTGTTTTTCCAACGTCTTTGTTATTTCTGAGCTCCACCTTTTGTATATACGGCCTTTTGCTTTGTATCCACTATGTCGAAGTAGCACTGCTCTTTGAAGCGCATTGTCTGTTGGTAATCTGCTTATGTGGCCCAACCATTTAATTTGTTGTTTCTTGATGAATTTCAATTCTGGTGTTGCACCCAGTGTTTTTCCTGATGTCTTCGTTTCTAAGCTAGTCACTTCTTGATACCCCACCCAGCAGTCTGTGTATACACTTCATCTCTGTCGTGACTAGTTTTCTTCTTTTTTTCTTTTTTTTTTTTCTTTCGTCCGCTTTCAACTCAGACGAAATTTCATCTCTGAAACTGATTTTTGCGTGAAAATCCGTTTTCCAATTTCTTACAATGGCAGCAGCGTGCACATTGTAAATTACTTACACTGGCAGCCGTGTGCTCAATGTACTCGTAATTAGTATTCCTCGCCATACAGGCAGATTTTCTCCGACTTCAGAGGTACTCACGTTATCGTCCTGAGTAAGACCAGAGGACTTGAACAAATGCCGGACAGTAGGTTCGAACCCGAGCTATGAGGCGTCTCACAGCTAGCAGGTACTCTAGGCAGTCACTATCAACTACTATCAACTACTCTAGGCAGTCCCCCAGTTTTCTTCTATCGTTTGATGCTAACCTCCATGTCTGGCACTGATAACATAATGTTAAGATAAATATTGTTATGTAAAATGTCCTTTTAGTATTCATTGTGATATGTTTACATTTCTTCTTCTTCTTCCAACATTTTCAGACATTGGTTTGTATACTTCTAAAGTAGTTAGTAGTCAATCAGAGTCTGGTACTCTCTATATAACTTGTTTGGTATGACATGGGATTGGCTATGCGCGTGTGCATTTCAAAATGGCGCTATTACAATTGTGAGTGGTGATGGACAATAACGACATACATAAAGTTAAAACTTTTCAAAATATATATGTCGTAGAAGAATCCTGCAAATATTTTGCTCATAAAAGATCATAAATAAGGAATTGCCAAAGAAAACTAATTGTACGTGAGCAGCAAGCAAGGTGTCGCCGACAGTGAAGTTGATAATACTATGCGCTAGTGATCCAGTGCCGTGGAAATTACGAAGTTCGACTTCAGATTGCCTCCAAAGTAAATTATCGATGTGCACATGGTACGCGGATGGACTCCATACAAGAGACCCTAATCCTTTACTTGGGGATGTAATTTATCAGTACCTCTGGAATCAGAGTAGTGCTTGCCTGAAGATTTTCAACAGGGTTCTTTTACGTGCTCAAATTGAACACGAAACCTCTGTTTTATCGTCTATCTTCGATTGGACTACCAACTCCATCTGACCTACATTGAGATGATTAGATTACCAACTCCATCTGACCTACATTGAGATGATTAGACTACCAACTCCATCTGACCTACATTGAGAAGATTGGACTACCAACTCCATCTGACCTACATTGAGATGATTAGACTACCAACTCCATCTGACCTACATTGAGATGATTGGACTACCAACTCCATCTGACCTACATTGAGATGATTGGACTACCAACTCCATCTGACCTACATTGATATGATTAGACTACCAACTCCATCTGACCTACATTGAGATGATTGGACCACCAACTCCATCTGACCTACATTGAGATCAGGAGTCTCTAGAGAAATATCCCGATCGTTCTACGCGGGAAACGAACAGATGGCATATGGAACGAGAGGCGATGACTTTATCTTTTAACTACAAAGACCCAATGGCACACTAATTCTGGCTTCATTAATGAATGTTTAGAAAATCCACAGCTCTTCAAAACGAAATACAACATAAATACTCTAGTCTATTGTGCCGAATGGCAAGAACCGAAGCACTTCTAGATCAGTGGAGAAGAAGTTACCAATCTCTCAGCCGTGGACGAGAGATTCATTTCATCAATGAACCAACAAAAAAATTTTTATATCCCACTTGTTGTTTGGGTAACTTGAGTACGCAGACTTGTTTTGTTTTGGTTTAAGTTGACCGGAATTCTCCGTTCGAGTTGTTTGGAATTTCTGAATTGAGTTTGTTTGTTATTTAGCGGATTAATGGATTAGGCATCTTGAAGTCCACACACACTCTATCAACCTAAGGCGGACCCTTTATTGGTTATATATAACAGAACTTGTATGCCAACAAACATGAAAAATAAGAATTAACTCCTTTTGGAGAATCCAATCTGAATGTAGTAAAGTAAAGAAACCCTTTTTATATCTCGTGGTACCTAGGATAAAACGGTGATAACCCATTAAATTCCACAACCTTTCGTCACACCTGTCCAACATCGCAGTAAAAAGCGAAACTACACTCAGTAACGAGAGTTTTAACCCGTACTTTTCATTGACCGTCGTCACACGGTAGGTGATGTGATTAAAATCACACCAACCGCCTTGAATTCCCAGTGCTTTTCCTGGTACCCAATTAAGGATGGGTCGATCCACAGCCAACTCTAGATAACTAGGTCAGACAACTGACCGGGGATTCCCTGACCTAGATCAGAAAAGAGGGCTTGAAATTACAGATGTTTGATAGAGCATTGCACGCTTTTTTGCAATTTTACTCAATTCTGTGAGTATATGGTTATTTATTGGTGAAAAATATTCATAATATTGATATTCCTTTTTGTTAAACTTAATTTGTTACATAATATAACTTTGATTTAGCATTTTGTGTTGATTTTAAAATGAATTCGTCTATATACACCAATATTGGAATACGAGGTCACATGGTGTAGTTGTGGTCAGATTTCCCATAATTCTTACCTGAATCCGAAGGCCCATAAGTTTATAGTTGGCTATAGTCGATCTGAGAGCCGCTACGGCCGTAAAATATTTCACGCCCCCTGTGGAATTGTACGCGGACTATCTACAGCATGGGTTCCCAAAGTAGGCGGTACTGCCCTCCAGTGGGCGCTGAAGCCTTCCAGGGGGCGATAGTGGGTTCAAAAGCATTTTGGAGGGTGGGAAGGAGAGTTTATTTGCGTGATTTTGTGATTTTGTGATTGAATAATCATTAAAAATTTGAATTCTACATTTTAATTCATCTTATGCACATCTTATACGATCCATTTTTTTAAATCAATTTTATATTTCATGTATATAATCATTTGAAAATTGAATATGTATAAACGAAATATATATCAATTTTCTATGTTAAAGTGAAAATAGAGCATGTATATACATATATACATATATATATATATATATATATATATATATATATATATATATACATAATATATATATATATATATATATATATATGGGGGCGTTAGTAAACTGTTATAATGTGGAGGGGCGTTGCAAAATTTATGTCATGCAAAGTGGACGATGAGACGAAAAAGTTTGTAAAACTATGATCTACAGTATGCAATCCGTAGAAATAAATATGGGAATAAATGAAAGAGGAACGACAGCGTGGATAGAAACTGGCAACATAAACAGATATTTATAAATGGAGAATTGATAAGAACATCATCATTTCAATTCGATGTGCATGTGATCTGAGCCTAAGAGGATTGTCATTGTGCTAGTTATGCGCCTAACGTGGCCAGAAATCCAATTTCTGCGACCTTTATTTACTATAGCTTCCTAGGCCTATTCAGTCGCCTCTAGACATGCTTTGTAAGTCGCAGTGTTCTGTTCTTTGCTCTCCTTAGGGCCGGCAACACAGGCGTTCAACTCTATAAACAACCAAACTAGCATAAAGTAAAGGAACCCTTTCATACCTCGTGGTATATAGGTCAATACAGTGTTAGGCCTGTATTTCATTGACCGTCGGCACGATGGATGAGTGGTCACATCACGCCGGCCGCCTTTACTTCCCAGAGCATGTCTGGCACCCAGTTGAGGCTGGGTCGACCTAAGCCGTCGCGGTCGGAAATTCCACGCGCATTCGCGAGCTGACAGACCACCAGCCTTTAGAAGCGAGTTCACTAACAACTACGCTACAGCGGCTCTCCAAACTAGACATAGCATCTTATTAAAACTCATTTTTCAAAACGATTTGAAAATTCTATCGAAGAGTACATAGGTTTAGCATTTGAAGTTTTATTTTGGTCTAAGATTGAAGAAAATCTATGATAGATTTAACTGTTATCAGTAATAGGCGTGAGTATGTTTACAACATAGCTGTTCAGATCTCAAGTACAAATGTATATTTTATTATATGCTATAAAATATAGTAATGTTTAGATAACTTGGCCAAGTATATGATATAGAAGGGAGAGTATGTGTGTATATTTCAATGTTGTTTATGTATGTATGTGTGCATCTCTTCTTCCTCTTCTTTGCGTGTGTTCTTTACGACCAATTTTAATCACTCGTTATGATATGTTTGATCTTTGCCAAGAACGTGTTTACGTTGCACATTGGTTTGGTAGGTCCCTAAACGCATAGACTTCTACACGTTTAGGACACTGCATCCGATTTCAGCCAAACCTCCTTAGTCGCCTCTTACGATATTTCGTGGCAGGTAACAGTGGTTCTATTCTTTACACCCCAAATTTGGGCCCTGGTAACCACTCGGGCGAATGTGTGCATGTAACATTTTCGTGTGATATGTCTCCAACTTGAGTAATGTGTGTATCGATGTTGGTGGTGGTGGGGCTGTTGTTAGTAATGGTAGTGTTGGTCGTAGTGCTGTTGTTGTTCGTGCTGTTATTAGTGTTGTTGTTGGTGCTGCCGTTGTTGTTGTTGATATTAGTGTTGTTGTTTGTGCTATTGCTGGTGTTGTTGTTGGTGTTGTTTTGGTGTTGTTGTTGTTGGTGTTGTTTTGTTGGTGCATTGGGTTGGTGTTGTTAGTGTTGTGCGTTAAGTGTTGTTGTTGTGCTGCCGTTGTTGTTGTTGCTATTAGTGTTATTGTTGGTGCTATTGCTGGTGGCGTTGTTTGTTGTGTGTGCTGTGTTGTTGTTGTTAGTGTTGTTTTGTTGGTGCTTTGGTGTGCTGTTATGTGCTGTGTTGTTGTTGTGCTGTTGCTGTTGTGTGGCCTTTGTTGTTGTTGTTGGTGTGCTGTGGTGTGTTGTTGTTGCTGTTGATGATGGGTGGTGATGTTGTTGTTGATCCTATTATTGTTTGTGATGTTGGTGTTTTTGTCGTTGTTGCTGCTGTTGGTGCTGCTGTTTGTGTGTTGTTGGTGTGTGTTGTTGTTTGCTGTTGTTGCTGCTGTTGTTGTTGTTGGTGCTGCTGTTGTTGCTGTTGTTGGGGCTGCCTGTTGTTGCTGCTGCTGTGTTGTTGTTGGTAATGCTACTATTGTTGCTGTTGCTGCTGTTTTTTTTTTTGCTCTATTGGTGCCTTGCTGCTTGTGATTCCTGCTGCTGTTGTTGCTGTTTTGTCGCTGCTGCTGTTGTTGTTGCTGTTCTCTTGCTGCCTCCCTGCTGCTGCTGCTGTTTTTATTATTATGAGCTAAAAAAAAGAACAAGTAGTCACTTTTCCTATGTAGCACTGGAGGTATGTTACATCAACTTGGCTTCACATTCACATTAAAAATAAAGTTTAGACCCCGTTTTCATGCCATGAGAAGAAGCATTCTGCGATAGCAACCAAGGGTCGGGTAAAATTCAATCTCCATCTGTACTCGATCTGTAATAAGAAAACCAATTTTTACACCAAAGGTCACTATTAAGCGACATTATAGCGCCTGAATTTATAGATGGCGAGCACAAAAAAGGAATAACATGAGGTATAGAGTCCATTGTTATCTGCGGTTTGAAAAAAAAAACAACAACACACACTGTCGTTACTGCCTGTAGTACCGCTTTTTAGGGCGGTGTAGGACATGTGGGACGTGAGTCTGAAGAATTTAATGGCCGCATGGTTAGTTCAGTCGCTGTGAAACTGTTCAGGTTAGGATTTTTGATTTATGCCACCAACAGAAAATAATCTTTGACCTTACCGTGAATTAAATACGGTCTCCCGCATGAGAACTGCGCTCTAATCCATTCGACCAGAAGCTCGTCTCGTGTCTGAGGTAGAAATGAGTAAATAGTATATATGAACAAGAACTGGTATACAGACAGTAATACTAAATAGACAGTAGACAAAAATCATGAAGAACGAAGGAAAGAAGCCACTCATGGTTTCAACCAACCTATAAACATTTATCAAGATACAACCCACACTAAAACAACATTTGTTTATATAAGAAACTAAGATATAATGACTTTACCACTCCCAGAATATGAGCAGGTGAAAATCTACACTACACGATTGCCAAGTTGGTGACCTATTTTATAATAAACTATTTATCATACAATTTTTGTCTTCTCTCATGCTGTACACATTCTTGGTTATTGGTTACTAAACTGACGTCATTGCACTCCGGGCAGACCCATAGGTGCTCAGTCTCCCCCTCTAAACATTGGAAAGGTAATGAGCTATTCAGTTATAAATTATTACATGCGTTTGCTATATAGATATATTTGTGCATGGACAACGAGGAGTTTAAAGTAACGTGATATACCCAGTTTTATTTTTTCATTCACTACTAAATAACAATTGCTTCTTCTACTTCGAACGCTCCATATCGACCACTTGTTAAACCATTTTTTAATATGCATGTGATCCGAGTCTAAGAGCGTTTGTGCGTTGTGCCAGTTACGAGGCTACAAGAAAGTCAGTGCATCCAATTTCTGCAACACTTTTTATTTACTAGGTAGCTTTCGAGGCCTCTACCTCAGCCGCCTATTACGACATGCCTTATTGGTTGCAGTGGTATGATTCTTTGCTTCCCTTGCGGGCTTCAGCAACACACGGGCGCTATTCAGTTCTAAATGGTGTCATTCGTCTGAATGAAATGAAAATCTTGGCATATAGTTTACAGGACGCAGCCATCAACCACAGTAAACGAGTCGCTTATTTTCTAGACACCACTTATACGTTCAGTAGTTTGTCATTGCTTTCTGAACGGTGAGATCTATTTTTACTTATTTGTTAAATTCCCACGGAAACGAATTTGCTTCCAAACTTGCTCACCGTGGGGTTTGAACCAGGTACGTTTGGGTTTGTGATCGAGCTCACTATCGCTTGCGCTATATGATAAATATGCTTCGTGCATGGACAACGGGGAGCTTAAGGTAACGTGAGACACACGTCATTCATTTTCTTCACTACTAAATACCAATTGAGTTGTGTTTAATTTGACAAATGAGAAATTAATTACTGTTCATGGCTCGTTTCTTGCAAACAAAGGAAAAGATTTCGTGAACACATGTTTTTTTTTTTTTTTTCGATCCAGAAGCACTTGAGCTTTTCAGCTCTTCGGCTCGGTGCCATGGACATCGTAACCCTTCGGTTCGGTGCGACGAACACCGTGAATCTGGGGAATCTGTGGCTTTTTCTGCCTGCCCACGGAATTGAACCCGTACACACAGAGGGCTAGTCACCCACAGTCCAACGCGCTACGAACACGCTGGGCACGCGGGCTGAACACATGTTATAAATCAGTCACGCCGTTCTATTAGAATCCACAAGGCAAAACTTACAACGACCGAAGCACAGACAGATTTCGCTTGTATAATGTAAACATGTATACTAAAAGAACCAAAAAAAGGGCACATATATGTTGCTGAAAAATAGTTTACTTTGCAAGAAGAAAGCACAACCCATATTTCAAAAACATCAACAAGAGTG
The DNA here is from genome assembly GCA_020796225.1 of Arion vulgaris. Classification (NCBI taxonomy): domain Eukaryota; kingdom Metazoa; phylum Mollusca; class Gastropoda; order Stylommatophora; family Arionidae; genus Arion; species Arion vulgaris. Next base: position 18,657,657 of record CM036766.1, read on the forward strand.
ATTAACACTGACTCCCAACAGAGATATTTTTAAACGATACAGAAACCAGGAGGAGAAAAAAGACAACGAAGCAAAACAGAATATGATAATGGGGCAAATAAAAAATTGTGTCTGCAAATAAATCTAGCTAATACTATCTTGTGATCTTCCTAGATCCCAGTTTTTTTAATAGTTTTTTTCTTATAGGCCTACTACACCGCGGGACCGACATCCTAAACAGATGATTTTTATCATCAACGCCCTCGGTACAGAGAATCTTACAAACATTTAGCAAATGTTATGTTACGTGTTCCCGCGTGAAGGGGGAGAGATTGTGGTAAACGACCAATTTTCACCAGCAAGAATATTCTAGACTAGATCCTGTGCCTGGATGGCAACGACATCTGGTCAAGACATCTGCTATTCGCTAAATACTTTTTGACTGACGTGTGAATTCGAGGGAAACCCGTTATCACAATATTCAAACATGTTTTATCTGTTTTTAGAACGCCGTTTTCTGTTTTTATTTTTTGTTTTAGTTACCGTTTTTTATCGTTTGATGTTTGATATAACATGACTTGTAAAAATCTAAAGAAATGGAATATTTTTTTCAAGATAAACAGTTTTGAGATAGATGTGGGCTACTCTTCCATTTCTTATTTACATTCTCAAGATAAAAAGTAAAGTTTTGTTAGTCTTCCATTTTTTCTTTCTATTCTCAAGATAAAAAGTAAGTTTTGTTAGTCTTCCATTTCTTATTCCCATTCTCAAGATAAAAAGTAAGTTTTGTTAGTCTTCCATTTTTCGATTGTTCTCAAGATAAAAAGTAAGTTTTGTATTAGTCTTCCATTTTTCGTCTTTCTCAAGATAAAAGTAAGTTTGTTAGTCTTCCATTTCTTATTCCATTTTCCACATTTTCAGTTTCTTTTTAAAAAATATTTTACCCATCTTTATTTTCTCTATTAACATGGTTCTAGTTTTATCCATTTTCTCTCCAGGATTACACAAATAAAATGTGGGAATGTGTGGGGGGTAACACTGAAGTTATTCCAAAACAACAAACGAAATAACAAATGTCTGACAACTAAAATGTTGCCCGGATGGGAAAAAAATCTTGTTAATTTTAAATGACAACTTCGGTACAAAAATATGTGCTATTAGAGAACAGAGACGCGAGATGTAGTTGATGGCACCCATAAGCTATATCAGTGAACCTGCCAAATACCTCATCTTGTTTTCTCAATTCTTTGATGGTTCCCTCGACCCTTCGCTCGGGTTTGTTTTTAATGTAAGAGTTATGATTATGTGGAGAGTAGTGCGTGTGAAATACTGTGTGTGAAACACGACGTTCGTAATCTGCTTCAGATAACTGGGGAAAAATTGATGAAGAAAGGTGAAAACTCAGAAGTATAATTCCAGATTTTTACAAATTTTAAAGACAAAATAAACATATTCACGGTTTGTTATTATTATCGATCCTCCCCTTTATATTAAGCAAGTCCCCCTCTCACACAAAAAACCCAACTACATCACAAAGACATAACCCACTCAAAGAGCTGATCCGCGATATGCTTTAAGACGACCAAAAACATCATTTGAAAATATATATTATATGTCTTCTTCTTCTTTGTTTTTTCTGTTCGTTTCTTTACGACCAATTTTAATCACTTCTTGTGTAGATCTTCTTCTTCTTCTTTGCGTTCGTTCTTTACGAACCAATTTTAATCACTCTTTGTGATATGTTTGATCTTTTTGCCTAAGAACTGTATACTGCTTGCAAAATTGGTTTGGTCAGACCTCCCTAAAGCATAGACATCTATGCACATTTTGGTACGTTGCATCCGATTTCATCCACACCTACTTAGTCGCCTCTTACGACATGCGTGGCAGGTAACAGTGGTTCTATTCTTTATACCCCAAATTTAGGACCCTGTATATATATATGTATATAATATATAATGAGCATAACATTCTGAGCGAATTTGAAAAAAAAATTTCGATCCAGAAGTACTTGAGCTTTCAGCTCTTCGGCTCGGTGCCATGGACATCGAAGCCCTTCGGTTCGATGCCATGAATACCGTAAATCTGGAGAACCTGTGGCTTTTCTGTCAGTCCGCGGAATTGAACCACACTCACAGGGGATTTCACCCGTCGTTCAACGCGCTACGACCACGCTGGACAGGCGAGCAAGAGCGAATTCAGGAGAGAAGAGAAGATGTTTAGAGATGTCTGATCAACCCCTAAAGCAACTGTTATAAGAAAGAAACGCCCGTGTAGTTCCGGGGCCCGCAAGGAAGCAAAGAATAGTACCACTGCGACCTACAAGGCATGTCGTAAGAGACGACTGATGTAGGACCTAGGAAGATACCTAGTAAATAAAATGCATCGTATAAATCGGATATGTTTTGGCATCTGACTTTGTAGGTTACATAACTGGCTACACCTTACAATCGGTCTTAGACTCAGATCACATACAAATCACATACATGAGTGGTTAATCCAAGTGGTCGATGGGAGCTGTCGAAGAAGGGCAGAAGATAACTGGAAACAAAGCTGAAGAAAAAAGATGAAAACTCTAAGTTTAATTCGAGATTTACCAATTTTAAAGGCAAAATAAACATGAACACGTAATACCAATGCAATCGATATTGGGGGAGACTACAGTAAAACTATGTAAAATGGCGAAATACGTAATAACAAAGTACTATAGTTTTACAAAATACAAAAACAATGACAATACACGGCAACGTTTCGACCAAAAGGCCTTTATCAAGCAAACGATACAACAGGAGTGCCGAATTTTACAGCACACTACATATAGACTAGGACATACATTCCAATAGTTCTAAAAATGAAATGAAAACCTGGACTAAAAACGAATAACGAAATAAATGCAAAAATACTAGAAGTGCAAAAAGAAGAGAACCAATAACAAATCAAGATCAAATAATATATAATATATACATTTAACATATAGAATATGGAGCATGAGAAGAGAAAATACTAAGAAGCATAGGAATGTAGAGCGTTGATTTCCATGAGGTCACAAGGTAACATATAACGAAATGAAACGATTATCCAGAGTAAATCGATTACGATCATCAGAGGAACATACTCCGATGGCTGTGATCTGGACGTCGCGAGCTCCCAAATGGTCAGTTCCATTGAAATGCGTGACTACATGGTCAGAGAGCATTGGCGTATATCGTGTAAGTGTTGGCCGAAACGGTCACTAAGCATTCTGCCTGTTTCGCCGATATATGCCTTGTCACACCGCTTGAAGTGTTGGCGTAGATTATATTGCGGACTCGCATGTGAACCCATCTTAAATACAAACGTGGCTTTAGGAAAAGATACAGTACGGATCTGTATCACATAAGCACGCGTATTGCAACGCCGACGGCCACACTGGACGGTGCCAAAATAACTCTGGACATTAGATTTAAGGCGACTATGCACCAACATATCCTTAAGACTTCTGTCCCGTCTGTAAGCCACCAAGGGATAGTTTTGGAAGACTGAACGTGACTCAGAATCCCACTGGAGAATAGACAGATGACGGAATAAAACTTTTTTTTACCAGTGAACTATGGGGGTGGAAAGTTAAGACAAGTTTCACTGTCAGAGTTCGAAGTCATATGCTCGTGGGTAAGGGCCTCCTGGCGAGCAATTGTCTGAACTCGATGCATAGCACCTTCTCCGGATATAGACTCTTGCGGAAGAAATCAAGCATCTCGCGAGATTTTTCAAGAGAATCATTGTCCTCGCTACCATGGTGACGAAGGTGCAAGAGTTGGGAGAATGACAAAGAATCACGAAAAGCCTGAGGATGGGAAGAGGTATAAAGAAGAAAACTATGTGCATCAGTAGGTTTATAATATAGAAACACGTAATAACAAAGTACCGTAGTTTTACAAAATACAAAAACAATAACAAATACAGCAACGTTTCCACCAAAAGGCCTTTATCAAGCAAACGATACAACAGGAGGGACGAATTTCACATGACACTACATCTAGATTACTATATCCCAGATTTTCTTTTCATTTAAAAATATTGAAATGTCTGTCTTTCTTGTTAACTTTCATTGAACCCGCAGGGAAAGGGAAAGAGAATGACGCCTAGAAATACACGGAGAAGACATCTCTAGTCAGAGATTAATGATATAGTGATGAGCTGGAAGAAGTTGCAAGAGATAGCTAAAGACTTGGCATGAGTTGGCTAAGGGTCTATACCCCAACCGGGGATTATAAAGTACAATAGAGAGTACACTAGAGACCATCTGACCTCAATGAGGAGTTAACATCACTGGTTACACCCAATACAAATGCGAGTGCAACAGATGTCAAGGGCTTATGACACTGATAAGAAATAATGTGCAGACATAAGTCCACATAATACACTTTACACTAGTCTTCCACAATTACAGAACACATGCAGATTCTACAAATTGGCCTTGGCTGCTAAAGGGTGAAAACTCGCAGCCCTGGTTAGAAGAAGAAGAAGAAGAAGAGTGTACACTGTCTTGGTCATTTCTGACCTCTGTCCACTCATTCACTACATTTTATGTCTCACTAGAATGCGCTGTCATCTTTGATTCACTAGCCTCTTACCACTCAGTCACAAGTCGTGAGTTCGAATCCGGACTTCGCGTTCTGTTCACGTGCTCATTTTTACATAGACCCCTTGAATTGTTGCTTGAGCTACGGAGTTCTAGCTTTGTGCAATACGCTCGGCAGGTCGCGTGCCATTTTCTGCAGAGAGGGATCGAACAGAAGGAGTAAAACCTTGTGCAATCAAGTCAAACTTTCGGCTTTAAACCCATTAAAACCTTAAAAATGTACACAATATAAGACAAATCACCTTTAATATACAATAATATTTCACTTTATCTTGTCAAAGACCAGCGTACCATCATCATCTTCTTCTTCTTCTTTTGTCGTCACACTGTTACAGTGTTGTTGTCCAGAGTCGTGCTTTTCTATTTTTGTCTTGAGCTGTTCTATTGGCATGGATTATTGTTATTTTTGCTCTTGACACGATTCTGCTATGACATCTAACCATCTTTTTCGTGGTCTTCCCCTCGTCTTCTTTCCTGATATTCTGTTGTAGAAGACTCTGTATACTGTGGAGTTTGGATGATTCTTATTAAGTGGCCAAACCACCTCCTTCTTTGTTTCTTAATATCATTCAAGCAAGGTTATGTATACCATCATACATACATTAAAAACATATGGCCCACATAACTGAAATATTTGCGTGACTTCCACAAATAAGGATTCCTAATATGTAAGTACATTTATGAACAGCATTTTCATTGAATTATATCTTTGACTCGTAGTCGGCACCGTTATCTGTACAATCTTCTTAATGTTTACATAATTTGTAAATAGAATAAATGGCTAGAGATGGAAGCACATTTGGATAAAATGACAATAAACTATTCTAATGTTGCAGCTAATGTACTTGCTCGATCTAATGTCCGTACGCTGATGAAAGCTTTTATTGAATCAAGATGTGTGTTGTAGGGATCACAGTAAAGGTTGGGTTTATGATTATTGTCTAATACAGTGGCTCTCAAAGGGTGTGCCCAGGCGCACCAGTATGCACAGTGTCATTCCTATGCGTGCCCTATTAAATCCCAGATCAGGGGTCGGTAACGTGGGACCAGCGGGCACCAGGGTAAAACAATGCCAAGACACATCAGGCCCATACTTCTCATAGGCAGAAATTCTTCTTCTTCTGCGATCAATTTCTGCTATGCGACTACTCCGGTAAGTGTCATAAACAGGGCGGTGCGCTTGAGGTCTTTACCGGTCCCCCATAATTTGTTTTGTAGTGTTGTTTCTGTTGGCCAGAATTCCATCCTCGCACTGCTCAGACTGGGGCAGTCTTGCAGGATGTTGTTTTTTTCTTTCGTCCGACGAAGTTCCATCTCTGAAACTGATTTTTGCGTGCAAATCTGTTTTTCCAATTTCTTACAATGGCAGCAGCGTGCACATTGTAAATTACTTTACACTGGCAGCCGTGTGCTCAATGTACTCGTAATTAGTATTCCTCGCCATACAGGCAGATTTTCTCCGACTTCAGAGGTACTCACGTTATCGTCCTGAGTAAGACCAAGGGACTCGAACAAATGCCGGACAGTAGGTTCGAACCCGAGCTATGAGGCGTCTCACAGCTAGCAGGCCGAGCTGCTATCAACTACTCTAGGCAGTCCCCCTTGCAGGATGTTATCTGGGGACTGCTTTGGTGCTCCACAGGTGTAGGCAGCCGAGTCTCTGAGACCCATTCTATGGAAGTGTGCTCTGAGACTGCAGTGTCCCGTTATAAGTCTGAATACTGTGGTCTGTGCTTTTCTGTTAAGTGTATTTATACTGTCGTGTTCTGGGCTGTATCCTCCGTTTGTTTTTCTAGGCAGAAATTAAAAGATGTATAAAGGTACGTAGCATTTTTCAATTATTTATGTATTTCTTTGCTTTTTGCAACTTATTTATTCAGTTTTTCTTTATAGTGTGCTAACGATTTTAACGGGTTTCCGGTTCCGGTTTCAAGATGGAAGGTGTTGTTTTCTTCGTACTTGCTATGATCAGTTGATCTGAGGCCTAATAATCCTCAATCGTAAAAACCCCAGTATTTCTGAAACAGAGGATTTATCTAAATGTGTACATATTTGGGTAAATATTCAGTATATATATATATGGAACTGCAGTAAACTATTTGATTAAACACGTATCATAGTACTGTAGTTTACAATTACAAACAATGATAAATACATAACTGTCGATCTCAACAGCTTTATATAGAACGAACAAACAGGAGTTACAAAGTACTGTAGTTTTACTGTAGTGTAACTCCTGTTTGTTCGTTTGTTTGATAAAGCTTTGTCGAAAGTGCTGTATTTTGTCATTGTTTTTGTAATTTGAAAACTACAGTACTTTGTAATTACGTGTTTTGCCATATTTGGGTAGTAAAGTGTCAAACAACGGAGACACGATGAAAGAAATAAGCTCACGTATGGCTATAGCAGCTAGTGCCTTCACTAAATTAACGAATATGTGACAATCTCAAGACCTTAGTATATGCACAAAAGTTAAATTATTTAGGTCATGTGATTCCTGTACTGACCTACGGTTGTGAAAGTTGGAAATCAACAGTGAAAATTAATAAGAAACTGGACAGCTTTGAGAATAAATGTCTCCGAAAATTATTAAAAGTAAAATGGAGTGATTTCGTTTCTAACAACACAGTGAGAGATAGAACACACCAACAACCCGTATCAAATATTATAAGGAAACGAAGGTGGAAATATTTAGGTCATGTTCTTAGATCAGACGAAAAGAGACTAAATCGACAAGTCCTTATGTGGTCACCAGTTGGGAAAAGAAAACGTGGAAGACCTAAGACCACTCTTTGAAGAACAATCTACAAGAAAGTAAACTATTGGGATGTAAAACCATACAAGATCTCCAGCTGCTAGCAACGAACCGCATCACATGGAAATCTAAAACCTCTGCCCTATGTGCCGCCTTCGGCTCGAAAGGAACAAACTAACTATACGATTTTTGCGTGCCTTCTAGTGTGTCACGACTTCAAATAATTTTGAGAACCACTGGTCTAATACGACTGACGGTTGTTTTCTGAGAAGGTTAAAAGTGAATGAATGTTTGATGAGAATCTGAAAGGGAAAGTAATCTGGATGCAGTAGAGAAAGGTAAAAGTGAATGCATGTTTGTGGGTTGAAGAACTAAAGCTGAGAAAGGTAAAAGTGAATGCATGTTTGTGTGAAATTGAAGTAGATTTTAAGAAGTTAGAGAAGGGTAAAAGTGAATGCATGTTTGTGAGTTGTATACGTAGATGAAATCCAACTGTCAAACAGTTACTTCAAACAAATACTGTAAGTAAGAAAATAGCTAATTCATTCCGATCCGCAACTGAAAAAGAAGTTTGTACTCATGTTTCATATGAAATGTGACTTATAAAAATACATCCTCTCAAAAATGAGCGTTTACTGAAGTCATTATTGAACAGGGTTTGGTCTACAAGGTATGGTCTACGCCTAGTTCTTCATCCAACAGAGTTGAAGTCAGCTAGTCTTTCTTAGGACTTAGTATCCTGATCCTTCCTTCCTTTCGTTCGCTTGAAATTTGTCTATGTATATTCAATGTTGTCTCTGTATCAACTTCACTGTCTTTTGTAGCTCACACAGAGTCCGTAGTTTTCTGTAGTGTTGTTTCGTTAGGCTAGTAGTTTGCCTCAGTGTATATCAATTCGGGGCAGTCTTAAGATGTCCTGCAGTCTGGCCTGTCATACATGACTGTTGCAATCTTGAATGTGTATATGGCTGGAGTCGTGTGTATCTGATGGTGATCCGTAGAACCACAGGCTAACCCCCCTACAGTGGTGAACATGGAAAACTTTCGGGTTCTGGCTGACTGAGGCAGCCACTAACTACTGGGCTCGTGCTCGGAAGATGAATCAGACAACAGACCCGTGATCTCTTCAGTATTGCTGTGTATATAAACATTCTAAATCAAAATACACTAGTCATATTATAAAGTTGTTCAAACAATAATATCAATATATATATTGTCACCAAGTCAAATTACCAGTGACTTCACAATTGAGGTAAAAATTGCGAGTATGAAAGTATCTGCAGTGGTTCTATCCAAACATCTGTAATTTCAGATCCCTTTCTTATCTAGGTCGGAATAACCATCCAGTTGTCTGGCCATGCGAGCCTGCTGATGAAGGGCAGAGTGAGAAGTGTATTTAAACAGCGAGCCACGGAAACCATTAGTATGCATACTCTTCGATATCTGTCGGAGGTGATTGAGAATCTATTAAATTCTGCCCGTAGTACAATGACGTCTGTTTAGAAACCAATAACCAGTCAATCTTCCTTTACTTAGTCAATCTTTCCGCATTCATTCTTCCCTAGCTCATGCATTCTCTGTTCATAAATTCTCCCTCATTCTTGGTTAAGACCTTGCCTTGCGAGTCGAAAGTCGTGGGTTCCAATCCGAACCGTGTCGTTCTGTTCACGACTGAATTTTATTCCAGAGACCCCTATACTTGTTGCTGGAACTATGAAGTTCCTGCTTTGTGCAATACTCTAGATAAGTGGCGTACCATTTCTGCGGAGAGGGACCGAGCCATATGGCTTAAAACCCTATGCAATGAAGCCAATCTTTCGGATTAAAACCCTTTAGATCCACTAATCCATTCTCTACTCAAACAATCCTCATTCATTCATTCGCCACTACACCATTCATTCGCCACTACATCATTCATTCGCCACTACATCATTCATTCGCCACTACATCATTCATTCGCCACTACATCACTCATTTGCCACTACATCACTCATTCGCCACTACATCATTCATTCGCCACTACATCATTCATTCGCAACTAAATCATTCATTCGCCACTACATCATTCATTCGCCACTACATCATTCATTCGCAACTACATCATTCATTCACCACTCTCTTATTCAGTACCTACTCAATCAAGCCTCACTAATTTATTCCACACACTCTCACTAATTTATTCCATACACTCTCACTAACTCATTTCACACACTCTCACTAACTCATTCCACACACTCTCACTAACTCATTCCATACACTCTCACTAACTCATTCCACACACTCTCACTAACTCATTCCACACACTCTCACTAACGCATTCCACACACTCTCACTAACTCATTCCACACACTCTCACTAACTCATTCCATACACTCTCACTAACTCATTCCACACACTCTCACTAATTTCTCAAACGTTAATTATAATTGCATTATTTTATTAAGTGATAATTCATTTTTCACTGACAACTATGTGCTACGTGATTAGCTTCCAGTGAGAGATCTCTCGTCAACACGCCGGCATTTTTATCCTGCACCGTGCGGAAACTTGATGACAGATATAAGGTGCTGACAATAGTTGATGTTGAAAAATGATGTCGTTATACTATCTGTCATCGGATTGTGAAATCATTTTGGAAAGTTATGTTTAAGTAACGATAGATGTTCCGAGTTTGATGTCCATGCTGTTTGCTATAGTGGAGGGCGAATTCCGTTATATGTCATTTTTTCGTTCTCCTGTTAGGAATTCACAGTCATGGCGTATACTATGGCACATTTGACTGGTTTTTGCGAGAATGCTTGCTTTTCTTATCAGTAATGCCTCTCGTAGTTCAAGGGAGTCTTATTCCGATTTTATAGGTAAGATGAGAACAAGGAGTTTTTTGTAAGAACCCCAGGGGAAGCAGCGGAAGCAATGAATATTATCAATAAATAATGTACAAGTCTTACAATAAAACTTGAAGCTATTATGAATGATGCGTGCATGTTTGTTATGTGTGTATACATGTGTGTATGTATGATATTATCTTGTCTCTAATATACAAACACAATAAGCTTATAGCATGTGCTTGTGCAAACACTGTTCGATCGAACCTTACCTGATTATTCTGTGTCTAGCTAAAAGAAAGCGTTGTGAAAGACACTTCTCAGTGAGCCATTTTTAATGGCTCGCTGGTTGTGTTCGTAAGAACGCCCGTACTGATAGGCTAGGCAATGGGTGCGGTAAGAACGCCCGTACTGCTAGGCTAGGCAATGGGTGCGGTAAGAACGCCCGTACTGCTAGGCTAGGCAATGAGTGCCGTAAGAACGCCCGTACTGCTAAGCCTAGTCAATGAGTGCCGTAAGAACGCCCGTACTGATAGGCTAGGCAATGGGTGCCGTAAGAACGCCCGTACTGCTAGGTTAGGCAATGAGTGCCGTAAGAACGCCCGTACTGCTAAGCCTAGTCAATGAGCGCCGTAAGAACGCCCGTACTGCTAGGCTAGGCAATGGGTGCCGTAAGAAATAAAGGTAAATGGTTCGAATCCTGTGTTTGGTAATTTGTTTTTCGGAAGTTCCTAATACGTATACACTGCCTATCTGTTGATCGATTTCATAGATGCAACTGTATATCTTAATTATAATTCTGGCTGTCTGTCTGTCTGTCTGTCCAGAGCCAACTATAAACTTATGGGCATTCGGACTCAAGTAAGAATTATGGGAAATCAGACCACAACTACACCACGTGACCTCGCATCCAGTATTGGTGTATATAGACGAATTCATTTTAAATCAACACAAAATGCTAAATCGAAGTTATATTATGCAACATATGAATATTTTTCATCAATAAATAACCATAGACTCACAGAATTGAGTAAATTGCAAAAAAGCTTGCAGTGTTCCATCAAACATATATACATTCCAGCCCCCTTCTCTGATCTAGATCAGGGGTTCCCAGTCAGTTGTCTGGTCTAGATATCTAGAGTTGGCTGTGTTCTGTCTGTGTGTGTTCCAGTAACATCTTGAGAGCTCTGGAATCGTGACATTTGGACAGTTTATTAATAAATAAATGTATTGGTCAACTCAACCATTTTAAATTCAAACATTATCCTTATATTAAAACTGATAACACACAGCTGATGTCTTGAAAGAACTAAATGTTAAAGAGAATTGGTTGATAAACAACACACTATACAGAACAATTAGATACTTTCACATCAAGAGTCACGATGGTCTGGAGAGAACAATATTAGATGGCAGGGTCCCAGGACGCAGAGGCAGACCAAGAAGAAGATGGTTACAATATATTAAAGAAACCATGAACATGACCATCGACGAAGTGGATGAACTGGCTAGAGACAACGTGAATTTCAGATGGGCTGCAAAGAGAGTAACGTCCTATAAAGGATACGCACCTTGATGATGATGAGCACACAGATGCGTTATATATTATAGTCTGTCCATTAATTCGTGAGCACGTTTGAAATTGATTTTCTCGAAAACTACCTGTTGGATCTCAGTGATTTTTTGCATGCAGCCTTAGAATATCCATGACGCTAAAATGAAGCTAACCAGTAGTCCATAGATGCTACGGATTTTGCACATCGGCGAATTCCTTTGATCTTTTATGACAATTGCAAATACGGGGCTCAAATTTTAGATTTTACAGTATCCCTAGAATTTGTCCATGTCAATTCTATTCACAGGTGTATCTCCATATTAACTTGATAGGTCAAGTAATTAAGTGTGTTGCCCTTTATGTGCAATCGTGAACTTGGATACAATATGCAACAGTTAGTCCTCCCCTTCGGTCACCATTAGACCCCAGGGTGTCTTAACTTCACCACAAATTGTATGATGGTAGACGCATTTGGATATGGAAATGTATACGTTGCTATTTCTCAGTCTGTAATCAAAATATGATTTGTATCATCCCGAATCTGACGATTCCATGAGGTTGATAATTGTTACTGGCTGGACAAATTGTAATCCATCTCGGTGCCAGTACTCGTCTTCCTCTCGGAGCACATGTTCAACACACTTCTTCCAGAACTGCATGTCTATCATTGAGAAGGACTCACGTGTCAGAACTTCAACATCACACATTTTAAACGTCCTGTTCTGTTCGGCAACTTGCCCTTTTACTTTAGCCCAGACAAGCTCTATCGGATTGAGGTGAGCATGATATGGAGGTAGTCGCAAAGACGTGTGGCCGTATTCCGCAATGATTTTGTCAATATGAAACACCTTTGTCTTATTTGTCATCCTCACCAGGTGCAACAACTCGGTTTCAAATATGTATCATCGAAGCTGACATTTTCCTTAGCAAGTCCTAATTTGATCTTTTGTATTTGATGCAGTTGGTACTTTGTCTTCCGCTGATACTGCGTTGTGGTAGGATGCATTATCCATTACCAAGCATGATGGTCTGTTTAGAATTGGAAGTAGATCTTTCTCCATCCAGTGCCTGAAAATATGTCCATTCATTTCTGTGTGGTAGTCCCTACCGTCGGTACTTTTGATTGGAAAATAAGTCCAGCGTCATAGACAAGACCTTCTTCACTGCTTCCTGCATGTGTTAGTATAATACGCTGGCCTTTGCTGCTTGGTATTTTTCTTTTCTGTTCACCGTCTACTGATTGCCATTCTTTAGCATTGGTGTGGTGAGCATTGACCCAGGATTCGTCCAAATATACAATATCATAGCCTTGCCTCCGCCACTCACGGATCTGCCTCAGGTATTTACTTCGGGCAGCAATTAAATGTGGCTTTTCACAAATAATATTCCTGCCGCCTATAGTTTTTCTGAAGGTGAAGCCGGCGGCTCTTACAATTTTCATAGAGTACTTTTAGAAATGTCTATGCTGCAATCTGATTGCAGTTTTAATTTCAGTTTCCTGAGAGTAACAAGTTGATTTGTCGCAAACATTTTCAAGATCTCCCGTCTTATGACATCTATGTCAAAGTCGTCAATTGTTCTTTTCCTTCCTTGCTTGACATTAGTGCACTTTGTGTCCTGTTTAATCCATCGGGAAAAGGATTCTCTATTCAGACCAAGCGCCAGTTGCGTTCGTTTCTCAGGGTTATGAATATCGCAATATAGATGACCTCTCTTAGATTCCCTACGGAAGTGTTGGTATAGTAAAACTGTGTACAATCCGGTGAGGTTGATTTTAATATAACCTGAAGAAGAAATAATTCAAACTACATCAAATTTTCTTGGAAAAAATATTTCTCTAGCGTCATGGATATTCTAAGGCTGCTTGCAAAAAATCACTGAGATCCAACAGGTAGTTTTCGAGAAAATCAATTTCAAACGTGCTCACGAATTAATGGACAGACTATAATCTTGGTTCTTATGTTGTATTAGGCTTATTTCCAGACCGTCTGAAGGGTTAGGAGGGCACTGTGTGTCTCACTCAGTCTGCTTTTAATGTTACATCCAGCTTCTCCTTTGTGGCTGATGACACTTTCAAGATATGTGAAAGCAGTTGTATTTGAAAGGATTTTAACTTATAGTTTAACTGGTGCTTGGTAATTATTTCTGTTTTCTTCTCACTGGTTTTCAGCCCAACAATTTGGCTGGACTGGTTAAGATGTGTGTGAGATAGAAGTGCGATGTCATCAGCGAGGTCTTCCTGGGTGGATGTTAGAGCCCATTTGATACCTCCTGGATTACATTCCGTTGTTTTACGCAGCACATCGTCTATGACAATGTTGAACAGTGGGGCTGGGATTACACATCCTTGTTTTCACTTCAAACTTCAGCTCGAAAGTTTCAATACCGCGTGTGACTTTCCTAAAGTATATTTTATAATGTTTATTTTTTTATTTTTTCCGATCCAGAAGCACTTGAGCTTTTCAGCTCTTCGGCTCAGTGCCATGGACATCGTAACCCTTCGGTTCGGTGCCACGAACACCGTAAATCTGGGAAATCTGTGGCTTTTTCTGTCATCCCGCGGAATTGAACCCGCACACACAGAGGGCTAGTCACCCGTAGTCCAACGCGCTACGAACACGCTGGACAGACGGGCTTATAACGTTTATAAAACACGGAGAACTTGCATAGATGCACCAGCCACATTATCTGATCATACATAACTCTCATGGGTGGCTGAGCAACAAGCTATTCACACGATTATCGTAGCAGACTCGATGAATACGCTTTTTTTCGATCCGGAAGCACTTGAGCTGAAAGCTCTTCGGCTCGGTGACATGGACATCGTAACCCTTCGGTTCGGTGCCACGAACACCGTAAATCTGGGGAACCTGTAGCTTTTCTGCCAGTCCGCGGAATTGAACCCGCACTCACAGAGGACTTGTCAACCGTAGTCCAACGCGCTACGAACACGCCGGGCAGGCGGGCATGAATACGCTTCAAATGATTGAATCTGGAAGTCTGCGCGCGGAATGGGTGAACAGCATTCGAAGGTCACATCTCAAGACAGTGACTTGGCAGTACACACTTGGGCATGCTTGAGAGCAGGGCATTGAACATACTGACTTTCTTGCAAACAATGCCCGACTCAAGCTGGCAGAAGTATGGACAGAGTCGATGTCATCATAGTTATACGCGCTCATTTATGTGATTCTCAGACATTGTAGTGATTGAGATAATTAGTAGTTGAGTTTGGACATGCCAGACAGTGTTGTCTTTGTGGTAGAAAGAGAAGATTTGCTAATCAACTTCTCATGGGTACGGTGAACAAGTGGACTTTGGGATAGTTGATGCAGCGGAGGACAGAGCACGCATGAGAATGCTCGTCGTTTTCTTCAAGCGCTCTATTTAAACTGCTTGTTAACAACTCTGTATGATTTGTATGTGATCTGAGCCTAAGAGCGAGTGTACGTTGTGCCAGTTATGCACCTACAAGTAAGCCAGCCCATCCGATTTCTGCGGTGCATTTCATTTACTAGGGTACCTCCCTAGGTCCTACACCAGTCGCCTCTTACGACATGCCTTGTAGGTCGCAGTGTTACTATTCTTTGCTCCCCTTCTGAGCCCCAGCACCACACGGGAGATGAGAATCCCCAATATGCTATGACTTCGATCGCATAACATAACATAGCATATACAATTTTAGAGTTTGCCGTCCTACGCTGAAGTGTTTATTTAAGACCGACTGTTAAAATCCAAGTTCATTGACTAACCCTGGTACCAGTTATTACCTGGTAGAGCGGTGTTATTGTTACAACGATGGTGGTGAAGGAAACGCTGTAATTAGTGATCACCAAAATGTCTGTTTTGGAATGTTTCGAAAGCAAACGCATTAATTCATTTCTGACTTGACAGATTATGACAAATATTATAGGACCAATGTTGACATGATACAACAATGTAGGTCACCGTGTGCAAAATATTAAGAATATAGGTCAGTAGAAGGATGTTCCTAAATTTAGTGCAAATTCATGGAGGCTTAGATGCTGTCAGTCTATGTGCGCTAAAAGTGTGAACGACAGACGACTTTCTCCGTGGCTCCCGTGACGACTTATTTTCTTATTCATACCTTAGTCAACTATCAATTTCTCTTACTGGACAGTGTGCAGACTTTCAGATTTGTACACTAATGAACTCAATCTTCTTCTTCGAACGTTCTATATCGACCACTTGTTAAACCACTCTTTGTGATTTCTATGTGATCTGAACCTAAGAGCGAAGGTACATTGTGCCAGTTATGCGCCTACAAGTAGGCCAGCACATCCGATTTCTGCGACCATTTTTATTTACTATGGTAGCTTACCTAGGCCCCTACCTTAACGCCTCTTACGACATGCCTTGTAGGTCGTAGTTTTACTATTATTTGCTTCCATTTCCAGCCCCGGCAACACACGGGTGTGTTTATATTCTTCTTCTTCTGCGTTCTCACTAGATTGGGATTTCGGATTCTCTAATAAAGACAGGCGCCAGCCTCAAATTATCAGACACGACATACAGTTTGTCTTCGACGCTGAAGGAGGTGGGCCACCTCTTTCTTTTCAGGTCTGCATATTGGGGGCAGCTCTGTAGGATATGTTCTGTTGTCATACTTGCCAAAGCCACAGCTCGTTGGTGCCTGTCTTGAATTTAGTGTGCAGGTGGTGTTTCATTTCATTCATTCATTCTCGTCCGTAGGCAAAGTATGACTGACTCGTCCCTTCTGGACAGTTGGTAATATCCATCGTCCTTGTTGTGTTTTGGGTGCTCTTTATCTCACTTTGCTTTGTAGTGCCCTTTGGCTATGGTTTTTGCTTCTTCATAGCTGACCAGGTTGTCAAAAAAGCACATTTATGTTTTTTCACTGTCTTGTTAGATATCCATGTCCACACCAATGACGTTACCAATGGGAATATGCATGATCTTAGTATACAGATGTTCGTTTTTCTTTTAATCCCATTCCATACTTTTTTAGCCCAGTTTTGTGTGTGACTATTATCAGTAACTAAAGAAGCAATCATACAGCAACATGATTTAACAAGTCTAATATTAGACACCATACTCAGACTGAGATTGTTCATAGACCTGTGGATAAGAACCGGGCAGGAACCCATGATGACCCAGATTAAGAGGAGAAAATGACGATGGGTCGGGCCTACCCAACTTAAGACACAGTCGTGTGTTACTAGACAAGCTCTTGAGTGAAACCCGCAAGGAAAACGAAAAAGAGGACGCCATAAACAGACATGGGGTCCGCCTGCCAGCGCGTTCGTAGCGCGTTGACAACGGTGAGAAGCCCCCGTGAGTGCTGTTCAATTCCGCGGGCTGGCAGAAAAGCCGCAGGTTCTCCAGATTTACGGTGTTTGTGGCACCGAACCGAAGAGCTGAAAGCTCCAGTTCTTCTGGATCGAAAAAAACATACAAAAACAAACCTGGGAGACGTAGTCTTCTTGAAGAACTGAAGAGTGCTCGACTATCCTGTAAAGTAAGCAGCCAGAGACCGAGAAAAGTGGCGAACGACTGTTGAGAGCCTATGCTCCACAAGGAGCGGAGAGGAATAAGTCAAGTGAAGATATTCAACACAACAAAGAAGAGAGAGGAAACAGCTAATCCAATCCTCTCTGAACTTTCTATTACAATAGTCACTGGGGCATGATGATTTGACAACGAGTGATATTAGACTGGAGTTTAGGAAAAATGAATAAATTGTCATACTTTAATACAGTACGGCCTATCGCCAATTTTGTTGTTTGGCCATTCATTATCTGAAGACCCGAAGTAACAACAGGAGCTCTAGGTGTTTGTATGGGAGGACTCCCGGGGTGTAACGGAAGTGAAACAGAAAACAATCGTCTGTTGCGGCTTAGTGGGGATAACGTGGTGAAAGCCTGTTGACGTTTGGAATGTCTTCTCCACACGTCGGGATTGACGTCTGAATCAAAATGGCACATTCAACACCTCTACATAAGAATGCTTTAAATTATAGTCAAGGCCATCCCTTTGTAGTAATTTTCTCCTAGTAGATCTGATACAATGGAAGCTATGAATTCAGTCATTTTATACCCACAAATAAATATCATTCTAATATTGTGTAAGACTTCTCACGCTGGGATAGAACTGTGTAAGTAATAACAGCTCCAATGGATCCAAACTGACGGAGCCCACTTTGTTGACATACAATGTCTGATATTTCAATAGAGTTGTAAATTTAACTCGTGTGACTCCATAAAGTCAATCTGGTTTATGACCCTTCACTTCAATAACAATTGTCTTTAAATTGTCTTTCTTCCACTGATTAAATTTCTATTCCCGTTTATTTATTGGTCTATTGCCTTGAACCAGTGGCGGCTAGTGATAATTTTTGTTGGTGGGGCCAGACAGAAATTTTCGAAAAATCATGGTTTCGGTTAGGATATATTTTAATGTAAAAATAATAAATACACGTTACACCTTATTTTTGGTGGGGCCAAACCCCACTGGCCCTTAATGACGAGCTGCCACTGCCTTGAACTATTATAGTCTCCGTGTGTACCACCATCCCAACGTTCACCGTTTGTCAACCTTTCTTCATAGAAACAAACGCAACACTTATATTCGAATGAAATCAGGGAATCTTTCCCATGTCATCACTTACACTTTCGACATGTATATAGATTGGATTGGAGACCTCTGTGGTTATCTTTCCCATGTCATCACTTACACTTTCGACATGTATATAGATTGGATGAGACCTGTGATTTTTCCCATGTCATCACTTGATGACATGTATATAGATTGGATTGGAGACCTCTGTGGTTATCTTTCCCATGTCATCACTTACACTTTCGACATTATATAGATTGGATTGAGACTTGTATACTTCCATGTCATTACTGACATGTATATAGATTGGATTGGAGACCTCTGTGGTTAATTCCTTTCTGTCATCTTCAACTTTGACATGTATTAGTTGATAACGCATTAGATTCGAAGACATGTATATGTTGTAGACATGATATAGATTGATTGAACTCTAGGGTGTATCTTTCCCATGTCATCACTTACACTTGACTGTATATACATTGATAGACAATATGATTGATGAATGTATATAGATTGAAGAACATGTATAGTTGATAGACAGTTATAGATCTGAAGGACAGACATAGATTGATCTGACATGTATATGTTGATTGAGACTCTGGGTTACTTCCCATGTCATCACTCACTTTATGACATGCTATAGGATTGATTGAGACCTCTGTGTTATCTTTCCCATGTCATCACACACTTTCGCAATGTATATAGATTGGATAGCATAGGTAAAGATTGATGACATGTATAGTAATTGATGACATGTATATAGATTGATTGAGAATTTGTTTATCTTCTCATGTCATCACTTCCTTTGACATGAATTAGATTGATAACATGTATATAGATTGATCTGACATGTATATGATTGATAGACATGTATAGATTGGATAGACATGTATATAGATTGGATAGACATGTATATAGATTGGATCGACATGTATATAGATTGGATTGGAGACCTCTGTGGTTATCTTTCCCATGTCATCACTTACACTTTCGACATGTATATAGATTGGATTGGAGACCTCTGTTGTTATCTTTCCCATGTCATCACTTACACTTTCGACATGTATATAGATTGGATTGGAGACCTCTGTGGTTATCTTTCCCATGTCATCACTTACACTTTCGACATGTATATAGATTGATGACATGTATATAGATTGACTGACATGTATATAGATTGGATTGGAGACCTCTGTGGTTATCTTTCCCATGCCATCACTTACACTTTCGACATGTATATAGATTGGATCGACATGTATATAGATTGGATAGACATGTATATAGATTGGATAGACATGTATATAGATTGGATAGACATGTATATAGATTGGATAGACATGTATATAGATTGGATTGGAGACCTATGTGGTTAAGTGGTTAAGTGGTTAAGTGGTTCACTTTGTTTTCCAAGCGTCGTGGGTTCAAATTTGGACCACCCGTTCTGTTCACAAGCGCATTTGTTTCCACAAACCCATAGAATTGTTGCCAGAGCTACCGAGTTCGTGCTTTGTGAAGTCTCTCAGCAGGTGTCATGCATCTTCTTCTTCTTCCTTAAACGCTCCATATCGACCACTTGTTAACCCCTCTGTGTGATTTGTATGTGATTCGAGCCTAAGAGCGATTGTACGTTGTACCAGTTATGCGCCTACAAGCAGGCCAGCACATCCGATTTCTGCGTTGCTTTTTATTTACTTAGGTAGCTTCACTAGGTCCTACATCAGTCGCCTCTTACGACATGCCTTGCAGGTTGCAGTGGTACTGTTCTTTGCTTCCTTTGTAAGCCCCGACAACACACGGGCGTAGGTGTCGTGCAATTTCTGCGAAAATGGAATGAGCCATACAGGGTAAAAGATCAGTGCAATGAAGTCAATTCTTGACTTTTAGATCATTGAGATATTTTTTATCTATCTTCAGAATCTACCTTCTTTACAAAACTTAATCGACCAGCTCAATTCTTATCTGCTTTTTGTAACTGACTCAGATGGATACCAGTACCTTCAATAACATCTCTTCGACAATCACAAAATTCGACAATGCTCGAAAAGAGAGAGAGAGAGAGAGAGAGAGAGAGAGGCATCCAGTGGCGGTGGATACAGACGCCAAGGCTATCATTAGTGAAAACTATTGTGAGTGTGACGTTGTGATCTACAGGAATGGATCAGTAGTTCGCCATTAAAAGTCCCATTGGGCCTTCATTGCCCAATTTAATATATTGATAAATTTAAACTCTGAGAAAGATTGTTGGAACACCAGCAGTCAACGCGATTGTATCCAACATCATCTGAAAGACAGAGCAAACAACACGCACATGTCTAACCTTGATCATGTATGCCCCACCTGTGGTAGGGATTCTGTTCTAGGATTGGACTCTACAGTCACCTCCGCACACACCAGAGAGGTTCAACAGCACACGTCTGAGATTGTTGTCATCATCGCTCGCGATGAACGGCTATATATTCAACATCAGACTTGAATGCTTTCAGAATTTTGTTAGAGTGAATCATAACCAGTCTGCAGCAAGAACATACTACAACGGGAACGTCAAGCTACAAGACAAGAGGATGACCCAGAAAAAGATGTTTGGAAGAAGACAAAGAGACTCTAACTAAATTCAATATGATTCCATATCAAGCCACACACCTCGCGATGTCAAGAAAACTTCATCCATCTCTGCTTGAAATTTACAATCATTATCGCGATGTCAAGAAAACTTCATCCATCTCTGCTTGATAGGTACAATCATTATCGCGATGTCAAGAAAACTTCATCCATCTCTGCTTGATAGGTACAATCATTATCGCGATGTCAAGAAAACTTCATCCATCTCTGCTTGATAGGTACAATCATTATCGCGATGTCAAGAAAACTTCATCCATCTCTGCTTGAAAGGTACAATCATTATTAGTACAGTAGAAAAGAAATAGTCTTTAGCCGAGGAACGCTACTTTCAACCTAAGCGAGTCTTTTTGTGTGGTAAATCGGACTTATTATCGATATAAAGGAAGTGCAGTAAAAATATGTTGCAATGGCTAAACACGTAAAAACAATCAACAAACATAAAAAGCAATAATGAACTTTTTAATGGTGAATCCATGTTTCGTAATCTTTGTTTTGTCCTTCTCAGTTTTTTCTTTTTTCCGTTAGGCGTAGCAGGTTTAATTGATGATCGTTTTCCGAGGTAGTTTACGCTCGGTCGCTTGATATGCTGTGGTATTGTGGAGTTTTAAGATGTCTGTAACTCCATCAATACATCTCTTTCTTGATCTGTCCCTTCCTCTTGATGATTCCATTTTCAGTTTGTACGCTCTTGCAACTGATGCATTCGGTTCATTCTCACCAAGTGGCCAAACCATTTGAGTCTCTTTTTTATGAATTTAATAGCATGTGTTGTTCCGACTGTTCTTCTAATTTCCTCATTTCTTATATGGTCTCTTCTTGTTTTATTTACAGCTTTCCTCAAGCATCTCATGTCACAAGTGGTAATAACTTTCCTTGTTCTCTTGTCAGTACCCAAGTTTGGCACTGGTAGCACAGTGTTTCGTAATAGACGCGCGAAAAACTTGTATAAGTCATAATGTACAGATGATAAAAATAGAGGGAGTTTATTTATAGCATAGTAGGAAGTAAGCTGCCATTGGCTATCTCAGATCATGCCATATAATAACACATTCATAATTTATTTATAACACACCTACATCTTAGACTTGCCTAATTGAATACAACTATTTCGGCTCAAATTACATGATTGTATTTCTAAATATTTCAAAAATTATATTATTTTATTTTATCTTGTAACAAAGAATGATGAATTAAGAATTTTAGATTTATATTTAGGACGCTTTTAGGGAGTCTTTTTTGAATTCGTAGAAGATAAATTTTAATCTAGAATTAAGTTTGGCATTGACAGAAAACTGGTATTTGAGGAAGAATCACAATATATCTCCCGATATAGACTGATGAAGCGATTGCATGCGGTAAGTATTAAATAATGATTTAAAATACACAAGAAAGCTGAAATATTGGGGAAAACTTGAATGATTTTAATCATTAACCAATTTGTTAAATTGCAATCTTTAAACTACATTTTAAAGCATTGTGAAATGTTAGTTGCATATATTCCATGTACTTGATATATAGGTCAGTTTAGCGTGTTGCGCTTTCCCCGTCCACAATATTTTCATTGGATTGATGTAGGTACACGATCGCAGCAACTGTATAGTCCCCAACGTATTCTTACAATAAGCTCTCAAAGCCTATAAAACTTACATGTCTTTTAGTCTGTAGCTTAACATCGATCGTTTTATAATGTATTCAATAATGTGTTATTTCTCAAAGTGCGTCTGAAATTTGAAACAAAAATAATGAGTCACATCATTAAAGTCCGAAATTTTCTGGAAAATGTTAATGTCTATTAAATTCTTGATGCAACACAAGTATTGGTGGGTTAATAAATATGCGACCACTACAGTTTAGCATTCTCTAGTCTGGTTGTGCATGCAGCGACATTATCCTGCCAATAATGTGTTCTTGGCACTTGGACGATACTACCGCGTGTGTTGTTATATGGTACATAATTCTTGATAATGAACCAACTGCGTGTAGATAGATATATACGGTTCCCTTGCATAAAGAAAGCATGATGGATGCTTTGTTAAATGCATGCGGGGGAAGAGGGAGAGGAGGAAGGAGAGATGATGATGGGAGAGTCAGACTGATGAATGCAACGCTACATAAACGCATATTGATTAAATTAAATTACGGAAACCATTTCAATGCTTATCGAAAAATACAATATCACGCAAATGTATTTGCAACGAGCAGTCTTTTGTTTCAAATACGAATATTACATACAGTGAACAAACCAAGAAATATGTATATCGGTGACAAGCGGATATGTTTTACAGCTGAATTAAAGCTTAGTAGAATATAATAAGAACAGCAGCACCAACACACACATGAATGAGAATGAACACATTACAGTAGTTTTTTACACAGCAAGTGTAAAAGTTTTGCTTATTGACTGAAAGACATGTTTTTCAAATAGATAAATGATTCAACTTCTTCTAGTGTCTGGATTGTAATGACATGGTTATGCTTTATTGTAAGACTATCTATCTTATCAATCCATCTCTCTATATGTCCATCCATCCCTCCATCTGTCCATTCATCCCTCCATCTGTCCATTCATCCCACTATCTGTCACCATCCCTCTGTCTGTCCTTCCATTCATACCTCTATCTATCCATTTATCTATCCATTCATCTATCATATGCCAGTCTATCCATCTCTCTGTCTATCCATCCACCCCTCTTTCTGTCTATCCATCCATCCATCTTTCCATCCACCCATCCATCTTTCCATACATCCCTCTATATGTACATCCATGTATCCATTCATTCATCATATCAATCTATCTATCCCTCTTATGTCCATCCATTCGCCAATCTTCTGTCCATTCATCCATCTTCTGTACATCCATTCATCCATCTTCTGTCCATCCATTTTCTGTCCATCCATTCATACATCTTCTGTCAATCCATTCTCCAATCTTCTGTCCATTCATCCATCTTCTGTCCATCCATTCATCCATCTTCTGTCCATCCATTCACCAATCTTCTGTCCATCCATTCATCCATCTTCTGTCCATCCATTCATCCATCCTCTGTCCATTCATTCATCCATATTCTTTCCATTCATTCATCCATCTTCTGTCCATCCATCTTCTGTCCATCCATCTTATGTCCATCCATCTTCTGTCCATCCATTCATCCATCTTCTGTCCATCCATTCATCCATCTTCTGTCCATCCATTTTCTGTCCATCCATTCATACATCTTCTGTCAATCCATTCTCCAATCTTCTGTCCATTCATCCATCTTCTGTCCATCCATTCATCCATCTTCTGTCCATCCATTCATCCATCTTCTGTCCATCCATTCATCCATCTTCTGTCCATCCATTCATCCATCTTCTGTCCATTCATTCATCCATATTCTTTCCATTCATTCATCCATCTTCTGTCCATCCATTCATCTCCTGTCCACCCATCCATCTTCTGTCCATTCATTCGTCTTCTATCCATCCATCCATCGTCTGTCCATCCATCTTCTGTCCATCCATTCATCTATCCTCTGTCCATCCATTCATCCATCTTCTGTCCATCCATTCATCCATCTTCTGTCCATCCATTCATCCCTACTGTCCATCCGTCCGCCTGGATGTATCTTTTCACCGCTTGTCTATCTATTATATATATATATATATATATATATATATATATATATATATATATATATATATATATATGTAATGTACATCTTATCTATCTACATACATAACTATAGTCTGTCCATTAATTCGTGAGCACGTTTGAAATTGATTTTCTCGAAAACTACCTGTTGGATCTCAGTGATTTTTGCATGCAGCCTTATAATATCCATGACGCTAAAATAAAGCGAACCTGTAGACCATAGATGCTACGGATTTTGCACATCGGCGAATTCCTTTGATCTTTTATGACAATTGCAAATACGGGGCTCAAATTTTAGATTTTACAGTAATCCCTAGAATTTGTCCATGTCAATTCTATTCATAGGTGTATCTCCATATTAACTTGATAGGTCAAGTAATTAAGTGTGTTGCCCTTTATGTGCAATCGTGAACTTGGATACAATATGCAACAGTTAGTCCTCTCCTTCGGTCACCATTAGACCCCAGGGTGTCTTAACTTTACCACAAATTGTATGATGGTAGACGCATTTGGATATGGAAATGTATACGTTGCTATTTCTCAGTCTGTAATCAAAATATGATTTGTATCATCCCGAATCTGACGATTCCATGAGGTTGATAATTGTTACTGGCTGGACAAATTGTAATCCATCTCGGTGCCAGTACTCGTCTTCCTCTCGGAGCACATGTTCAACACACTTCTTCCAGAACTGCATGTCTATCATTGAGAAGGACTCACGTGTCAGAACTTCAACATCACACCTTTTAAACGTCCTGTTCTGTTCGGCAACTTGCCTTTTACTTTAGCCCAGACAAGCTCTATCGGATTGAGGTGAGCATGATATGGAGGTAGTCGCAAAGACGTGTGGCCGTATTCCGAAATGATTTTGTCAATATGAAACACCTTTGTCTTATTTGTCATCCTCACCAGGTGCAACAACTCGGGTTTCAAATATGTATCATCGAAGCTGACATTTTCCTTAGCAAGCCAAGTCCTAATTTGATCTTTTGTATTTGATGCAGTTGGTACTTTGTCTTCCGCTGATACTGCGTTGTGATAGGATGCATTATCCATTACCAAGCATGATGGTCTGTTTAGAATTGGAAGTAGATCTTTCTCCATCCAGTACCTGAAAATATGTCCATTCATTTCTGTGTGGTAGTCCCTACCGTCGGTACTTTTGATTGGAAAATAAGTCCAGCGTCATGGACAAGACCTTCTTCACTGCTTCCTGCATGTGTTAGTATAATACGCTGGCCTTGCTGCTTGGTATTTTTCTTTTCTGTTCACCGTCTACTGATTGCCATTCTTTAGCATTGGTGTGGTGAGCATTGACCCAGGATTCGTCCAAATATACAATATCATAGCCTTGCCTCCGCCGCTCACGGATCTGCCACAGGTATTTACTACGGGCAGCAATTAAATGTGGCTTTTCACAAATAATATTCCTGCCGCCTATAGTTTTTCTGAAGGTGAAGCCGGCGGCTCTTACAATTTTCCATAGAGTACTTTTAGAAATGTCTATGCTGCAATCTGATTGCAGTTTTAATTTCAGTTTCCTGAGAGTAACAAGTTGATTTGTCGCAAACATTTTCAAGAGCTCCGTCTTATGACATCTATGTCAAAGTCGTCAATTGTTCTTTTCCTTCCTTGCTTGACATTAGTGCACTTTGTGTCCTGTTTAATCCATCGGGAAAAGGATTCTCTATTCAGACCAAGCGCCAGTTGCGTTCGTTTCTCAGGGTTATGAATATCGCAATATAGATGACCTCTCTTAGATTCCCTACGGAAGTGTTGGTATAGTAAAACTGTAACCTTCTGCATTGTTATAAATGTGCACTTCAGACTCATTATGAATGTGATATCAATGTCAGTTTTGATAAGCCAACAAATATGATACAATAGCTTCATACAAATAGCGAGATACGCCTATAACTATAAAACGGTATCCCAATTATAACGTCATATGCTTTCCGCGTTCAAAGTCGACTGGGTTAGGTGCACGGGAATTCGTGAAACTCACGATATTTCAATGTTACCATAATGTATTTTTAGAACAACGCGTCTGTGTACCGTAGATCTGTTACTATTGTGTACAATCCTGTGAGGTTGATTTTAATATAGCCTGAAGAAGAAATATTTCAAACTACATCAAATTTTCTTGGAAAAAATATTTCTCTAGCGTCATGGATATTCTAAGGCTGCTTGCAAAAATCACTGAGATCCAACAGGTAGTTTTCGAGAAAATCAATTTCAAACGTGCTCACGAATTAATGGACAGACTTATAACAACGTATCTGTCAAACGATCTATGTACGAGGCGTGTTCAAATGAAAACGGGACTTGTGGATTTATTTAAAAAGTATCATACGCAAATTAACAGTTTCAACGGAATTAAACAAAGCAACCACTTGTGAATAAGAATGCACCTGGGTTCATCAGAAAAATCTCCGTATGCATTTAGGCAAGCATCCCACTGTTTAGGTAGACGACGAATGCCGTCCGAGAAAAGGTGCGTGGCTGCTCACTGAACCATGTGGTCACCGCTGTCTTGACGTCTGCGTCGCTGTTTAATCGCTGTCCCTTTAGTGCTTTCTTCAACGGTCCGAACAAATGGAAATCACACGGGGACAAATCGGACTATAGGCTGGGTGATGAAGAACTTCCCAATTCTTCTTTGCCAATGTTTCCTGCACAATTTTTGCGACGTGCGGACGAGCGTTGTGGAGAAGAATCACACATTGAGAAAGCTTGCCTGGTCGCTTAGCCTTGATGGTCTTATGCAGCTTGTCTAAAGTGTCTTTATAATGGGCGGCATTGATGTTGACACCAGGTTCCTTAAAATCGGCCAACAAAAGCCCTTCATGGTCAAAAATGCGGTCACCATAACCTTCCCAGCAGAAACCTGTGTCTTGAATTTTTGGGTTTTGGTGAACCTGGATGTTTCCATTGCATGCTGTCAATTTTGCTGCTCGTTTCATAGTGGTGGCACCACGATTCATCACCTGCCACAATGCTCAACAGAAATGCATCACCCTCTGTCCTGTAACGCATCAAGTGGTTCAAACTCCACCCCATCCGTTCGTCCTTATGGTGGTCAGTCAACATCCGTGGGACCCACTGTGAACACACCTTCCGATAGTTCAATTTCTTCCGAACAACCATGTGGGCTGTCCCAATTGACATATGGAATTCTTCTGCAAGCGAACGAATGATCCGACGACGGTCAGTCAGTACTGCTTTATCAAGCAAGGCTATGGCTTCTTCTGTTGCAACAATATGCGCCTGACCTGGCCGTGCAAGATCTGCTGACAACGCTCGTCCGCACGTCGCAAAAATTGTGCAGGAAACATTGACAAAGAAGAATTGGGAAGTTCTTCATCACCCAGCCTATAGTCCCGATTTGTCCCCGTGTGATTTCCATTTGTTCGGACCGTTGAAGAAAGCACTAAAGGGACAGCGATTCAACAGCGACGCAGACGTAAAGACAGCGGTGACCACATGGTTCAGTGAGCAGCCACGCACCCTTTTCTCGGACGTCATTCGACGTCTACCTAAACAGTGGGATGCTTGCCTAAATGCATGCGGAGATTTTTCTGATGAACCCAGGTGCATTCTTATTCACAAGTGGTTGCTTTGTTTAATTCCGTTGAAACTATTAATTTGCGTATGATACTTTTAAAATAAATCCACAAGTCCCGTTTTCATTTGAACACGCCTCGTATATCGTGCGTCATTCTGTTGATTGATTCTTCCACTGCACTCATTCTTCCATCATGTGATTCTTCCACTGCACTCATTCTTCCATCATGCCACCCACGTACTAGTTTATCATTTAGATAATTTTTTTTCAGTTTTTATTCTTAATTTTATTTCTATTTATATATTTATATCTGCCTCTCTCTTCTATATGTCTCTCTTTCTATCTCTGTTCCTTTATGTCATTCTGATTAAATTGATCACTTACGTTACGCGCTAATAGTGCCATCCGTCTATTTTTGTCTCACTGTTATTCAACAAGCATATCGTTAATCTAATCTGTCTACGTTATGTCTTCTCTCGTTCGCATCAACCAAGTTAACTACTCTTTAGATATGTGTTGTTTGCGCTTATAACGTGAGTACGTTGCGATCCGGTTCGTAGAGTATTACGGCATGTAGGACAGAGCATCTGAAAAAATGTCAACATAAATTTATTCTTGGGTTTGCTTGACCTCATTCTATCTCGCATTGAACGTCCGGCATTCTTTATTAATCACTTTTCAATCATTCAATGCAGCTTGTGTATGATCTCAACAATATGTTACATCAGCCATTTATATAGTCTTGTCGCATCAATTCTGGTAGGACCAACCAACTATAATTTGGGTGACTTGATTTTTCAATCTACATACAGATAGTTTATTCGTAATCGCCGCGGTTTATTGGTACGTTTTCCGTAAACTTTCTCTCTCTCTTATTTGCACGGGTTCTGTGCCAGTTATCCGGACTTGTGTAGACGCAATAATCAACAATTTCGAAAAGAAGAAATCACGATTGTCATGATTTCTATGTTATTTGTGCCATTTGAACCATATTTACTTTGTTCTATGTTTGCAAGAAAAACTACTGCATCATACGTGTGAACACATGATACGTCATTAGCTTTTTGCTGAAGATTTGGTTGTTTGTTTGTTTAGTAGGGGATTAAAGCCTCTTTAAGCCGAGGCACGCCCTTTCAACCTAAGGCGAACCTTTTATTGGTTATATCAGAGCGTGTAGGCCAACAAACATGAAAATAAGAATTAACTCCTTTCGGAGAATCCAGTAGAAACTAGAGTTAGAAGAAGATTTGGTTTGTTTTTCCCGTTTGTTTTATACTGCTAGACTTGGTAGAAATTAAACTAACTTTTCGTCCGTGTGTTGCTGGAGCTCGCAATGGGAGCAAAGAATAGTAAAACTGCGACCTACAAAGCATGTCGTAAGAGGCGACTGAGGTAGGGGCCTAGGTAGCTACCTAGTAAATTAAAAGCATCGCAGAAATAGGATGTGCTGGCCTACTTGTAAGCGCATTACTTGCACAACGTACAATCGCTCCTGGGGTTCACTGTGGCTAAGTGGTTAAGCCCTTTGCCTTGTGAGTCGAAGGTCGTGGGTTCGAGTCCGGACCGCGCCATTCTGTTCACGAGTGAAATTTTTCCAGAGACCCCTAGGATTGTTGCTGTAGCTACGGAGTTCGTGCTTTGTGCAATACTCTCGGCAGGTGGCGTATGTCTTCTGCGGAGAGGGACCGAGCCGTATGGGGTAAAACCCGGTACAATGAAGTCAATCCTTCGGCTTTAAAACCCTTAAAACAATCGCTCCTAGGCTCAGATCATATACAGATCACAAGGAATGGTTAACAAGTGGTCGATATGGAGAGTTCGAAGAAGAAACCAGCATTTTATATCTCAAACTGTTGTTTTTTTTATATCTCAACCCTGACAGTTGTTTTTTACAATCTATTCTCTTTTATTATTAATTCTGATCACTTTAACGTCATCCTTCCTTCCTTCCTTTCGTTCGCTTGAAATAGTTTCTATATATTCAATGTTGTCTCTTTTTTTTTTTTTTTCGTCCGCTTTCAACTCAGACGAAGTTCCATCTCTGAAACTGATTTTTGCGTGAAAATCTGTTTTTCCAATTTCTTACAATGGCAGCAGTGTGCACATTGTAAATTACTTACACTGGCAGCCGTGTGCTCAATGTACTCGTAATTAGTATTCCTCGCCATACAGGCAGATTTTCTCCGACTTCAGAGGTACTCACGTTATCGTCCTGAGTAAGACCAGGGGACTCGAACAAATGCCGGACAGTAGGTTCGAACCCGAGCTATGAGGCGTCTCACAGCTAGCAGGCCGAGCTACTATCAACTACTCTAGGCAGTCCCCCAATGTTGTCTCTTGTATCTTCTTCTTTGCGTTCGTTCTTTACGACCAATTTTAATCACTCTTTATGATATGTTTGATCTTTGCCAAGAACGTGTATACGTTGCACATTGGTTTGTAGGCCCCTAAACGCATAGACTTCTACACGTTTAGGACATGTGCATCCGATTTCAGCCAAACCTCCTTAGGAGCCTCTTACGACATGCGTGGCAGATAACAGTGGATCTATTCTTTACACCCCAATTTTGGGCCCCTGTAACCACTCGGGCGTCTTTTATTATGAATTCTGGTCACTTTAACGTGATCCTTCCTTCCTTCCTTTCGTTCGCTTGAAATAGTTTATATATATTCAATGTTGTATGAGCTTCACTGTCTTTTTGTAGCTCCACAGAGGTCCGTGTAGTTTTATGTCGAGTGTTGTTTCGTTAGGTCAGTGAGTTTGCCTCAATGTATCATATTCGGCGCAACTATAAATGTGACTGTCCACATGTACACATGGCTGAATTGTCAATCTTGAATTTTGTATACATGTGACTGCGGAGTCGATTGTGTCCTGTTCTGAGGTGCCGAATGACAACTTGTTCGAATCTGCTCATATTATAGTAATCGTCTTGTGTTGGTATTTGTGGCACTTTAACATGATCAACTTGGATTCGTACTTTATGTTTTAATCGTCCATTTTCTATAAGTTTAAATACCCAATATCTCATATTCTAAGATCATAAAAAGCAATGATTCATCTTATTTCTAGAAATCTCTAAAGAACGTATCGTACAATAGCAACGTAATTTCCTTATCTCCTCTTACACTGACCATAACATTTGAAAAATGTTGGGAATTTAATTTGTCAGTGCCACCTGGACATTCATAGGAAAATATTATCTTTAGTTTGTTGAAGTTATGATATTTTATTCAGAGAGAGAGAGAAGAGCGAATGAGAAAGAAAGATATATATATATATATATATATATATATATATATATATATATATATATATATATATATATATATATATATATATATATATATATGCGATTTAATGAGAACTGCAAACGCCTAGTTGTTAGTGCATTTGCCTCCAAGACTTGTGGTTCCACGATAAAATTTCATAATGGGAGTGATACTTTTTCACCGAGCTGTAATGTCGACCAGGCCTCACAAAGTACGAGAGAAACCATAGGAAAGAAAAAGCGACCGGTATGATATTGTTGACTAAATCACACATAGTGTGATAATGTTGAAAGAAAAATTCGAATCTGACACCGTATTTTTCAATAGACCCAATTGTTTGAAAACGGATACTTTAGTTTAGTATGTTTTTTACTATAGAAATGAAACACGCTCGCCTTTATGGCTATGTGATGGGTACAGATAAGAATAAGAGTTTTGGGTTGATTTCTGTCTTGGGTAATTGTTTTTCTATCAGTATGCATACGCTTCCACATCTCTTGGAGGAGACTGAGCACCTATGTGTCTGCCCAAATTGCTGTGATATCAGTTCAGTAACCAATAACCAGTTTTTCTTGAAGCCATAAATACCTGTTCGCTGCCATTTTATTTACCATATTATTTGTCTCCATAATAATAATAATTCCTCTCGTACCGTTATACGTTACATAGGGCCTGCAAGTATTTCTCCATACCGCTCTATCTTGGGCAACTCGCACAATCTCCTCCATGGAACTGAGACCGATATTTCTTTCCTCTCTCAGAAAAGTTCGTTTCAGGGTCTTCCTAGGTAGTCCTCTCTTTCTTGAACCCTTTGTATCACACTTCAATGCCTTCTTTGATATTCGTTGATCATTTCTCCGCAAGATGTATCCAACATATCTCATCTTATCTTTCTTATAACAGTTGTCACTAGTAGTTGACCAGACATGTCCCTGATTTCATAACTTCTCCTGAATTCGTTCCATTTTATATGCATTATTTTTCTCAGACATCATTGGTTCTCCTTTTTTCCATTGATACTGTCCAGCCACAGCCAACTCTAGATAACTAGGCCAGACAACTGACAAGGGTTCCTGACAATATTCCCGGAAAATATAGATGTTTGAAAGAGCACTGCAAGCTTTTTTGCAATTTAATCAATTCTATGATTCTATGGTTATTTATTGGTAAAAAATATTCATAATATTGATATTCCTTATTGTTAAACTTAACTTGTTACATAATAGAACTTCGATTTAGCATTTTGTGTTGATTTTAAAATGAATTCGTCTGTCTACACCAAAACTCGAATGCGAGATCACGTGGTGTAGTTGTGTTCTGATTGCCCATAATTTTTACTTGAGTCCGAAGGCCCATACGTTTATAGTTAGCTCTGGTCCAGCATACTTCAGTTATAATTTCCTGTCCTACATAACAGACTCATGGAGTGGTGACCAATCAATAGCTGGAGGGCACTTCTATCAGTGGTCGAAATCTTCGGAAAGTAACAATATCCATGGGCGTTGATGGAATGATCAAACACAATCTCAATTGATCACACTAGATTGACTCCAGATCAAATAACAGATTGCAGTCCCTTCCTGTTTGGAATCTTCCATGTCTTTTGTGTTGATCTGTTCCAACTTCCCTTTGAGAGTCACAGGTTCTTAATTCCTGGGACATTATACAGTTTCAGTGGTGTTCCTCCCGAGAATGGCAAAAGCTATTTGAAAACAAAACCCTCCCCTATATCTGTAGGAAGGATCACGAGATGAAGAGATTTCTGCTCAGACGTAGTGATTAAAAAACAACAACCTGATTTTGTAGACATATTTGATATCAATATGGGTTCCCAGTCCCTTTCAGATTACTAAAAATATCACTTCAATGAATTACGGGTTAACTCTGAGGAATATACAACAATTTACTACAGCTAAGAATATTCTGGTACATATTTTCACCTGGTTAGGCTAGAGAGCCGACCATTCTAGAAATATAACCATGTTCTATTTATTCATTGGTGATTGAATTCAGCACATTACCATTATAATGCTAAGCTGATTCCACTCTGGTGTAGTACGTGGTTTAAGCTCTGAATTAACAAGCAAAGTTGACCGGTTTGTTTCCATACCTGAGTAGTAGTTTCTGCAAAACTGAGCATAACACTACACACCTGGAGTTGTTGGAGTCTTCAAGAAAAACATATACTCTTTCCTGTTTAAATATAGGAAAAAGGGTGACAAATTATAATCCCTGGGGGTTCGAGGAAGAAGAGGAAGACCCAGCTGTAAAGGGTTACTACGCTCGCTGACTTATGCAGGAGACGTTATTGGCATGCATCTAATCAATTGGTGGGAGATGGATTAGCTAAATGTATAAGCGTTAGCTTATTGATTCGGACACGAGAGTGTTGTGTGTTCTTCTTCTTTCTGTTCGGTTTCGCATACTCTTCTAAACCATGAAATGGTTGCTTCTATGAAGCTGCATGTCAGTTGGAGTTCCTCGAGAGCTTCCCACAGCTTTCTCTGTAGGCTTCGTCTGTGAGGCCATATTTCGTTTCGTGTTGTGTGTTCAACCCACACTGCACGTTCCACACGTGACAGGAATTGACTTTCCTGCATCCTGCGCAATGAGTGTAGAAATGTGAAGTGAAGTTACTTTATACCGCGAGGTCTGAAAAGACTACGGGAAATGTTATTTTTTAGATTATGTAATCACTTGACTTTAATGATCTACCACGCCCGTGTGGTGTCGATGCCCATAATGGAAGCAAAGAATAGTACCACTACGACCTACAAAGCATGTCGTAGGAGGCGACTGATGTAGGACCTAGGGAAGCTACCTTAGTAAATAAAAAGCGTCGCAGAAATCCGATGTGCTGGCGCAACGTACAATCGCTTTTAGGCTCAGGTCACATACATATCACACAGAGTGGTTAACAAGTGGTCGATATGTGGCGTCGTTCGAAGAAGATGGTCTCCCATATGACTAATCAAATGTGGACACCATGCTACAGTGTAACTCAGTAGATGTTGTACATGGATGGCGAGAGAGAGAGAGAGATGTTGCGGTTTAATGTCTGTAAAATCATAACCAGTAACCCATCTATAGGAAGGTGTGTTCTATTGGACAGTGTGTATGCACCATCTGTGGTTTGAAATACCTACCACTCACTGTATTCCCATCTATATCGCGTGGTATAAGACATTCTTTTACTATACTTTCACTGTAGCAATGTATCTCGCTTTTCTTTCTCTCTCCTTTTATCCCAAATTGGGCCACATGCCCTCATCCAACTCATGCCAAGTCTTCCTATCTCTTTCAGCTTCTTCTAGCTCATCTGTAAATCATTAATCTCTGCCTCCTTTTTTTTCTTCCCTGATCCAGAAGCACTTAAGCTGAAAGCTCTTCGGCTCGGTGTCATGGACATCGTAACCCTTCGGATCGGTGCCACGAACACCGTAAATCTGGAGAACCTGTAGCTTTTCTGCCAGTCCGTGGAGTTCAACCCGCACTTACAGAGGACTAGTCACCCGTAGTCCAACGCGCTACGAACACGCTGGGCATCTCTGCCTCCAAATCCCTTCCTCTTGTATTTCTAGGCTTCCCTGTATTTATCTTTTCCTGCTGGTTCTTAAAAGCGCTCGTCTGTAGGGGTAGGCAATGGGTGCCTTATGAAATACGGGTTTATGGTTCGAATCCAGTGTTGCTAATTTGGTTGTTTTTTTGTATCCCGAAGCCCCTAATACTTGTTCACGATCTATTTATTTTCCATTTATATTCATTGACTCCAGTGCTTCCCCTTTGTGATGATGAGTTTTCATATTCATTGACTCCAGTGCTTCCCCTTTGTGATGATGAGTTTTCATATTCATTGACTCCAGTGCTTCTGTGTGATGATGAGTTTTCATATTCATTGACTCCAGTGCTTCTGTGTGATGATGAGTTTTCATATTCATTGACTCCAGTGCTTCTGTGTGATGATGAGTTTTCATATTCATTGACTCCAGTGCTTCTGTGTGATGATGAGTTTTCTTATTCATTGACTCCAGTGCTTCTGTGTGATGATGAGTTTTCTTATTCATTGACTCCAGTGTTCTGAGTGATGATGAGTTTTCTTATTCATTGACTCCAGTGCTTCTGTGTGATGATGAGTTTTCATATTCATTGACTCCAGTGCTTCTGTGTGGTGATGAGTTTTCATATTCATTGACTCCAGTGCTTCTGTGTGGTGATGAGTTTTCATATTCATTGACTCCAGTGCTTCTGTGTGGTGATGAGTTTTCATATTCATTGACTCCAGTGCTTCTGTGTGATGATGAGTTTTCTTGATCTCTTATGAAACATTAACATTAGTCATTTTTGCAGTAAAGTTTTTAAATATTTTATTGCGTCTTTTTTATAGTTTAAATAGAGATTGTATGTGTTGTGTAGAGCAATGTTGAAATAAGACTGCGTGTGTGTTGTGTAGAACAATGGTGAAATGAGACTATGTTTGTTGTGTAGAACAATGTTGAAATAAGACTATGTGTGTTGTGTAGAACAATGGTGAAATGAGACTATGTTTGTTGTGTAGAACAATGTTGAAATAAGACTGTGATGTATAACAATGTTGAAATAAGACTATGTGTTGTGTAGCAATGTTGAAATAAGACTGTGTTGTGTAGCAATGTTGAAATAAGTCTGTCTGTTGCGGGTGCAGAAAGCTGAATTTTGTCGTGATTGATGTTCCATTCGACAAAAATTGCAATTCAAGTGATGAACAGTTTTGTGTTGCTACATTAGCGACGGCCATATGCATTTTATGCGGAGCAGGTTTCTTTTGTTGGCGGTACGCGGCTGTTTCATTTGGAATTAGTTCACACATGGAAACATTTCACAGTTGTTGGCATTTCGTGTGATTTTCATTGACACAGGAACGAAGCAATTATGGGGTGACCCCTTGCAATGAAGTTGGAACCGTACTTATGAACTATGAACTATGTGTGTTGTGTAGCAATGTTGAAATAAGACTGTGTTGTGTAGAGCAATGTTGAAATAAGACTGTGTGTGTTGTGTAGAGCCATGTTGAAATAAGACTATGTTTGTTGTGTATAGCAATGTTGAAATAAGACTGTTGAGTAGCAATAGTGAAACAAGACTGCTGAGTGTATGTGTGTTGTGTAGGAATGTTGAAATAAAACGTGTGTGTTGTGTAGGAATGTTGAAATAAAATTGTATGTGTTAGTAGCAATAAAGACTGTCTGCTATCATCACTGAATGAGAATAGGTATTTGATTCAGATCGTTATCAGGGACAGGGAATCAGGAACACAATCTTCCTTGAGGGTAAAAGAGTACGGCGGTGAAGAGATGAAGGGACAGGTGAACAATTTCAAGGGTAGACCCCCTCAAACCCAACAATAGAAAGTGAACAATAAAATCTCCCTATCTGGGGTACCAAATCCGCAGGCATGTTTATCTATTCAATCAGTCTGGACATTGTTCACCTGTTTTGAAATGGATTGAAGGAGAACTTAGGTTCCAGGTAGAGAATGGATATTCCACAAATGAAGTTTGACAGTTCTACAAATTTACTAGTAGTGAGTTGACATTTCGGCCAAAATATCTTTTGTCAAGCACTTGGTACTATACAAATGAAAAAAAGAAGCTGCTTTGATAATCTTCAGAACAGAAAACAAACACTAACGGCGGCATATATGTGTGTCATTTCACGTTTTATGAAACGGCCGATGACACATTTTTCGTGTTTGTTTCTTTTATTTTAAAGACGTTTTGGTGAAAATCATCTTATCTTGTGGTCACACTGTTACGAGGTAGTTGTGTTACGGGGTAGTTGCTCAGTGTCGTGGTTCTGTTTTTGTCTTGGGGTGGCTGTTCTAGTGGCTTAGATGATAGTTATTAGATAGAAAGGAAAGCGCTTTATATGAACAGACCACCATGTGTTGATGGGGCTCGCAAGGGAGCAAAGAATAGTAACACTGCGATCTACAAGGCATGTCGTAAGAGATGACTGAGGTAGGGCCTAGGGAAGCTACCCTAGTAAATAAAAAGCGTTGCATAAATCGGATGTGCTGGCCTACTTGTAGGTGCATAACTGGCACAACATACAATCGCTCTTAGGTTCAGATCGCATACATACCACAAAGAATTGTTTAAAGACCATTTGAAGAAGGAGGTGGAAATCGAAACGTGTATTTTTTCCCGATTCAGAAGCACGTGAACTTTCTGCTCTTCGGCTCGGTGCCATGGACATCGTAACCCTTCGGTTCGGTGCCACGAACACCGTAAATCTGGAGAATCTGTGGCTTTTCTGCCAGCCCACGTAATTGAACGGAACTCACAGGGGCTTGTCACCCGTCGTCCAACGCGCTACGAACACGTTGAGCAGGCGAGCATGGAAACGTTTAAATGAGCGGACACGCATGTATGAAAGCATGCATATATACGATATGTTTTAGGTGGAATTAGATTTATATAGATATGACATAACATCACCCATTCATGCGCATACGCCCATGCCCAAACACTTTTGTTTGAAGGATTTGTGTTAGCTAAATCCTGCATTTGTTTATGTCATATATATTCTAGTCAAAACAGTATAGGACCGGCTCCTATAATCAGAATATCAAATATCTGGTTTTCTTAAAACCGTCATTAAAAGAAAACTGTCTGTCGTTACTGTCTGTAATACCGCTGTTTAACCCTTTAGCTGCTAAAGACGTATATATACGTTTCCCCCTTTATCTTCTAAAGACGCATTAACACGTCTGTTATCTTTCCTCTGGGGCTAAAGACGTGTTAACACGCTATACATTGCTACTGTCACTGCTATAGGCGTACATTCACGTTTTTTCCTAGAACCAAAGAGTAGCTTTTTTTAGCTTATACTTCGGAAAATATGTAGCAGCGAAAGGGTTAAGGTGGTGTGGGACAGGACGGATATGAACCTGTTGAATTTAATGGCCGCATGACTTGTGCAATCGCCGTCTAACTGTTTAGGGTAGGACATTTTCTTTATGCCCCCGACAGAAAAAACTCCTTGGCCTTACCGGGGATTGAACCCAGGTCTCCTGCATGGGAGCCGCGCTATAATCCATTCGGCCAGACGCTCCAGTAAACCGTCGTAAGTTTAAGGACACCGTGCCTAATTTATTATTCTAGTTTGAGATGGGTTTATGATTTGGGAGGGGATATTGGGGGCGGGTGTTGTTCGAAGACTCGTTCATCTTGCACGATCCGAGCTCTGACCAATGCATTTTTTATTTCTGTTTTGTCATGTCAAAGGTAGTATAAAAAAAATTCCCGTGGATTTTTACGAACGGTAAAAATAGACCTTACCGTTCAGAAAGCAATGGAAAAATACTGAACGTATAAGTGGTGCCTAGAAAATCAATGACTCGTTTACTGTGGTTGATCTCGACTTCCTGTAAAAGCTATTCCACGATTTTCATTTTTCATTACAAAGATTGAAACACTTGCATAACGCAGGAAATGAATGCTACATCACCGTGACTTATAATTTGAATGTATTATCTCTATTGCTGTCGCGTTCTGAAGGTCGTGGGTTCAAATCCGGACCGCGCCATTCTGTTCACACGTGAATTTTTTTCCAGAGACAGTTGCTGGAGAATGTGGCTGGAGCTACGGAGCTCATACTTTGTGCAATACTCTCGGCAGGGTGTGTGCCGCTTTTCTGGAGAGGGATCGAGCTATGTATGGTAAAACCCGGTGCGATGAATTCAATCCTTCAGCTTTAGACACTTTAGATAACCTGCTGCCGTGCAGATCGGCTGGGGACAGTCAAAGGCTGACGGAGAGCGAACCCAGTAAACGCTGACTGAAATCGGACACATCGGCGAAGGATAAGCACCAGAGCTCCAAATGGCGGTGAAGATGTGACGAAAACCAACCCATGCTAAGGCCGCATGAATCAGATTTCCACATGAATGAGATTTATGGAGAAATCTGGTACATCAGTCAATGGGCGATAGCGAATAAGAGACTCTTTAGATGTGCAATTATTTTCAGAACACAACCGCAGTGACTGTGAACTTAGTGATTGTCGTCCCTTGAATATTTGGACACATTTATAGAATATAGAAATACTGCATGACCTGTAGGCAATCTGGTGGCGGGAAATGAGCACAGTGAGCGCTACCCTGTCGGATGTTTCGCTTAGCAACACAGTTCCCGGGTACTAGAGGTAGTCCATTTCTGGTGGATACAAAAATTCACAGGCACCTTGAAATGTCTCATATAAAGGGTCTGAAGCCGAAGAATTCAGTTCATTGCACCGGGTTTTACCCCATATGGCTTGGTTCCTTTCCGCAGAAATGGTATGCCATCTGCCGTAAGTATTGCACAAAGAACAAATTCCGTAGCTTCGGCAACTATCATAAATGTCTCTGGAAAAATTGCACTCGTGAAGAGAACGGCATGGTCCTGATTCAAACCCACGACCTTCAGAACGCAAGGCAAAGACTTAACCTCTTAGCCACAGAGACCCCAAATACTGCATATGTTAAGTACCAATGTTGTTGTGGGTACACCAGTACTTCCACGTTATGTGCAACATAAATATAAGCATGCAGATAACATTACATGAAATTAGGCTGAAGGGCAAGAGCTTAAACGTTGTTGAATCATTGAAGAAGATAAGTTTACAGACAGACAGGTTGACGAACCTCGCAATTAAGTTTGTTACCTAGCGCAGGACCCGACGACTGGGGGTATACAACACAGACTTTGCGCACGTTGACGGACAGAATACCGCGGATAAACTCCGCCCCCTTCTCGGACTGCGAGTTCCTGGTTCGAGAAAGCGACGGCTGTTGTTTTAGGCGGTTGAACATTTTGCTAACCCCCTAACAATTCTGCTTACAGATATTAAATCCGAGTGAGTGCTTGTGAGCTTGTCGTGTTAATTCCCAAACAAGCTTTGAGTTATTAGATGGGCGTGTTTGGAAGGAGGCAATGTGACCCTAGTTAGACTTCATAGATAACATTGACTTAAACTCTATCATACACAGATACAGTATCGTGTCTTTTATAGACATCGATTTTTTTTTCTTCTTGGAAACAATTGGTGTTTTATTATTACAGGTGTTACACAAATAAGGAAGTGAACGCTCTTGCTAGTGTTACCTGTCGGCATAGTCAAAATTGAGTATTATTATTATATACCTACTTCTATACTGTGGTATATTGACACTTCGCTTCTAAGTATATTCATGGAGATAGATAATAGATGTGTCGTGTTAAAGTTTATAAGTTATCTCCTCAGTTGATAACTCATCATCTACTCTAACTTGTGCAGATTAAATTAGTCGCTGGACTGCCGTGGACACTGATATCGTTTATGTTAAATCAAGCAAGGAGGATACTAACCGTACAGACACTATTACTGTAACTTATTGATGATAGTTTGTGTGGGGAAGTTGATCACGAACACTTAAAAAAAAGAGACAAGTGATTGCTAAACAGTAAACTAACATTGGTGAGACGAAAGACCAGTTTCGCGAAGGTACTACAATTGTTACCTCTTTCGCACTACGCGGTTTAGTCTGAAGGATTTTTCTGTCTTGGTGTGTGCTCTAAACAGGTATGATATTTTGACAGTTCATTGTATATTTTCATGTTTATTTTTAATGTATCGATGTAGTCATTTGTTGCTGATATTCATTTTTCTTCTTCTTCGCGTTCGTTCTTTACGACCAATTTTAATCACTCTTTGTGATATGTTTGTTTGATCTTTGCCAGGAACGTGTATACGTTGCACATTGATTTGGTAGGCCCCTAAACTCATAGACTTGCATCCGATTTCAGCCAAACATCCTTAGTCGCCTCTTACGACATGCATGGCAGGTAACAGTGGTTCTATTCTTTACATCCCAAATTTGGGCCCCGGTAACCACTCGGGCGTTAATTTTTTCTACATTCATGCTATCTTATGTATTTGTTTGTATGTATGTTTACCTGTACTTCTGTCGTCTATCCACCTGGCCTCTTATCTATATAATTCCATCTATACGTCTAATCTGTGACTAATCTGACTATATCAATGTCATCACCAAACAGCTTGCTTGTCACCACAACTTTGTCACCCCAACAGTCCTTCAGAACTCCTCTGTCATAGACCAGATAAGCCCCTGCAGCCGTTATGCTGAAATCATCAGTTACATCCTGGATCCATCTTTTCCGTGGTGTTCCTCTACTCTTTTCCTGGATGCCTCATTCCATAATGGTTATCTCTATAACACTTTTTGTCTCTATATGTCGAAAATACTTCAATTTTCTCAATTCTTATTTTTAGCACCAGTCATTTCTTAAAGTTCTTTCTGGATAGATCTATTTCTTCTCTGTCCATGATATATGGAGAACTCTTCCATAACACTTTTATTCTTCTTCTTTGCGTTCGTTCTTTACGACCAATTTTAATCACTCTTTGTGATATGTCTGATCTTTACCAAGAACGTGTATACGTTGCACATTGGTTTGGTAGGCCCCTAAACGCATAGACTTTTACATGTTTAGGACATGTGCATCCGATTTC
This sequence comes from Arion vulgaris, assembly GCA_020796225.1. Classification (NCBI taxonomy): domain Eukaryota; kingdom Metazoa; phylum Mollusca; class Gastropoda; order Stylommatophora; family Arionidae; genus Arion; species Arion vulgaris. The sequence goes on from CM036766.1 coordinate 18,699,610, forward strand.
AGCCAAACCTCCTTTATCGCCTCTTACGATATGCGTGACGGGTAACAGTGGTTCTATTCTTTACACCCCAAATTTGGGCCCCGGTAACACACTCGGACGTCAACGTATATTCAAAAGCATATGTTTTTCCACTGCCGTGTTAAATTTACTAAAATATCCATTTAAATGTGATATCTATATCTTCTAATATCCATTCCTGTGTTTGTCTGGGTTTTTTGTTTCGTTTGTTGTTGTTGTGGATGTCTTATCATTTTAAAATGTATAATATACACACAGTAAGTAAAGAACCTATTTTAAAATGTATAATATACACACAGTAAGTAAAGAACTTATTTTAAAATGTATAATATACACACAGTAAGTAAAGAACCTATTTTAAAATGTATAATATACACACAGTAAGTAAAGAACTTATTTTAAAATGTATAATATACACACAGTAAGTAAAGAACCTATTTTAAAATGTATAATATACACACAGTAAGTAAAGAACTTATTTTAAAATGTATAATATACACACAGTAAGTAAAGAACCTATTTTAAAATGTATAATATACACACAGTAAGTAAAGAACTTATTTTAAAATGTATAATATACACACAGTAAGTAAAGAACTTATTTTAAAATGTATAATATACACACAGTAAGTAAAGAACCTATTTTAAAATGTATAATATACAACACAGTAAGTAAAGAACCTATTTTAAAATGTATAATATACACACAGTAAGTAAAGAACCTATTTTAAAATGTATAATATACACACAGTAAGTAAAGAACTTATTTTAAAATGTATAATATACACACAGTAAGTAAAGAACTTATTTTAAAATGTATAATATACAACACAGTAAGTAAAGAACCTATTTTAAAATGTATAATATACAACACAGTAAGTAAAGAACCTATTTTAAAATGTATAATATACACACAGTAAGTAAAGAACTTATTTTAAAATGTATAATATACACACAGTAAGTAAAGAACTTATTTTAAAATGTATAATATACACACAGTAAGTAAAGAACTTATTTTAAAATGTATAATATACACACAGTAAGTAAAGAACCTATTTTAAAATGTATAATATACAACACAGTAAGTAAAGAACTTATTTCAATACCCTGTATGTTCGAAAGTACCAAGTTAGGTCCGTATTTTTTTTGGACCAAAAACGCAGAATAAGTAATTTGATAAACATTAAGTCGACAGCCTGTACTTTTCAGTATTTCTCTGGCATTCAATTGAGGCTGGGTGGACCTTAGAGATATTGCGATCGAAAAGAAAGCCGGCTCCGAGTGTGGAGTTGGAATATGAAAGAGACCACACGTCTGCAGACGTGCACTCGCGAATCACGATATCGCAGCATTCTCTTATCTAATATGTATTCTATGTAACTACCTAATCATCTCACTCATTCTACTTATTTATCTCATATTCTAATTTATCTTACTCATATTCTACTAATTTATCTCATATTCTACTCATTTATCTCATATTCTACTCATTTATCTCACTCATATTCTACTCATTTATCGATCATATTCTACTCATTTATCTCTCATATTCTACTCATTTATCGATCATATTCTACTCATTTATCTTATTCATATTCTACTCATTTATCTCACTCATATTCTACTCATTTATCTCACTCATATTCTACTCATTTATCTCACTCATATTCTACTCATTTATCTCACTCTTTATTCTACTCATTTATCTCTCATATTCTACTCATTTATCTTACTCATATTCTACTCATTTATCTCACTCATATTCTACTCATTTATCTCACTCATATTCTACTCATTTATCGATCATATTCTACTCATTTATCTCTCATATTCTACTCATTTATCTTATTCATATTCTACTCATTTATCTCACTCATATTCTACTCATTTATCTCACTCATATTCTACTCATTTATCTCTCATATTCTACTCATTTATCTTACTCATATTCTACTCATTTATCTCTCAGATTCTACTCATTTATCTCTCATATTCTACTCATATTCTACTCATTTATCTCTCATATTCTACTCATTTATCTCTCATATTCTACTCATTTATCTCTCATATTCTACTCATTTATCTCACTCATATTCTACTCATTTATCTCACTCATATTCTACACATTTATCTCACTCATATTCTACTCATTTATCTCACTCATATTCTACTCATTTATCTCACTCATATTCTACTCATTTATCTCACTCATATTCTACTCATTTATCTCTCAGATTCTACTCATTTATCTCCTACTATTCTACTCATTTATCTCTCATATTCTACTCATTTATCTTACTCATATTCTGCTCATTTATCTCACTCATATTCTACTCATTTATCTCACTCATATTCTACTCATTTATCTTTCTCATATTCTACTCATTTATCTCTCATTTTTTACGATACTACTCATTTATCTCTCAGATACTACTCGTTTATCTCTCAGATACTACTCATTTATCTCTCAGATACTACCCATTTATCTCTCAGATTCTACTCATTTATCTCTCATATTCTACTCATTTATCTCTCATATTCTAGTCATTTATCTCACTCATATTCTACTCATTTATCTCACTCTTTATTCTACTCATTTATCTCACTCTTTATTCTACTCATTTATCTTACTCATATTCTACTCATTTATCTCACTCATTCTACTCATTTATCTCTCATATTCTACTCATTTATCTTACTCATATTCTACTCATTTATCTCTCAGATTTTACTCATTTATCTCTCATATTCTACTCATTTATCTCTCATATTATACTCATTTATCTCTCATATTCTACTCATTTATCTCACTCATATTCTACTCATTTATCTCACTCATATTCTACTCATTTATCTCACTCTTTATTCTACTCATTTATCTCTCTTTTTTCTACTCATTTATCTCTCATATTCTACTCATTTATCTTATTCATATTCTACTCATTTATCTCACTCATATTCTACTCATTTATCTCACTCATATTCTACTCATTTATCTCTCATATTCTACTCATTTATCTCTCTCAGATTCTACTCATTTATCTCTCATATTCTACTCATATTCTACTCATTTATCTCTCATATTCTACTCATTTATCTCTCATATTCTACTCATTTATCTCTCATATTCTACTCATTTATCTCACTCATATTCTACTCATTTATCTCACTCATATTCTACACATTTATCTCACTCATATTCTACTCATTTATCTCACTCATATTCTACTCATTTATCTCACTCATATTCTACTCATTTATCTCACTCAGATTCTACTCATTTATCTCATCTTTATTCTACTCATTTTCTACATCAATTCTCTCATTTATCTTACTCATATTCTACTCATTTATCTCTCATATTCTACTCATTTATCTTACTCATATTCTGCTCATTTATCTCACTCATATTCTACTCATTTATCTCACTCATATTCTACTCATTTATCTTTCTCATATTCTACTCATTTATCTCTCATTTTTTACGATACTACTCATTTATCTCTCAGATACTACTCGTTTATCTCTCAGATACTACTCATTTATCTCTCAGATACTACCCATTTATCTCTCAGATTCTACTCATTTATCTCTCATATTCTACTCATTTATCTCTCATATTCTAGTCATTTATCTCACTCATATTCTACTCATTTATCTCACTCTTTATTCTACTCATTTATCTCACTCTTTATTCTACTCATTTATCTTACTCATATTCTACTCATTTATCTCACTCATTCTACTCATTTATCTCTCATATTCTACTCATTTATCTTACTCATATTCTACTCATTTATCTCTCAGATTTTACTCATTTATCTCTCATATTCTACGCATTTATCTCTCATATTATACTCATTTATCTCTCATATTCTACTCATTTATCTCACTCACATTCTACTCATTTATCTCACTCATATTCTACTCATTTATCTCACTCTTTATTCTACTCATTTATCTCTCTTTTTTCTACTCATTTATCTCTCTTTATTCTACTCATTTATCTCACTCATATTCTACTCATTTATCTTACTCATATTCTACTCATTTATCTCACTCATATTCTACTCATTTATCTTACTCATATTCTACTCATTTATCTTACTCATATTCTACTTATTTATCTTACTGATATTCTACTCATTTATCTCACTCATTCTACTCATTTATCTCTCATATTCTACTCATTTATCTCACTCATATTCTACTCATTTATCTCACTCATTCTACTCATTTATCTCTCATATTCTACTCATTTATCTCTCTCATATTCTACTCATTTATCTCTCTCATATTCTACTCATTTATCTCTCTCATATTCTACTCATTTATCTCTCTCATATTCTACTCATTTATCTCTCATTTTCTAGATACTCTATTTATCTCTCAGATACTACTCATTATCTCTCAGATACTATTCATTTATCTCTCAGATACTACTCATTTATCTCTCAGATACTACTCATTTAACTCTCAGATACTACTCGTTTATCTCTCAGATACTACTCATTTATCTCTCAGATACTACTCGTTTATCTCTGATACTTCTCGTTTATCTCTCAGATACTACTCATTTAGATACTACTCATTTATCTCTCAGATACTACTCATTTATCTCTCAGATACTACTCGTTTATCTCTGATACTTCTCGTTTATCTCTCAGATACTACTCATTTAGATACTACTCATTTATCTCTCAGATACTACTCGTTTATCTCTCAGATACTACTCATTTAGATACTACTCATTTATCTCTCAGATACTACTCGTTTATCTCTCAGATACTATTCGTTTATCTCTCAGATTCTACTCATTATCTCACTACATTCTACTCGTTTAACTCACTAGATTCTACTCATTTATCTCTCGTATACGCCGAGTGGTTACCTGGGCCCAAATTTGGGGTGTAAAGAATAGAACTACTGTTATCTGCCACGCATGTCGTAAGAGGCGCCTAAGGAGGTTTGACTGAAATCGGATGCATGTGTCCTAAACGTGTAGAAGTCTATGCGTCAAACCAATGTGCAACCTATACACGTTCTTGGCAAAGATCAAACATATCACAAAGAGTGATTAAAATTGGTCGTAAAGAACGAACGCAGAGAAAAAGATCTCTCTCAGGAAATATTAATCTTACTCATGAAATGTCGATCCCACTGGGCAGTACACATTGTTCATACTTTAGTACTTTCTGATTACCTCATTATAAAACCCGTACTCAGCATCTCTTTATGTTGCTTTTCTAGCTGTCTTTGATATAAAAATATAATGGAATGCAGCACTATACGGCGAAAAATGGAGAGTTTCCGGATTAGAATCATCGTTCACTGATACTCAAATCCGACAGCCCTCCTGAGATACCACTACTAACTCCTAAATAACTTGTGTACTAACTTGAAGAAAGTCTGCTAGTTTTAATTATGTTGTAGCACTTCATTTTCTTGATTCGGGTTGTTTTTTTTGGGGGGTGGCGGAGAGCTTGGAAATAAAGATTAAGAGATTAGAACTGCCTCGTTATTCATGCTGCGCTGGATTAAGATTTCAATTATCCGAAGATCATTATTTGGTGTCTGTTCATCAACGACCGAAAACATCTTTCCTGATTCAATGTCTCCCCTAAAACTGTAGAAAGTTGGGGCCTTTATAACGAATGGGTGCCCAGCGTGTTCGTAGCGCGTTTGACTACGGGTGACTAGTCCTCTGTAAGTGCGGGTTCAACTCCGCGGACTGGCAGAAAAGCTACAGGTTCCCCAGATTTACGGTGTTCGTGGCACCGAACCGAAGGGTTACGATGTCCATGACACTGAGCCGAAGAGCTTTCAGCTCAAGTGCTTCTGGATCGGAGAAAAAAAAATGACGAATGGTTAAGACGTCGCCTGCCGTTCTGAAGGTTGTGGGTTCGAATCTGGGTCAAGTCACTAGACGACTTTGTGACTTTTTAACGTGACTACTACTTAGCTTTGGATGATGTATCGACCAGCTTATGACATCAACATAGCTTTTAACGGATCTGTGGACGTGGGCTGAACAAATAAGTCACTGGTAACACTTGAAGATTTCTGCATCTTCAGACGCATAACCAACCCGAGCACCAACGGCGTAATACAGAGTGCCAACTGTATACTTACTGTCGCGAAGTTGTTGACCACCACGTCTTCGGTCAAGCTTTGGATGTCGACAAGGTTCAAATGAGTCACTGGTAACACTTGAAGATTTCTACATCTTCAGACGCATAACCAACCCGAGCACCAACGGCGTAATACAGAGTGCCAGTTGTATACTCACTGTCACGAAGTTGACCACCACATCTTCGGTCAAGCTTTGGATGTCGACAAGGTTCTCCTTCTCCCAGGGTCAGATAAATGAACACATTATATGGAACAAAACAACGTATAAATACATGCAAATACCACTGCTACAAGTGCGCTGCTGAGAATAATTGAAGGCAAGTTGCAATCGATTCAGTTGTAACTGGATGCCTATCTCACTGAGTTTAAAGAACAATTAGTAAGGAATGGGAATTGACAACATGCCATCTAAATACTGTGACCTAATACTGTGAGGTCTCTTAATAACGTCCCCACCCTACAGCACGACCTATTCTGAAACAGTTTATTATTATCAATATAAGGGAACAACAGATAAAATAACAGAGCAGTTCACCTATTTGGGTAGCAATTTTGATTGCACAGGAAATGTTAAAAAGAAATTATGATACGAATTGGCAAAGCAACATCAGCTTTTAAAAGTCTAAATAAAATATGGAACTGTAAGTTATATAGTATTAAAACTAAATTACGAATTTTCAATTCAAATGTATCAATCCTAACATGCCAGCGAGAGTTGGAAAATGACTAAAGATATAGAAAGCAAGTTGAATGCATTTGAAAATAGATGTCTGCGAAAAATAATGAATATAAAATGGAACGAATTCAGAGAAGTGATGAAATCAGAGAAATGTCTGGTCAACCACTAGTGACAACTGTTATAAGAAAGAGAAGATGGAGATTTGTTGGGCACACCTTGAGGAGAAATGATCAAAGAATATCAAAGCAGGCATTGAAGTGGGATGCAAAGGGTTCAAGAAAGAGAGGTCGACCTAAGGAGACCCTGAAGCGAACTTTGCTGAGAGAGGCAGGAAATATCGGTCTCAGTTCCATGGAGGAGATTGAGCGAGTTGCCCAGGATAGAGTGGTATGGAGAAATTACTTGCAGGCCCTATGTAACCTATAACGGTACGAGAGGAATTATTATTTATTATTAATATAAGGGAAGACTACTTATAATACAGGGTGTTCGAGATAATTGCAGCCGCATTGACAAATCGAAATTTGCCAGATAATCTATCACGTGTTTATTTACTATTTAAACCGGTTCTGACTAGCTCGTCCTACGTCACATTTGTTCATCGCCCTTCCCGCACTACAATTACACACCATCACACAACCGTGACCTATTCTACTTCATAACTGAACCTTCTCATTTCCATACATATATGCCAGATTAGCTCCATTCATAGGATGCTTTTAAGTTGAACACCCTGTATAAGCAGATTCGAACAAGTTGTCATTCTTTGCCTTAGAACAGGATACAATCGACTCCGCAGCCACATGTATACAAAATTCAAGATTGGAAATTCAGCTATGTGGACACTCTGGACAAGCACATCAGACTGCAGAGCACATACTTAAGACTGCACGAATATGATACACTGAGGCAAACTCACTGGCCTAACGAAACAACACTGGCCATAAAAAAAAATACACGGACCTCTGTCTGAGCTACAAAAGACAGTAAGTTTATACAAGAGACAACGTTGAATATATAACACTATTTCAAGCGAAAGGAGGGAAGAGAAGACTGCAGTAAAACTATGTAGCAATCGCGAAACACGTGCAAAGTACTGTAGTTTTACAAAGTACAGAAACAATATTCATTTAGAATACAAAAAGTTTCGAATAGCAAGATTCACTGCGTGTGTTCCGGACCATTTAATTGCGGTCATTCTTCTCCTTCATGTCTCTTTGTATTCTTCCTTCCTCGCACACTCCCGTCTAACTCATTATTCTTGTCCTTTTGTCTCTCCTTCGCCAACTCTCACACTTTCTCGACTGTTAGGTCACAATGCCATTCTTCTATTATCAGTCCCCGCCATCCTGAGTCCATTACGTCGCAAGTCGTTCTTGTCACAGCTTGCCCTGTGGATTACGTGTATCTCGGTTTACTCCCGACTTTACACCCAAGCGTGCTGTCTGTTTTTGTGACGTTTTTGTGTGATGCTTGGAGATTGCGAGTATCCTCTGGCGGGGAGGTACAATTCTCGTTCCAAATATACTTAAGATTCGTTTGTCGTTTGGAGTGATTGGGATATTTTTTTAGTAATGCCTGATCTTAACATAGAGCTCCTCATATCGGAGACGGGCGTCTGTAGCTTAATCGGTAGTGAGCTCGATCACAACCAAAGCGTACCTGGTTCAAACTCCGCGGCAGGCAATTTGGAAGCATATTCATTTCCTAGGATTTTTACGAAAAGTAAAAATAGACCTGGTACTTTGTCATTAGCCGGCCACAACTGACAGAAAGACCTATTTTTAGAAATTGTCGGAAAGTGTCATCTATTTTTAGATATGTTGTAAATAGTCGTGGACAGTCCACTTTGGGACCCAGGTAAGTCAAGCCACAGCCTTGCTATATACTGGAGCCTGGCTATGGTCAAGCATTAGTATGTCGATACATATACAGTGATAACAACACAAATACAGCGAGGAAAGGAGGAACAATTATATTATAGGAAAAAAAACCACAGAAATTGCCTAACCCTGCCACAAAATATAAAATCTTGCGATTGTTTGTTACTACTTAATTTTTTTTTAAAAGCGAAAACGAAAGGTTTTTCAACATGAAACCCCTAAAAACGCAAATGGAATAAACCGCGCAGACTGTTCGACCTTTGGAAATCACTGGACAATCCCCGACACGCCTACGGGATACCGGGTTTACCGAACTCGTTGTTCAGGTCTTTTTGCGGCCGGCTAATGACAAAGTACCGTTGGCTGCCCCTGCAAAATTCATATAAAAAGATTTAAATTAATGACTACAATTTTCACCAACTACATCTGGAACCCTCGCCGGTGCTACATTCATATACTACAGATGAGATCGTCACGTGTACGAAAGAGATTGGAGCATGCGCAGGTCATCTGTTTTATTGTCTCCATAACAAAGAAAAAAATCAGCTATTTACTGAGAAATCGAACACTAGATAATTCCGCTGAGAAGAAACTCCACCACGTTTAAATCACTCAGTACCTCTGTAGTTGGAGAAGGCATGCATATATGGCGGGGGCCACTGATAATAAGTACACCACGCCTTCTTGCACAAATGGGTCAGAAACAATATGATTGATAAACAGGCGCTCTGACTACGCCTTATTTCATAGCGGGCGTACGCAGAAGGACCATTATTCAGTCACCCACCCTATCTCTGCTGAGTTTGGTAGATTTTCTTACGTTCGCCCGCTTCGTTTCAAAGGTACTCGGTTCGCTGCCTCGTGGTGCCATCGAGATATTTTTCCAGAAATCCCTGATCTCAGTGTAGAGTTCCTAGTCCTATCGGAGATGGACGATAAAACGTAGGTCCCTTGTTCAATTTGGACACGTAAAAGATCCCATGGCAGTTCAAAATCTATAAGAGCAGGCTGGAAAGCCGCTTCCCATGCAAAATTCATTAGAAAAATAAAAATAAAAAATTCCAAAAATATCTCAACTATCTTCATAATTACATTTGGAACCTCGCCGGTGCTACGGAGTGTGTGCACTGCCGCTGAGACCTACCTGTGTAAGAAAGAGATCGGAGCACATATGGTAACTCACCGAAGTGCAATGATGATGGTCGAATCAATCAAGGCGCATGGTATGGCTCATCTGACTGATATTTGCATGAAGGCGCGCTTTCCTTTTTTATCAGTGTCTCCCACCATACAAGCTCGGTAGATAACAAATCGTGTTAATTAAACCAACTAGTGTCAATGCCAATTAACCGGTGATGTGTAAAGTAGGACTATTCTGCTTCTGTGGTACGCTCCCAGCTTTGTATGCAATTAATATACACCTTGACGTGGATGACATTGCTAGACAGAAATCATATTACTGAGATTGTACCGGTGTGTAAATTGAAATGGAATATGAACAAAGAGAATACGTGGAGAGGAAAAAAAAGTAATGACATATCTTGTTAGACTGATAAACGATAACTAGATAATATGTATTGATGTGGCACAAGATTGTGATCTGTGATTAGATTATGGCTACTTTGTTCTGTTACTTTGTTGTTCAAGATAGACGAGATGTTTGACAGAGAAGAGATGAAATGATCAAATTTATTTTGTAGCTAATATATTGTTTGTGTGTTATCTTCTTTCAAAATTGATTGGATAATAATCATTGCACTTCGGTGTGTAACAACCATATGTGTTCCGATCTCTCTCTTCGCTTGATCTTGAATTTCCACTTTTTGGCTACTCTTTGCGACCTGTATGTGGTTTGAGCTAAAGAGCACGTGTACGCTATTCTGCTGGTATCCCCCGATAATTTAATGCCGTCGAGCTCAGGTAAAAATTCTCGAAAATCGTAACATAACCGTCTCGTGAGACTCGCATCCCAGTATTGCTAGATAAGACAAAAACAAATTCATTTTATTAAGCAAGAAAGAGGTTCTATTATGTTATCCATTAAATCGTGTGTCAATGGTCAATGAAAAATATAGACCGTAACACTCCATTCCCTAATACACCGCATGGTATGAACGAGAGTCGCCTGAGTGGTTACCGGGGCCCAACCTGTTTTATTTTTACTGATGCAAAATCAGCACTCCAAGCACTTCAGTCCAGAAAATTGCCAGGTCTACAGACCCTACTGTCTAAATTGTCCAAACATCACAGGGTCGTCTTGCAGTGGATACCCTCTCACTGTGGAATACCAGGAAATGAAACAGCAGACCGATTGGCAAGGAAGGTGCTGCAGGAGAGCAGCCGGATGTGCCAGTTACCTACCACCAAAAGAAAAGGATGATTAAATCAATGAGAAAGCCACAAATACCAACACCAGACGAATACTATAATATGAGCAGATCGAAACAAGTTGTTATTCTGCGCCTTAGAACAGGACACAGTCGGCTCCGCAGCCACATGTATACAAAATTCAAGATTGGCAATTCAGCCATGTGTACATGTGGACAGGCAAACCAGACTGCAGAACACATACTTCAAGACTGCCCCGAATATGATACACTGAGGCAAACTCACTGGCCTAACGAAACAACACTCGACAGAAAACTACACGGACCTCTGTGTGAGCTACAAAGACAGTGAAGTTCATACAAGAGACAACATTGAATATATAGACATATTTCAAGTGAACGAAAGGAAGGAAGGAAGGACCGGGGCCCAAATTAGGGGTGTAAAGGATATAAACCACTGTTACCTGCCACGCATGTCGTAAAAGGCGGCTAAGGAGGTAGGTAGTGGGGCTAGCTACCTCACCCGGTAAAAATTACTAGATAGCTACAGAAACCACAACTAGGAAAATTCATAGCTTGCCACCTGAGGAAGAAGGACCCTGCAAGGAGGGACTCATGTCAAGAAAATGGGGAAATAGTGGAGAGATCTGGTAAAGATCATCATGGATAGGTTGGCTTTGGAAGGTCTTGGTTGTTGACCATGCCTTCCTAGGGGCGAAGGTGAAAAGAATGAGTTACTATACTTTTTTACTATGAGACCACAGAAAGTCACGATTACAAAAAAGAATTAAAAACCTATGTACGGTAAGTAAAAGTCAAGAAACCCATTTTCATACCTCGAGGTATATTGGGTAATGCGGTGTTAAAACCGTATTTATCATTTATTGTCAGCACACGATCAACATCACGCTGACCGCATTTCCTTGTACCCGGGTAATTGAGGCTGGGGCGTGGTCCTCCACAATAGAAGCCGACTAGCTCAGATGAGAAATAGAAGTTTACTTTTAATGGGGACTGATTTTTGTATATGTTTGATAGAACACTGTACTGTCGTTTGCAATTTTACTAATTTCTATGCATTCATGGTTATTTATTGATGAAAAATGGTAATAATACTGATATTCCTTAGATTTAAACTGAACTTGTAAAATAATATAACCTTGATTTAGCATATTGTGTTGTTTCTAAAAGGAATTAGTCTATATACAGTCATACTGGAATGCGAGGATCACGCGACAGTTGTGGTCTTATTTCCTAGAATTTTTACCTGAGCCCGCCGGCCGTATGTTATCGGTGGCTGGTGCGACCCGATAGCCGTTACGGTCGGAACAATATTCCACGCCTATTTTGAAATAGAACCCGCACCACCAAGAAGCAAAAAAAAAACCAACGTAGAATTGACTAAATCAATGCTTAAACAATCTGTGTTCTTTATTCATCCTCTTTTGCTTTAACTCTCGCCCGTGTGGTGCCGGGCCCGCAAAAGAAGCAAAGAATAGTACCACTGCGACCTACAATGCATGTCGTAAGAGGTGACTGATGTAGGCCCTAGGGATGCTACCTAGTAAATAAAAAGCAGCGTAGAAATCGAATGTGCTGGCCTACTTGTAGGCGCATAACTGACAACGTACAATCGCTCTTAGGTTCAGATCACTTACAAATGACACAGTGTGATTGACAAGTGGTCGATAAGGACCGTTGGAAGAAGAATAATCGCTAACTCTATGCTACTCATAGTCTTTCTCATTTTCATGTCCATGCTCTTTCATTCGCCTTCACTCTTCCTCCCATTCACGCTTCCTCTCACTCACGTCTCCTCTCACCACGCTTCCTCCCACTCACGCTTCCTCCCCTCACGTTTCCTCCACTCACGCTTCCTCCCACTCACGCTTCTCCCACTCACGCTTCCTCCCACTCACGCTTCCTCTCACTCACGCTTCCTCCCACTCACGCTTCCTCCCACTCACGCTTCCTCCCACTCACGCTTCCTCCCACTCACGCTTCCTCCCACTCAGCTTCCTCCCACTCAGCTTCCTGCCACTCACGCTTCATCTCACTCACGTTTCTTCTCACTCACGCTTCCTCCCACTTACGCTTCATCTCACTCACGCTTCCTATTTCACTTTTCTTTATAATTCTTACTCTATCCATCCCTTCCCCATCACTTTTTTTTTTACGATTTGTGTAATGGAAGTTAGTATGAATTGTCAAATCTGGGCAGATGACGCTCATCAGCCCGGGAGGGCACGTCGTCAACGGTTCGCTTCCCTGAAAGAAAATAGCCTGCTGCCTTGTGGGTTTTGGCTGGAGATGGCAAAAGGCTAACGGAGAGTGAACCCAGTAAACGCTGGTTGAAATCGAACACACCGCCGAAGGATAAGCACCTGAGCTCCAATTGATGCTCAAGGTTGTGCACGTACATTCCATTCTTGATGTTTGGCTGATTATATATCACAATATAATGATAAAAACGGCATAAGAACGTTCGAGAGAGAGAGAGAGAGATAGATAGAATTGTCAAATATCTTGTAACTTAAAGAATGTAAACTATTTTAAGTAATGTATGATCAACAAATAAACAGTGTACCGGTATTAAGAGCTTCAAAAAAACCTCATTGTTCTCATCTTTAAGTAATGTAGTAAGCTTATTGCACGTACCAGGACGCGCCGTCGCAGCGGAGTGCGGTAGTTAACTTGTTTACAGAACACCGTATGCTGACCGTGAGTTCACACTGTAACTGTGAAAGAACTGCTATGCAATTAAAAAAAATAAACACTCGGAGCTTATCCTATGGGTTGTGTGTGTGTGTGTGGCTATTGTGGTTAGAGAAACGACTGATATATGCACATATGACAATGGAAAGCATATCTATTTTTTGTGACTAGGGGTGGTATAGATATTTGTATGTGACATGTGGAAGTATAGATATTTGTATGTGACATGTGGAAGTATAGATATTTGTATGTGACATGTGGACGTATAGATATTTGTATGTGACATGTGACTTATATATTTGTATGTGACATGTGGACGTATAGATATTTGTATGTGACATGTGGGCGTATATATATTTGTATGTGACATGTGGGCGTATAGATATTTGTATGTGACATGGGCGTATATATTTGTATGTGACATGGGGATATATATTTGTATGTGACAAGGAAGTGCAGATATGTACATATCTAAAGCAGAAGGATTGATTTCATTACACCGGGATTTAACCCCATCTGGTTCGACCCTTCTTTAGACTTGTCACCGGAGCACTAGGTGTTTGAAACTGACACGTTAAGTATGCTGATGAAGACTGAGCACCGGTGTGGTGACATGAATGCAGTCATATAAGATTCAAAGCAATTTAGATAAAATGCAGGCTTGATGGGGAGAAATATTTCGTTCATACTCTGGGTGTTACTGAACGATTGGGCACTAGTCTGCATACGAGGAAATTGCCCCATGCTTTTAGTCCCAGCATGACCACAGAACAGGGCAATAATTGTTTGTCCACATTAGACAATAACTAGATAATAATTGTTTCCCTGCTGAAACTTTCAGATAGAAGAACAGGACCGAGCACCAATTCAACGCTCTAACCGCAGAGGCATTCTACGTAGTTGTTCCATTAAAAAACAATTTTCAATCACTTTTAGCTTACGTCATGGGAGCACAACACTTGCAAATGACATCTGTTGGGATCACTTAACGTTGAACAAAGTGCTCACTTGTGTTAATGTTGGACATGACCGTCTTAAGACACTCCCCTTGCGGTTTTAAGTGTGTCTGTTCAGTTGGTATGATCATTGCCAATATTGGTCACATTTTTTACGTTTGATGATGTCTGGCCGGCCAGGCAAGAACACAACTAACTTAATTGTACTGTTGTGGTTCGTGTCTGGTCACAGATGCATTCATCACCTTTCGGCACATCATCATCACGGTGTGTATCCTTTATAGAACGTTGCTCTCTTTGCAGTGCATCTGAAATTCCATGTCTCTAGCCAGTTCACTCTGTCTCTAGCCAGTTCACCCACTTCGTCGATGGTCATATTCATGGTTTCTTTAATATCTTGTAGCCATCTTTCGCCACAGCAATTGTGTGATCCACTGCGCCTTCGAGATAGGTTGAAATATGCAACCGATACAGCTGGGCGTTAAAGATGAATCGGAAATACTAGGAGGTTGAGAAACAACTATTGGTGAAGTACAGGTTGTGGGTCATCATCAATAAAACGATTTTATAGAACATAAAAGATTGAAATGTTCAGTCATTTGACTAGCATAGAATAAAACCAAGAGGCAAGCACGATCATACTACATGAGAATATCAGTCTACAAGGCAAGATGAAGACATAGACAGATATGGATAGACGAGATATTAATACATCTCAATATAACATCAGTACAAGCTACACACCGGTCGACTCTACTCAGTAGAGCAAAACCAGAGACATCTGTGCCTGAAAATGGTTTCAAGCCAATGGATTTGACTTCATTGCATCGGGTTTTTACCTTATATGGCCCTGTCCCTTTCCGCAGAAATGGCGCGCCACCTGCCATGAATATTGCACAAAGCACGAACATCGTAGCTTCGACAACAATCCTAGGGTCTCTGGAAAAAAATGTACTCGTGAGCAGAACGACGCGGTCCGGATTCGAGAGCACGACCTTCGGAAAGCAAGGCGAGGGCTTAGTCAAAGAGATCCCCGATTATATATATGAGCCTCATATGCTGAACTAAAGAAAAAAAAGAAAACACGTGACAAAAGAAACAAATCAATGGATAATAACAGTTAACATTTATTTTAATTTAAAAATGGTCCATCGGAGAAAAGATGAACAGCTAGTCAGAAGCGCCATATCAGGCGCCCGACAACGCCTGAATTCATATCGGGCTAACCCGAGAAGAAGAAGATTATGTATTGAAGGACAAGACACAGAGAGACAACTTATTATCAATATAAGAAAGAGGCAGTCATCATTGTTCGTTGAAGGACAAGACACAAGAGACAACTTATTATCAATATAAGAAAGAGGCAGTCATCATTGTTCGTTGAAGGACAAGACACAGAGAGACAACTTATTATCAATATAAGAAAGAGGCAGTCATCATTGTTCGTTGAAGGACAAGACACAGAGACAACTTATTATCAATATAAGAAAGAGGTAGTCATCATTGTTCGGGTATGTGATGAGAAATAGGTGATTTAGAACACATTTTGACAACCAGTAATATCAATTGGAGACGGGACAGAGGATAACAGAGAAAATTATGGGCAGTCGTCTGGCTTCATACCACGAAAGACTGTCAACATCAGAACTAATAGTCATCACCAAGGACATACTTTTGTGAAGACCAATGATCGCCTACACCAGTCGACTTGGCAAATGATGATGATCAATTTAAGAGAAAAAAAATCCTATATTTTCAAAATTCTCAAAATTACTCATGCGATGTTGTTCGTGCACTGGCTGCTGAAATTTGTCTGAATGATGAGTTGGGAGGAACAAACACGGTTGGTTTAATCATCGAAGTGGAATGATGATTGTCCGTTCAATCACTGGACGGTATCGTTGACAGCTGTCTTCCCACGTTATCACTTCTTCCCTAGCAGTAGCGGCTACTTCATTGATCCACCTTTATCAATTTCTCTTGATCAGTTATACCAGTACATTGTCTCACTAAACATCTTGATATCATTTTCATCCTGTATCTTGAAACCACGCGCTCTTGTAAACTAAATAACACAAATTTCACACACTCTTCATTACCACAACAAAACGTTGGTTGCAATCGTTGAACGAACATAACCGAAACCAGGAGTTCATTGCGAGCAAACCATCTGTCCACTGTTATACGCACATACATGAAACATTGTTACTACTATCAGTTACTGATGTTGAGAATGAAAATATTATGTGATAAATTATCTTTGTGAACATATGAATTTATTTAGGAAGATATATTTGTCTTGTTTATATATTGTTTGTTAGTTACTTTTTCTGGTCTGTATATATGGAGGCTAACCCGTTAGAAAGTTGTGTACATGTATTCAAGCAGTAATGGTTTCTTTAGAGGTTATATTTCACCGTAGAGGTTGCTAGCATGCTGCGTATTTCATTATTTGATATTGTCATTTAGTAAGGTTACACTACACGTACGTATGTTGCGGAGCCCTCAGGGGAGCAAAGAATAGTCCATTTTTATGTCTCAGTTATACTGTCATGTAGTTTCTTGATAATATTTCCGACTCATCTACGTTTTCTTTAACGTCAAGCTATTATTGGTTGCGCCCATGTGTTGCCGGGGTTCGCAAGGGCAGCAAAGAATTGTAGCACTGCGACCTACAAGGCATGTCGTAAGAGGCGACTTGAGATAGGGACCCAGGGAAGCTTACTCTAGTAAATAAAAAACGCCGCAGAAATCGGATGTGCTGGCTTCCTTGTAGGCGCATAACTGGCACAACGTACAATCGCTCTTAGGCTCGGATCGCATACAAATCACAAAGAGTGGTCAACAAGTGATCGATATGGAGCGCTCGAAGTAGTAAGGTTACAGTTAGTGATTGTTGATATGCATTAAGAAGTGTAGACCACTCTTGATTGATTGGATCATCATTGCACTTCGGTGAGTAACCATGTGTGCTCCGATATCTTTCTTAGACAGGAAGATCTCAGCTTCTCTGCACGAACTCCGTAGCACCGGCGAGGGGCCCTGATGTAATTCTGAAGATGGTATTATTTTGTAGAATCTTATTTTTTAATCTTTTCTAACGAATTTTGCCCGGGCAGCGGCTTTTCAGCCTGCTCTTTTCGATTTTAAACTGCCAAGGGATCTTTTACGTTCTCTAATTGAACACAGGACCTACGTTTTATCGTCAGTCTCCGGGGAATATGACTAGGATCTCTGGGAAAATATCACGATGGCTCCATGAGGGAACGAACCGGGTACCTTTAACACGAGAGAACACTCTTACAAATAAACAGTCAACTCTAACACAAATAAACAGCCAACTTGAACACAGTCATTTTTGATAAATAAGCAGTCAGTTTTAACACAGTCAACTCTAACACAAATAGTCAACTCTAACACAAAGTCAACTCTGACACAAATAGTCAACTCTAACACAAATAGTCAACTCTAACACAAAGTCAACTCTAACACAAATAGTTAACTCTGACACAAATAGTCAACTCTAACACAAATAGTCAACTCTAACACAAATAGTTAACTCTAACACAAATAGTTAACTCTGACACAAATAGTCAACTCTAACACAGTCAACTCTAACACAAAGTCAACTCTGACACAAATAGTCAACTCTAACACAAATAGTCAACTCTAACACAAAGTCAACTCTAACACAAATAGTTAACTCTGACACAAATAGTCAACTCTAACACAAATAGTCAACTCTAACACAAATAGTTAACTCTAACACAAATAGTTAACTCTGACACAAATAGTCAACTCTAACACAAATAGTCAACTCTAACACAAAAAAACAACCAACTTGAACACAGTCATTTTTGATAAATAAGCAGTCAGTTTTAACACAGTCAACTCTAACACAAATAGTCAACTCTAACACAAAGTCAACTCTGACACAAATAGTCAACTCTAACACAAATAGTCAACTGCTCCAAAGAGTAACCTGACACAATAGTAACTTTAACACAAAACACTCTACAAATAGTCAACTCTAACACAAAATAGTCAACTATAACACAAAGTCACTCTGACTAAATGAGTCAGCTCTAACACAGTCAACTCTAACACAAATAGTTAACTCTGACACAAATAGTTAACTCTGACACAAATAGTCAACTCTAACACAAATAGTCAACTATAACACAAAGTCAACTCTGACACAAATAGTCAACTCTAACACAAATAGTCAACTCTAACACAAATAGTTAACTCTGACACAAATAGTTAACTCTGACACAAATAGTCAACTCTGACACAAATAGTTAACTCTGACACAAATAGTTAACTCTGACACAAATAGTCAACTCTAACACAAATAGTTAACTCTGACACAAATAGTTAACTCTGACACAAATAGTCAACTCTGACACAAATAGTTAACTCTGACACAAATAGTCAACTCTGACACAAATAAACTCTAACACAAATAGTCAACTCTGACACAAATAAACAGTAACGACCTATGCCAATTAACAAGAATAAGAGACAAGAAACATATCTATCGTCCAAGCAGTGATATGTCATCCACTTCTCTAAACACCGTTTTGTGTACTTGTTCCGGACACACACACCTCATTTTTGTCAGATATTTTCTTTGTAGTTAATTGTTTCAAAAGTACCACTCTATCTGTGGTGTGCCTTGAGTGACGGATGTTAGCTCCTGTCACGACCTGACACCAAAGAGGCTTTACTGACGTGTTTTGAGAAAACTCATATAACTTGACCTGTCAGACATGATAGTAAACAAAAGCACTATGCCTTTTTTTCTTTCACGAAAATAGGTAAGACAATTTCGAATCTTCTTCTCCTACTTCTTCGAACGCTCCATATCGTCCACTTGTTAAATCACTCTTTGTGATTTGTATGTGATCTGAGCCTAAGAGCGACTGTACGTTGTCCCAGTTATATGCTTACAAGTAGACCAACACATCCGATTTCTGCGACGCTTTTTATTTAATATTGCAGCTTCCTGAGGCCCCTACGGCGCCTATTGCATATCTCTACATACGAGCGTTTCTAAAGAACACAGCCAGATCGCTCCCCCACTATTATTTATAATAAGAGAAAGGACACTTTTCCGGTTAGCGGCAATTGTTTATATTATGTTTATCCATTCACATCCCTCTGTAACATTCGTTTGCATGAAATGTTGTATCTTGTGTAAACTTTATTTGTTTTGTGTATAGTTCACACAGAGGTCCGTGGTGTTACCTTTCCAGTGTTGTTTCATTGGGCTAGTGAGTTTTATCTCCTACGTGTTCTGCAGTCTATGGTGTATGTATGTATATATGTATATATGTAGACATCTGAATTGCTAATCTGAAATTTTGTAATAGTTGATGTGTCCTCAATTCTGAGAAGGAAAATCTTCTAGTTCTTCATGCAATGTATTCTTTTATGTGTGAGCGCTCATACGTATTTGTGCGTTCATTTGTATGTTATCATATACATTTGGGCATTCATGTATGAGTGTGTGTTCTCATACATAGTTGTGCAATCATGCATACGTGTGTTCTCATACATAGTTGTGCATTCATGTATGTGTGTGTGTTGTCATACATAGTTGTGCATTCATGTATGTGTGTGTGTTCTCATACATAGTTGTGCATTCATGTGCTTATGTGTGTTTTTGTCTCTCTATACCATAGTATGTGCATTCATGCGTGTGTAAGTACGCGTTTGAATATCATACTTAATTTCTGTGCAGTTCTTTGTTGTCATCTCAAAAAGCTACTTTATTTCCCTGCTTAATTTCATCCAAGCACCATAAATAATTTATTATATCAGCTCAAGGAAGCAGCCATCATTTCTAGGCATATACTTCCGAGACGAGATGACTTCTGGACATTTTCATTTCCCAACCATCACTGCTCAGTGAGAAGACGGCGACACCCTCCTATCAATAAAAGTAGCAGCCAAGGCTGAACAATAAACCGCCAGAATTCCAATCCATCACGCAATATTTTCCTCACTCTTCCATTTCCTTCCGCTGTTGACATTAAATTCTCCGATAGTTAGATAGCGCCACTGTCCAGTCCCACTGTCATTTTAGGACGACGCCGTTGGTACTAGAAGCACTCAAACACGCAAGTTTGATAACAGTTATAATATTGTGTGCCCTTTCATGACCGTTGCTTGATTTATTGTACACAAATATTTTGATGGAACCTTTTTTTTCTATTTCAATGTGTTTAGCTTTACAGTCTGTTGAATTCCACGTGTGTATTTCAGTGCAAGGAGCCAGGGGGAAGAGTTGGTAACTAACAGCTCTCTTCCTTCTTTCTGACATTGAGTCTATGACGCACCCATTCTGAGGTTTTGTTCGTCTGTTGCGCGAACAGATCTCATGGCATGGTAGCTCCTCTTCGATCTTTAATAGCATTACCAGACTGCATTGCAGCAATATGTTTCCAGGGCTACCTGGATGAGGTAGAGTATGCGTGCTGGCCAGTGTCACAACCAGGGCAGTGCGGAATATTTTCTCAGTATTATGCAAGTCTTCGAAATGCCGCCCCTTAAATGTATAAATCATAAATCGTACACATCAGTATCGGAATAACATAGACCAATATAGAAAAGCGTTGCGTAAAGATTTTTAATTATTGAATGATTCAAATTGTATTTTGATTTCTCTGCTTATACCGCCTGATGCAGCCGCCTCTCTGTATCAGCACGGTACGGCCCTGGTTACCACTAGGATTATGGTGTTGGCTAGTGTCATCACCAGGAGTATGGTGTTGGCTAGTGTCACTCCAGGAGTATGATGTTGGCTAGTGTCACCACCAGGAGTATGGTGTTGGCTAGTGTCATCACCAGGAGTATGGTGTTGGCTAGTGTCATCACCAGGAGTATGGTGTTGGCTAGTGTCACTCCAGGAGTATGATGTTGGCTAGTGTCACCACCAGGAGTATGGTGTTGGCTAGTGTCACTCCAGGAGTATGATGTTGGCTAGTGTCATCACCAGGAGCATGGTGTTGGCTAGTGTCACTCCAGGAGTATGATGTTGGCTAGTGTCACCACCAGGAGTATGGTGTTGGCTAGTGTCATCACCAGGAGTATGGTGTTGGCTAGTGTCATCACCAGGAGCATGGTGTTGTCTAGTGTCACTCAGGAGTATGGTGTTGGCTAGTGTCACCACCAGGAGTATGATGTTGGCTAGTGTCACCACCAGGAGTATGATGTTGGCTAGTGTCACCACCAGGAGTATGATGTTGGCTAGTGTCACCACCAGGAGTATGGTGTTGGCTAGTGTCACCACCAGGAGTATGGTGTTGGCTAGTGTCACCACTAGGATTATGGTGTTGGCTAGTGGTGTTGGTCAGTGTCACCACCAGGAGTATGGTGTTGGCTAGTGTCACACCAGGAGTATGGTGTTGGCTAGTGTCACCACTAGGATTATGGTGTTGGCTAGTGTCACACCAGGAGTATGGTGTTGGCTAGTGTCACCACCAGGAGTATGATGTTGGCCAGTGTCACCACCAGGAGTATGGTGTTGGCTAGTGTCACCACCAGGAGTGTGGTGTTGGCTAGTGTCACCACCAGGGGTATGGTGTTGACTAGTGTTACCACCAGGAGTATGGTGTTGGCTAGTGTTTCCACCAGGAGTATGGTGTTGGCTAGTGTTACCACCAGGGGTATGGTGTTGGCTAGTGTCACCACCAGGAGTATGGTGTTGGCTAGTGTACAGCCAGGCTCTATGCTAGAACCTGGCTATGGCCAGTGTCACCACCAGGAGGTAGAGTAGTTTCTTGGCCAGTTCTAGCTCAGCTACCATGACAATGATTTATTTTATTATCCCCGTAGACCCCATGGATGTTTTTAATGCCTAATAATAGAACAGGTAGTAAACTATTCAGTTCGAGATATCTCATACCTTTACACTAAATAAACGTCAATGTGAATCACGTTGAGTTCAGAATGACGTAATCGCGCTTCATTGATTTACTTCGCTTCTAAATTTCAATCTTGTTAGTAAAGCTTTGATTAGGTTAGAATAACAAAAGGTTAAAGACGTTCAGAACTAATAGGCATTAGGTAAGAACAGCTAGTATGCTACTAAACTGTACACCTCCCATCTATTACTGTGTCAAATACTTAGATATTTACGGGAGAAGTCATTACATATATTATGGTAAATCGCCGATGTATAGTGGTTCTATTTAGGTACTATCGATTTCTTTAACCACTCATCTCTTTGTGTTTATTTATTTGCTTTCTTTCTTTCTTATCTATCATGTAAACCACTGTTTGTTTGCGCTGAAAAATGTGTGTACCCTGTAGACGTTAGGCAACTATGGCATAGTACCCTGCAGACGTTAGGCAACTATGGCATAGTACCCTACAGACGTTAGGTAACTATGGCATAGTACCCTGCAGACGTTAGGCAACTATGGCATAGTACCCTGCAGACGTTAGGCAACTATGGCATAGTACCCTGCAGACGTTAGGCGACTATGGCATAGTACCCTGCAGACGTTAGGCAACTATGGCATAGTACCCTGCAGACGTTAGCCAACTATGGCATGTAAGACAGGTTACGAATTATGGCAAAAGAGGTGCTCGGGTTTGTTTGACCTGACAGTCCCAGCCATCTTCCTTTCTCTCGCGCTGAAGGTCTTTTATTTGCTATTGATCACTTCTGTAACCCAATGCAGCTTGTATATGATCTGAGCTGAAGAGCATTTCCGTGCTTTGCCATTTTTCCTGACTCGATGAGGTCGTTCTGGATAAGGAACATTTACATCCGTTTTATAACGTGCATCGTTTTTTTCTCGGCCCGAGGAATTCGAAGTTTTTCACTTTGTTAATTTCTTGAAACGAAACTCACTCATTTAAAAATGGATACATATATTTATGATATTCTATAAAAGTCCGAATCGTCGCACGAACTACTGTGTAATTAGTCAGATGACGCCAACACTTGTATCACACTGTAAAGGGGAGAGGCGACTTTGTACATGTCGGGACGAAGTTAGTTCTTTTCTCTCTCTCTCTCTCTTTCTCTCACATATAAAACTATTTTCTTTATCTCTCTCTTTCTCTCTCTCTCTCACATATAAAATTCTTTTCTTTCTCACATAAAATTCTTTTCTTTCTCTCTCTCACATATAAAATTCTTTTCTTTCTCTCTCACATATAAAATTCTTTTCTTTCTCTCTCTCACATATAAAATTCTTTTCTTTCTCTCTCACATATAAAATTCTTTTCTTTCTCTCTCTCACATAAAATTCTTTTCTTTCTCTTGGTCTCTCTGCCTCTCTCATAAAATTCTCTCTCATATAAAACTCTCGCACACCTATAACAATCTCTCTCTCTCACACATAAAATTCTCTCTCACACATAAAACTCTCACACACAGATAAAACTCTCACACACACATAAAACTCTTTCTCTCCACATAAAACTATCTTTCTCTCCAAAAATTCTCTCATATAAACTCCCACACATAAAATCTCTCTCTCACACATAACTCTCACATAAAACTCTCACACACAGATAAACTCTCCACACACATAAAACTCTTTCTCTCACACATAAAACTATCTTTCTCTCTCTCTCACACACACATACAATTCTCACACACTCATAAAACTCACACAAAACTCTTTCTCTCACACACATAAAATTCTCACACATAAAACTCTCACACACAACTCTTTCTCTCACATACATAAAATTATCTCACACACACAACTCTTTCTCTCTTTCTACACACATAATATTCTCACACACATAAATCTGACCACACATAAAACCTCTGACACACAATCTCACACACATAAAATTCTCACACACACATAAAACTCTCACACATAAAACTCTTCTCTTTACAATAAACTATCTTCTCTCTTTCCATAAACTCTTTCTCTCTCTTTGTCTACCTCTCTCTCTTTGTCTCTCTCTCTCTTTGTCTCTCTCTCTCTTTGTCTCTCTCTCTCTCTCTCCTCTGTCTCTCATACGCAGACTCAACTCACCGATGTAGCACATTGCTATTGATGTGGTTCAGTGCTAATTGGCGTGTCCTCTAGCAGAAACTTAATCAACATCTGTAGCGACATTTACGAGTCTACGATTAGTTTCATATTTGTTACACGCGACGAACTGAAAATAATTGCATTGGCCACATCTGAAATCACCTCTTCCCAATTTTACCCCTTGCTCTCGTGGAGCGTTAACCAAAGCCTACTACTTTATTGAGAAGGATTGCAGTAATAAAATTGGCTGTTTCTCTCTGGCACGTTGACACTATATTGGCAACAAAACACTCAATTATATTTTATTGATACCATCTTGTTGATGTGGAAGCCAAAACATGTTCATTAAACCAAGCATATAGCTAGAAAGTTATATTTCAGGATAAGCGTAGGATACTAGGAAGAAGAAGAAACACATTTTGGAATATGATCATTAAAATAAATTGAAGGAAATCAATCGTGAGATCATGGTATGATTTTATAGCGTCGTTGGTCGAACAGTTAACCTCAAATATAATCGTGCTGTGTGTGTGCTTTTGAGAATACCATTAGTTGGTTCGAATAAAGCCACGCCCGAGTGGTTACCGGGGCCCAAAATTGGGGTGTAAAGAATAGAACCACTGTTACCTGTCACGCATGTCGTAAGAGGCGACTAAGGAGGTTGGGCTAGCTACCCCACACCGTAAAAAAACCACTAGATGGCTACAGAACGGAGAGCGAACCGAGTAAACGCTGGGTGAAACCGGACACATCACCGAAGGATAAGCACTAGAGCTCCAAAGAGCGCTTAAGATGTGACGTAAAACACACCAATGCTAGGGCTGCATGAATCAGATTTCCACAATAAAATTTATGAGGAGGTGTGGTACATCGGTCTGGGCGGTGATCGCGAGAGAGAATAAAGCGTCTTTACGTGCCTGAGACATTGGAAGTATCATTAGTCAAACAGCTGGTCCAAATGTGGTCTTGCTTTCTGTGCCATTGACACACTATATTTATTCTTCTTGTACTGATTGATTGAAATATGTCACTTAAAGTGCACTAACGACGTAGCACCGGCACGCGTCATATTTTTAATTTGATTAATTTGTAGACAGTGACTTCATTCTATACAGATCGATTTTGAATTGCCAGTAGTTCTTTTACGTGCCGAAATTGAACACAGAGGCTCATTTTTTCTTTTATCTCTAATAGGACTATAAACTATATCTCATCTACATTGAGATCAGTCATCAGAGGAAAAATAGTCTGATCATCCTACGCTGGGATTTGTCTGACCGTGGGGATTACATATGTCTCTAACAGCATCCAAAGAGGGTGATGTTAATAGTTTAATGATATGGGCATAACTTGTGTTGTGGTAGGATTATAAATTTGATGTTGAAGGGATATGTGGTAGATTGGAAGCCGACTAATGCTGCTCTAAATATTTTCATTTAAGGTGGTTGTAGTTGCCTTATTTGTCTGTTGAGTATATAGCAGAGACGCAAGAAAACTAAACCAGTTCCACACAAGCTGTCTACGTAGAATACTAAAAATAAACTGGCAAGACAAAATTCCAGATAGCGAAGTCCTCATAAGAGCAAAGATCCCAAGCGTTAACACCCTGTTACAGAAGACCCAAGTGAGATGGGACGGTCACGTTGCTCGGATTCCTGATAAAACGCATACCAAAACAGTTGATGTATGTCGAACTTGAAGGAGGCAGACGTTCTGCTGGTGGACAGAAAAAAACAACCGCTTTACACTCTTAAAGTATCTCTGAAATGCTTCGATATAGACACAGCGTGCTGGGAATCCCTTGCGCAAGATCGCCAAATGTGGCGCTGTAACAATACACGAGGAACCGGCATAGCTGAGAATCATCGTGCAGTTGAGACACAGAGAAAACGAGCTGCGCGAAAAGACAGAACACTCACATGTCTAACCTTGTTCATGTATGCCCCACCTGTGGTGGGGGATTTTATTCTAGGATTGAACTCTACATTCACTTCCGCACACACCAGAGAGGTACAGCAGCACACGACTGAGACTGTTATCATCGCTTGCGATGGATGGCTATTATTATATAAACAACTTGATGTAATCATGAAACAAGTTATTTCAAACCCGAATTTCCATTGCATTTTACTATTCCTTGGACATCAGGAGGAGAAAAATACATCAAATAATTAAGAACAAAAAATAGAAAAGAAAAATTTGCGAGATAACGAAATAAAACAAAAATGAAACCAAAAGACACAATTTTAAGACTTTGTTTCGAAGAGGAACGAGCATAAAGGAAAACTTGCATCTCAGAAATTAAAATGATATGATGCCGGAAGGGACAGCAAACACGGTCAATACCCAAGCGAGATGACTGGGAATATTGCGCTGTTAAAATCTGACACATGCAATCAAAACATTTTACTTCTTTGTTATTTTCCAATTCTTTTTGTGTAAAGAAAAAGAACCACTTCTATCTTTTTCTTTATGATGACTGTTATTTAAAGAAGTTAATATTTTTAAGTTATATTTTAATCTGTCTTTGTTTGCATTCTTATTAGATCTCTTGATACATCTGATATATATGTATTCTTTACTATCTCTCTCTCTCTCTCTCTCTCTCTCTCTCTCTCTCTCGCTAGCCTGTGACGTCCCTGTCGCTTAGAGCAGCAACAAATGCACACAATTCTTCCCTATCTTTGATCATCTGCTGTATTGTGTTCCAGATATGATTCATTTCTTTCAGTTCTTGTTCTACTGTTAACTATGTCGTTTTAGGTCTTCCGCAATTTCGTTTACCATCTGATGTCCTTCTCAGTGCAGTTTTTTTGTGACAGTCTCCATGCGTATCATATGTCTGATCCATCTCCAACATTTATTTTGGATGATGGTGCTCATATTCTCTTTTTGATACTGTACAAGCAGTTCTTGTTTAGAGATAGTATTTGGCTAGAATTCGAGTAAGGTCTTTCGCAAACACGTTGTGTGGAAGGGGGAGAGTTTTAACGTATCTTGTTTTGTCATTCTGCGGCATTGTTATCCTTGTAGTAAAAACGGATAGTACAAAGCTGCGATATATATTAATCTTGGTTCATACACTGTATTAGGCTGATTTCAAGACCATCTGAAGGGTCATGAATTCACTTCGTGCCTTTCTCAGTCTGCTTTTAATATCAGATCCAGCTCCTCCTTCTGCTATAACACTTCCAAGATATGTGAAAGCAGTTGTACGTGGAAGGATTCTATCTTGTAATTTTACTGGTATTTATTCTTTTGTATTAACGTTTGATTGTTCAGTCTCAATAACCCCTTTGTTAATTTCGTCTTTATTTTCTGTCGTTAATTTTAAACAGATCTTGTTCGACATTGTACGTGTTTATGATGGGGTTTGTGAAATATGGTGTAAGCTATCTTGATGTTTACGTGATTCACGTACGAAGCGTAGTTAGTATGCTGGCATGTTACGTAATCTCTAACTGAATAGCTCACTGTCTTCTTTCGAGAGATAATTTGCGTGATAAAACATTCTTAAATAAAGGAGTCGCTTAGTGCAGATTTGCACTGGTCCATACTCTTGGTATAGTAAATTTGTTACGGGACCTTCTTAGTTTTTTTAGTAGTAAAAGACTAACGCATGAGGAAGACGCAGATAAAATCTACAACGTATGATTGAGCAACCATGATCAACTAAACTGCGATTTTGTTGGCAACTGGTATAATATTGTAGAGGATGAGGAAGACACACAGGGAAAACCTACAACTACTGAGGGAGACACACAGGGAAAACCTACAACTACTGAGGAGACACACAGGAAAACATACAACTACTGAGGGAGACACACAGGGAAAACCTACAACTACTGAGGGAGACACAAGGAAAACATACAACTACTGAGGGAGACGCACAGGGAAAACATACAACTAATGAGGGAGACGCACTGGGAAAACCTACAACTACTGAGGGAGACAAGGAGAGGAAAACCTACAACTACTGAGGGAGACATAGGAAAACCTACAACTACTGAGGGAGACACACAGGGAAAACATACAACTACTGAGGGAGACGCACAGTGAAAACATACAACTACTGAGGGAGACGCACAGAGAAAACATACAACTACTGAGGGAAACACACACATTGCGCTAACCTACAACTTCCGAGATTTAAGCAGGGATAGCCTACAACAACTACCGAGAGACACGCAGGGACAACCTACAACTGAGAGAGACATGCAGAAACAACCTACAACTGAGGGAGACACGCAGGGACAACATACAACTGAGAGAGACATGCAGAGACAACATACAACTGAGAGAGACATGCAGAAACAACCTTCAACTGAGGGAGACATGCTGGGACAACCTACAACTATCGAGATAACACGTAGGGAAAACCTACAACTAAAGAATGAACATCTGTTTGGTATCACTGTTGTCATCTACTTTATTTTCTGTAGACTAAAAGGTTTAATGGCAGCTTTACACGTTAACATAAACAGTCTGTTCTAGTACTGACGCCGTAGCGATAAATGAAAATACATTAGTCGGTAACAGTGATACCGAACACTGACCGAAAAACGATATCTAGTGTTTCACTATTTATGAAGCGCACAAAAAGGTCCGTTCTATAAAACTCTTCTTATCCTGACGCTGTAAGGCAAAATATCAGAGAAAAGTGTTTCAGGAGAGGTTGAATCATAGAGAAAGAAAAGAATGAGTGTTTTCTGTGTATTGTTTGTATTCAGGTTTCCGAGAGAGCAAGGGTTGTGGTAACCAACTGGAAGAGAATCCACTCTCTTATCTCCAGTTTGGATTGCTGGTATTTTAACTTGTGTTTCAGATTTGATTATCTTTAGACTTCACTTAATTTGTATTTTCTCACGTTGAACCGCTATGAATTCAGGCGTAGTCAGTGCCGTCTGGTATAGCGCTTCTGACGATTGTTTACTTGAAGACATGATGTCCTTTATATCAGTGTACCCCGCCATACAGAATAGAAGCGACTTCAGAGGTACTTGTAGTTTTGAGTCTCAAGTTTTTTCTTCTTCTTCTTCTTTGCGTTCGTTCTTTACAACCAATTTTAATCACTCTTTGTGATATGTTTGATCTTTGCTAAGAACGTGTATACGTTGCATCTTACGACATGCGTGGCAGGTAACAGTGGTTCTATTCTTTACACCCCAAATGTGGGCTCTGGTAACCACTCGGGCGAAGTATTGATTTGAACATTGGGCTTAAAATACCACATACGACTTAATTTTGCGTGAAGACTTGCTTTCCTTGTCATCGAAATACTTGTAATTTATTTTCCCAAGTAAAGGATCATGGTTTCTTGTACTCCAACCGCGCACTTTTGTGTGTGCAAGTCGAAATTGTTTGTCCCAAGCTGGCCTCGATCGCTGGAATTAGTATATCATGTGATCACTAGCTCAGTGCCTTATCAACTTGAGTATCGGCAACACAAGTTTAACTTCATAATTTGTTTGCTTCATATATTTATACTTTATATCATAGACTCGTGGGACGGATTAGCGTAATGCATAAACTTTCACCTATCGACTGGGATGCAAAACTAGTGGGTCCAATCATCATACACTCGATGTTCCACACGTGAGGAAACGAATTAACCCTCCGTTCTCCTGCACGGTATAGAAATGTGAAGTGAAAGTCATACCCTCGTTATCTTCATCATCAGGTGCCGTGCCGGCTGGCGTAGGCGATCGTCGATCTCCACAAATCTTTGTCTCTGGTGTTTGCTATCATCTCAGATGTTGACGCTCTTTCGTACCAGGAAGTCAATCCAAAATATTCTCTCTCTGTTTCGTCTACGCTCTATTTTACCGGTTGTTACAATGTGTTCTAAACCTACATGCCTTATCACATGTCCGTAAATGATAAAAAGAAGCATACCCTAAGGTATGAAAAAGGCTACGGGAAATTTAACTTTAATCATAGGCACACATTTTTATTGTGTATTATTTGATATTGTATAACTGCCTAAGTATATTCTTTTCTCTTTCTGCTTCCTAGGTTACCAAGTGACGCCAACACGTAATGCTATGTTATTGATGATACACAATTTATCAAAGTCCTGCTGTTGCTAAAAGTAGAAACACAAGAAGACATGACGTATCTTCTTTTTCTCTGCATTTTTGTGTCATTGACCGAGGCTCAGATCTCATTCGATGTCCAGGAGGAACAACTACCGCCTATACTCTTGGGTAACATTGCTTCCAAGGCTGGCATCACCACCATCGCTGACCTGGACTTCTCCTTGCTAAGCCGGAAAGATCTGTTTGACGTCGACGAGTTAAGTGGAGATTTTAAAACAATTGTTGTTCTTGACAGGGAAAGTCTTTGCGGCGCTGTGCCCAGCTGTATCATCACAACATCTGTGGCCGTCTCATCCGCTCCTGACTTTTTCCAGAGATACACAGTCAACGTGACAGTTGTAGATGCCAATGATCAGAGACCTGATTTCGGTATCACAAGCTTCCCCAGCAGTCTAAGCGAACGTACCACAATCAACACCACAATTAAGCTTCCCATTGCTTACGACGGCGATTATGAACCGGCTTTCAAAGTTCAAAACTATTACCTGGAACCGGAATCACATAATACATTTGACTTAATCGTTCAACCACAAAACAGATCGGATGGATCTATAGAATTTGACCTGTATCTTCGATTAATAAAAATGTTGGATAGGGAAAGCATAGGCTCATACATGTTAACCCTTCTTGCTTCAGATTCAGGAAGCCGAGGTAACGAAGGACGCCTGCAAATTACCATATCTGTTACGGATGAAAATGACAACGGGCCGATTTTTAAACAAAACGGCTACAACATAACCATTAAAGAAATTACACAGGTTGGTACTGTGGTTCTACGTCTTTCAGCCAGTGATATCGATGATGGAGAGAACGCACGAATTGGATATGAAATTCCAAATAATATCGACAGAAGAGTATTAGATTACTTTGAGATCGATCGTATTTCTGGCGCATTGAAACTTGTAAGAAATTTAGAAAAGGAAGGAGATACTGTTTTTACGTTTAAGGTTAAAGCATTTGATCATGGAACTCCAATGATGTCTTCGGAGGTTAACGTTAAAATAGCTGTTGAAGACACAGTCAATGATCATCCTACTATCAGCATCAGTAATTGGAGATCTAAAGGAACTAGCGCTGTTGTTTCGGAAGATGCTGTGATAGGAACAAAGGTGGCTTTTATCGATGTCACTGACACAGATTCAGGACCTAACGGAGAGACACGTTGCATAGCTACCAGTGAGTATTTTAACATGCAGCAATACACCAGCCCTGATGTGTACACTATTTCTGTCGCTAGAGATCTTGACAGAGAGAAAGTACCCATACACGTTATAACTATCCAGTGCGTTGATAAAGGAAAACCTCCTCTCTCTAGTACGACCAAGCTGTCCGTTGTAGTAGAGGACGTAAATGATAACAGACCATCGTTTACCAAGAAATCTTACGAAATGAAAGTAAAAGAAAATCAGGAGGCTGGTGAGCCTGTAGGAAATGTATTCGCAACAGATTCTGATGACGGGGTCAATGCAGCCCTCCGTTATTCGCTAGAACCCAGTATGGTACAGTTTGAAATCAATGAATCTAATGGTTTTATATATACAGCCGTGAAGAATTTAGATCGAGAGCTAAGAGATCGATATATCTTCCAGGTTTACGCCTTTGACACGAGTTTATCTCCGTTGACAGCAACAGCGACGGTAGTAGTCAATATTGAAGATGTCAATGATGAATGGCCGAGGTTCGAGAACGCTACATATATATTCCACGTTTCTGAGAGTGCTGACATTACATCAGTCATTGGTAAGGTCAGAGCTACTGATCTTGATTTAGGTGTTGGAGGGATGGTAGAATACCTATTCGTTCACAATCCCGCACACCCTAACCCGCCCTTTACACTATCTAAAGAAGATGGAACTATAACTTTAACACAGTTTCTAGACTATGAGGTAGCAAAGAGGTATAACTTTGTTGTTACAGCAGTTGATTTGGGTAAGCCACCAAGAAACTCGTCAATAGATGTACAGATCCAGGTTCTTGATGAAAACGACAATGACCCAATCATTGCCTTCCCTAATCGTGATAACCTCAGCGTGGTTCTAAATCTGGATGTATCGCCAGGTCAAGAAATCATCAGAGTTATAGCACATGATTCCGATAGCGGAGAGAGCGGGCGACTCACCTATTCCATCAGCGCACAGAACAACTCGGCTGCAAAGCTCTTCTGGGTAAATGAAGTAACTGGTCTGCTTACGCTTACGTCTCCACTTACAACCGCCGACGTTCGTAGCTACAACATCGTTATCAGCGTAAACGACAACGGTGTGCCACAAAGGGCAACCCAGGCTTTGTTGCATATTGAAGTTGCCCAGCAAGGAAATGCGAAGCAAGCTAAGGAATCTTACACCACTATAGTCATAATCATGGTGTGCGCGACACTTTTCGTCGCTATCATCGTCCTTACTACACTCTGTTTCATCAGATACATCGACAAAAAAAGGTTCAACTTGGAAAGAAACATACATAAAGCAGCATTTGAGCCAATCAACAAAACTTCCGAGAACTACATCCATACTGGAGGTGGGGACGAGGACTTGGAACATGGCATTGTCGTGACTGCAGCACTTCAGAAGCAGCCCCTGCCCAGTCAGAACCAGCCTCTGCCCAGTCAAAACCAGCTTCTGCCCAGTCAAAACCAGCCTCTGTCCAGTCAGAACCAGCGTTTCGGCAGCAGTATGCGAAATTGTAAAAAGTCTGTGACATTTGATAGTTCTATTAGATCCTCTGACATATCCGCAGTGTCTGATACAATAAATACACAGATGGATTTAGGATTCAATAATTCTACAGCAGCATATAGCTGCACTCCTTCTGTAGCGTGTGGTCCCACATTAAATACTGTATTCCATTCAGATCCCCGGGATTCTTATAATACAAACAGCATGAGTAGGGGTTTACATTCACCAACATTATCCTCATCATCACCTAGTGTTACACCTGGCCCATCGTTGCCTTTATTTTACAAAATGTCAAGGACTAACAGTGGCTCCAGCACCCCTAGCTTACTGGACAATGGGGCATGTGTTAACTCCACCAGTAAAAGCGATTGTGACAAGTTGTCTCCTTGTGACGAGGTTGTTGATGTAGCAATGCAGAATCATAACGCTCTGATCCGTTCTATGAGGGACACAGGCAGAAGACTGCCATACGCCTGTCGGCAGGTGAGTTAAGACATGAGAATATGTTACATTTTGTTCCAGCTTTGCTCATGTGTGCTTTTGTGATCCTGTTTATATTGTTGTTTTCTCTCTCTCTTTGATTAGTAGATATGTCACATGAAAGCATCCATTCTTTTTCGCAACAGTAACATGGAAACTGTGATGTAGTTCTCTACTGGAAGACTCCTCCTTCTTCTCTGCGTTCGTTCTTTACGACCAATTTTAATCACTATTTGTGATATGTTTGATCTTTGCCAAGAACGTGTATATGTTGCACATTGGTTTGGTATGCCCCTAAACGCATAGACTTCTACACATTTAGGACATGCGCATCCGATTTCATCCAAACCTCCTTAGTCGCCTCTTACGACATGCGTGGTATGTAACA
This sequence comes from Arion vulgaris, assembly GCA_020796225.1. Classification (NCBI taxonomy): domain Eukaryota; kingdom Metazoa; phylum Mollusca; class Gastropoda; order Stylommatophora; family Arionidae; genus Arion; species Arion vulgaris. The sequence continues at coordinate 18,733,974 of CM036766.1, forward strand.
GTGGTTCTATTCTTTACACCCCAAATTTGGGACCCGGTAACCACTCGGAGTGTGGAAGACTCCTAAATATATCATCATCATCATCAAGTAGCGTGTCCCCTGCAGAACGTCGCTTTCATCACAACCTGCCTCAAGAGAACTCTTTTGTCTCTAGCAAGTTTCCCCGCCTCTTCTAACGTCATTTTCAATGTTTCTTTGATGTCCTACTACTACCTTCGCTTTGGTCTCCATTACCTCTACCGCCAGGAACCACGCCTTCCATTAATGTTCTCTCCATGATTCGAACCACCGTGTTGTTTAACGTGAAAAATTCTTATTTTCCTGGACATGAATATTGTTGCGGGGTGAGAGCCAGTGCTGCTCCACGATATGGAGTTGTTTATGAGCCAGTGCTGCTCCACAATATGATGTTGTTTATGAGCCAGTGCTGCTGCACGATATGAAGTTGTTCATGAGCCAGTGCTGCTCCACGATATGAAAGTGTTATGTGTCCTTGCTTTTGTTCCTCTTCTCTATCCAGGGTATATATATATATAAGTATTATTTCCTCCTTAGTAATTAACTTAACAACTTCCTTCCCACACAGTCCTCCAAAGGAAGTTGATGAGCATCAGATAGTAAGATACAATCGCCAATAGTCCTTAACAAATCCAGTCTTCATAGTATCTGCGCGATTTAAATGCACTCACAGATCCGCTGGACATGTTGTGTAGTTCGCATGACTGTTGGCTGTCAAAAGACTCATATTTGGTAAAATAAAGAAAGTTAAACGTTTCCATGGTGCCCAAAAGAAGTGCTTCAAAGACACACTCAAAACATACTAAAATATTTTTATATAAACATTGACACATTGCACGCTCGTGTGGTGCAGGGGCCCACACGGGAACCAAAGAATAGTACCACTGCGACCTACAAGGCATGTCGTAAGAGGCGACTGATGCAGGACCTAAGGAAGCTACCCTTGTAAATAAAATGCATCGCAGAAATCGATGTGCTGACCTACTTGTAGGCGCATAACTGGCACAACGTGCAATCGCTCTTGGGCTCAGATCACATACAAATCACACAGAGTGGTTAACACGTGGTCGATATGGAGCAATCAAAGAAGAAGAATAAGAAGACACATTGCATACTATCTCGAATCTTGCGTTAGTGTAAAAGGTCGTCTCGCCATCAGGTCAATCCCCAGAAGGTATTAAGGTTGTGGTGCTCTTTGAATCGTTCCATAGTCAGGGCTGACCTACCTGGAGTCACCTTTGATGGGATGACTATCAATCGTCGTGACAGGCTGGGCTATCTTAGATAAATTTTAATTTTAGTCTTATTTTTATAAATATTCAGAACAAACAATACAGCTTTGCAACCTTGGTCTTGCAGCTCTCAAAGTTATGGTAGCCGCACACTCTGAAAAGCGACTATATATCCTTCTGTTCCATCAACTTATGTCTATGGTAGAATACAGACTTGGCTTCCTCAGGATAGCACGATCACAACGTGAAAGACTCGAACGTACTCAGAATGAAGACATGTATATAGTCCTCTGCTATAGTTCGTTTCTGACCATAAAATATACGCTTAGCCTTCTGTCACTACGTTCCCGTTATGCTTTCGCCTAAACCAAAGCATAGCTCATAAGTTTCCGAAGTGGACGGTACCGCCCCATTGGGCGCTGAAGCTTCTGGGGGGGGTATAGTGGATTCAGAAGCTTTGGGAGTGAGCGATCTAGGGGTCGGTGGCTCCTTATAGAAGAAATTAATAATCAATATTTTAAAATAAATTATTTTCGTGATTTTGCGATTGAATTGCGAGTGTTCAAGATGAAGCACACACTGACCACTACATTTTCAATAATTTAGCGGCATAAAACGTAATGTAATATTACTTGCTATTTACGTGGAAAATATCAAACTACTTGAGCGCGGAAAATGTTATAAGAGGGCGGTGGGCGTTAAAAAATGTATGTCTTGCAAAGTGGGCAATGACCCGAGAAAGTTTGGGAACCTATGTCATAGATGCTGGTTACGTGAATCAAAGACATCCACTGCACAAGAATACTTAACGATGATAAGGACATGAGAATCAAGCGTACCAAGTCGTGAATTACACAAGACGAGAATAATCGACAGGTGACCACAGTTGCGACTTTATTGAAAGTGGAAGCATGAATACCTATAGATTGTAGCACTCAACTACCGCATCAACACGCATCAACTACGCATCAACTACCGCAACAATATCATTACTCTTGGAAGGAAATGTCAGGATTGAGACAATATGAAGTCTCAACTCGCAATTAAACGGCTGGTAACGAAAATGATGATGTTGTGTATACCGATGAGTCTGTCTCATCACAAAAAGTTGTATATTTCTTTGATTAACATCGCACCCATCGGACAACGTAGTTAGACTCAAATAACACCACACAAAAATCGGACGATGTAGTTAGGCTCAAATAACACCACACAAAAATCGAGCAATGTAGTTAGGCTCAAATGTCTGAAACAACACTTAGAAAAGTCGTTACATATAGCTATTTATAAGTGGATATACTCGAGTGCACGAAGAAGATCCATGTTTGCCTGTTGTATTTTTGTTGCTGTGCGCAGTTTGTCAGAATGTTTATAAACAAATTTGTTTTATAGCCTCTCTTCTTCATTGTTTACACTTATATAGCTTTGAAGTTTCCCTTCTTCCTCTGCCAATGTGAACAGTAATTGTCTATTTACTTCTAGAGAATCTTCGAATTTCATGATGTCACAGAGTTGGGCCGCCTTCTTCTTGCATTCGCCTGTTATGAATTCAGACGTAGTCGGGGCGATTCTGACTGATTTTTGCGTGAATGTATGCTTTCCTTTTTATCAGTGCCCTTCCCCGCGCCATAAAGGCGTGCCTTCTCCGACCAGAGGTCCTATGTTGGTCCCTAAATGTCCTGCACGTTGTGTTTAATTTATTGATTTAACCCCCTCGTTATTGGTTACTAACTGACGTCACAGCACTCCCGTCAGACCCTTAGTTTTCCAAGTGTCCCCCAACAGATGTTGAATGGTATGCATAGTGACGGTTCCCGTGACTCGCTGGTTAAACACACTTGTGTAATTCCAAACTATTTAAATCGTTGGGCTGAGTCACAGCCAGGCTATAGCCCAGGCCGTACAACTCGCCAGGTATTCCCTGACCTAGATAAGAAAAGGGGGCTGATTCAGAGCCAACTTTAAACTACTGGGCCTTCGGGCTCAGGTAAGAATTGTGGAAATCAGACCCCAACTACACCACGTGACCTTGCATTCCAGTATTGGTGTATATAGAGGAATTCATTTTAAAATCAACACAAAATCCTAACTCAAAGTCATATTATGCAACAAGTTAAGTTTAACAATAAGGAATATCAATATTATAAATATTTTTCACCAATAAATAACTATAGACTCACAGAATTTAGTAAAATTGCAAAAAGCGTGCAGTGTTCTATCAAACATCTGTAATTTCCAGATCCCTTTTCTTATCTAGGTCATGGAATACCCGGACAGTTGTCTGGCCTGTGCTAGAGCCTGGCTGTGGCTGACTATATTCTTAAGATCTCTTTACGAAATCCATTACTGTACAGACATACATTTAATGACAAACATCGTAAATGGATTATAGATAATAATAAACTTGAGATATGGTCATAAAATGAATTTTATTTTAATCAAATGATCATGGTTTTATTCATATTTGGTTTTATTCATATTTAACACAGCTTTAAGAAAATTCAAAATCGAATAAAATAACAAGACACGCTGACGTTCTATCGTTTACCGACACACACAAAATGTCAGACCACTTTACGGAAGAGAGAAAACCTGGTGTCCGGCCCAGTAGTTTATAGTTGGCTCTGGCTGAGTCAAGATTAATTTTAGTGTCCTCATCCAAAAGTAGGTCGCCAAGAGACTGAAAAACATCCCCTTATCCATCCTAACCTCCCGACTTTCGATGCAAACCTGTCTGCCCACAGCCAGGCTCTAGCACAGGCCAGACAACTGGCCGGGTATTCCCTGACCTAGATAAGAAAAGGGATCTGAAAATTACAGATGTTTGATAGAACACTGCACGCTTTTTTGCAATTTTCCTCAATTCTATGAGTGTATGGTTATTTATTGGTGAAACATATTCATAATATTGATATTCCTTATTGTTAAACTTAACTTGTTACATAATATAACTTCGATTTAGCATTTTATGTTGATTTTAAAATGAATTCGTCTATATACACCACTACTGGAATGCGAGGTCACGTGGTGTAGTTGGGGTCTGATTTCCACAATTCTTACCTGAGCCCGAAGGCCCAGTAGTTTATAGTTGGCTCTGGTCTGCCCTACCGTTGCCGCAACACCCGAGTGCTCACGACAGTAGATCCTCGTAGGTCTCTAGAGGTTGTAAACCTGCCATTTTTTGTATAGTACTTGAGGTTCCATAACAGTAATATGTTGTATTAGTAGTAATAGGGTTAGTAGTAGTTGTAATAGTGGAATAGTAGTAGTAGTTTCAAAACTGCACTGGGACAATCGCCGGTGCTATGAAATTCGCGGACACTGCCTCTGAGATCTTCCCAGGTAAGAAAGTTTGAAACATCGTTATTCACTTGAAGTGCAGTGATGATGGTCCAATTAATCACACCATTCATGGTCTTTCTGATATTTCTGTGTTTATTTGCTTAGATTTTTATATTTATCATGTTATTTTTATATTATTATTTCTTATGTTATTTTTATATTATTAATATTTCTCATGGTATTTTTATATTATAAATATTTCTCATGGTATTTTTATATTAATATTTCTCATGGTATTTTTACATTATTAATATTTCTCATGGTATTTTTATATTATTAATATTTCTCATGGTATTTTTATATTATTAATATTTCTCATGGTATTTTTATATTATTAATATTTCTCATGGTATTTTATACTATTACGTCACAAAAACTACTCATAACATTGCTGGCACTTTTTCATAAAAAATACATTATCATCAGCCCTGTACAGGAACCGGTGGCAATGACCTAGATCTCTGTAGCAGCTCTTCCATGGAAACTAGTGACAGTGGACACGGGGGAAGCGAACTGGATGTCTCAGTAATCAAGGTAATACTAAAATTTAAAAAAAAAATACATTTGTAAACAAGTCAGGTTAACCCATTCGCCCAATTTAGCGGACATACTGGATCACAATATTTTTTTAATATGATACAAAGCCAGTATAGTAGCTAATTCAGTAGACTTCAGGAAATTGAAGAAATCAATTATGGAGTGAAAGGATTAAACCATTTGCATTTGTTCTGAATGTCATGTGGATTAAATACCAGTTCTAAACAGCGTTATTCAGTTCATAAGTGCATTTCCCCCAGAGATGTCTAGGGCTGTTGCTGGAGCTATACGCCTGTGTGGTGCCAGGGTTCGCATGGGAATAAAAAAATATCACCACTGCGACCTATAATGCATGTCGTAAGAGGCAACTGATGTAGGACCTAGGGAAGCTACCCTAGTAAGTAAAAAGCATTGCAGAAATCAGATGTGCTGGCCCACTTGTAGGCACATAACTTTCACAACGTACAATCGCTCTTAGGCTCAGATCACATACACATCATACAGAGTAGTTAACAAGTGGTTGATATGGAGCGTTTGAAGAAACTGGATCTATGGAGCTTGTGCTTTATGTTTGTGGCAGATGGCGTGCTATTTTAGCAGAGCTATATTTCTAAAACTCAGTGCAATGAAAGTCAAGCAATCCCTTCTTCTCTTGTGCTTTTTATGTGGTTCCTCCCCCTCCTCCCTTTGAGGCACATGTCCTCCATCAATTCTTTCTATCTTTAACAGCTTTTTCCTGTTCCGTATCTTTTTTAAATCTCAGCGATTGTATCTGCTGATCAGAGTAGACATGTGGGACGAGAGCACCACTATCCTTCCTAAGTAGGTTTGTGGGACGATCATATTCGTACTTCCAGAGTAGGCTTGTTTTTGTGAAAATTGATGGTCAGATATAAATAAATTCACCAAAAATGTGTCTAACTAATAAAAACACAAGCATCTATGTCCATCTTTATCTTTATTAGACAATAGCTCTCCTCTTTTATCTCTGAATCTTCTTTTTTTGCGTTCGTTCTTTACGACCAATTTTAATCACTCATTGAGATATGCTTGATCTTTGCCAAGAACATGTATACGTTGCACATTGGTTTGGTAGGCCCCTAAATTCATAGACTTCCACACGTTTAGGACACGCACATTCGATTTGAGCCAAACCTCCTTAGTCACCTCTTATGACATGCGTGGCAGGTAACAGTGGTTCTATTCTTTACATCCCAAATTTGGGCTCCGCTAACCACTTGGGCAATCTCTGAATCTAAATTGTTTCTCTATATATAACGTTTCTCTCTATATCTAACTTCTTTCTCTATATATAACGTTTCCTCTATATATGTAAAACCTACTCTACATTTCCTTATTTATTTCTCTTACCAGTGTTCTTTAGCTTTTTTTTCCTTCTAAAAACTAAAAAAATAGATGTCACATATTGACCTACAAGTTAACCTAAAACAAAAGCTCAAATCAGACCATCAAGCAAGTTAAATAAGCCACATTGTAATAATAAACCCATCAGAAGTGCTATTTTAGCAGAGTGCATTTCTTTGTGTGGGAGGGGTGTTTGATCAAAGTCACTATTTTCTGTACAAACAAAACTAGTGATAGCCTAGTGTTGTCTCAGGATGTTATTTAACAGTCCCACAAGTTTCACACAGTCTGCTGCTAACATGTTTATTTACAATGACCATTTATGATAGTTTAGAGAGAGCCATGTTAAACATACACTTACATAGCAGCTCATAGTTGTATAGACAAAAACAGTTTTTTGGTTTCATGTATATTACAAAAAAAAACACCCCAAAGATTCTAGAAGGGTTATTGTATATCATAATTTATTATTTTGTTAACCCTTTTAACACATGATGATTTCTGGCCATTTAACCAAAAACACAGTAAAATTACAGTACATTTGGGTGTATTTTTATTTTAAAAAACCTTTCTATTTTTCTGACATGTTATATAATATGGGATTTATTCTTCATCTTTGAACCCTACATAGCGACCACTTGTTAACCACTCTGTGTGATCTTAGCCTAGAACGATTGTATGTTGTGCGCCTACAAGTAGGCCAGCACATTTGATTTCTGAGTCACTTTTTATATTACTTTGGAAGCTTCCTAGGTCCTACATCAGTCGCCTTTTACGATATGCCTTGTAGGTCGCAGTGGTACTATTCTTAGCTTCCCTTACGGACCACGGCACCACACAGGTGGAAGGGTATATATTGAGGTACATTACTTATTAAAAAAATGTTCGCAAATTGCCACAAATCAGCTAATTTGCACATCTAAAAATAGAAAACAATCCTGGATTACCTTGGACATTTTAAACTGAGGAAAAGGGGGTGACCTTACATATATATGCACACTAAAGTGAGATCTGAGTAAGATGAGTATGCAGATGGCTAGATACTTTAACTGGAGAAAACCAAGCATAAATTACTTAATGGGCATACACAACTTCGTATAATTTAGAATTCATATTATTGAATGAAAGTCGAAGATGTGAAGGAGGATGAAATGAGAAAGAGGTGATGGGGAGGAGGGAAAGCCCAAGAGAAATGATTAATAAATTATACAGGGGTAGCATGTAAATAAACTTCAGAAATTTGCTATTTTCCTTGTTTTTAATTTTATGAAATGCTAATTTTATTCTACATTAAACAAGTTTAAATCTGTCAATTTCTTTTTTTTAAAACTTTTCCTTTTTTTCTTTCTTTCTCTTGAAATGGGAAATCCCCTCCCCAGCTCCATGTAGGGTAATAGAAAAACTGGCTTTCTTCAGGTTTTCAATTAACAAATATGTATTTTAAATATTTTTATTTCATTCACTCTTTCTTATCTTATTTCTATCTTTCTAATATTTAACTTAACTTATTCCTCTCCGCTCCTCGTGGAGCATAGGGCATCAAGAGTTGTTCGCCACTCTTCTCGGACTCTGACTGTTCTCTTTATGGTCTGCCATGATAGTCTAGCACTCTCTCAAGAAGACTTCGTCTCCAGGTCTGTTTAGTGTGTCCTATTTTTCGTTTTCCTTGTGGGTTTCACTCAAGTGCTTGTCTAGTGACACGCGACTGTCTTCCGTCGGGTATGCCTCACCCATCACCATTTTCTCATCTTGACCTGGGTCATCCTGGGTTCCCGTCCGGTTCTTATCCACAGGTATGTGTTTGCAACTCTGTGTCATACCATCTCAGACTGAGAATCCGCTGAAGATATCCATTGACATTTATAATATATAGTTAACTACTGTCTTTGTTCAACTACTGTCTTTGTTCACCTGAAATGATGTTTTTACCTTGCATATTTTCTTTCCATCTTTCCAGGCAACTGTGTGAGGCAGATATAGACTACAATAGACTGTACAGCCCAATTAGAAGGTTCCTCATAATAAACAGCAAATTACTGATTTACCAGATGAAGGAGGATTATTATACGTTTGTTGTGTGCCTCCAGAAACATCACGCTCGAGTAGTAATTCCTACAGAACACACTTTTCTTATGTGGTGCAGATGAGATAAACCACTGACTAAAGCCGGTTATCGCTGAGCAGAAGTGATGTAGCAATCTGCACATGACTCCCCCATTTCTAGACATTGACAGACAAGAGATCTCCATTTCTGAACTAACAATCTACACATGAATCCCTCATTTCTAGATGTTGACAGACAAGAGATCTCCATTTCTGAACTAACAGTCTACACACTATCCTCATTTCTAGATGTTGACAGAGATTCCATTCTGAACTAACAATCTATACATGAACCTAATTCTAGATGTTAACAACAAGAGATCTCCATTTGAACTAACAGTCTACATGAATCCCTCATTTCTAGATGTTGACAGACAAGAGATTCCATTTCTGAACAACAATCTACATGAATCCTAATTTCTAGATGTTGACAGACAAGAATTCCATTTCTGAACTCAGTCACACATGAATCCCTCATTTCTAGATGTTGACAGAGATCTCCATTTCTGAACTAACAGTCTACACATGAATCCCTCATTTCTAGATGTTGACAGACAAGAGATCTCCATTTCTGAACTAACAATCTACACATGGCTTCTCATTTCTAGATGTTGACAGACAAGAGATCTCCATTTCTGAACTAACAATCTACACATGGCTTCTCATTTCTAGATGTTGGTGGACAGAGGTCTCCATTTAGATTGTAGCTTCTTCATGTATAATATTATCATTTTCCTGGACATTATTTTTACTATTAACACAATAGTTGGACATAATTAACACTGTCCCCATGAGTCTGTTCCTGCTGTGTCCTTTTAACAATAGGGAGTATATAACCCATTTTGAGGACATGTTATGAGAAGGGGAGATTTAGTTTATGACAACTGATAAAATTGAAGGTAGACAAGACAGAGGATGACAGAGAAAATATTAGACAGCCTGACATCATGGCATGGAGCATGTCAACATCTGAGATGATAGCAAATACCAGGGATAGAGATTTGTCGAGATCCATGATCGCCTACACCAGCGGCATGGCACCTGATGATGATGAAGTATATAACCTCTCAAGATCTTCAAGTTCCAATTATTTTGTCCTGTTTTGTGTATATAAATAATTAATAATATAATTAATATATGTCACAGCAAATCTGTAACAACGGTGTTGTTAATCCTGTGTGCTTCATGTTTACTACTCCTATGAGCTTCATGTTTGCTACTCCTATGAGAGACGGTCAGTAACTAAAATCTCTATGAAAAGAGATACCCCAAGAAATGTATCTTATTTCCACACAAATTGAATAGTGAAATGTAAATTTGTGTCTCATACCTACTAGTTGATCCCAGGTATTTCCTTGTTAGCTCTGTCTGAATGGAACCAGACGAGGGATGCGTGTAAGAAACTTGCCTTGTGATCAGAAGCTCGCAGGTTGGAAGAAATTTGCCTTACGATCGGAAGCTTTTTCGTTGGAAGAAAATTGCCTTGTGATCGGAAGCTCGTGGGTTGGATATGCAATTGCTTTGTTCCCCCGGAGATCTCTTAGGATTGTTGTTGAAGCTACTGAGTTCATGCTATGTGAAATACTCCTAGAAATTAGTGTACCATTTATGCGGAGCTTGACCCGAGTCATAATACCAACTGTCCAGAAGGGACCAGTCATACTTCGTCTCCGGACGGGTCACAACAGAAACCACCTGTACACTAAATTCAAGATAGGCACCAACAATCTGTGCCCCTGTGGTTTTACAAGTATGACAACAGAGCATATCCTATAGAACTGCCTCCAGTATGCAGACCTAAGAAGAAAGAGGTGGCGCATTTACACCAGCATCAAAGACAAACTGTATGGCGTGGCTGATAATCTGAGGCAGACAGCTGCCTTTATTGGAGAATCTGAAATCCCAATCTAGTGAGAATGCAGAAGAAGATTATCTATTATTATTTTAATAGATATTTCTTGTGTAAACATGTGTTATACAACAACGAATAGCCTTACAGTGTATATAATATAACACTGATAAATGCCTATATCTTGCTACATTTATATATCATGCATACATGTAATAATGCATGCACTATCATAATTTCAGTGTCTTGTCTATATACTGAAATAGTAAATTGAATTTGACAAATATGTGTGTGGTTTGTAAAGAATATTAAGCAGCTTTTATTAGCTTAGATCAGGAAAAAAAGATGATCTTTATTATAGTTTGCCTGTTTTAAAATGGAAACATTTGGTTTATTGATGAATTAGTTGGTTTTAAAATGTTAGTTATGGAAGTTTACTTTATGTTAGTGTTTTTGCATCTCATGTATATGTGTGTGTATATATGTAGTTCATAGTGAACTCACTTCTTAACTCCTTGTAGACCAAACGCCACACTACATGGCTTTGGGTTGGATGCCTTTTTACCAGGAGCCACTTTAAAGGGTGTTATTTTATTCTAAAAGAAAAACATGCCATTTGCCCTGGTCCAAAAAGAGTTGAGCGATTTGTCCGGGTTCTATTCCACAGTGGGCGTGGAATATTTTCCTGACCGTTACGGCTCTCAGGTTGACCCAGCCTTAGTTGGGTACCAGAAAAGCACTGGGAAGTAAAGGTGGCCAGCGTGATGTTGACCACATCATCCGTCGTGTGCACCACATCACCCGTCGTGTGCCTACGGCCTATGAAAAATACGAGCTTTAGAGAAATAAGCGTTTGATAAAATTTCAGCACATGCTTTTTTTTCTAGGCGGGCTGTTTCCATTCAACTTAATTACAGTACTGTATTCATTGCTACCTGAGCTTCATCTTAGGTCTTTAGAGCTCTTTATTCACATTTAATATAATAACAAACCATATGTGGTCACATTGTAATTGTTATGTTTAAAAATACGACATGAATGTTTCACCTGATACTATTCTAATTAATATTTCTTGACATAATAAATATGACAGATATACGTAAACATATCAAGCATGGTAACTGTTATATGAGATCACTGTCCGTATGTGAATGTATGGTCTGTTTATGTTAGTTTCAAGCTTGATTAGATATCATTGATTAGATTTGAAGTTATTCTACATTGGAAGAAATCTCATCATTGTTAGTTTTAACTCTAGTTGACCAGGTCAAAAGTCATGTTTTTACAAGCCATTCGTTTTTAGAATAAAAAACACACTTTACTGTGGCTTCTGGTAAAAAGGTGTCTAACCCAAAGCCACATAGTGGGGCATTTGGTCCACAAGGGGTTAATATGGCAACTGACTAATTTTTGCTTGAAGGCATGCTTTCTTTATCACAGGTGTCCCCTTTTTCATTCAGACAAGTCTTACTTCAACTTCAGAGATACTTGTAATTTAGATCCCCAGTTGTGGATCAGGATTTCCCTGTAGTCCAACCTCATCCCATTATCATTTGCACACTTGAGAATTTTTGACCAAACTAGTCTCCAAGCACAATATATTTCTATGGTACATGGTCACAAGTGCAGACTGTTATCATCTTTGAATGAGAATTGGGCACCCCCCAAACTCTCAGTAGATAGGCTCTGTTAGCTGAATGGAAAACACCAGCAGAAATCTACTATACCCAGCTTTGAACATCATTCACTGTCATGCAAATTTAGCAAACTGCCACTGAACTGTGTTGACTCCAGGACTAATTTAATAACAAATTTAAGCTGATTGGTTGACTAGTTGATGAATGACAGTAGTAAAATGTATTAGTTCAACTGATTGGTTGACTAGTTGATGAATGACAGTAGTAAAATGTATTAGTTCAACTGATTGGTTGACAATTAAAATGTATTAGTTGAGTTGATTGGTTGATGAGTAAATGGTTGACTTTGATAAATGACAGTATTATAATGTATTATCCTTTTATCAATGTCAAAGTTGTAGATTATCTGTAAAATATAAATTTGTTATTATTACGACAATATAAATTTTTTATTATCAAGGCACACTTTCTTGAATAGAAGGTGTTTGGCGCTTTATTTTCCTACTATTCTGTTTATAGCTGAATAGATAATTGATACTTCTGTTAAAACTTTGAAATGTGGAACTTGATAGTGAAAGGATATGTTAGACCGAAAATTTCCATTTCGGATGCGCTCGTCCTACATTAGTAGGAGCCTAACTGGGGGGCAACATTCTAATCATTCTTGTCAAAGACTGTTTATATATCACAATAAGAATGATGAAAATGTTCGAGAAGAACGATGAAAATAAACAAAGGATATGTGTTGAGTGGAGTATAGAAGAAGATGTGTTGGAGCATACATAGACTTGAAAGTGGAAGGACATTTGTTGGTCAATGTTGGAGTATTCATATTCATTAGATTGGATGAATATTTCTTGGTCAATATTGAGACATCATATGTTAGACAAGTAAAGCAATTATGTAATTAAACAAATGATCAAATCATAATTTAATTAAATGTTATCATATATTTAAACAATTCATCTGAAAATGATATAACTATCAGAAGTTGTGTCATTATTCTGGGCTTACTTGACTTATCCCTCTCTGCTCCTTGTGGAGCATAGGGCTTCAACAGTTGTTCATCAATCTTCTCGGTCTCTGGCTGTTATCTTTATGGTCTCCCAGGACAGTTCAGCACTCAAAAAGACTTTGTCTCCAGGTCTGTTTAGGGTATCCTCTTTTTCGTTTTCCTTGCGGGTTCCACTCAAGTGCTTGTCTAGGGACACTTGACTGTGTCTTCCATAGGGTATGCCCAACCCATCACCATTTTCTCCTCTTGACCTGGGTTCCTGTCCGGCTCTTATCCACAGGCATAATTCTGGTCACATTTGTACAAAGACTTGTTAATTGACCGTCTGTAACGACGAAAAAGGCCGTATCATTATCATGTACAAAGAAAGAGATTTATGTAAATATATGTATGTATGCATGTATTTGAACATGCCTATGTATTTGAACATGCCTGGACGGCAATGTTTGATGCCTTATTTTCATTGATTACTATCATGTCAGAAAAATGTATGACATGTTGCTATCCTTCAGTTTTTTTATTTTGCTGGGAAGAACATGGCAAGAATCAGCTTTAGTTGCAATACATATTTTTTTAATATTCCCTTTTTCTGTGTTTAGTGAATTCACTGTGTGTCTATATTTACTAACATTGACACTAAACTCATTGTGTATTGTCCATGTAGAATATTCACTGTGTGTCCATGTTGAATATTGATTCGCCTGTGTGTTGTCGGGAACCAAAAGGGAAGCAAATAGCAACACTGCAACCTACAAGGCATATCGTAAGAGGCGACAGGGTAGAGGGGCCTAGGAAAGTTACCCTAGTAAATAAGACGTGTCGCAGAAATCAGATGTGCTGGCCTATATGTAGGTGCATAACTGGCACAACATACAAATGCTCTTCAGATCACATACAGTGGTTTACAAGTGGTCGATGTGGAGCATTCGAAGAAGAACTAGATGCGTAACACTAATACTTAGAAGCAGATGTACATACACACACCCACACAAAAGTGAGTAACAGAGACAATGAATTGGTCTAAACTGTTTATTATCACCATGACAACAAGTTTGTCAACACCAACCATAGACACTACCTAGGTTACAAGTCTATGTTGGTAACAATGTGGATATATATCATGGTAAACAACAATAGAATGAGTTTGTTGAAATGTTGCAACTGAAAAAAAAAAACAACGCAAAAATGTGTTACTGCCTGTAGTACTGCTTTTTTAAGATGGTGTAGGACAGGTGGGTCGAGTGCCAAGGAATTTTATGGCTAGTGCAGTCGCCGTGAAGCTGTTCAGGTTAGGATTTTTCATTTATGTCCACAACAGAAAAAAATCCTTGACCATACTGTGAATTGGACACAGGTCTCCAGCACGGGAGCCGCAAATGATGCAACACAAGCAAATAATATAAGTCTAGGGCTGTTGCAACATGAGGGGAATTCCCAAACATGCTCATTACTGCGTTTAAAAAAATGTTAATTTAGGACCTCATACTCTGCGGTGAACCTCTGTGACATTGATGTACTGTGCTTGCTGTCGCTCAAAAGCACTCGGTTCAGGTCTGTGTGGAGCGATCGGAAATAATGCAGTGGTCACTGATTTTAATGTAGTCGAGATCAAGTTCCTAGTCCTGTCGATGGACTATACAACAAAGGTGCCTTGTTAAAATTGATCATGGTAATGAAACCTTAGTAGTTGAAAATAGATTAGAGGCTGGAAAGTTGCTGCCCTGGCAATAAAATCTGTTACCACCATCTAAACTAAATTTCCTAAAAATGTTCACCATCCTTAAAGTTACAACGGAGGACCTTGTCGTGAGTTCATGTCGGTGAGTTCATACACTGCCTTTGAGATCTTGATGTATAAAAAAGACAGACCAAAGCACAATGGTGAGTACAGTGAACATCTGTAGCTTTAGCGGTAGTGAACTTGATCACAACCCAAGCATACCTGGTTCAAACTCCGTGGTGGACAGGATTGGAAGCAAATTCATTTCAGTGGGATTTTTACCAAAGGTAAAATTAGACCTCACCTTTCAGAAAGCAATGGAAAACTACTGAACATATAAGTGGTGCCTTAAAAAATCAACTTGTTCACTGGTTGATGGCTACGTCCTGTATGCCACGATTTTGATTTGAGAATGATGATTATCAAATTAATCAATCTTCATCTGCTGATAGAGAATGATTATTTATTGGTCTAGGGAACTGAATAGACTATACGTCTATGCACTCCATTGGTGCTTAGTACTTATCAGCTATTTGAAAGTGCCTGCAGTAGATCATTTATACAGCATCTCTGGAGATGACTAACTTTGCCACAAACACAGTCTGGATAGGCCCTACTAGTTGTCAGCTGGAGAATCTACTGTGCCAGATACGGAACGTAATGAAACATTCATTTCTGTGACACGTATACATTGTCCAGTAGACATTGCAATATAAAAGCATTAGAAGATGAGAACAAATTACGGAGTGAAAGGGTTAACTAAACAAAGTTTAATGTTTCAATTTTTATGTAAAAAAATGTTACAGAATAGTTGTACAGTCGTAAATTAACCAAAAATAGTTACAAAATAATTGTAGTCGTAAATTAACTAAAAATTGTTACAAAATAATTGTAGTCGTAAATTAACTAAAAATTGTTACAAAATAATTGTACAGTCGTAGATTAACTAAAAACAACGAAACGATTGTTGAAGATGGATAAGAGGGATATTCTTCAGTCTCTTCGCGACTGTCTGTTGGATGAGGACACTAAAGTCAATGTTGAATCGATTAAGTGATTTAGGCAGTATGGAGTTACCCGTTGTTCAAGTCAACTGGATGTCTGAGAGGTGTGTTTAATCAACGAGCCATGGGAACCATCAGTATGCATACTCTTCGATTTCTGTTGGGGAGACTGAGCACCTATGGGTCTGCCCGGAGTGCAGTGACGTCAGTTTAGTAACCAATAACTAAAAAATGTAACAAATTGTACACAGTACATAACTCTGATTTGTTCACGGAAATGCACTAGCATGTATTTTTAGATTTTAATTCCAAAATAAATAAGGTCTTGAAGGGCACAGAATGCTTGCTTGCTTATTCTCCGCTCCTCGTGAAGCATAGGGCCTTAACAGTTTGCCACTTTTCCTGGTCTCTGGCTGTTTTCTTTATGGCCACCTAGGACAGTTGAACACCCTTCAGTTCCTAAAGAAGACAAGGGCACAGTATACTGTCGTTACTGTCTATAGTACCGCTTTTTATGGCGGTGTGGGACGAAAGCCTAAGGAATTTAATGGCCGCATGGCTAGTGCAGTCGCTGCAAAGCTGTTCAGGTTAAGATTTTTCATTTATGCCCATAACAGAACAAAGGGCATAGTATACTTCATGTTAATTAATGTTATTTGCTATTGATCTGAAACCTTCACTTTGGAAAAAGTTAATTCTGTGTTTTTAAACTCAATTTTTAAGATGTTACAATGCATACAAATAACATCAAATCTAAGGCTCTAAAACTAAACATGTTGTTAGTAAATTTATACACAGTGACATGATAATACATCTATCAATTTAATATGAAAATTCATTGACTTTCTCTTTGTCCCTATCTTTCTCTCTAACTCTCTTACATATACAAACACAGTTTCTAAAGTATAACTGATTATAGAAATAAATTAATTAATTAAAGAAAAAACCTGCATCCTTACAACTACAATTTGTACAACATTATTCCAGTAACTTTAACTCATAGTAGACCAGGACAAAAGCCATTATAGAGTAAAAACGTCACTTAGTGCGGCCCTGGTCCACAAAGAGTTAAAAACAACTTAAAAGAAACAATTTTCTGCCTTCTTTTTTAAACTTCCATATTAATGACTTTGACCCACACAAAAATCAGCCTGTTCTAGACAAATCAATGTTCATGAAATTGTCTCAGTTTAGAATCAGGTACAATAAACTCTGTAAATGAAACACATTTTATCAGGAACTGCTTATGTCATGTGAACAGAATTACTTTAAAAAACATTCGAAGAAGAATTGATATTATAGAAGTATATATATATGTATCATTGTGACAACTGGTAAAATCTAGGGTAGGCGAGACCCAGAGATAGAAAATTTTGGATAGCCTGACTTCATGGCACGGTAGAGCGTCAACATCTGAGATGATAGCAAACACAGGAGACAGATTTGTGGAGATCCATGATCGGGTACGCCAGCCTGCACGACCCCTGATGATACATGTATCAATTCAATCAAGTGCCATGCCTGCCGGCGTGGCGATCATGTCTCTCCACAACTCTCTTTGCTTGGTGCATGTAATCAGTTCTGACGTCGATATTTTGTCGAACCATGATGTCAGGCCATCCAACATCTTCTCCTCTGTCTTCCACGATCTCTCCTTCCCTGAATTTTACCTGTAGTCACCTTCTTCTTTCTCGAATCCTGTATGCCTTACAGAGTCAGGTCAGGAAGAGATTTCTAAAACGGGCCCTAGTATGCACTTCGTAGATAGTCTCTTTTGTCGCCTCTGTTATCTCTGAGGTCCATCATGTAGTCACCAAATGTTCTAAACCTTCTCTTCGCATTATATGCCCGAAGAACCTTGATTGTCGGATTCTTATTCTTTTGATAAGGTTTCTTTGTGTGCAGGCCTGATTTAAAACCTCCACGTTTGTTTTCTTTGCTGTCCATGGAATTCTCAACATTCTTCTGTAAAACCACATCTCTGTGGCTTCCAATGATCGTATTGATTGTTTGTTTAGTGTCCATGATTGCTGCCATACATAAGAATTGGTTCAATATAGCATTGGAGTACTCGTTTGCAGTGTCATTGGTAGTGAGTTCACGATAGTGTGTTCTTCATTTTCATAAAAGCTGCTTTCGTTTGAGCTATTCTACTCCTAATCTCTGTTGTACATCTTCCATCTGGTGTTAAGAATGTTCCTAGATACTTGAATCGATGGACTTGTTTCAGTGTTGTGTTATTTATTTTGATATTGCATGTTGGTGTTTCTTGTTTCTTGGAGACAACCATAACCTCTGTTTTCTTTATATTCATGCTTAATCCTTTCTTTTCACTTTCTCTCACTAGTATGTCTATCAAGTCTTGCAGATCGTGTTCATTTGTAGCCATGAGAATTGTGTCATCAGCGTACCTTAGGTTGTTTATATTTTGTCCACCGACTGCTATTCTTGTCTTTTCTTCTATAGATCTCATGATGTTTTCGCTATATAAGTTGAATAGGTCTGGTGAGAGTACGCACCCTTGTCGTACTCCTAACTGTATCACCTGATAGATTCCAATCTTACTCTCTAGTCTAATGGCTGCGGTTTGTTGCCAGTACAAATTATTGATCAGTCTAAGATCTTTACCATCAATATTTATACTTTCTAACATGCTGATTATTTCTCCATGTTTTACTTTATCGAAAGCTTTCGCGTAGTCTATGAAACATAGGTATAACTACAACTTCATTTCTATTGATCTTTCCATTATTGTTCTTATTGTATATATTGCGTTGTTTGTTCCTCTGAGTTCAACAAAGCCACATTGTTCTTCCTTAACTTCTGGTCTTATTTTGTTTCATACCCTTCTCATAATAATGCTGAAAAGTAGTTTTGTTACGTGACTCATGAGGCTGATTGTGCGGTGTTCTTCGCATTCTATCGTTCCTGCTTTCTTTGGTAGTGCTATAAAAATGGATTGTCGTAAATCTTTGGGTACATATCCAGTGATGTAGATGTCATTGAATAATTTTGTTAAAACGCCTATGCCCAATTCGCCTGTTGCTTCTATTTCTTCTGTTGTTATGTTGTCTGGTCCTGGGGTTTTTCCTTTTTCGTGTGTCTTATGGCATTGATAACTTCTGATGGAAGTATTTGTGGTCCTTCATGGTTGTAATTGATGTGTATTTCTTGTCTGTTATCACTGTATAAGTCCTTAATGTACTCTGTCCATCTTTCTATTTTCTTGTCTGTTTCCATCAGGATATCTTCCTGCTTTGATTTTAAACATCCAGTAGTTGTACGTTTACGTCTGCCAAGTAAGTTGTCTACGGTTTCGTATATTGATTTGGGGTTTTCTTTGTGTTCTGTTTCGATCTGTTTGCATTTTCATTTAGCCACTCTTCTTTTGCTGTTTTACATTTTGTCTTATCTCTTTATTGATTCGATCATATTCTGCTTTATTATGTTTGTTTTTCCTTCTATTTTCCATTAATTCCAAAATGTCTTCCGTCATCCATTTCTTTTGATCCGTTGACATTTTGTTCCTTTGACGTTGTTGGATTGATTCTTTAAGCATCTGCCATTGTTCTTCTATTGTTTCTATTTTTCCATAGCGTTATATCTGTTTTGTATAATGCGTTTAAATGAGTCTTTCACTTTTGTGTCAGTCTTGAGTGTTGAGGAGTTCGATATGATGTTTCTTGCGCCCTCTTTATCTTCTTCAGTTTTATTCTTACTTTTCCTATCAGTAGTGTATGGTCACTGTCACAATCTGCACCTGGTCTTGTTTTTATATTTAGCAGTCCATTTCGAAATCGTTTATTTATCATAATATAGTCAATTTGATTGTGTGTGTTGTTATCTGGACTTCTCCATGTCCATAGTCTTCTCGGATGATGTTTAAACCAAGTGTTGCCAATTATCATGTTATTTATTGTTGCCCATTCTATAAGTGTGTTCCCCCTATCGTTTTCTCTCCTAGGCCACATCCTCCAGTTGTCTCGTCTACCTTTTCAGAGCCTACCTTAGCATTGAAGTCACCCATTACAATTGTCACTTCATGAGCCTTGCACTGTTTCATAGCTATTTGTAACTGGTTGTAGAAATCATCTAGTTCTTCTTCTGTGCTATCTGTTGTTGGTGCGTATATCTGTATGATGTTGATATACCAACAAAACAACACCGATAGAAAACAACTCTTAAATATCGGAACATGGAACGTTCAAACTCTAGCACAAAGTGGCAAACTAGAAAACATCAAGCAAGAAATGACAAGAACAGGACTTAACATATTAGGAATAAGTGAAATGAGATGGATAGGTGCAGGAGAAATATATTCAGACAACTTTAGAATAATATATTCAGGAGGAAACAATCACACAAAAGGAGTAGGCATAATATTAGACGCGAGAGACAAAAATGGTGAAAGGATTCTGGACAATATCAGAGAGAGTAATGCTATTAAAACTACAGGGTACACCAGTAGATACATGTATACTACTCAGGTTAACGGTACAGAAACATAACATTCATCATAAACATGCATATAAGCATTGAGTTCATCTGAAAACAAATATATGCAAATTACATGAATCTCAAACAAACATATAAATACTACATTCATCTTGAAGAAACATACAATTCTTGACCAAACAATGCACCTTAAACAATTGATTCGCCTGTGTGGTGCGGGCCTGCAAGGAAAGCAAAGAATAGTACCACTGCAACCTACAATGCATGTCGAGGTGACTGATGTAGGCCCTAGGGATGCTACCCTAGTAAATAAAAAGCAGTGTGGACATCGGATGTGCTGGCCCACTTGTAGGCGCATAACTCACACAATGTATAATTGCTCTTTGGCTCAGATCACATACAAGTCACATGGAGCGTTGTAAGAAGAAATATATGATTGATTGATAGGACCATCATCATTGAACTTCAGTGAGTAACCATGTGTGCTCTGATCTCTTTTCTACACATAAAGATCTCAGCAGCAGTGCACAACTCTGTAGCACCGGTGAGGTCCCCGATGTAATTTAGAAAATGGTAAAAAACTTTTAATGACTTTTGCCCGGACAGTGACTTTCCTGCCAGCTCTTCCCGATTTTGAACTGCCAAGGTTCTTTTATGTACTTAACTTAAACACCAGACCTACGTTGTAGTGTCTGTCTCCGATAGGAACTCAATCTCAACTACAATGAGATCAGGGATCTCTGGAAAAATATCACGGTGGCTTCACGATAAAGCGAACTGAGTACCTTTAGGACAAGACAGGCGAGCACCAAATCTCTACGTCTTAGAGACCTTAAACCTGGTCTTACTCAGGACGATAACATGAGTACCTCTGAAGTCGGAGAAAATCTGCCTGTATGGCGAGGAATACTAATTACGAGTACATTGAGCACACGGCTGCCAGTGTAAGTAATTTACAATGTGCACGCTGCTGCCATTGTAAGAAATTGGAAAACAGATTTTCACGCAAAAATCAGTTTCAGAGATGAAACTTCGTCTGAGTTGAAAGCGGACGAAAAAAAAAAAAAAAGAGACCTTAAACAAACGTACAAACACTGTATTCATCTTGAAGAAACATTGCATACATATTAAATAAACCCCTAACATACAGAATATTCCATCATTTATATGTTGACCATACAACAAAATAAAGTACAATGAATGTATATAGAACAATTTGAGCATGAAACAAAGAATATAACACTAACTAATTCTTATCTGTTACTTATTTTGAAACTGTTTTTCTGTTTGTATTGGTTTACTGAACCGACATCATTGCACTCTGGGCAGACTCGTCGGTGCTCAGTCTCCTCTAACAGATTTCAAATCATATGGATACTGATGGTTCCTGTGGCTAGCTAGGTTAAACCTTTAATAAGAACCAGCACTTCTGAAAAAGTCCCTATTGAATTTCCAGGGCAAGGGAAATAACTTCACAACAATGAGAAGTGTTCATGAAATAAAATTCATAACAAATACAATCTCTGATCAATATATGTGACTTGAAGTTCAATTTATAGTTAACACATGTCGTACTCTGCTCTTCAAGTGTACAGTTCTACTTGTACAATGGGTAACTCCAAACTCTTTAAATCGCTCCATTGATTCAACATCTATTTTAGTGACTTCATCCAACAGGCGGCAGTTGTAAAGAGACAGAGGAACATCTCCCTTATCCATCTTCAACTCTCCGACAATCAATGCTGTTGATGCAAGCCTGCCACTCTCTCTCGTTGCTGCAAGCACCCGCATGTCCAGGACAGTAGATCCACCTACGCCTCTTGAGGTTAGAAACTTAGATGGCATTCACTCATACCAAAACCTGCCATTTTGGATCTTCCGAAGCATCGACTGAGAATCAGATACAGCCAATGGCCCCAGTAAATGGAGTCACAGAGAGTCAATGGACAAAAGCAATAACATATTTTCTGTTTGTAAAATACTTTCTTCTTTTGTTGTCACACTGTTAACGGGTTGTTGCCTAGTGTAGTGGTTTTCTGTTTTTGTATTGCACTGTTCTGGTGGCGTGGGGGATAGTTATAGTGTATCTGAGTTGCATTGCCTTTTGAGGTGCACTATCTATTGGTAATCTACTTATGTGACCGAACCAATAAGTTTTTTTTTTATTGAGTTCAGTACTGATATTGTACCCTTTTTTTCTTAATGTTTCATTCATAAAAACCTATTTTTTCTTGATCCTCCCAACATTCTGTATAGACACTTCATCTTTATCATGACTAGAAAAGGCATTCATACACAGTGGCGGCTCATCATTAAGGGCAAGTGAGGCCGGGACCCACAAAAACAAAAAGACCACGAGCCGCTACTGTTGATACACTTAATAAATTGAAACAGTAGAGGAATTTGTAATATTTTGCCTATACAAGTGCTGGACTGATGAATTAGTAGAATCTCTGAATAGTTCTATATGAAAATGAAAAAACTGTGACCTATCCTGTTCAGAACGTAGCCTCCAACAATAGTAAACAAGTCGTCGATTTTCTATGCACCACTTATACATTCAATAGTTTGCTATTGCTTTCTGCACGGTGAGGTCTACTTTTACAGTCTGTAAAAATCCAAGGGAAATATATTGCTTCCAAATTTGCCAGCCGCGGAGTTTGAACCAGATACGCTTGGGTTGTGATCGAACTCACTGCCTCTTAAGCTACAAACTTCTATATACAAAGCCCATAAAAGAGCAGTAGACACCACAAGGGTACAAGAGAATGATAATCGTGACATAGACATCATTTAGTTTGGGTCGGCTGTACTTGGTTAAGTAAATGGGAACTATAATGAGAAAAGTCAATATTTAGGATATCTGACAATTTTCAATATGGAAAATGTTAAACAGAAGAATTCTCTCTAAATATATATCATTGGTTGTGTCCCTTTGACCTGTCTTTATTATAGTCCTAACCTTCTAAGGTGCTGGTTTTAAAAGGGTTGTCCAGGTACACCAGTAAGTGTGCCCGGTGACATTTCCTAGGTGCGAACTAGGAAATCCCAGATCAGGGATTGGCAGCGCGATGCCAGCGGGCACAAGGGTAAAACATCACCAAGACACATCAGGCCCATGCTTCTCATATGCAGAAATTAAATGATGAATAACGGTATGTAGCATTTTTCAGTTATTTCTGTATTTTTTTGCAATTTACTTATGAAGTTTTTGTGTATAATGTCTACGATTTGTTGTAGGGCTTCAAGTGTGCCACGACTTCAAAAAGTTTTAGAACCACTATTCTAAGGTCCTAAATATGCATAATACCCATAATCTGGATAAGCCAAAATTTGCAAAGTTGACCTATTTCATCTGAGGATGATTCTCCCACAATTCTGTATTACTCAAACTCTAAAAATATGATAGTTCTGGGACATTATGAATAGCAGCAAATCTGGTGATTAAGTTCAAAGATAAGACACACTTCCTGGACATAGGCCAACAAGCTACCTTGCAGGTCGGCTGGGACAGTCAAAGACTGACGGAGAGCAAACCCAGTAAACGCTGGCTGAAATCGGACACATCACACCCGTTCTTGGCATAGGCTGTTTATAAATCACAATAAGAATGATCTAAATGGCCAAAAAGAACGATTGACAAGAAGAATAAGAACATAGACCTAGAATCATATATGATGGGAAAGGTCAAACAGGGAAAAAAATATATTTTCAAAAATATTATACTGAAAACATGGTACTATATTGTCCCTCGCTGTAAACTGCAGGATAATATGTTCACGAGTGCATTTTTTCCAGACCCTATGATTGTCACGGAGTACTAGGTTTGCTCAATACTCTTGGCAAGTGGTGTGCCTTTTCTGCAGTGAAGGATCGCATCATATGGGCCAAAACCTGGCGTAATGAAGCCAATCCTTCGGCTTTAGAACAAATGTATTTATCAGGGTGAAGAAAAAGAACTTATAACCAGAAAGCTACATGAACCATCCTTATCATTTATATTCTTCACCATCTGTAGTAAGAAACTGAGTGCTTACACTACAGTAATGGGTTTCTGAATAGATGCGTAAATGTACCTATGTCCACATCATAAACTGATTTTGTTAACTACTAGCTGGTACACTGTCACAATTATTGTGAATACATTTGCTATATACAACAATTTATTGTATGTTTTGGCAGAACAAAAAATGATGGACTAGATCTATGCGTGTCTAGTCAATTACAAATATTAATAAGTGTACTACATGTTAAATATAATAATTGATAGAAAATAATAATTTCTTGACTAGATCCTCCACTGGAAGATGATCAGTAAAGACAAAGAGAAGATATCAAAGCAGCCACAACTTTATGGAATTTCTGGACAGGGAGGGTTTTGTTGTAATAAGATATCAGACATGCTTGTATCAACAGCAAAGACCATAGATTCCCAAACTTTTCAGCGCACCCCACTTTGCACGACATAAACTTTGTACGCCCCCTCCACATTATAACAGTTTGCAAACTCCCCACCCCCTTCACATATATATACATGCTCTATTTTCTCTTTGACATAGAAAATTGATATATATTTCTGTCATACATGGTCAATTTTAAAATTATTATATGCACAAAATAGAAAATTGAATTAAAAATGGATCGTAAAAGACGAGCATAAGATGAATTTAAATGCAGAATTCACATTTTATATGATTATTAAATGCAAAATAACGAAAATAATTTATTTTAAAATAGTTATTATTAATTTCTTCTTTAAGGAGTCACCTATCCCTAATCGCATGAACACCGCCCAAATTCTTCTGAACCCCTACCGCCCCTAGAATGCTTCACCGCCCACTGGGGCGGTTCTCCCACTTTGGGAAACGCTGGCATAGACCATTGAGAAGTTGAAGACAAAGGCAGGGAAGTTATCCGGTTGTTCAACGACCATTTGTTGTATGAGGAATTAAAAATGGTGTTTAATTTATCCAACAATCCAGAGATTTTTTCAAAGATTTATCCAGAGTTTGCAATCATATGTTGTGCAAGGAGAACTGGATAAATCTGCTTCGTCTTCTTCGAACGCTCCATATCAACTACTTGTTAACAACCACTCTGTGTGATTTGTATGTGATCTGAGCATAAGAGTGATTGTACGTTCTGCCAGTTATGTGCCTATAAGTAGGTCAGCACATCCAATATCTGCTAAGCTTTTCATTTACTAGGGTAGCTTCCCTAGGTCCTACATCTGTCACCTCTTACGACATGTCTTGTAGATCGCAGTGGTACTATTCTTTGCTTCCCTTAGGGCCCGGCACGAGTGACAAGTCCTCTGTAAGTGCGGGTTGAACTCCGCTGACTGGCAGAAAAGCTACAGGTTCTCCAGATTTACGGTGTTCGTGGCACCGAACCGAAGGGTTACAATGTCCATGACACCGAGCCGAAGAGATTTCAGCTCAAGTGCTTCTGGATCGAGGGAAAAAAAAAAAAAAAGCAGTTATAAAAATATCCTCTCAAATTTAAATTCTTTGTTTTCAGCTTTCCAAGCCTTTAGATTCATCGCTGTAAATAGCACCCCACTTCATTCATCTCTGTTCTTAGTCTTCTCTTCCAATTATTGGCTTATCTCTCCTCGTTTCTTGGTCTGCCTCATGGTCTCTTCCCCTTCATATTTTTCTGTATATGAAATTTTAGGCTCTCTGTTCTCTGCCATTCTTTGAATATGTGCTAGCCATCGTAATCTATTAACCTTCACGATGGTGATAATTAATGGCGATTTAAACAAATTATAAATATCCGTATTGTTTCTCGCTCTGCATTCTCTACTATTTTCGTTATTGTCTGGCCAAAAGTTTCAAAATTAGACCAACACAATTTTCAATCATGTATGACAAGTTATGGCTGCAAGATGTGATAGACAAATTGCAAATGGGTGCATTAGATGCATGGGGCGTCTTGTATATGATAGAGAAGTATTTAAGTAAGTCGTTATGGAAGTCTTCTTCTTCTTCTTCTTTGCGTTGGTTCTTTACGACCAATTTTAATCACTCTTTGTGATATGTTTGATCATTGCCAAGAACGTGAATACGTTGCAGATTGGTTTGGTAGGCCCCTAAACGCATAGATTTCATCACGTTTAGGACATGTGTATCCGATTTCAGCCAAACCTCCTTAGTCGCCTCTTACGACATGCGTGGCAGGTAACAGTGGTTCTATTCTTTACACCCCAAATTTGGGCCCGGTAACCACTCGGGCGGTTATGGAAGTGAAATTTTGTAAGTGATATGTTACTGAATGAATGATAAGTTACACCTCTGAAGTTGCAGAAGGCATGCCTGTATGGCGGCGGACACTGATAATAAGGAAAGCAGGCTTTCATGCAAAAATCAGTCAGAAGCGCCATATCAGGTGCACTGACTATGCTTGAATGCATAGTGAGTGAATGCAGGAAGAAGAAGAATGATAAATTAAAGGTAGGAATGCATTTATCCTTTCCCGATAGAACATGAGCTGTAGAATCATCTGGAACTCCTTAAAAATATCTTCAAGAATTCCTCAGTAAAAAAAATGAAAGACATGATAACAACGCATTTAAAAACTAACAACAGACAGCATCTACAAATGAAACAAAATTTACAAATGCACTAATAATGTCCTACAACTGTTGTAGAAAATCCTAATTGTGGTCAGCTGAATTGGAAGTCTCTACTTGGTGATCTCATTACTTCCTTGTAGCAGGGTTTGCAAACTGGAACAGGTCGACGGTGGTAATGGCCTGGCAAGGGAATGTTTCTGGCAATGCAGCGTGTGCAGAACACATCTCCACATTTCCAACAGTGGAACTAGAAATGAGACAACACAAACATATTATTATTTTGTCTGGATATCAAAGAATACAAAAGGACTTCAGAAAATAGTCAAGTTCTGAATATATATATTTCTCTTGTACCATTATATGTTACATAGACCTTGCAAGTAATTTCTCCAAACTGCTCTATCCTGTGCAAATCACTCAATCTCTTCCATGGAAATGAGTCTCATATTTCATACGTCTCTCAGCAAAGTTCATTTCAGGGTTTCCCTTTGGCACCCTCTCTTTCTTGAACCCTTTGCTTCCTACTACAATGTCTGCTTTGATATTCGTTGATCATTTCTTCTCAAGGTGTGCCCAATATATCTCTATCTTCTTCTTAAAACAGTTGTGACTAGTTGTTGATCAAACATTTCTCTGATTTCATCACTGCTCATGAATTCGTTCCATTCTAAGTTCATTATTTTTCTCAGACATCTATTTTCAAATTCATTCAACTTGCTTTCTATATCTTTAGTCATTTTCCAACTCTGCTGGCATATGTTAGGATTGATAAATTGAAAACTTGTAATTTGTTTTAAAACTATATAACTTGTAGTTTCATATTTTATTTTACTAAAGTAATATTCTGAGAACATTGTGATACAACAGTAAATGCTGGAATATATCTGCAAGTTTTACACATAAATTAGAGGCTCAACAGAATAAATGTATTTAGAGAGCACTAAAAATACGTTGGGCAGAAAAGATCCCAAATGAGGCGATGTGAAATAGAGGTAACTGTACATGACTGGTAACTATGATCAGTTAAAGAAGATGGAGATGGCGTGAACATGCGCAGAATGTCACAAGGGCTCTTTGGCAAAGAGAGTTCTCTGATGGACAACAGACAAAATGAGGAGAAGGTGGAGACCAAAGAAAATCTGGAGAATACCAAATGTAGCAGGAAAACAAGAAGAAATAGAATATCAAACGAAACGCTAAGAACAAGCGTATAGTCAACCCCAGTCACAAGTTTATAGAGCATTAAATGCCTGTGTGTTGCCGAGGCTTGCAAGGGGAGCAAAGAATAGTAACATTGTGATGTCGTAAGATGTGACTAAGATAGAAGCCCTGGGAAGGTACCTAGCAAATAAAAGCGTTGCAGAAGTCGGATGTGTTGTCCTACTTGTAGGCGCATAACTGGCCCTATGTAGAATCACTCTTAGGCTCAGATTGCATACACATCACAAATCTACAAATCACAAAGAGTGGTTAACAAGTGGTCGATATGATTCGAAGAAGAAGAATACCTTCTTCACATACATGTATGATTCAACTATCATGTTATACCTTCTTCCCATACATGTATCATTCAAGCAAGTAACATGTTATACCTTCTTCATATAATGATCAAATGGAGTGGCACAGGAACAGTTCTGGACTTTGCGAAAGGACTTCCACAAAATGGCCACAGTTTTCAGTTCAACAATCAACTGATCCATCGAAAGATGATCTGGGCCTTGTGACTTCATCATTCCAGATGCCTCCATTCCTGCGTAAACACCACCATCATCAAATCCTGACCTTGACATCTGGGAACTTGACTCGTCAAAACCTGACTCCGAGTCACTTTTTAAATGGTTGGTGGTGACGCCATCTAAATGAGGGAGCCGCCCATTGCAGGCAGAGTCAAAGTCAGAGCCATGTTTGTGGAAACTATCATCATGATTAGGTGACTTGGAAGGGGTGAAACTGTCACCAATGTGGTTACTCAGATAGCCATCAATAGAATCTACAGACAAGAAGCCTTGCAGTTTTCTTTGAATAGTTTCATCTGACTTTCCAAGAAGTTTGCAAATCTGAGTCACCCTCTAGAGAAGAAAAAATATCCAAAAATTAACATAATTTTCGTGACTAAGATAATGGTAAAACACGTAATAACAAAGTACTGTAGTTTTACAAAATACAACAACAATAACAATACACTGCAACGTTTTTGTATGCAATGTTCTGGAGAGAACAATATTATAGGGCAGTGTCCCAGGACGCAGAGGCAGACCAAGAAGAAGATGGCTACAGGATATTAAAGAAACCATGAATATGACCATCGACGAAATGGGTGAACAGGCTAGAGACAGAGTGAATTTCAGATGTGCTGCAAAGAGAAGCAACATCCTATAAAGGATACACACCTTGATGATGATGATGAAACAATCAGCTAAAATGTTAATACATGTAATTCAATATGCCCCTCAGGGAAAAAATGTATGTTCACGCCCATGGAGGACAGTAATATTAGTCACTAAAAAGACAAATCGAGTGTTGTCAACTTGACTTACCTTCTCTAACAAATGTATGTTCACGCCCATGTATGACAGTAATATTACTCACTAAAAAGACAAATCGAGTGTTGTCAACTTGACTTACCTTCTCTAACAAATGTATGTTCACGCCCATGTATGACAGTAATATTACTCACTAAAAAGACAAATCGAGTGTTGTCAACTTGACTTACCTTCTCTAACAAATGAACATGATTCTCTAAAGAAGAACTGTGATCTTTAGCAGCACTGACTATATCCATTATATTTTCTCGGGGGTGAAGTCCACTCTCAAATCGGTTGTACATGCCCTTCCAAAACCTATGATGAAGAAAGTCTATGTTAGAATATGTAGACACGTACTGGCTAGAGTTTGACTGACTTATGTTTTGATATCTGATGTTTAGATGTTTGACTTACTGATATTTAGATGCACTGACTGATGTTTAGATGTCTGATTGACTGATGTTTAGATGTCTGACTGATGTTTACATGTCTGACTGACTGATGTTTACATGTCTGACTGACTGATATTTAGATGTGCTGACTGATGTTTAGATGTCTGATTGACTGATGTTTAGATGTCTGACTGATGTATAGATGTTTGACTGACTGATGTTTAGATGTCTGACTGATGTTTAGATGTCTGACTGACTGATGTTTAGATGTTTAAATGACTGATGTTTTCATGCTGACTGTTTCATGTTTAGATATTTGACTGACTGACTCATGTTTCTATGCTTGACTGATTGTTTAATGTTTGCATGACTGTTTGATGATTGAATGTTTAGTGTTTATATGACTCATGATTTCATTCTTCACCCATTGACCTCTGTAAGATTGATGTTTGTAAATGTGACTGATTTATGTTTGTATTATTCTTGTTTGTATGCTGTGTTAAATGGTACTTGACTGACTGATTCTTGTATGTCTCATGTTTGTATAACTTGATTGATTGATTCTGGTATGAGTCTCATGTTTGTATAAATTGATTGATTGATTCTGGTATGAGACACATGTTTGTATAACTTGATTGATTGATTCTGGTATGAGACACATGTTTGTATAACTTGATTGATTTATGTTTGTATAAGACACATGTTTGTATAACGTGATTGATTTATGTTTGTATAAGACACATGTTTGTATAACGTGATTGATTTATGTTTGTATAACGTGATTGATTGATTCTGGTATGAAACTCATATTTGTATAACATGATTGATTTATGTTTGTATAAGACTCATGTTTGTAGATTTGACTCGCCCGTGTGTTGCCACGGTCCGCAAGTGGAAAAAAATATAGTAACACCGTAACCTACAAGGCATGTTGTAAGAGGCAGCTAAACTAGGCTAGTAAATAAAAAGCATCGCAGAAATCTGATATGCTGGTCTACTTGTAAAGAAGACTTGGTGTTTGAAGGAAAGATGGAGAACTGAAAAAAAGGATTGACAGGTTATGGCTTGACATGGAAAACGATCGGTAGCATGACTGCAAATTAGCAACAGGGGAAAGCTCTTGTATAAGTCTTATGTATGAAAATGGACACAAATAGGATCTAGATATATTTAGATATCAAACGTGCTAAATAGAACATCTTTTTGTTTAACAAATTTAAAATTGGCACAACTAGCCTGTGCCCCTGCGAAAAGGCGGACATGGCGGCAGCGCGCGTACTGCAAGATTGTCAACTGATATGAGGTATAAGAAAAGAAACCTGGCCCCATAACACAGAGCTTTTCGAGAAGCTGTACGGAGGAACGGAGTCCCTTAAAACCACAGTAAAATTCATGATAAAAGTTGGTTCATCAGTCTAGGCTGGGATCGCGAGAGAACATCTTTTGCTCTGCCTGGAGTGTTACGAAGCTGATTCAATGACCGATAATTTATGTAATGTTCAGATAATTAAACCCCATCTGTCTCATTCTTCTACCCACACCCACTTTACCAATACCTGCCTATGAAGGATTGCTTCCTCTTTCTTTCTTCTTCACCTTTTAACTCCCAATAGAGCACAGGTCTTCAACAAAACTTCTTCCAGCTCTTCCTTTCCCAGTCATGCCTATCCCTTTAATATAATTTTCAAGCTCTCTTCTCCAGGTATTTCTAGGCCTTTCCCATCTTTCCCTGTGGGCTCCAAAACAATGCCTATCTTGTAATGCTTCCAGTCATCTTTTCAATGTGTGTCCTATCCATCACCAGTGTCTCTTCCTTAGTTTTTTTTTACCAGTAGTACCTGTTTGGTCGGATTAGAGTGTGGCTCCCTTGCGGGAGACCCGGGTACAATCCACGGTAAGGCCAAGAAGTGTTTTTTTACTGTCGAGGGCATAAAGAAAACATCCTAACATGAACAGTATCGCGGTGACTGCACTAGCCATGTACCATTAAATTCCACAGTGCCTGAGTAGTTACCTGGGCCCAAACTGGGGTGTAAAGAATAGAATCACTGTTACCTGCCACGCATGAGGCGACTAAGAAGGTTGGGCATGGGGCTAGCTACCCCACACCGTAAAAACACTAGATGGCTACAGAGCGGAGATCGAACCGAGTAAACGCTGGCTGAAACCGGACACATCGCCGAAGGATAAGCACCAGAGCTCCAAATGGTGCTGAAGATGGGATGTAAAACACACCAATGCTAAGGCTGCATGAATTAGATTTCCGCATGAATAGAATTTATGGGGAGATCTGGTATATCGGTCTGGGCGGTGATCACGAGAGAGAAATTCCACAGGATCATGTCCCTCCTGTCCTACACCGCTCAAAAAAGATGTATTACAAGCAGTAACGACCTGTTTAGTTCTTTCTCTGAGTTCATCGTTTGTAATCTTATCATACGATCTGAAGGATTGCTAATCTACTAAAATATCACATAGCATGTGATACCTGAGAAACTTGAGGTGAGAAATTTGGTATGATAACAGGAAGTTTGATTTCGTATGTCTTCTTGAACAATGGGTTGAGATACTCGTTGGAATGATGTGACATAAAACCCCACAGAGAGTATGTCCGGTCAGACAACCTGGCGGATAGTGAACAAAAAAGTGATATTATATTTAATAAATAAAACAAAATACAGTTTAGTTTAGTCATTGGATCATCATCACTGCACATTAAACCAATTAGTTCATAAGTGCTCCGATCTCCTCAGTATGTCTCTCAGTTTAGTTTAGTCGTCGAATCATCATCACTGCACATCAAACCAATTAGTCCATAAGTGCTCCGATCTCCTCAGTATATCTCTCAGTTTAGTTTAGTCGTCGAATCATCATCACTGCACATCAAACCAATTAGTCCATAAGTGCTCCAATCTCCTCAGTATGTCTCTCAGTTTAGTTTAGTCGTCGAATCATCATCACTGCACATCAAACCAATTAGTCATAAGTGCCCCAATCTCCTCAGTATGTCTCTCAGTTTAGTTTAGTCGTCGAATCATCATCACTGCACATCAAACCAATTAGTTCATAAGTGCTCCAATCTCCTCAGTATGTCTCTCAGTTTAGTTTAGTCATCGAATCATCATCACTGCACATCAAACCAATTAGTTCATAAGTGCTCCAATCTCCTCAGTATGTCTCTCAGTTTAGTTTAGTCGTCGAATCATCATCACTGCACATCAAACCAATTAGTCCATAAGTGCTCCAATCTCCTCAGTATATGGCAACTAGCGACACTAGTCTTTGTTGGTTTACTACTCTTCTTTGGCTACCAGCATAGTGCTCTTGTCTAGCTATACCACATTTGACTTGGTACTCTTGCAGTCTGGTTATGGTTGTAGATTCATCACCATTACTTGAATAATTTTCACGTTCTCTCTCCCTTAGAGAATTTATAATATCAGCCCGGTCTATTGCTCTCGTCCGGTTTTTACAGCAGCCATACCTGCAAACCTATCGGCACATTCATTTCCCCTTACACCTGCATGCCCTGTCACAAAAATAAAATTGATTTTTTTCAGTCTATTCCTCATCAGCAATCCAACCAATGTCTCTGAGCCCAGCTTGTTTAACTCTTTCACCCATCTGAGCAGATATACAGGCTCGCATTGTTTTGAAAGATGGAACAAAGCCAGTGTATAGGCTATTTCATTATATACTGCAATACAATTGTGTCCGGGTGTAAATAAAATTACTGAGTGTAAGGGTTAAATCATCCTGAGCATACTCATTGAATCACTAAGAAAGTATGCATGGATAAAAGTCTGTGATTCCAGCCAGATCATAGCTTTAGTTACTGCCATGATTTCCATAGTTAGACTGCTTGTAGTCACGGCAAAACTACCACTGTCTTTCTTCACAACATCCCCTCTGACTTGAGCAGTGAAAGCCCATGAGTGCCACACATGTCGAATCACTGATCCATCTGTATAAATGATTAAATAGTTCTCAGACGAGTTGTCAGAATAGCCTGATGATGACTTGTAGAACACACAAACCAACCCCTCTTCCCACTGGTGTAGAGCATGAAACTTTGACAGCGAGGTCGAAGGCTAATAGGCTTCTGGCTTGCCTAGAGGGACGGACTCCTAGGTCAGGTTTTTTCTTTCTTCAAGACTAAGAGAAGTGACCTTGAATATAAAGCATGCAGAAACTGGATGTGCTGGCCAAGATGTCTGTAGACACATAACTGGTATAACAATCTCATGCTCTAAGGCTCAAATCATATACAGAACACCCTCCAGATTAGCCTACCTTATCGTGGTTGGAGGGTTTGTGTGCCTTTAGGATCCTTCAGGCTATGTCGGCGGAGTCTAACTCCTGGCAGGTCTAACCAAGCCGAACAGACTGAAGGTGAAAGGCCAGACCAAAAGGCGGGGAGCAGGATGGGGCCTCATAAGGTGACAGTGCAGAACCCACCGGCGAGTGGTAAATGCTCTGGCTGCAACCAACCCATCCCCCAGCTATGGGACAAATAGCACTTGTCCTCTCTCTCTTGAGGAGGACATCCTTTTCTTGTCTTGTCTTCTACTTCTATGACACTTTCCCTTAGCATAAGGGATTAAACTACAGTGTCCAGGGAGCACACCCTGCAAAAAGCCTGGGTTGGTGAGCCCGGCAACAGAAGGCTGAAGTCATCTAGAGTAGGACGACTCCAGACAAACCCGGAAGACAGATCTCGCAGCAGGACTGCAACTGTCTAGAGAACAACCTCAAAAAAAGATGTCCTCAGAAACGGAATGTGTCAGCCATTATTGGCGGGAGGAATCGACACATACGAACAACTCAAATGGCCAATGGCCATATACAGAACACAAAGAGTAGTTTAACAATTGGTTGATGTAGAATAAACAAAGAAGAACAAATATTTTTTTTATTATCTCTGTCTGGGGCATTCTCAGAATTTTTCTGTAGCATTTGGTTTCTCCTTCTGCATTCGCCTACTATGAATTCAGACACAGTCATGGAACCTTGGGTGGCACTTTTGACCGATTTTTGCCTGAAAGCCTGCTTACCGTTTTATGAGTGTCCCTCGCCATGAAGACGGGCTGTTCCGATTTAAGAGGTATAATGGTTTCAAATAATGAGATTTTGTTCGTTTATTCTTCGTTTCTCTAATCCTGTTTTGCTTCAAATCGTCAGGATAAGAAAAGATTTATACAACTGGTTATCAAGTGTGTGCTTTATAAATAGTGCTTTTTAACCACCTCTGTTATTTCTGAGGTCCATTTTTTAGCATGGACAGCCTTTTTCTTTGTATCCACTGTATGAGAGTAGTATTGCTTTCTGAGGCATTGCTTTCTGAGTCTGTTAGTAATCTGCTTACTTGGCCAAACCATTAAATTCATTGTTTCTTGATGAAGTTCAGTACTGTACTGAGGTTGTCCCCAATATTTTCCTGATGTCTTCATTTCTAAACAAGTCTCTTCTTGATACTTCCAGCATTCTGCATAGACAATTCATCTCTATCCTGACTAATTTACTTCTATCGTTTGATGTCAGTGTCCAGGTTTGGCACAGATTTTGTTCTTTAATGATTAAATGCTAGACATCTTAAAACTTCACAATACCAAAGCATATCAAGTGACTGAGTGTGCACTATCTCAGAATCTGATCATCATTAAACTTGATACGCCTATGGCAAAAAAGAGGAAGAGAAGGACAAAAGAAAGAAGAAAGAATGATTATATATTAAGATATCATGTAACACTGGGTTTCAAAGGATTACATGTTGTCCTTTAATTATACTTATTCCTCTCCGCTCCTCGTGGAGCATAGGGCCTCAACAGTTGTTTGCCACTTTTCTCAGCCTCTGGTTGTTCTCTTTATGGTCTCCCAGGTCAGTTAAGCACTCTTCAGTTCCTCAAGATGACTTCGTCTCCAGGTTTGTTTAGGTTGTTCTCTTTTCATTTTCCTTGTGGGTTCACTCAAGTGCATGTCTAGTGACACTTGACTGTGTCTTTCGTAGGGTATGCCCGACCCATCGCCATTTTCTCCTCTTGACCTGGGTCATCATAGGTTCCTGTCCGGTTCTTATCCACAGGTCTGTGTTTGTAACTCTATCAGCATGAGAATCCGCCAAAAGACATCCGTTGACAAAGGTCTGAATCTTATATGTATTTAACTTGGTGACTCGCCACTTTTCTGAGTCATTAATGATATCATACCTCAAATCAAGCCTATCTTTCTCACAGTTGCCTATAAATGTCCCAAACTGGCATGAATAGACATGGTCATGAATGGTGAGCAGAAACCGTTCATTAAACTGGAAAGCACATGGAAACTGCTGCATGATCTGCCAGACACACTCCAGGAACTGAGTAAAGACAGGAGATATTTCTCTAGAGTCAACACTGTCCAGTAATCCACAGCGGTCAGTGAACTTGTGCCCAAATGACAGCCACTCTTTCTCAATCAAAGCCTAAAGAAAATGAAATGGAATCAGCATTTATTACATATAAAGAGAATAAATGAAAAACAAAATGTGTGAGTTTTAGAAAAGTACAGAATCAGTATATTGAAACAAAAAGACTTTATTACAAATGGGAAATAAAATATAAACTCATGCAGTTAAAGGGCACTTTGAACCTTGACCACAAACTACATCATCTATTTCTTCTTTCCTTTCTTTTTCCCTTCTCTGGTTTTTTTGCCATTAGGCGTAGCAGGTTTAACTGATGATATGTTTCCGAGATAGTGCACGCTCGATAGTGTTGTTCTGATGTTCTTTATTTCTCAGTTTCTTTAGCTCTTCTTGTTTTTTTACCGCTTCCCAAGCATCTATTTAAGGTGATAATTTTTCTTTCTTGTTCTTATGTCATTTGCATGTTGATATTTTATTTTTTAATGAAATATTATTTCATATTCTATTTTTCTCAAATGTCCATTTTGATGTATTAATTACTAGTTATTATTCTGTTATATATATATATATATATATATATATATATATATATATATATATATATATATATATATATATATATATATATATAATATCTTTACTTATATGTTTAAATATATAATTTGCTTGTTCACATGAGACATATTACTGCATTGTCTATGATTAATTATCCTCTTAGTTTTTCATCTTTTATTACTTCACGTCCCTAGTGATAAACATTTTAAAGCTACCCATCTTCTTGAAACAAGTACGTCTATACTGATCTAAGACAAGATGAAAGAGATCACAGAAGTCAGTATCCATGCGCCTGTGTGGTGCCGTGGCCCTCAAGGAAGCAAAGAATAGTACCACTGCGACCTACAAGGCATGTCGAAGAGGCAACTGATGTAGGACCAAGGAAGCACCCTAGTAAATAAAAAGCATCGCAGAAATCGGATGTGCTTGTCTACGTGTAGGTGCATAACTGACACAACATAAATCTCTCTTATGCTCGGATCACATATAAATCACACAGGGTGGCTAACAACTGGTCGATATGCAGCGTTAGAAGAAGAATTTCAACATCTAAACTGGTGTAGACTGCTGCACTTGGTAGACAATATGTTACTAATTCAACAAGTTGAGGTAACAAAAGCAATTAAGCTATACCTGGAAGCCATGAGTTGTCCTGAAGTATGGATCCAACATGAGCTGAGCCAGGGAGCATGTCTGTGCAGTGCGATCCCAGCCATCAGAGCAATGAACTAGTACACTGATACCATCCGATATTGCCTGAAAATGATAGGATCAAAAATTAACAAGATATACATTGTTAAATAATTCCACTCAATAGGTCTATGTCATTTAAGCCAGCCCCAAGAAAACAACTACTGTTACAGCAGTAGGACCACTGCCTACATTGTAAAACTCATAACAGCAGCATCATTACCAGCAATACAAACTATTATCACAATTACAAATTCATAAGAAATAATTTTAAATAAAATTCCTACAAAAATACTTTCACCATCTTCAAAATCACATCGGGAACCCTTGTCGGTGCTACTGAGTTCCTGTGCTGCAGCTGAGATTTTTCTGTGTAAGAAAGAGATCGGAGCATACAGGGTTCCTCACCGAAGTGCAATGATGATGGTCCTATCAATCAATCAATCAATCACAATTTTAACATCAGTACCACAACACAACTCCTCCAGAAAAATTCCACGTTTACTACCACTAGCAAGAACTGTAACGCAACCATCATCATGTAACCACTACCACAGTAATTCTGCCACAACAATCACAGTTACAGCATAAACTATGAAAAGTATATGGTTCACTACAGGACATTATTATAGCTCAACTTCCACAATCATAAACTTCAATACAACGTTTCCACTATTACCAACACTAACTACAACACAACAATCTTTACATCATCATCTCCTCTATTACCAACACTAACTACAACACAGCAATCTTTACATCATCATCTCTATTACCAACACTAACTACAACACAGCAATCTTTACATCATCATCTCTATTACCAACACTAACTACAACACAACAATCTTCACATCATCATCTCCTCTATTACCAAAAGTGAACAAGACGTTCAAAGAATTCTATGAGAAGCACCAGAGCAATGAATATGGTAAATAAATAGACAGTAAAGAAGTATTACAACCAACACACTTGCATCTAGTACCATCATGACCACTGAGGAACCCCCTAACAGCATAACAAGACAGGCTCTTTGATGGAACCCTCAGGGCAATAGAGGCAAGGGAAGACCCAGGAACAGCTAGAGATGGGAGTTGGAGATGGAATGCAAGAAAATGGGGAGAGAGTGGAGAGATCTGGAAAGGATGGCCTTAGATAGGCGAGCTTGGAAGGACTTGGTTGTGGACCTATGCTTCCCTAGGGGCAAAGAGTGAAGAAGAAGAAAGAAGTATTAAGAATCTCCTGGTAAAATTATTGGCTATGAAATGGGTGCTGTAAGAAATAAAGGTTTGTGGTTCGAATCCTGTGTTTTGTAAATTATTTTTTTCCGAAGACTCTTAATTTTTGTTTACTGTCTATTTACGAGTATTAACCTCTATTGAAATCAAACTAGTGGCATATCCTTAACAGAATGTTGCCATCAACCACAGAAAACGAGTTGTTGATTTTCTTGGCACCACTTACATGTTCAGTAGTTTGTCATTGCTTTCTGAATGTTGAGATCTATTTTACAGCTCGTAAAATTCCACAGGAACAAACTTGTTTCAAAACTGCATGCCGCATAGTTTGAACCAGGTACTCTTGGGTTGTGATCGAGCTCACTATCGCTAAGTCATATATTTATTACCCACTTATTACCAACACAATAAAACAGCACAACAATCACTACAGCACCACAACCATCATCACCGATTTACACACAACAGTCTTTACTGAATCACTACCACCATCACAAACTTCAACACAACAGTCCTTACTGAATCACTACCACCATCACAAACTTCAACACAACAGTCCTTACTGAATCACTACCACCATCACAAACTTCAACACAACAGTCCTTTGAATCACACCACATCACACCAGTTACTGAATCACTACCACCATCACAAACTTCAACACAACAGTCCTTACTGAATCACTACCACCATCACAAGCTTCAACACAACAGTCCTTGCTCAATCACTACCACATCACAACTTCAACACAACAGTCCTTACTGATCATACCACCATCACAACCACACAACAGTCCACTAACCTACCACATCACAACTAACAGTCCTTACTGAATCACTACCACCATCACAAACTTCAACACAACAGTCCTTACAGAATCCTACCACCATCACAAACTTCAACACAACAGTCCTTACTGAATCACTACCACCATCACAAACGTCAACACAACAGTCCTTACTGAATCACTACCACCATCACTAACTTCAACACAACAGTCCTTACTGAATCACTACCACCATCACTAACTTCAACACAACAGTACTTACTGAATCACTACTACCATCACAAACTTCAACACAACAGTCCTTACTGTATCACTACACCATCACAAACTTCAACACAACAGTCCTAGAATCATTACCACCATCACTAACTCA
Organism: Arion vulgaris; assembly: GCA_020796225.1. NCBI lineage: Eukaryota > Metazoa > Mollusca > Gastropoda > Stylommatophora > Arionidae > Arion > Arion vulgaris. Next base: position 18,773,790 of record CM036766.1, read on the forward strand.
ACACAAATACTACGAATCACTACCATCACAAACTTCAACACAACAAATAGTTATAGTAGTACAACAACAAACAACTCCAGTGATAATAAACCATCTTTAGAAAGGTACTAATGACATCAAAATAAACCTACAACATCTCAGTCCTATCATGACCACATCATGATAAACTTATGACATCCAGCCACATATTGATCACACCAAATACCTATCTGTCTCTCAGTCACTACAGCCAACACACCTGCAACTAGTACCAACCTCTATTGCGACCCACCTTAGCAATGGCTGCTGACGTTTCTATAATGGCAGCTATATGCTTCAACCATCCCGCACTTTCCAGACGGGACAAGAAGTCATTCATTGATGGTTTCTTCAGCTCAGACACTGATTTCAGATAAACAAACAAACAAAATGTGAAAAAATGCTCATAAAAAAGTAGAAAAGTATATAATAATAATATGGCCCATAACCCGTTAGTGTCGTAGGGTTGTCACTGTAGAGACATCAGCACAAAAAGCACACGCTCGGCTAGTCGTTACAGTCCCAGACTTTCTTTGCCAATCTGAAAAATATAGTTGATGCTTTACCAATGCTCCTGTTGATAGCGACCTCTAGTAAATAATGTTCATATAGTTGAGAAGATCAAAGGCGCATAGGGACAACGCTGCGCCAGGATTAGTGAGCTGGCACTAATCAAGATCCTACCCCACCTCCACGTGGTGACCGTGGAAACAGACAACGGTTCCTGTCTGGCTAAGCGGGTAGGGATCGAGGGAGAGCTACAGGTAGTGGTAGTAGTGTAAGCATGGAAAAGCAATGCAGGTTCAAAATTCATGAACAAAATGCACGCATCTCCTAGCCGATGTCCGATGAAAAGTTGCCCAAATAGTTGCTGAAAGGAAAGAAATACGAGTCGTCTGTAAATGAATGCCAACTCCCTTGGAACAAATGGCCGCACAATAATTGCCAGCCGTGGGGCAAGAATCAATGAGAGCGAATCAACAGTCTCGGCAAGTGTCTCTGAATAACGCCGTAACGTATCATGTCGACACACGGGAAGATTGCTGTAAACTCCGTATCAAAGGCTAAGCGCAGATACATTTACTGGGTAAGATTGGCCAAGCGCAAATTCTAAAGTTGCGTATTAGTACCTAACGAAACTGCCCTCCCTGGGACAACCGGGCAAGGTACTGCTTCATTAACAACTAACATCTCCGGAAGAACTGAGGTGGGTGATGCTAAAGAAACTGCTCTCCCTGCGACAACCGGGTAAGGTACTGTTGCATTAACAACTAACATCCCCGGAAGAACTGTGGTGGGTGATGTTGGCGAGCGCAAAAGTTTAGTTGCGATGCTAGCGCCAATTGAAACGACACTCTAGAATATCTGTGCGCAGCCCCAGTCCAGTGTTTCCGGAGACAGGAAAGTGCAGAGTAAAACCTTGCAAATTGCCAGGTGTCGATACGCGCCCTGAAACGGCTGAGAATACTCCTACTCAGGAACAAACTCACCGTGGATAGAAAAGTAAGGCCAATAATGCCAAGGTTTGACTGGTACAAACCCAAACACTGACTAAGGGCAATACTTTTTGGACGGCCGATCATCCTACACAGAGTAAGATGACGTCCAAACACCATGGCTCAGATCATATAAAGACTAAGCATACCGCCAAAATATGATCGTTTACATGACAAGCACATGCGTCTCCAATGACTGAGAATGTTCCTAATCCGGAATGACCTCATATAGCCAGAAAGAGCGCATATTATAGATATTCTCTTTGGCGAAGATCATAAAGCCCTATATACGGCGAAAAATGATCGTAAAAAAGCAATGAATACAAGAAAGGTGACAGTTCCAGTGACTAGAACTAGAAGGGTCGATAATGCTTCTAAACCGGAGCGACATCACCCCGCAGTCAGCGCAAAGTAGTTAATGCTCTATGGCTTAGATCCAAGCCCAAACATACGGCATTAAAAGATCATTAAAGAGTGTTTATCATACGATGAGTACGGAGCGACCTCACCAAAGGCAGGAAATCCGATAGAGAAGTCGCACTTCACTAATTAACTCTGGCCGTAAAAGTACCAATGGTACGAGGACTCAGTGCAAGAGTTACACGGACAACAGGTTTCCTGTAACATCACACTTGGAGGATCTAAGCTTGAAGTACCTCTGAAATCGGCGAGGCTATCCGTATGGTTGAGGAACGCCTGTAAAAGTGTAATTTAGGCCTCACGCAAAAATCAGTTAGAAGCGCAATACCAGGCGTTATAACTTTCGCCTGAACTGACAGCTGGCGTTCGCAAGAAGAAGAAGAAGAAGATAGTTGAGATGGTTAATGCTTTAAAAAAACTTTAAGTTCATCGAAAAAAAATGTACGTAAAGTGGAATTAAAAAAAAAAATAGGAGTCTTACTTTCCGTAAGTTTCTGTAGGCTGGTTCTCATAACATGTATGTTTTCTATACCTAGAAACTGAAACTTCATGTTACTGTAGAAACTCTCTTTTTCGTAACCCTTTCCCTGAGCTTGATTAATCACAGCATTGATCTGTTGAGAAGAAATTAAACAATGTAAACATTGTTCAGTGGAACTACCAGGAAAATCATATTTTCCACGTGAACACGGTGCGCGGTCAGATTACAAGAGAAAATCATATTTTCCACGTGAACACGGTCAGATTACAAGAGAAAATAATATTTTCCACGTGAACACGGTGCGCGGTCAGATTACAAGAGAAAATAATATTTTCCACGTGAACACGGTACGCGGTCAGATTACAAGAGACCCAGATAAGATACCCAGATTACAAGAGACCCAGATTACAAGAGACCCAGATTACAAGAGACCCAGATTACAAGAGACCCAGATTACAAGAGACCCAGATTACAAGAGACCCAGATTACAAGATACCCAGATTACAAGAGACCCAGATTACAAGAGACCCAGATTACAAAAGACCCAGATTACAAGAGACCCAGATTTCAGGGGACATAAATTACAAGTACCTCTGAAATTGGAATAAAGTTCACATGAATGGCGAGGAACACTAGTGATAAGGAAAGCAAGCCTTAACGCAAAAATCAGTCGTAGTATGCCTGAATTCACAACGGGTTAACGAAACAAAAAATCCAGTGCAACATAGCTTTGCTTTGCTTATAAAAGAAGCTATTTCATCTCTTGGTAAAACTAAGACCATCAAGCGCACATTTCTTTGAATGTTTTATAATCATCTTCGCGTTTAAAGTTCAGTTTTCCTGATCAACATTCGTGCACCCAAATTCCTCTCAGTCCCCAAACCCAAAGCCATATCACTGTTTCCACGCCCACTCTATATACATAAGGTGGATTGGTATATCTTCTCTCTTCTCTTTCTGTCTCTTCTCTCTTTCTCGCTCTCTCTCTCCCTCTCTCTACCAATTAGACAGCAGCTTCGTGCTTGTCCGCATAATCTCCATTACATGACATTAATTTATTATCACAAATCTGTATTCTTTATCTAAATATAAACTTTATATGTCAATGTTGGTGCAGCCCGGGGAGAACGACATACTAAATATGCAAAGATATTGATTAATCAACATAAAATTGGCGTGTTGGGCCGCTGGACGCTGCTGGATTTGCTGAGGCGGAGATCGGAGCACCTATGGACGTGTCCGGAGTGCTATGATGATAGTCCTCATATAACTGATAACGGATATAAACTTTGCCATAGCCTTTTCAAACCTATAAAGAGCCTGTCACTTCACATTTCTATCATCTAGTCTGTAGGAGGGACAATTAATTTCCTCACATGTGGAACATCAAGTGTGGTGTGGAACATCAAGTGTGGTGTGGAACATCAAGGGTGGAACATCAGTGTGTGGAACATCAAGTGTGGTGTTGAACATCAAGTGTGGTGTTGAACATCAATGTGGTGTGAACATCAGTGGTGTGAACATCAAGTGTGGTGTTGAACTCACACCACACTTGCTGAATCTACGGAGTTCGTGTAATACTCTCGGTAGGTGGCGTGCCATTTCTGCGGAGAGGACCGAGCCATATGGGTTAAATCCCAGTGCAATGAAGTCAACCAATCCGTCGGCTTTAAAACCACTTTAAAAAAAAAACCAAATTCATCTCACCGTATTCTTTGTAGTGTGTTCAAATAATCTGTTTAGATTCAGTTAATTGCTTTAAAAAAATGAGAATTCTCTTACCGATTTATTCACATAAATATATTTGATCACTTTCTCATCCATTTTGTCAGAAACTTTTTTTTTGAGTCTCACTCATTTATTCAGAAGCATATATATTCGATTGTTACTGACTTACTCGTATACAGTATATTCGATTGTTACTGACTTACTCATATACATTATATTCGATTGTTACTGACTTACTCGTTACAGTAAAACAATTGTTACTGACTTACTCGTATACAGTATATTCGATTGTTACTGACTTACTCGTATACAGTATATTCGATTGTTACTGACTTACTCGTATACATTATATTCGATTGTTACTGACTTACTCGTATACATTATATTCGATTTCATCACTGGTTTCATCTTCTTCTTCTTCTTCGAACGCTCCATATCGACCACCTGTTAACCACTCTTTGAGATTTGTATGTGATTGTACGTTGTGCCAGTTATGCGCCTACAAGTAGGCCATCACATCGGATTTCTATAACGCTTTTTATTTACTATGGTAGCTTCCCTAGACCCTTACCTCAGTCGTTTCTTACGACATGCCTAGTAGGTCGTAGTGTTACTATTCTTTGCTCCCCTTTCAAGCTCCGGCAACACACATGCGAAGTGATTTATTCAGAAATATATATTCGATTCTGGCTGATATATTCAGCTGGGTTCGATGACCGCAAGCGTTACCTCTCAGTTTGTTTCTTTCTTTCTCAGACATCCCAGCCAACACGCTAATCTGGAAAAAAGCCATAACTTAACCATTCAGTACCATTATTAGAAAGCAAAGATCCAATTTAGAGAATGCATGGCCTTCTTCATTCTGGCACTGTAATTCTATGTGATTATTAGTCATTACATTTTCTATATATTTGTGAAGAATATGACTTCTTATATGTTTGGTCTTCTTTTCTTTTCATGATAGGTAGCTCACTTATATCCATCTTCTCATTGAACACTTACTTATTCATTCAATCACTTGCGCTCTAACCCCTTGACTCACTATTTCATTCACTCATTTATTCACTCGAGACTTTTTTCATTTCATCATCATCATAATCATCATCATATTCAAATAGCTTGTCCAGAACAGAACTTTACGCCACTAACAATCCTTCGGAATTTCTCTCTCTCATAGGCAAGATGTTCCGCCTCTGCATCCGTAATGCTCAAACCATCAGGTACATCATTGATCCATCTTTTCCGTGGTCTTCTCCAACGCTTCGTGTCTCTTAATATTTTCAAAACTACTCACATTTTCTCAATCCTTTTTGTAGCTTCAGCTAATGTTACAGATATTTTTGTTCCTCTTAGCTTTCATTAAGACCACTCACTCACTCACTCACCACTCACTCACTCACTCACTCACTCACTCACTCACTCACCACTCCTCACCACTCACTCACCACTCACTCACCACCACTCACTCACTCACTCACTCACTCACTCACCACCACTCACTCACTCACTCACTGACTCACTCACTCCCCCACCACTCACTCACTCCTCACTCCTCACCACTCCTCTCACTTCTCATTCACTAAATCCATCACTCATTCTCTCACCAGTCACTCACTCACCACACACCCAACCTACATACTTACTCATTCACTTACCCCTCACTCACTCAGCCTCTCACCACCCACGACCTACTCACTCACTCACTCTATCACTCACCCACACACCCAACCTACATACCCACTCACTCTCTCTCTCACTCACTCCCTCACCCCCTCACATGATCTTTCACCCACTTGCTGATTCATTCCCTTGTTGACTGTTTCGTTTACTTACTCGTTAATTCATCCAACTACTGACCAAGTTACCCACTTAATCAGACATCAACTCACTAACCGATTCATCCAACTACTGACCAAGTTACCCACTTAATCAGACATCAACTCACTAACCGATTCGCTCAGTAAATCACTTGTTTATCTTCTTATTAGTTAATCTGTAAACGCATTCTTTTGTTTGGTCACTCATCCATTAACCAAGCAATCAATCAATCCAACTAACTAACCAACCAAACTAACTAAATAACCAATTAACCAAACCATCGAACCAAACGATCGAACAACCGATCGAACAACCAACCAGCTAACTAACTAATTAACCAAACAACCAGTTTATTAACTAACTAACTAACTACTAACTAACTAACTAACTAACTAACTAACTAACTAACAGACAACTAACTAGTATTTTTATTGGTTACCGAACCAACTTCATAGCACTCCATGCAGACCCATAGGTGGCCAGTCTCTTCCAACAGATGTCGGAGAGCCTGCTTACTGATGATTCCTGTTGCTCGCTGATTAAACACACTTCTCAGTCTGTCCCACAGGCATCTAGTTCTACTTGTACATAGGTTAACTACAAACTCTTTAAATCGCTGGATCAATTCAACAACATAGTGTCTTCATTCAACAGGCATTTGTTTTTTGTCTGTTTCTGTCTATCTTTCTCTCTTTTTCCACACTCGTTCTCACACACACCCACACTCTCTTTCTCTCACACGCATCACATATACATTCAGGAGATATAAACACACCCTCACATTCATCCAAATCACACACATTCAGCTCCCCACGCGCGCGCACACACACATGCACACACACACTAACAAAGGCACACAAATAAAAACATACACACAATAGGTCTACACCCTCAAACGCATACCACTCCTAAACACACATGCACACACTAACACACATACCAATCGCAAACACACATATAAACATATACATACCAGTACATCTATCCGGCCCCACCAATCACAAACACTAACACACATATTCAATTTCAAGCACATACACACACACACTACACAACTACACACTAAAACATACATGCCAATCACAAATACATGTACACACCAAAACACAAACCAAGCACACACACGCAAGCAGTAAAGACGTACACACACATACCGTGACACATACCCAGCACACACCAGAACATATATCCACGCAGCCTGCACACACACACACAAAAACACACACACCACACACACACAACAGCATACATACCCACACACACATCAGCGCACATCAAATCCCATAATTACACACACACGTACACAATCGAGAGCACCCACACGAACACATTCCACACAAACATGACCAAGTACAAAGAATGTAACAATCACCAACAGGCGTCTCTGAAATGGAGTGTGATTGCTGACGTTCGTCTGCGATTGGTAATCTATACAGACATTCCAATTTGGATGATTCCGCCCACACCTTACTACGAAACCATTTTCAGCGCATTTGTCTGTCTCTCCTTCCCCCTCCCCAATTGTCCCACAAAATCGCGCTTTTTTCTGCACCCTTTTTTGGTGCGCTTTCTGGCACTAATTCAACAAGAAAAGAGCACATACAGAACAGCAGACAATGACTTCCGATATGGGGATCGATTACTGCTGGCGTGCAAAGATACATTCTGTCAGAAATATTTTCTTTTCATGTTTTGATGTCTTAAGTGGATGTTTGTAGTTGGATGTTTTAAGTGGATGTTTTAAGTCTGGATGTTTTAAACTAATATTTTAAATGTGTGTTTAAATATGTTTTTATTTATGTTTTAATAAAAAAAAAAATTAATGTTTGAAATGAATGTTTGAAATGAAGGTTTTAAATGAATGTTTTTAATGGATGTTTTGAATGAATGTTTTGAATGAATGTTTTGAGTGAATGTTTTAAATGGATGTTTTAAATTAATGTTTTAAGTGACTGTTTTAAATGAATGTTCTAAATTGCTGTTTTAATTAGAGTTTCCTAATACATGTTCTGAACGATTGTCTTGAGTTTATGTTTTGAGTGAATATCTTGAATTCTACAGTAAATTTTAGCAGAAGAACGCATAACTGGTACAACATACAATCGCTCTTGGGATCAGATCACATACACATCACAAAGAGTGATTTACAAGTGATCGATATGGACCGTTTGAAGAAGAAGAAGGCAGCGATCATTATACCTAACATGATTAGTAAGTATATACACATGAGAGCAATACACAGGGCGGCTCGTCATTGAGGGCCAGTGGGGCCCGGCCCCACCAATAATCGAAAGGAGAATAACTTCCCAGAATAGACAAATAATAGTAAATACTTCAAACACTATGATTTTTCCGAAAATCTGTGTCTGGCCCCACCAAGAAAACTGACCACGAGCCGCCACTGGCAATACATATATACAATATATATATATATATATATATATATATATATATATATATATATATATTTATTTATATGTTCTTTCTCATATATATGTATGCTCACATTATGTGTGTACTGACTTTCCCTCCTTCTTTCCAAGACACATTTGCTGGCTCTATCCCCAGGACCTGATCCCCCCACATCATACTTCCTTCTGCTCCAAGAAGACGAACCAACATGTCTAGATAAAAGACCAGTGCTGATCACAGACACCAGCCTCTAGTAAGACATTATCAGACAAGTTTGAGTGGTAAAACTCTTGCTCTAATCAGTGGTTCTCAAAATTGTTCAAGTCGTGGTATACTTGAAGTCCGACAAAAATCGTAGGCGAACTTATACAAAAACTTCATAAAAAGATGCAAAGAAATACAGAAATAACTGGAAAATACTACGTATCTTTATTCATCATTTAATTTCTGACTATGAGAATCATGGGTATAACGTGTTAACACGTCTTTAGTACAAGGAAGAAAGATAATAAATGACGAGTAAACGCGTCTTTAGCAGTGACCAACTAAACACGTCTTTAGAAGTGAAAAGGTTAAAAAGTCAACTACTCCGTCAATAGCGTATGAAAAAGTCAGAATTTCTACAATTTGCTTAAAATTGCTCGAAAATGACTAGAAAGTGCACCAGAGTGTCCGCTGACACCGCGTTGTCGATCCCTGATCTGGGATTTTCTACAGCGCACCTAGAAATGTCACCAGGCATATTGGTGCGCCTGGGCATCCTTTGAGAACCACTGCTCTACAATCTCACATAAGATTCACCCATTTTCTGGCCTTGATTTATTTGTTACAGTTCTCCTGTCTCCCAATCTAGGAAGATCAAACAACAAAAGTTGCTAGATAGAAGGAACCATGATTTATAAACGCGTCGTCTAGTCTCCGATATTCATGTTGTGTGTATCGATCTTATGTTATCTTGGACTGGGCAAGTTCTTTCTTTCCCATTCCAATTTCCGTTTTAGTATTTCTCTGTCTTTTTACTGATGTTCTCTTATCTGTCTGTCTGTTATCCTGTCTTGTCGGTCTCATTCTATCTGTCATTCTGTCTGTCGGTCTATATGTTTGTCATTCTTACTGTCATTCTGTCTGTCACTCTGTCTGTCTGTCATTCTGTCTGTTTGTCATTCTGTCTGTCTGTCTATCTGTCATTTTGCTTATCTGTCATTCTGTCTGCCTGTCATTCTGTCTGTTTGTCATTCTGTCTGTCTGTCATTCTGTCTGTCTGTCATTCTGCCTGTTTGTCATTCTTTTTATCTGTCATTCTGTCTGTCTGTTTATATGTATGTCATTCTGTCTGTCATTTTGTCTGTCTGTCATCCTATCTTGTCATTCTGTCTGTCATTCTGTCTGTCTGTATGTCTGTCATTATATCTGTCATTATGTCTGTCATTATGTCTGTCATTATGTCTGTCATTCTGTCTGTCTGTCATTCTGTCTGTCTGTCATTCTGTCTGTCTGTCATTCTGTCTGTCATTCTGTCTGTCATTCTGCATGTCTGTCATTATGTCTGTCATTATGTATGTCTGTCATTATGTCTGTCTGTCATTATGTCTATCATTATGTCTGTCATTCTGTCTGTCATTCTGTCTGTCTGTCATTCTGTCTGTCATTCTGTCTGTCAGTCATTTTGTCTGTTTGTCATTCTGTATGTCATTCTGTCTGTCATTATGTCTGTCATTCTGACTGTCATTCTGTCTGTCTGTCATTCTGTCTGTCATTCTGTCTGTTTGTCACCTGTCTGTCATTCTGTTTGTCTGTCATTCTGTCTGTTTGTCATTTTGTCTGTCATTCTGTCTGTCTGTCATTCTGTCTGCCTGCCTGCCTGCCTACCTACCTACCCAACCACCAACCTGTCTATCTATCCGTCTGTCTGTATGTCTTACTGTTGTTAACTGCCTGGGCTGTAATACCGCTATTTAGGGCGGTGTAGGACATAGGGCACGTGTGACTGTGAAATTTAATGGCCGCATGGCTAGTGCAGTCGCCGCGAAACTCTAAAGGTTAGACATTTTCTTTATGCTCCTGACATAAAGAATTCATTGACCTAACCATGGTTTGCACTGGAGCCCCGCGCTAATCCATTCTGCCAGACGCTCAACAATTTTCTTTCTTTCTCGAATCCTGTATGCCTCACAGCGTCAGGTCAGGAAGAGATTTCTAAAACGGGCCCTAGTATGCGCTTCGTAGATAGTCTCTTTCGTCGCCTCTGTTATCTCTGAGGTCCATCTTTGCGTGGCCGGCCTTTTGCTTTGTACCCATTTTATCGGAGCAGCATTGCTCTTTGGGGTGCACTGTCTGATGGTAATCTGCTTACGTGACCGAACCATTTAATTTGTTGTTTCTTGATGAAGTCTAGTACTGATGTTGTACCCATTTTTTCCTGATGTCTTGATTTCTCAACCGGTCTCTTCTTGTTACACCCAGCATTCTGCGTAGACACTTCATCTCTGTTGTGACTAGTTTTCTTCTTTCGTTTGTTGTCAGCGTCCAGGTTTGGCACTGGTAACATAATGTGGGAGAAAGATTGTGTTGAACATTGCTCTTTTTGTGTTCATGGTGACGTGTTTGCATCTTAAAATTGGCGCCATTTGCCCTATCATTTGATTTGCTTTGTTGCATCTGTGTTGCATTTCATTAGTTATTCTTTCATTTGCTGAAAAAATGCTCCCAGGTATGTGAAATCTTTTGCTTGATTTAGTAGATGATTATCGATGGAGATGTTGGTAGTGTTTTCCTCTCTGGCGAATGTCATTACTTCTGTTTTGTCGATGTTAATTCTCATGTTGTATTCGTTACATGCTAACTGGAGTCTGTTGATGTGTTGTTGTAGCTGTTCTTCTGTTGTTGATATGATTGCCTGATCGTCTGCAAAAGAAATTCATTTAAGAGTTCTCCGAGGTTGTTTCCTTCGCTGGTGTTAGCTATTTTACAAATGTGGTCAATGTACGTGATGAATAGCAGCGGGGGTAGTACTCAACCTTGTCTTACTCCTGACCCTACGTGAAACTTTTCTGATAATCCTGTATTTGTTCTAATCGTACATTGGCTGTCAGTATAAATGTTCTTGCAAAGGTTGATTAGGTGTTCATTAACCCCATAGGTTGTTAGTATTTTCCACAACTTGTGCCTATCTACGCGGTCGAACGTTTTTTCCTGATCTACAAATGCAACGTGTAAATGTTTGTTCGGATTCGATAGTCCTTTCTACTAACTGTCTGAAGGCGAATATTGCGTCTGTACAGCTTTTGTTCTTCCTGAATCCCATTTGGGAGTCATTAAGCTGTGGCTCGATGATGTGGCGGAGCCTTTCTCAAGTATTTTGCAGAATATTTTCCCAGTGTGGCTCAGTAGCGCTATGCCTCTATACTTTGTACAGTCCCTCTTGCTACCTTTTGAATGAAGAGACAATTTAGTAGCAGTAGTATTATAGTAGTATGGACTGTTAAAATGACTAATGTTGAGGTGTTGAATGAGATCAAGACACAGAGAAAGATTATCATCAATATAAGAAAGAGGCAGTCATCATTTTTCGGGCATGTGATGAGGAGGGAGGTTTAGAACACATCGTGACAACCGGTAAAATCGAGGGTAGACGAGACAGGGGAAGACAGAGAGAGAAAATGTTGGATAGCCTGACTTCATGGCAGGTAGAGCGTCAACATCTGAGTTGATAGCAAACACCAACGACAGAGATTTGTGAAGATCCATGATCGCCTACGCAAGCCGGCACGGCACCTGATGATGATGAGTATTATAGTCATGGGACGGATCAACGTAATCTATAAGCGTTCATCTATCGATTCGGACACAAGAGGATTGTAGATTGAATACGACACTCGATGTTCCACCCGTGAGGAAAGGAATTGGTCAGCCTACCATCTGCACACTTGGAGAATAGAACTATGAAGTGAACTGGCGACATACTCTAGGTCTGAAAAGGCAACGGGGAATTAAGAAAGAGAAAAGTCTTATTGTCAGAAAGTTGTGGAGTGGTATAATCACATACGTCAGACATCCGGGGACTTGAAGAAGGAAATGACAAATTTAGCGAAACAGTTAGAAATGAAATGAGGAGGTTCACATACACATACATGCCAACACGCACCCCTGCACATACATGCACACACGCCTACACATACAGGCACATGCACGCCTACACATACAGGCACATACACATACATGCACATACACGCCTACACATACAGGCACACACACGCCTACACATACAGGCACATACACGCATACACATACAGGCACATACACGCCTACACATGCACACACACACGCCTACACATACAGGCACATGCACACACACACGCCTACACATACAGGCACATGCACACACACGCGCCTACACATACAGGCACATGCACACACACACGCCTACACATACAGGTACATGCACACACACGCCTACACATACAGGTACATGCACGACACGCCTACACATACAGGTACATGCACCACACACGCCTGCACATACAGGTACATGCACACACACGCCTACACATACAGGTACATGCACACACACGCCTACACATACAGGTACATGCACGCCTACACATACAGGCACAATGCACAGCACGCCTACATATACAGGCACATGCACGCCTACACATACAGGTACATGCAGCCTACATACAGGTACATGCACACACGCCTACACATACAGGTACATGCACACACACACGCCTACACATACAGGTACATGCACACACACACGCCTACACATACAGGTACATGCACGCCTACACATACAGGCACATTATGCACACACGCACGCCTGCACATACATGCACAAATACATATTTATACAGAGGATTTTTCAATTTCTGAGAAGAACACATTTAATTGACATCAATGGGAAATAGAGAAATGTCTACAAAACTCAAGATATTCCAATTTCTGTAGCTAGTGGTTCGTATGATTTATTGAAGGGCGTCTCAGACCTGCAGGCGGGGAAGGGGATGGAGGGGCAGGGGGGGGTAGGGTCTAAGTGGCGTTGAGGGACGGTGCTTGAACCGCGTAAAAATATTTTCTTGGTTCCCGAAGCTTGTGAGAAATGAGATAACTGTGAACAATCATTACATATTTGTGTAACATAATTTCTGTTACCCACCTGTTCCCTCACCTCCTCCTTTACTGTTGAGTTACATTTCTTCTTCTTCTTCTTCTTCGAACGCCCCATATCGACTACTTGTTAACAATTCTGTGTGATTTGTATGTGATCTGAGCCTAAGAGCGATTGTACATTGTGCCAGTTATGCGCCTACAAGTAGGGTCAGCATATTCGATTTCTGCTATGCTTTAATTTACTAGGTAGTTTCCTAGGCCCCTACATCAGTCGCCTCTTACGACATGCCTTGTAGGTCGCAGTGGTACTATTCTTTGCTTCCTTGCGGACCCTGGCACCACACGGACGGAGTTTCATTTAAGAACTGTAATAACAAGGGCCGAAGATTGCAAGGTCTTGGATCAGGAGAATCAGATTTATAATAACAGACTTAGTTTCATTTAAGCTAACGTATCTCAGAAATGAAGAGAAGACATACTATTAACAAGATCTGAACTAAACCATATTGACAGATTATATCAGCGACATTTGAATCTGGTAGCGAATCACAAAGGAAGTGAAAATTCACGTCCTTTATTGTTTTATCACGTCAATGTAACAATAGTTTCCAGCCATGGTGCTCAATGATAGCGGTTTATGTAGATAATTCAGATTTGGTCTTGGAAAAATGCAGAGTCACAGAAGAAATGTCTTGTTTTCACATGGGCAAACCACGATGAAAGAATTTGGTTGTCAAATTAGAAGAAAATATTTACATTTTGGACACATCAAACAACCCCAGTCATTTACAAAGTAGGAAGCGCTCTTTTGGCGTAGATCCAAGCCAAAATATACGACATTAAAAGATCATTAAAGAGTGTTTATCATACGATGCAGAAGGAATGCCGCACTCAGTCAGAAAGGTTGCAGTACAAAAGACTCTTTGGCGTAGATCCAAGCCAAAATATACAGCACAACGGATCATTAAAGAGAGCTTGTATGAATGAAGGGGAAGTGTTAGGGACTGACTGTACCGAGATAGACTCAAAACATTCCCGTAGGAGAAAACGGTAGCCTTGACCTACACGTGTATGGTACCATACACAAAGTGGGGCCTAAATTAAACAGGAGTTTAAGGTCTGTCGTTCTTGTCAAAGATCAATTATATATCACAATAAGAATGATCAAATTAGCAACGAAGAACGAACGCCAAGAAGAACAAGAAGGACACATCAAACAACATGAGTGCCTAGAGAAGATAATTTTGGAGGGAATGATGCCTGGAAGAAGAAAGAGAGGAAGACCTAGAAGACGATAGATGCAAGATATCATTGACGATCTGAGAATGACTGCTGCTGGCACCGGACAACTTGCACAGAATAGAGAGTTTTTCAGGTATGCTATCATGGAGCCAAGTTCCTGAAGGGACAAGCTACTTGATGATGATTTACATTAGCTGCGAACGATAAGGATTTATTTTCTTTTTTTCTTTTTCCTAATTCTTGACTGCTTCATAGACTCAGGATAAGAAAAAATGTCCCTAATCCTTGACTGCTTCACAGACTCAGGATAAGAAAAATGTTCCTAATCCTTGATGCTTCACAGGCTCAGGATAAGAAAAATGTCCATAATCCTTGACTGTTTCACAGACTCAGGATAAGAAAAAAATGTCCCTAATCCTTGACTGCTTCACAGACTTAGGACAAGAAAAATATAAAGCACAAGATCCATATTGGATCAATGCTTAACAAATTGTCAAAATAGAAGTCCCCTCATAAACACTTAAATTAGATCTTTAAACTCTTGTGTGATTCCAGTTAACTTGGATGAGTTGAGCACACTCTAGATAAGAAAATTAGTAATCCTTGAGAATCAAAGTACTAGAAGAATATTAACTCAATAAGTCGTTTAGACCAATACAATCAGACAGACTAAGACAAGAAATGTCAAATTTATAAAAGCAGCAACGATTCCACACTAGAATGGTAGAAAGATTCAATCCCTATGGAGCACCGAGGAAACGAAAACGAGTGACTAAAGAGACTCGTAAATCCAGTAACTCAAATACTAAAAATTAAAGACCTAAAACAAACCGCGACGAATGGAGAACTATACCTCTGCCATGCGCATACAGGCCAAGAGGAAAGACCTAAGCATCAGATTCAGGCCAGGGTTGGCCGCAAAAATTCCATGAGCAAACGGTCGCGGCTGATCTTAAAAGACCGTTATCCATTAATTATGAATCAAAATTGCAAGCCTAAAGTCAGGACGCTCACCTGAATACGAAGATATAAGGAAAGTAAAGTTTGCATTAGCATATCAGGCCAGATTATTCGATGACTAAACCTGAATTCATACGAAACCAAAAAAGAGAGATATACAATGGTCAATTAAATATATATTCATAAATTTGTCAAAGAAGTCAGACGCCACTGAATACGAAAACTACAGAAAATAAAGTTTGATTAGGCATATGCCAAAACTATTCACTGAATTTTAGTAAATTATAGAACAAATGAAGAATAGTACGAACAATGGGTTATTGATGCAAGCACAAAACAACATTATATATCTACACTGAGAACACAGAGTGAGAGAGAGAGAGAAGTAAAGACAAGATATATACTAATTATTCATAAATTATCTAGCGCCAGCTAGCCCTACTGTTAAGTCACCCAAATATCTCACTGACAGCTAAACAACAAATAATCAATATAATTTTCATGCCTAGTCTGTGTTACCAGGTCCAAAATTAGACAATGAGCAGCACAGTCGCAAAAATAACTACAGTGAAAAGCGATGCCTAAGAAAAGTTACCAACAACACTCAGAAGAGACGAGTCACCAACATCAGCACAATCGAAAGAGAGTTAAGACGAGAACTTTTGAGCTTGAGATTACATTGAGAAACAAAGAATGAAGTGGTCCGGCCAATTTATTATATTAGAATGCAACTAAACTCTACTGTATCAGTCTTCAGCGGTAGTGAGAACGATCACAGACCCAAGCGTACCTGGCTCAAACCCCACGGTGGGAAAGTTTGGAAGCAAATTCGTTTCCGTGGGATTTTTACAAAATATAAAAATAGACCTCACCGTTCAGAAAGCAATGGCAAACTACTGAACGTATAAGTGGTGCCTAGAAAATCAACGACTCGTTTACTGTGGTTGATGGCTACGTTCTTTGGGATATGCCACGATTTTCATTTTCATACAGTCTTCTACAACAGAACATCAGGAAAGAAGACAAGAAGAAGATCACGAAAAAGATGAATAGATGACATCGAAGAATCCTGTCAAAAAGCAAAAAGAACTATCACCCCCTGAGCCATTAGAGCAGCGCAAGACAAAAACAGAAAACCACGAAATTGGGTAACAACCCGGTAACATTGTAACGACAAAAGAAGAAAGATTCATAAATGATAGCAAGGAGAAATTTGATACAGTAAAATATAAGAATGTTAACTACAAGTTAGAACGTGTCAATATAGAAGCAAAGATTTAAAATATAAGAATGTTAACTACAAGCTAGAACGTGTCAATATAGAAGCAAAGATTTAAAATATAAGAATGTTAACTACAAGCTAGAACGTGTCAATATAGAAGCAAAGATTTAAGAATAATGAAAACATATGTAATAGCAACAAACAGCCCTAAGACATATTAGCATACAAATAGGACATTTCAACCAGATCAAACAAGGATGCATACTATCAAATAATCTGCCTTCTCTCTCTCTGTACAATGAAAACATATCAAGATCTGTAGAAGAAAGCAAGGAATAATAGTCAAGAAATGAAGGAAGTGGGCACAACATAAAAACTTGAGATATGCTGATGTTGTAAAATCAGAATTTAAAAAAAGATAGCAAAGAAGTTATTGTTGATGTAGCAGATTGTTTGTTATCTGTTGTTGTTGTTTGTGAAGTAGAGATTAAGCTCTATTAGACAAGGAACACTTCATTCAAAGATGGAAATGATGGTGAATAAGGAACATGATGGAATTAGATGCAGAGATGGTGATTAGAATTAGACTTGGGAATGGCAATATTTCAGAAAATAAAGGACATAATATAACTACAATATCTGTTCAGAAAGCAATGGCAAACTACTAAATGTATAAGTGGTGTCTAGAAAATCAACGACTAGTTTACTGTGGTTGATGGTGACGTCATGTAAAGGATATGCCCCAATTTGCATTGTCATAATATACAACAAATTCTTATACAACAAATTCTTATACAACAAATTCTTATACAACAAATTCTTATACAACAAATTCTTGTACAACAAATTCTTATACAACAAATTCTTATACAACAAATTCTTGTACAACAAATTCTTATACAACAAATTCTTTACAACAAATTCAATTTGTACAACAAATTCTTATACAACAAATTCTTGTACAACAAATTCTTATACAACAAATTCTTGTACAACAAATTCTTATACAACAAATTCTTGTACAACAAATTCTTATACAACAAATTCTTGTACAACAAATTCTTATACAACAAATTCTTATACAGTATATCGAAACAAAAACAAGAGTTCTTTAGTGTCCTTGTCATAATATACAACAAATTCTTGTACAGTTTATATCGAAACAAAAACAAGAGTTTTTCAGTTTATTTTCAATTTGGAATATCTTCATTGTACTTCAGACAAGAGTCTATATGTGCTCCGATCTTCATCGCAATATCTCCAACAGCTTCCAGTGACTAATAGTAGTTCGATGTTGAACGATGAGCCTACTCATACGCCTGTTGTGCTTCTCTTTTCTGGCTTCTTCAAACTTCAATTCAAGATTTTACAATCTAGCAGGTAACATGGTTTGGTTTAGATATAAATCATCTTTGTGGCTTTTTTTTCCGATCCAGAAGCACTTGAGCTTTTCAGCTCTTCGGCTCGGTGCCATGGACATCGTAGCCCTTCGGTTCGGTGCCACGAACACAGTAAATCTGGGGAATCTGTGGCTTTTTCTGTCATCCGCGGAATTGAACCCGCACACACAGAGGGATAGTCACCCGTAGTCCAACGCGCTACGAACACGCTGGGCAGACGGGCCATCTTTGTGGCTACACTCTATGACAAAAACTAAGTAAAAGTAAAGAAACCCTTGTTATACCTCGAGGTATATTTTGTAATATAAGATGAGTGTTGGGCTGTATTTTTGATTGACCGTCGACACACAATGGACGATGTGGTCAATATCACTCCGGACGCCTTTATTTCCCAGTACTTTTCCTGGTACTCAATTAAGGCTAGGTCGGACTGAGAGTCTTTACGGTCGGAAAAATATTCCACGCCCACTGTGGAATTCAACCTGGACGACTAGCCTAAGAAACACGTTCACTAATAACTACGCCACTGCGGCTCTCACACACTCTATGAGAGCTTTCCGAATGTCAGCTCTATCTATTGACTGACTCCCCGGATATGGTGACAAGAGTCTACTCTCTCTCTCTCTCTCTCTCTCTCTCTCTCATATTTTAATTACTCAATGTACTTTTTTCCGATCCAGAAGCACTTGAGCTTTCAGCTCTTCATCTCGGTGCCATGGAAATCGTAACCCTTCGGTTCGGTGCCACGAACACCGTAAATTTCGAGAACCTGTGGCTTTTCTTCCAACCCGCGGAATTGAGCCGCACTCACAGGGGCTTGTCACCCGTCGTCCAACGTGCTACGAACACGCTGGACAGGCAGGTACTCAATGTACTTAATACATCACATAAAGATATTTGACATAAACCGAGATGCATAAGGACTGAGATGGTAGATAAGATTAGGAACGAGAACTCAGAGAAAGAATAAGAATTACCAGGAGAAAGAGTAAGATACCAGGAGAAAGAACTAAGCAAATACCAGTGGAGAAAGAGCTCAGGAAGAGGCTCTGGCGATGGATAGAACATACATTGAGAAAACCGATCGGAAGCATTGCAAGACAGGCAGTGTTTTTGGAACCCGAAGGGAAAGAGGAGTAGGGAAGGCCTAGACCAGCGTTTCCCAAAGTGGGGGTACCGCCCCCAGTGGACACTGAAGCGTTCTAGGGGGGCAATAGTGGGTTGCGAAGCATTTTGGGGGCGTTCAGGCGATTAGGGATCGGTGGCTTCTTAAAGAAGAAATTAATAATAAATATTTTAAAATAAATTATTTTTGTGATTTTGCGATTGAATAATCTTTTAAAATTTGAATTCTGTATTTTAATTCATCATATGCCCGTCTTACGCGCTATTTCATGCATATATTCATTTTAAAATAAATTGACCACATACCACATAAATATATGTCAATTTTCTATGTCAAAGAGAAAATAGAGCATGTATATATGTTGGAGGGGGGCGTTGGCAAATTGTTATAATGTGGAGAGGGGCGTTACAAAGTTTATGTTGCGCAAAGTGGGCGGTGGGTCGAAAAAGTTTGGGAATCTATGGCCTAGACAGACCTGGAGAAGAGAGCTGGAGGCTGAGATTAAAAGGGATAGGTAAAACATGGAATGAATTAGAAGGGATGACAAGAGAGAGGAAGAGATGGGATAAGTTTGTTGAAGACATGTGCTCCTTTGGGAGTTAAAAGGTGAAGAGGAAGTGAAAACCAGGATGTCACTTGCAAGGGGAGCACAGAATAGTAACACTGCGACTTACAGTGCATGTCGTAAGAGGCGACTGAGGTGGGGGTCTAGGAAGCTACCCTAGTAAATAAAAAGCGTGGCATAAATCGGATGTGCTGGACTACTCGTAGGAGCATAACTGCCACAACGTACAATCGCTCTTAGGCTCGGATCACATACAAATCACAAAGAGTGGTTAACCAGACGTGCGTTCGAAGAAGAAGAAGAAAGTAGGGATGTCAACAAATGACAAGTTGAGAACCCTTGATTATAAACTAACTTATCCAGGCGGTCACAACATAAAGAAATTAGACGACAAGTTTCCTGCTGTGATTCCGTTAACAAAAAAATGTAAAATCTTTGACAAAGTCGTTAATTTTTTTTAACAATCTCAGTAAAATTGTTGATTGAAAAAAAAATCCAATCTTATTAACGGTGCAGATCTCATTGCCTCTAGGGATGATGGGAAAAGTTCACATGCACGCACTTCTTCCGCTTTTCTTGGATTTGCCAGTGAAGTTGGGCACACACCATTCTAATATTCCACCGAGCATAATGCATTTGTATTATATATTTTCTAAAGCTGGCAATATTATATTTATATTATATTATATATATATATTATATATTATTGAGCATATATATATTCAGTGGCGGCTCGTCTTTAAGGGCCAGTGGGGCCGGGCCCACCAAAAATAAGTGTAACGTGTATTTATTATTTTATACATTAAAATATAACCTAACTGAAACCATGATATTTCAAAATTGTCTGGCCCACCAACAAAATGATCACGAGCCGTCATTGTGTATATAATTATATATGAAACGAGTACTGAGCATATATACATGAAATGAAAGTTGTGCCATATCCTTTAAGGAATGTTGCCATCAATCAGAGTAAACGAGTAGTCAATTTTCTAATCACCACTTATACGTTCCGTAGTTTGCCCTTGCTTTCTACAACGGTGAGGTCTATTTTTAACGTTCGTAAAAATCCACAGGAGCTAGTTTATTTTCAAAATGCCCGACGTGGAGTTTGAACCCGGTACACACTTGGGTTGTGATCGAGCTCACTTAAGCTACAGAAACGCCTATATATATATGAAATGAAAATCGTGTTCATTCGGAAAAGGACGTAGCCATCAACCACAGTAAATGAGTCGTTGATTTTCTAGGCACCACTTATACATTCAGTAGTTTGCCACTGCTTTCTGAACGGTGAGGTCTATTTTTACCTTGTGTAAAAATCCCACGGAAACGAATTTGCTTCCAAACTTGTCCACCGTGGGGTTTGAACCAGGTACGCTTGAGTTCGTGATCGAGTTCACTACCGCTTGAGCTAGAGACGCTCACAATATATATATATATATATATATATATATATATATATATATTTTATATGAACGTGAGCGAATTCACTATCAAGTGCACTTCGAAAAGGAATGCTTCAGTGATATATTGTGAACTATTTCTTCTGTATGAAAGTGAATCATGAACAATAAACAATCAATAAGATCTCTAGAATTCATATTTATGTTGTTTAACAGAAAAAATGCTGGAAATATCTTACATCTTCAAAATTACATAGGACACTACAGTGCTAGGATTCATGCACTGCAGTTGAGATCTTCCTTGTAGAAAGAAGATCGGAGCACTACGGTTACTCACCGAAGTGCAATGATGATGGTCATATCAATCAATCAATCAATGCTGGAAATCACATGAACCAAGGAAACAAATGATTAGGTTTTAAGGAGACATGCAACACAAGGAACCTGATCACAAGAATAAGAAACCGACAATAATGTTCTTAGATACATTATGATACATTAGGATACATTAGGATACATTAAGATACATTAGGATACATTATGATACATTATGATACATTAGGATACATTATGATACATTAGGATACATTATGATACATTAGGATACATTAGGATACATTAGGATACATTAGGATACATTAGGATACATTAAGATACATTAGGATACATTAGGATACATTAGGATACATTAGGATACATTATGATACATTAGGATACATTAGGATACATTAGGATACATTAGGATACATTAAGATACATTAGGATACATTAGGATACATTAGGATACATTAGGATACATTAGGATACATTAAGATACATTAGGATACATAATGAAAAGTGGAGGTTTGGAAAACATTTGGGGACAACGGGTAAAATAGAGGAAAGAAGTGATCGAGCAAGGCAGAGAGAGAAGATGTTGGAGGGTTTAACATAGTGGTTCAACAAGAGAACCGCGTCAGAAATGATAAACTGTACCAGTACGAGAGAGAAAAGGGGGGAGAGAGAGAGAGAGAGAGAGAGAGTACTCACGTCGACATGTATAACACTTAATTGTTTGACTTATTTATTTATATAGGGCCTGTATAGTTTTTGATGCTAATAAATATAGCTTTAACAGCAAGTTCAATATTTGTCATTTCAGCACAGAATATGGTAGGCTCAACCACCACATACACAGGATACAGTCTGCACATACTGCACACTTTGCATGTTAGACCGAAACACATACTCCCGAACATATACTGTAGTCCTACCCACTATACATATGCCAACGAAACTTGTCATGAGAAACGAAGCAAACTGGTAAGCTATCGGGAGCCCACAAGGAACTACCACCGACGTGCAGCTTCATATTTGTTTGTTTTTTCTCGATCCAGAAGCACTTGAGCTTTCAGCTCTTCGATTCGGTGCCACGAACACCGTAAAACTGAAAATTTGTGGCTTTTCTGCCATCCCGCGGAATTGAACCGTACTCACAGGGAACTTGTCACCCGTCGTCCAACGCACTACGAACACGCTGGGCAGGCGGGTTGCAGCTTCATATAGGCAACTTATCTCATAGTTTATACTGACCATATGAAACAGACCGCATAGAAAAGAAGACGACGTGTTATTTTTATTTAGAAAACTCAAATTTCAAAGTTGTTTATACTTTAGATAATGAAGTACAATCTTAATGACAAAGCAATCCCCAAGCTTTCACCCAGATCTTAAAGAATTCAACCAGCTGATCTCAGCGTTTTAAGACAGACACGGGCGTGGTTTCGCAATCGAAATAGACACGGATCTCTTCCCAGTGTAGGCACGCTCCAGATGAAGAAACTGTAAATGAGTCCACGGTTCACTCAGTTATTTCACTTTCATTAATATACTACATTCAGGCACATATGTGCTCAGTCTTCCCCAACATATGTCGACAAGTATGTATGCTGATGGTTTTCAGTACAGGAAGGAATTGAACTTAGTAAGGAATTGACGAGGAAACGAGCTAGGTACAAACTTCACTTGAACATCCTTGTGACACTATATGGAACATAATGCTATCTTTTCTTCATTCTGAGTGTTTTAATGAAAACACACTTTTCTCAAAATGTAGACTTTGCAATTCTAAAGTTGCTATATTAGTTTTATGTGATTTGATTATTCATTTTGTTTGCTAATGTGATACCGTCTGTACATGTCTTTGTCCTAACACATCAATTTATTACGTATCACCGCAGCCTCCTCGGTTTCTCCAAATCTGATCTGATCCGCTCTGACCACCTCAGATATGTTGGCTTCCGTACTTGCTTATATAAATATACTGGCGTTTTGGACTTACTTACTTACTTAATCCCGTCATGCCTAGTGACACATGGGGCTTCAGAAAGGACTTTCCATGCTCTCCTGTCCCGTGCAACCTTCAGCGCAGAGCCCCACGTCAGAGATGCGGTGTCCAGTTCCTCTTCCATCATGCGCCTCCATGTTGTCCGTGGTCTGCCTTTCTTTCTCTTTCCTCTGGTGTCCAAGTGAGGGCTATCCTTGCAGGCATTTCTTGTCTCATTCTCATAACATGTCCGAGCCATTTCCATCTTCTCTTTTGAGTATGTCATTCATTGACTCTTGTCTTGTGTCTTGGAGTAGTTGGTTATTGGATATTTTACTGGCCAAAAGATTCCCAAGATTCTGCGAAGACAAGAGTGGTGGAAAACTGACATCCTGCTAGTATCTCCTTTGGTCATCCTCCAACACTCCGATCCGTAGAGCAAAACTGGCAAAACAATGCTTTTATAGAGTTTAAGCTTTGTGGTCCTATTGTAGATTTTGGACTTCCATACTGGTTTCATTCTGGCAAAAGCGGTTCTGGCCTTACTCAGACGTAATTTTATATCTTCCTCTGTGCCACCATTTAGTGTCAGTACGCTAACAAGATATGTAAACTGCTCAACCCTTTCCAGTGTTTCATCTTCTAACATTACTGGTTGTTGGATTTCACTGTTTGTCATAATTTTTGTTTTTCCTGTGTTTATTTTGAGGCCTACTGTCTTTGCCGTGCTGTGAAGTATTGTACTTTTCTCTTGTATATGTTCATATTTGTGTGACACTAGGGCTATATCGTCTGCAAAGTCCAGGTCCTCAAGCATCTCGAAAGGGTCCATCTTATTCCTCTTGGTGCTTGTTGTTTTATGGCATTTTTAGCACCCAGTCAATTGTAATACTAAACAAAAGAGAGGACATTACGCATCCCTGTCTTACACCAGATTTTACTGGGAATGTTTTGTTGGAATTCTTTAGGTTGCAGGAGAAATCTTTATAGAAGAGGGCTATGATGTTGACAAGCTTCTGCGGTACGCCGTATTGTCTCAGTATCTTCCATAGGCTGTCTCTGTGGACGCTGTCGAATGCCTTTTCAAAATCTATGAAGTTGATATATATAGTCCTTTGCCACTCGCTACATTGTTCTAAAATGTTACGCAGGGTAAATATATGTTCATTTGTTCCTCTTCCTTTCCTAAATCCTGCTTGCTCCATTCGTAGACACTTGTCTACTGCTTCTTGTATTCGCATTATGACAATTTTGCAGAATATCTTACTTGGGATTGAAAGCAACGTGATTCCTCTCCAGTTATTGCAATCTGTTAGGTCTCCTTTCTTGGGGATTTTCACCACAGTACCCTAGTCCAATCCTTAGGCAATTCTTCTTTCTCCCAGATATCTGCAAACAATGGCTCTAATATGTTTGCAGCTAAGATTGGATCGATCTTGAAAAGCTCTGCTGTCATTTCATCATTTCCCGGTGCTTTGTTGTTTCTCAGGGATCCAATAGCTTTTACTATTTCTTGCTTTTCTGGCAATTTGAGGTTGATATCAATATCCTGTGCGGCCGGTGGGATATCCGGTGGATGTTCAGGATCAGGTCTGTTTAGCACATCTTCAAAGTGGGATGTCCATCTCATATCCTGCTCCTGCTCTGTTGTCAACAGTTGTCCTAGGCTGTTTCTGACTGGCATGTTATGGTTGTGTCTTTACCTCCGCATAATTGTTTGGTAATCTTGTACAGTGTGTGCAGATCATGTACTTTAGCAGCTTTTTCTGCTATTTCTGCTGTCTTCTCCATAAATTGTCTCTTGTCTGTTCTAGCACTTCTTTTACCATTTTGTTTAGTTCTGTATATTCTTTTCTTGCCTTATCTTTTGACGTTCTGATCTAATGCTATTGATGAGATTTTTTTTTTCTCCTTTCGCTTTTGGATGTATTCTAAGGTCTGGCCACTTATCCACTCTTTATGTTGTCCTTTACTGGTTCCCAGTACACTACTGCTAACTATTTTATATGTGCCTTTGATCGCATTCCATTTTTCTTGGATACTTTCAGTTGGTGTTGTGTCTGACTGCTCTGACAGGATTTGAAATCTGTTCTTTAGTTCCACTATATATTTTGTAGCAATCTCTCTGTCTTTTAATAGGTTAACATTAAAGTATTCTGTTCTTGTCTTGGCTTGTATATATGTTTTCTTGAGTTTGAGCCTGATCATGGCAATGACAAGGTGGCGTTTTGGACACGGACAGTTATATTCCAGTATTACATTAGCAAGGAAAAATACTTAGTATTATCACAGTCTCCCTATAGTTTTCTACAGATCTGATCTGATACGGTCTGATATACGGTAGCTATCCAACACATAGTGGCTTTTAGATTTAGATATCCAACACATTTTTTTTTTTCCAATCCAGAAGCACTTGAGCTGAAAACTCTTCGGCTCGGTGTCATGGACATCGTAACCCTTCGGCTCGGTGCCATGAACATCGTAAATCTGGGGAACCTGTAGCTTTTCTTAGATATCCAACATATAGTGGCTATTAGATGTAGATATCCAACCGCCTTTGTGTTGCTGGGGTTCACAGGGGAGCAAAGAATAGTAACACTGCGACCTACAAGGCATGTCATAAGAGGCGACCGAGGAAGGAGCCTAGGGAAGCTACCCTAGTAAATAAAAAAAAAACGTAGAAGTCGCATGTGCTGGCCTACTTGTAGGCGCATAACTAGCACAACGTACAATTGCTCTTAGGCTCAGATCACATACAAATCACAAAGAGTGGTTAACAAGTGGTAGAGAAGGATCGTTCGAAGAAGAAAAAGAACACATAGTGACTATTAGATTTACATGTCCAAAATATTTTAACATTCATCAGTTAGAAATACTTAATTTTAACATCCATCAGTTAGAAATACTTAAAATATTTTAACATTCATCAGTTAGAAATACTTAAAATATTTTAACATTCATCAGTTAGAAATACTTAATTTTAACATTCATCAGTTAGAAATACTTAAAATATTTTAACATTCATCAGTTAGAAATACTTAAAATATTTTAACATTCATCAGTTAGAAATACTTAAAAGCACAAAAATAATATTAAGAACAATTTTCCCGAAAATAGAAGCAAGTATTGACAACGTTTAACAGACGATAAACGACTACGCAAGTATTGACAACGTTTAACAGACGATAAACGACTACAAATTTGAACATAATTTAGTTTTAATCACACTTGACTATTTTTGCAACCATAGATCTAAATTTAGCAATATTTTTTGTTATGTTTATTGAAGCTAAATACACTTCGCAGACGTACGTTACTTCTTGAAATCTTCATTAAAAATGAATTATTTTTGGAAAGGTCATTTTAATAAACAGGATGTTTTCATGTTAATAATTTCTCCGCATGTATTAGTACAAGTTTACAGTACTTATTTTTTTGTTACAAGTGACGAAATTCTTATTTGCTCTAATTATGTTTTGTCTCACAAAGTCGCCTGAGTGGTTACCGGGGCCCAAATTTGGGGTGTAAAGAATAGAACCACTGTTACGTGCCATGCATGTCGTAAGAGGCGACTAAGGAGGTTTGGCTGAAATCGGATGCACATGTCCTAAACTTGTAGAAATCTATGCGTTTATGGGCCTACCAAACCAATATGCAACGTATACACGTTCTTGGCAAAGATCAAACACATCACAAAGTGTGATTAAAATTGGTCGTAAAGAATGAACGCAAAGAAGAAGAAGAAGAAGAAGTCTCACAAAGTCAGGATAGGAAGAAATTTATATAACGGGTACTTCAAAAATAGTTTTCACCGCCTCTGTTATTTCTGTGGCCCACCTTTGCGTCGACGATCTTTATCTTTTGTATCCACTGTATCGGAGTAACATTGCATTTTGAGGCGTACTGTTATTTCTTGATGAAGTTCAGTACTGATGTTGTACGCACTTTTTTACCTGATGTCTTCATTTCTAAACCGATCTCTTCTTGATATTCCCATCATTCTGCGTAGACACTTCACCACTGTCGTGACTAGTTTTCTTCTATCGTTTGGTTAATGTTTAATGATTTACTTGACGTATTCCTTTCCGCTCCTCGTGGAGCATAGGGCCTCAACAGTTGTTGGCCACTCTTCTCGGTCTCTGGCTGTTCTCTTTATGATCTCCCAGAACTGTTCAGCACTCTTCAGTTTCTCAAAAAGACTTCGTCTCCAGTTCTGTTTAGGACGTCCTTTTTTCGTTTTCCTGCGGGTTCAACTCAAGCGCTTGTCTAGAGACACTTACTGCTTAATATTATCCTAATTTTATCTTATTATCTGCTTAATTATCAGGATAAATTCTAAAGTAGATGTAAAAGTTGATATCTATGAAAAATATACGCTGGAAAATAAAAAAATAACAACAAAAAATATTTAAAAACCCAAAAGCTAGCAGAATTAATCAATTTCTCAAAAACAGAGTATGATATGAAATCGTATCTAACAGAGTGGCCCTTTTTTATGATAGAAATGTGGCTTCTTGAACGCGTGTGGCCCCTGGGTAAGGATAATAAGGATTCCGAGACCAAAATAATAAAGCCAATGCGTTATTTTGAATCGTAGAGAGTGAATCTAAGGGTATTTTTATGAGATTGTTAATTCGACCAACAGTCTCTGTAGGAGATTAATTTCATACGCACATACGCATGTTACCCATTGGTTCAAGTCGAGCTGGATGCCTGAGAGGCAGAGTGAGAGGTGTGTTTAATCAGCGAGCCACGGGAACCATCAGTATACATAATCCTAGATATCTGTAGGGGGAGACTGAGCACCTATGGGTCCGCCCAGAGTGCAATGACGTCAGTTTAGTAACCAATAACGAATAACATGCGAGCGCACTCAAAACGCACGCACGTACACACACACTTTAGAAGTTTGCATCGAACTAGACATATCACATGTACTGGATCATCCCTCTTCTAACACCTCCCCCATGTAGTCATAAGATCATTCGGCTACTGAAAAATTTCACATAATTACTTGACTATGCCAAGCATTCCATGATTGTAATATTTCCCTCTAGCTCTCACTTATACACGGTTACATAAAATAATTATAATTTCTCTCGTACTGTTATATGTTACATAAGGCCTGCACGTAATTTCTCCATACCGCTCTATCCTGGGCAACTAGCTCAATCTCCTCCATGGAACTGAGACCGATATTTCTTGCCTCTCTCAGCAAAGTTCGTTTCAGGTTCTCCCTATTGCGTCCTCTCTTTCTTGAACCCTTTGCATTCCCACTTCAATGCCTGCTTTGATATTCGTTGATCATTTCTTCTCAAGGTGTATCCAACATATCTCCATCTTTTCCTTCTTATAACAGTTGTTACTAGTGGTTGACTAGACATTTCTCTGATTTCATCACTTCTACTGAATTCGTTCCATTTTATGTTCATTATTTTTCGCAGACAACTATTTTCAAATGCATTCAATACGTTGGATTTTGTTTGTTTTATTATTCATTTTGCTTGCTTATGTGATACCATACATACGTTCTTTGCTTGCTTATGTGATACCTACATACATGTCTTTGCTTGCTTATGTGATACCATACATACGTGTCTTTGCTTGCTTATGTGATACCATACATACATGTCTTTGCTTGCTTATGTGATACCATACATACGTGTCTTTGCTTGCTTATGTGATACCATACATACATGTTTTCTTGTCCTAAAACGCCAATTTATTACGTATCACCGCAGCCTCCTCGAGGATCTCCAAATCTGATCTGATCCGCTGTGATCACCTCAGATTTGTAGGTTACCACACATTGTGTTTATATCTTTAGTCATTTTCCAACTCTCGCTGGTATATGTTAGGATTGATACAACAACTCTCGCTGGCATATGTTAGGATTGATACAACTCGCTGGCATATGTTAGATTTATACAACTCTCGCTGGCATATGTTGGGATTGATAAACTCTGCTGGCATATGTTAGCATTGATACAATATTTGAATTGAAAATTCGTAACAAAGTTACATATACAATATAATATAATCGCCTGAGTGGTTATCAGGGCCCAAATTTGGTGTGTAAAGAATAGAACCACTGTTACCTGTCATGCATGTCGTAAGAGGCGGGGTCAAAGGCTCATGAGGTCATGGTGGTAATATGAGCCGGGGTTAGCGAGGGGCGCGCTATCCAAGACCCTGCCCCCACCCTCCACGCGGTGACCCTGGAAACAGACTCTGGTTCCGGTCTGGCTAAGAGGGCAGGGATCGGGGAGAGAAAACTACTGGTAGTGGTAGCAGTGCAAGTACGGAAACACGATAAAGATACATACAAACAAAATGCACAAATCTCCTGACCGATGTCCAACAAGATATTGCCCAAGTCCCTGAACGCAAAGAAACAGCAACGAAACGTCTCAGACATGGATGAGAGGGGCATCCAGTGACCAAACGTATGCCCACGTAGGGCGAAGCTCGAAGCCCTGAGGAGGGGGCAAACATTGCCAGCCTGTCGGCAAGAATAAATAAGACAGGACCGTAACGAATAAAGTCTACCCTCGTGTTGGTGCGAGAGAAGATTGCAGCTGACCCCGCATTGGTAGCCTGGTGCAGATACATGTACTGGGCAAGGTTTGCCGAGCGCAAAAGAACAAGTTGCGTTTAGTGCATAACGAAACTACCCGCCCGGGGAAAACCGTGCAAGGTACTGTGCGATTAAAATTAACAACCCCGGAAGAACTGAGGTTGGTGATGCCTAACGGAACTGCCAGCCTTGGGGCAACCGGGCAAGGTTCATTTGCAGTCGTAACTAACATCCCCGGAATAACTGGGGCGGTGATGGCGGCGAGCGCAAAATCCTCAGTTACGCTGATAGTGCCGACTGAAACGACCCTCTACATTGTTTGTACTCGGCCCCATGCCAGTGCTTTCGAGGTTAATTGCAAATTGCCACGTACCGATACGCGTCTAGAAAAGGCCGAGAATGTTCCTTCCCCGGATCAAACTCAAAATGTACGGTAAAGCAAGGCCGACAATGCACGGATCAAACAGGAAGTTCGGGTCTGAACATTGGCGAAGGCCGATATTTTACACGGTGTCTTATACGAGTAAGACGCCGTCCGAGGATAAGCTTACAAGCCCCGGAAATATTTCTCAGTCAGAACGGGCATAAACAGCGTAACTCACTGTCCCGGCGTAGATCACAAAGCCCAAAATACGCAAAGCTGATCGAACCCTAGGGAAAGCTCACCCTAGTAAATCAAAAGCTGGCTGAAACGAACACCCCACCGAAGGATAAGCAACTGGGCTCCAATAGGTGATGAAGGCTGGTGCACGTACATCACGTTCGGACGTTTGGCTGTTTATATATCACAATGAGAATGATTAAAACAGGCCTAGAACGATAGAAGAAGAAAGAAGTAAGAGGCGATTTAGGAGGTTTGGCTGAAATCGGATGCACGTGTCCTGAACGTGTAGAAGTCTATGCGTTTATGGGCCTACCAAACCAATGTGCAACGTATAAAATTCTTGGCAAGATCAAACATATCACAAATAGTGATTAAAATTGCTCGTAAAGAACGAACGGAAAGAAGAAGAAGCAAAGAAGAAGAAGAATATAATATAATAGCCGTCCATCGCAAGCGATGATGACAAAGTCTCAGACGTGTGCAGATGCACTCTCGGGTTTGTGCGGAGGTGACCGTAGAGTTCAATCCACGAACACAATCCCCTACCACAGGTGGGGCATACATGATCAAGGTTAGACATGTGCATGTAGGTGTTCCGATTTTCGCTCAGCTCGTTTTCTCTGCGCCTCTACAGCACGATGATTCTCATCTATGTGAGTTCTTCTTGTGTCGTTACAGCGCTACATTTGGGCGATCTTGCGCAAGGGATTCCCAGCACGTGGTGTCTATATCGAAGCATTTCAGAGACACTTTAACAGTGTCTTTAAAGCGTTTTTTTCTGTCTACCAGCAGAACGTCTACCCACTTCAAGTTAAACATTCAAAAATAGAAATATTTCACCATAACCATCACAGTTATATACTATACCAAGCTTTATAAACTAGAAATAGATAAGACAGAAATTAGAATGTTAGATATTTAAAAAAAAAATAATTAAAGAGACACAATTAATTTGAAGCGTAATCTTACTTTTGGTCTGGTATCAACAACGTACATGAAGCTAGACTTCTGGTTGGCTTTCATAATAGCCTGTAGCATCTGTTCATCTTCAAGACATCGAGCAGAGAATCCAGACAACGGTTGGCTACAGCGGGTTAGAGCAGCCTTTGGGAAGATAATTAAAATGTGGAATAGCAAAGGAAAGGTCAAACAGCTCAAAACACAAAAATAAACACACAGACATATATATACGCACGCACGCATGCACACACACATTAAAATCTGAAATGTCGAAATGGAAAAAAAACACACACATACATACACACGCACACAAACATACACAGACACAAAGACAAATGCACATACACACACATATACAGACAGACACAAACACACGCAAACGCATACACACACAAACATATTAAAATGTGAAATGTCAAAGAAATGTCAAATAAAATCCACACATATAGACATACAATCGCAAACACAAACAAACACAGACACGCCCACAAACACACACAAGCGTACAGAGAAACACACAGACAAGCAGATTAATATGAAAGCAACATCCATGCAGATGCATGTTGATATCAGAAACCGGATAAGTTCAACGAGAACTTTTGACATTATCTTGTTGCTATCTGAAAGCTGAGTTAGAATTGTTGGTAGTGCACCTGCTTGATTGATTGATTGATTGATTGATTGATTGATTGATTGATTGATACGACCATCATCATTGCACTTCGGTAAGTAACCATGTGTGCTCCGATCTCTTTCTTACGCTGGAAGATCTCAGCTGCAGTGCACGAGCTCCGTAGCACCAGCGAGGGTCCTGATGTAATTAAGAAGGTGGTAAAAATATTTTGTAGGAAGTTATTTTTGTTTAAATCCAACTTTTCTAATGGATTTGTCATAGGCGTCGGTTTTCCAGCCTCCTCTTCCCGATTTTGATCAGCTAATGGTTCTTTTACGTGCTCAAATTTAACATGAGAGACCTACGATTTATCGTCCGTCTCCGATAGGACTAGGAACTCGATCTCACCTACACTGCGATCAGGGATCGCTGGAAAAATATGCCAATGACTCCACGAGGGGGCGAACCGAGTACCTTTGGCACAAGAGGTGAACACCGAACCCGTACGCCACGGAGACATTATAAGTGATAAAATGTTCCAAACACGTCATCACAAAGTACTGTAGTTTACAAATTACAAAAACAATGACAATATACAGCAACGTTTCGACCAACAAGACCTTTATCAAGCAAACGAACAACAGGAGTGACGAATTTAAAAAAAGAAAACCATATGGACGACTACATACGGAGACATTCAAAAGTTTCTAATGAAAATATGGGAATAAAAACGAATAACGAAATAAATGTAACACAAAAACACAAATAAAAACTAGAAATAGAAAAGAAGAGAAACAATAAAAAATAAAGTAAATATACAGTACTTTGTGATTACGTGTTTCGCCAATCAAATAGTTTTACTGCAGTCTCATCTATATTGTGATTATAATGTTCCAAACGTTTCTCGAAAATCAACAATTCACAAATCAACAACTTTTTAATCGTGACATAACTGTATTAAAGTCAACGTTCATTTAATTAGGGCTTACCTGATTCACTGAATGTAGATAAGACAGGGCTGGCAATCTTCCTCTGCTCCTGAACTTTGAGCTTCCAACAAGAACATGAGTTGTTGCTGAGGCTGGGACGCACAAGAGGCTGGGGTATGTGTCACACAGCTGGGAAAGTAAAAGAAATAGGGGAATTTTTTTTTTTTGGTCCGATCCAGAAGCACTCTTCGGCTCGGTGCCATGGACATCGTAACCCATGGGTTCGGTGCCACGAACACCGTAAATCTGGAGAATATGTGGCTTTTTTGTTCCAGCCCGTGGAATTGAACCTGTACTCACAGATGGCTTGTCACACCGTCGTCCAACGCGCTATGAACACGATGGGCAGGCGGGCAATGTGAAATAGTTATTAGAACCATTGCTTTAGAGAAATGGTATCGGTTTAGTCAACAACAGCTGGTTGTCGATGAGGCTTAGAGCTTTGTCGAAGCTCCCGTGTAGATTGTAATTTGTTATGGATTTGTCCGTAACTAATCGAGGAGGCTTTTTTCCCTTCTTTTTGCGTTACAAAGAGCATTGAACTTGTCAACAGAAGAGAGTCAACAGTTTTCTTCAGGTTTAAGTAGTGGTCTGGTGAAATCATGATTTTTTTGTTTCATTCATGGTAGCTTTGTTTCATTCATGGTAGCTTTGTTTCATTCATGGTAGATTTGTTTCATTCATGGTAACTTTGTTTCATTCATGGTAACTTTGTTTCATTCATGGTAGCTTTGTTTCATTCATGGTAACTTTGTTTCATTCATGGTAACTTTGTTTCATTCATGGTAACTTTGTTTCATTCATGGTAGCTTTGTTTCGTTCATGGTAACTTTGTTTCATTCATGGTAACTTTGTTTCATTCATGGTAACTTTGTTTCATTCATGGTAACTTTGTTTCATTCATGGTAGCTTTGTTTCGTTCATGGTAACTTTGTTTCATTCATGGTAACTTTGTTTCATTCATGGTAACTTTGTTTCATTCATGGTAACTTTGTTTCATTCATGGTAGCTTTGTTTAATTCATGGTAACTTTGTTTCATTCATGGTAGCTTTGTTTCGTTCATGGTAACTTTGTTTCATTCATGGTAACTTTGTTTCATTCATGGTTTCATTGTTTTATTCACTTTAGCTTTGTTTCATTCATGGTAACTTTGTTTCATTCATGGTAACTTTGTTTCGTTCATGGTAACTTTGTTTCGTTCATGGTAGCTTTGTTTCATTCATGGTAACTTTGTTTCATTCATGGTAACTTTGTTTCATTCATGGTAACTTTGTTTCGTTCATGGTAGCTTTGTTTAATTCATGGTAACTTTGTTTCATTCATGGTAGCTTTGTTTCGTTCATGGTAACTTTGTTTCGTTCATGGTAGCTTTGTTTCATTCATGGTAGCTTTGTTTCATTCATGGTAACTTTGTTTCATTCATGGTAACTTTGTTTCGTTCATGGCAGTTTGTTTATCTATGGTAACTTTGTTTCATTCATGGTAACTTTGTTTCATTCATGGTAACTTTGTTTCATTCATGGTAACTTTGTTTCATTCATGGTAACTTTGTTTCATTCATGGTAACTTTGTTTCA
Organism: Arion vulgaris; assembly: GCA_020796225.1. Lineage (NCBI taxonomy): Eukaryota > Metazoa > Mollusca > Gastropoda > Stylommatophora > Arionidae > Arion > Arion vulgaris. The sequence continues at coordinate 18,808,821 of CM036766.1, forward strand.
TTCATGGTAGCTTTGTTTCATTCATGGTTTCATTGTTTCATTCATGGTAACTTTGTTTCATTCATGGTAACTTTGTTTCGTTCATGGTAACTTTGTTTCATTCATGGTAACTTTGTTTCATTCATGGTAACTTTGTTTCATTCATGGTTTCATTGTTTCATTCATGGTAACTTTGTTTCATTCATGGTAACTTTGTTTCATTCATGGTAACTTTGTTTCATTCATGGTAACTTTGTTTCATTCATGGTAACTTTGTTTCATTCATGGTAGCTTTGTTTCGTTCATGGTAACTTTGTTTCATTCATGGTTTCATTGTTTCATTCATGGTAACTTTGTTTCATTCATGGTAACTTTGTTTCATTCATGGTTTCATTGTTTCATTCATGGTAACTTTGTTTAATTCATGGTAACTTTGTTTCATTCATGGTAACTTTGTTTCATTCATGGTAACTTTGTTTCATTCATGGTAACTTTGTTTCATTCATGGTAACTTTGTTTCATTCATGGTAGCTTTGTTTCGTTCATGGTAACTTTGTTTCATTCATGGTACTTGTTTCATTCATGGTAACTTTGTTTCATTCATGGTAACTTTGTTTCATTCATGGTAACTTTGTTTCATTCATGGTAGCTTTGTTTCGTTCATGGTAACTTTGTTTCATTCATGGTAACTTTGTTTCATTCATGGTAACTTTGTTTCATTCATGGTAGCTTTGTTTCATTCATGGTAACTTTGTTTCATTCATGGTAACTTTGTTTCATTCATGGTAACTTTGTTTCATTCATGGTAACTTTGTTTCATTCATGGTAACTTTGTTTCATTCATGGTAGCTTTGTTTCATTCATGGTAACTTTGTTTCATTCATGGTAACTTTGTTTCATTCATGGTAACTTTGTTTCATTCATGGTAGCTTTGTTTCGTTCATGGTAACTTTGTTTCATTCATGGTAACTTTGTTTCATTCATGGTAACTTTGTTTCATTCATGGTAGCTTTGTTTCATTCATGGTAACTTTGTTTCATTCATGGTAACTTTGTTTCATTCATGGTAACTTTGTTTCATTCATGGTTTCATTGTTTCATTCATGGTAACTTTGTTTAATTCATGGTAGCTTTGTTTCATTCATGGTAACTTTGTTTCATTCATGGTAACTTTGTTTCATTCATGGTAACTTTGTTTCATTCATGGTAACTTTGTTTAATTCATGGTAACTTTGTTTCATTCATGGTAGCTTTGTTTCGTTCATGGTAACTTTGTTTCGTTCATGGTAACTTTGTTTCATTCATGGTAACTTTGTTTCATTCATGGTTTCATTGTTTCATTCATGGTAACTTTGTTTCATTCATGGTAACTTTGTTTAATTCATGGTAACTTTGTTTAATTCATGGTAACTTTGTTTCATTCATGGTAACTTTGTTTCATTCATGGTAACTTTGTTTCATTCATGGTAACTTTGTTTCATTCATGGTAACTTTGTTTAATTCATGGTAACTTTGTTTAATTCATGGTAACTTTGTTTCATTCATGGTAACTTTGTTTCATTCATGGTAACTTTGTTTCATTCATGGTAACTTTGTTTCATTCATGGTAACTTTGTTTCATTCATGGTAACTTTGTTTCATTCATGGTAACTTTGTTTCGTTCATGGTAACTTTGTTTCATTCATGGTAACTTTGTTTCATTCATGGTAGCTTTGTTTCGTTCATGGTAACTTTGTTTCATTCATGGTAGCTTTGTTTCGTTCATGGTAACTTTGTTTCATTCATGGTAGCTTTGTTTCATTCATGGTAACTTTGTTTCATTCATGGTAACTTTGTTTCATTCATGGTAACTTTGTTTCATTCATGGTAACTTTGTTTCATTCATGGTAACTTTGTTTCATTCATGGTAGCTTTGTTTCATTCATGGTAACTTTGTTTAATTCATGGAAAGCTTTGTTTCATTCATGGTAACTTTGTTTAATTCATGGTAACTTTGTTTAATTCATGGTAACTTTGTTTCATTCATGGTAACTTTGTTTCATTCATGGTAGCTTTGTTTCTTTCATGGTAACTTTGTTTCATTCATGGTAACTTTGTTTCATTCATGGTTTCATTGTTTTATTCACTTTAGCTTTGTGAAGTCATAGCTTCTTCTACTTGAGATTCATGGTAATAAAAGTCATGCCAAGGAAATAACTCTAACTGTTGCATGTTCATATCCTTATATTTGTATGTCTGTTCAGATTTATCTCACTATCTAACTGGCATACTCAGTCTACAATAGATCGAGCCGTGTCACGTAAAAATACAATCTAGAAAGTCTATTCTCTATTTCGCAATTCATATCAATATTAGTTATGAATATCATTGTTTATATGTGGGCCTCTATGGCTAAGTGGTTAAGCCCTTTGCCTTGTGAGTCGAAGGTCGTGGGTTCGAATCCGGACTGCGCCGTTCTGTTCACGAGTGCAGTTTTTTCCAGATATCCTAGGATTGTTGCTGGAGCTACGGAGTTCGTGCTCTGAGCACTACTCTCAGCGGGTGGCGTGCCATTTCTGCGAAGAGGGACCGAGCCATATGGGGTTAAAAAAAACCGGTGAAATGAAGTCAATCCATCGGCTTTAAAACCATTGTTTATTTATTACACCAAGTCTAGATCTTTCCTACACTTACTAAAAACATCAGCATAAATAACTAGACTTGAGAGCTCAAGTTAACATTCCATCTCGTGTTATGTAACCGTTGCATACAAGTACTGGTATACTAAGACAAGTTAATCTTAAAAGCAGCACAACACTAGAAAGCAAAGTTATATTATGTCACAAATTATATTTAACATTAGCAATGTCAGTATTATTAACAATTTTTTTAAAACTAAAAGCATGGACTCATAGATTTGTGCAACACTGCAATATAGCTTCCAATTTCCTAGATAGTAATTTCCTAAAAATAAGCAACATCCGATATCCAATTTTCGATTTCCCTTATTGATCTAGTCGGCCTAATACTACAGGAGGTGGTAATCAACAGGGATAAGTATATACAAAATTACCTCGTATTGCTTGTTCAAACTTGTAGTGTGCCAATTTTCATTTGGTGCTCCCATTCTCTGATATTCAGACTGGAGGTCAAACATGTCCCAGCCGTGTGACTTCTCCAGGTTCTCGTTGGAAGTGAAGGAAAATGCGTACATTCTGTCAATCTCAGCTGTGGAATAAAACAGATTTGATTGATTGAATGATTGATAAGACAATCATCATTGCACTTCAGTGAGTAACCATGTGTGCTCCGATCTCGTTCTTACATAGGAAGATCCCAGCTGCAGTGCACGAACTCCGTAGCACCGGCGAGGGTCCCCGAAGTAATTTTTAAGATGATGAAGACATTTTTGTAGAAATTTTATTTTAATTTTTTTTCCAATGAATTTTGCCTGGGCAGCGGCTTTCCAGCCTGCTCTTTTCGATTTTGAACTGCCAAGGGTTCTTTTACGTGCTCAAATTGAACACGGGACCTTATTTTTATCGTCCGTCTCCAATAGGACTAGGAACTCGATCTCACCTACACTGAAATCAGGAATATCTGGGAAAATATCCAGATGGCTCCACGAGAGAGCGAACCTAGTACCTTTGGCACGAGAGACGAGCACCTCTATCCACTCATACCGTAACCTGCCATCTTGGATCTTCCAAAGCACAGACTGAGAGTCAGAAATAACAACGACCCAGTAAACGGAGTCTCAGAGAGCCAATGGAGGGAATCAGTAACGGCCTCAATCTCCATCCTCATATTGGAAGCAGTTGTTCTGTATGCTCCATTTCGCTACACAACAACCCTACCATACGCGCTAGCCAACTTACACGATACTAACACACACAGACCAACACTATATCATTTGTATATATATACTAAGAAACTAAGACATATTCAATCTTTCATATTCAGAATCTGGACCAGCGCAAATCTGGATTACGCGGTTGTCAAGCTGACATTTTATTTAGGGGTGTCTATCCTGCATTTTCTGTTCTCACAAACTCTAGAAACTATACAAATGGGAGATGTTGTAAATATTGTTCCTACAGTTTTAATTAGATCGGTGTAAGAATATGTCACTTGTTTACTCAGTAAATATGCTTCGTTGGTGGACATTCTTTGTCACTTCCACGACCTGGACGAGGAGTGATGATGATGATTAGTTGACTGACTGACTGCTTCATTTATTGTTTGATTGATTGCTTGATTGACTGATTGCTTGTTTGACTGATTGCTTGACTGGCTGATTGCTTGATTGATAGAACCATCATCATTGCACTCGGTGAATAATCATTTGTGCTCCGATCTCTTTCGTACACAGGAAGATCTCAGTGGCAGTGAACGAATTCCGTCGCACCATCGAGATTCTCCATTGTAAACTTGAGGATAATGATAACTCTTACTAAATTGGTCCCAATACGTTTGAATTGATTGGTCATTTTGTCATTAGGTCGGCTACATTCGTCCGGATGTTTTAACTCTCCTTATCTCCCCCCTCTCCTGTAGTTACAAGTTCGTGCAGCTCAAGTGGAAATTCTTGGAAATCAGACCACTCAATCACGTGACTCGTGCAGTCGAGCATTGTTAGATAAAAATGAATTCATTAAAAAATATGCACATACAATGTTGTTTTACGTCACAGATTAAATTTAACACTAAGACATCAAAGTATTATTATTAACACCTCTTCTTTACCATTCATCTCCCAATGGAGCACAGGTCTTCAACAAACTTCTTCCAGTTCTTCCTCACTCTTGACATCCCTTCCAATTTTTTGTCACGTTTTACTTATCCTTGTATAAACACTAATCAATAAATAATCACAGATTCAAAGAATTGTGTAAAATTGCAATAGAGGTTGAAAATGAAAATCGTGGCATATCCATTACATGATTTAACCATCAACTACAGTAAACGAGTCGTCTATTATCTAGGCGCCACTTATACGTTCAGTAGTTTGCCATTGCAATAGAGGTTAGAATATTATATCAAACCGCCTGAGTGGTTGCCTGGGCCCAAATTTGGGGTGTAAAGAATAGAACCACGGTTACCTGCCACGCATGTCGTAAGAGGCGACTAAGGAGGTTTGGACGAAATCGGATGCGTGTGTCCTAAATGTGGAGAAGTCTATGCGTTTAGGGTCTACCAAACCAATGTGCAACGTATACACGTTCTTGGCAAAGATCAAACATATCACAGAGTGATTAAAATTGGTCGTAAAGAACGAACGTAAAGAAGAAAGAAGATATTATATCAAACATATACAAAAGTCAGTCCAAATTAACTAAAATTTCCGATTAACCAACTGAGCTGACCGGTCTTATATTACAGTAGGCCCAGACTCTATCTTACCTGGTCTTGAGAAATCCATCAAGGATTGATGTATATCCTGGCAATCTCTGTCTCTAGGAAAGATGAAGGTGACGCACATAAAGTTCTTACATCTGATCTGCAAAGGACATCCTTCTGCTGTCATGGCCTGTTTCTCTATATGGCCCATATGCATGTGCAGAATCTGAAAGAGTATAGAAGTAAATATTTCATTATTAGAAAAACCAAACATAAACTGATATTGTTGAGTACTAAACACAAACAACAACCAACAATAATAAGAACAGTAAAGAAAAATTAAAGAAACCTTTGTTATACCACATCTCTCTCTCTCTCTTTGCCTTTTTAACCTGGATTGGGGCATAGGCCCTCAACCAACTCATGCCAAGTCTTCCTATCTCTAGCTATCTCCTGCAGCTCCTCCAGCTCTTCTTTATATTGTTGATCTCCGCTCCAAATCTCGTCTCCATGTATTTCTCGGCCTCCCCTTCTTTCGCTATCCCTGCGGGTTCCAGGCAAGGACCCTTCTTGTTATATTCCCCTCCGGTTTTAGCAAAGTGTGTCCTATCCAGCGCCAGCGTCTTTTTTAACCTGTTCGTTCAGTGGAATCTGTCTTGTTCTCTCCATAAGTTCCTCATTTGTGACCATATCATACCATCTTATTCCCTCTATTCTGCGCAGACACCAGTTGATGAATGTTTGCAATTTATGTGCTATTGTTTTAGTTGTTCTCCATGTTTCTGACTCATACAGTAGAACTGCTTTAACATTATAACTAAATATCCGAATTTTTGTTCTAGATTTGATTTCTTTGGTCTTCCAAATGTTTCCCAGTGCAATGAAAGCTCCTCTTGCCTTTTGTATTCTTATTTTAACATTTCTATCTGTTCCACGTTATACCACATAGTATATAGGATAATATGAGCGTGTGTAGTTTAAGCTGTAGTGAGCTCGATCACAAACCCAAGCATACCTGGTTCGAACTCCGTGGTGGGCAAGTTTGGAAGCAAATTCGTTTCTGTGAGATTTTTACGAAAGGTAAAAATAGAGCTCACCGTTCAGGAAGCAATGGCAAACTACTGAACGTATAAGTGGTGAATAGGAAAATCAACGACTTGTTTACTGTGGTTGATGACTACGTCCTGTAAAGGATATGCCACGATTTTCTTATATAGGGTAATACGGTGTTAGGTCCGTATTTGTCACTGACCGGTGGCACACGATGGGTAATGTGGTCAACATTATACCAGCCACCTTTAATTCTCCTGGTAACCAAGTGAGGCTGGGTCGATCTGAGAGCCGTTCCCCGGGACCACTAGCATAAGATCGAGTTCAATAACTACTACGCTACTGCGGTTCTCAATAAGAACAGACTGCACTGAAAAGTCCTTCTGGCCTTGTGTTCTTCTTCTTCTGTGTTCACCTGCTATGAATGCAGGCGTAGTAAGGGCGCCTGGTATGGAGCTTCAGGCGGATTTTTGTGTGAAGGCCTGCTTTCCTTATTATCAAAGTCCCCCGCACAGGCGTGTGCCTTCTCCGACTTCAGAGGTGTCTTGTGTTCTGAAGGACGGGGGTTCGAATACAGATCTCGTCATTCGCTTCAGAACGCGTTCCCCCGATATTCCTATGATTGTTGCTTAACTCTACATAGTCTCGATATTTGTAATACTCTCGGTAGGTACCATTTATGTAAAGCTTAATGAAAAGAAAAACCGTAAGTAATGAAGTCAATCTTTCGTCTGTAAATTGTTCTTCTTATTGAAATATAAGGCTCTAGATTAGAATACATCACAGATTCCCAAACTTTTTCGGCCCACCGCCCATTTTGAACAACATAAACTTTGTAACGTTCCCCATCCCCATTATAACAGTTTGTCAACGCCCCCCTCCCCACACATATATATGCTGTATTTTCTCTTTGATATAGAAAATTGATATACATTTCTGTCATACATGGTCAATTTTCTAATGATTATATACATGAAATAAATTGATGAAAAAGTGGATCGTGTAAGATGGGCATAAGATGAATTAGAATGCAGAATTCACATTTTAAATGATTATTCAATCGAAAAATCATGAAAATAATTTATTTTAAAATATATATTAGTAATTTTTTCTTTAAGGAGCCACCAATCCCTAATTGCATTAACGTCCCCCAAATGCTTCTGAACCCACTATCGCCACCCTTTCCTAAAGACTTCAGCGCCCACTGGGGGGGGCGGTAAGGCCCACTTTGGGAACCTATAGTGTAGATCAAAGAATCCCAAAAATTGGGTGGCGTACCCATATAGGCGCAGTGTAGCTGTGTCACTATATAAAGACATGGTGATTAGTAGATCTCAAACAGAGATTTTACCTGGCCCAATGAAAAAATGCCTCCTTCCATGATGGTCTTCTCCAGTCCTTCGTGTCTTTTTATGTCCAAAATACCTCAATTTTTTCTTTATTATTTGTAGCATTAACCAGTCTTCTTTGATTTTAAGTTATTTCTGGATAGATCTATTTGTTCTCTTCTCTGTCCATGATATACGGAGGACTCTTCTGTGACACCTATATTTAAAAGTAATTATATATTTTTCTACTGCTTTGTTAAATGTCCATGCTTCAAACTCATAATTTGCCACTTACAGCATGCATATTCGTAGTGGCAAAGTATTAAAGTCAGAGATCTGGCTCTGAGCAAGATCCTACTCAACGTTCACATGGTGACCATAAAAACACGTCGTGTGCCGATTGTCAATAAAAGATACGGGTCTAACGCCGTATGCTCCAATATACCTCGTGGTATGAAAAATGGTTCCTAATCGTTTGTTTGTATCACGCTATATAGTAATCATATTTACATTGTATATCGAAATCTAGCATGGATATATCCAATTTTGATAAAGATACACAATACAAATAAGTGTACTTTTTCGCAAATGTTAGTAGAGTCCAGCCTCACCTCCTCCACGCCCCTCCCAGAAAAAAACCATGAAATTGTGCTCGTGTACCTCTGTGATCTTCAAGTGAGAGAATGAGATCGAAGCATAAATTGTTTTTTACCAAAGTTCAATGAAGATGGTCCTATCAATCAATCAATCAATGAAGGCAGATCGACGTATTTTCCCGTATTGTTAAATCCAGAGTGGGGCGTCTGGCCGAATAGATTAGAGCGCGGCTAACATGCGGGAGATCCAGGTTCAATTCACGAAAAAGTCAAGGAGTTTTTTTCTGCCTGGGCATAAAGAAAACATTGTAGCCTGAACAATTTCGCGGCGACTGTACTAGCCATACGACCATTAAATTTCGCAGGCTGTTCTACACCGCCCACAAAGCGATACTATAGGTAGTTTTAAAAAATTGACATTACTGTCTGTAGTACCCCTTTTAGGGCGGTGTAGGACAAGTGGGACGAGACCCTGAGGAATTTAATGGCCACATGGCTAGTGCAGTCGCCGCGAAGTTGTTCAGGTTTTGATTTTTCAGTTTATGCCCACAAGAGAAACAAATCATTGACCTTACCGTGAATGGAACACTGGTCTCCTGCATGGGGCCGGCTCTAATACATTTGGTCAGAAGCTTCTCGTTACAGGCAGAACGACAGTTAAATCCATTACTTCATGAATATGTGACAGTTAAGTCTTCATCAGGAAGTCGACTAACTTCAACGGAATAACATTATCATTATGAAAGAATTTTTATTGCCAGTTTTATCCATTGACCTAGTTCCACTATGTGGAAAATTGAACAAGTAAAGCCAAATCCTGTCTCCTCCTTCTTCTTCTCTTCCTGCATTTACTTCTGTATAGAAGTTCTTTATAGAATTCCTGCCCCACCACGTCAAAAATTGATATCACAGAAATTCAGTTTAGCGAGAAATTGCTTTCATATAATTTGATACTTGGCTGTCAATTTCGCAAGGAAGAGAAACTAAAATTGTGCTTCAAATTTGATCGAAAATTTAAATTGTTTATAATATTTCTGCTAACATTATATTTTTTGGGGAGAGGGATCAACTCCATATAGTAATCTCCTCTCTATTGTTGAGCATCAACTCCATATAGTAATCTCTCTCTATTGTTGAGCATCAACCCATATAGTAATCTCTCTCTATTTGAGCATCAACTCCCTATAGTAATTCTTTGTTGAGCATCAACTCCATATAGTAATCTCCTCTCTATTGTTGATGTTGTGAAGGATATAGCTCTTCTTCTTCTTTGCGTTCGGCTTTGTATGCTCGTTTAAACTATGAGATAGGTTGCGTCTATGAAGCTGAATGTCAATTGGAGTTAATCGAGAGTTTCCCATAGCGTGCTCTGTAAGCTTCGTTCACGAGGCCATGTTTCGTTTCATCGGTGTATGTATGATCGACATGGACATGCAGGGTGTGCTCTGGAGTCAGTGTTTCTGTCTTAAATGCACCCTGCGCAATCTGATCAGGCTTTACTCTGTGCATTAGTTTAGTTTAGTCGTCGGATCATCATCACTGCACGTCGAACAAATTAGTCAATAAGTGCTCCGATCTCTCCTCAGTATGTCCATCAGCGTGTGGCGACTAACGACACCAGTTCTTTGTTGATTTACAATTCTTCTTTGTCTGCCAGCATAGCGTTCTTGTCGAGCTATACCACACTTAACTTTGAGTTCTTGCAGTCTGGTTAGTGTTGTGGATTCACCGCTATTACGTGAATCATGTACACGCCTCTCTCCTTTGTACTCTGTGCATGTGATGGTTTAGCCTGCAATGACCTGTTCTCATGCTAAAGATGAAGGCTTATAGCAAGGCTGTGGTGTTTAGCCAAGTGGTTAAATGATTTCATTGTTTGCGTATTTATAGATTTCCTGTCTACCCAGGCTGTTAGTCAGCACATTAGAGGGTGAATGCATTACACAATGGGAAAGCTTTGGTCAGAATTATTATTTATTTAGAAACGTGCAAGCAAAGTCTGCTTCTACTTCTTCCTAAGAGCGATTGTACGTTGTGCCAGTTATGCGCCTACACGTAGGCTAAAATATCCGATTTCTGCGACGCTTTTTATTTACTGGGGTAGCTTCCCTAGACCCCTACAACTGTCGCCTCTTACGACATGCCTTATAGGTCGCAGTGTTATTATTCTTTGCGTCCGTCGAGAGCTTCAATAACACACGGGCGGCACACAAAGTCAGCCATTAATACAGCTTGAGAGCTTCAATAACACACGGGCGGCACACAAAGTCAGCCATTAATCAGCTTGATGTACTCGACTCTTTCAACTGCCGAGGGTTCATAACCTTGTACGTTCTAGACTTGAACAAGTGATATACATTTATATTGTCAGTCTATAATAGGAATAGGTACCAGATCTTTCAGAAATCATTCGAAAAATCACTAATTAGCCCACATTGAGCAAGAACCTTCTGGAGTGTGATGTTAACACCATAGCTTACGGCCACCTACCCACACTCCCACACATAAACATATCTTATATAATAATATATGTCACTTTGAAAGATCGCCTGTCCTTTCGAGTTAAAAAACATCTATTCCAGTTGTTGTGACAACTCCCCATGGTTGCTCGTGACGAGTCCCCTCTTTTCCAAAAATAATTCTTAGTTTTTTTTTAGTCTCATCACAATCTCTAGGGCGTATTCGACATTAAAACTCAAATTGTTAGGTATGGATGTTTAATTTCAGATGGTATGACAGAGTTGCAAATACCCAAATTTAGAAGAAAATGTGACGATGGGTGAGACGTAGCCTTCGGAAGTCACAGTCGAGTGTCACTAGACACGCACTTAAATGGAACCCGCAAAGAAAACGGAAAAGGGGTGTCTTAAACAGAACTGGAAACGGAGCCCTCTTGAGGCACTAAACAAAACTGGAATATCCTGGGAAGCTATAATGAAAACAGCCATAGTCCGGCAATGTGGTAAAAAACTGTTGATGTCCCATGCTCCACTAGGAGCAAAGAGGAATACGTTGAGTAAGTTATCAACACATAACAATTTTTAATCTCACAACAGTCAAATATATAATTTATCTTCTTTATATATGCTTGTGTTGTTGGATGCTTGTTGCTTCGTTTCTGTGGTTGACTGTACATATCTTGATAAAGACCCTTTAGTCGAAACATATATGCGCTTGTGTTTTTTGTATGCTTGTTGCTTCGTTTCTGTGGTTGACTGTACATATCTTGATAAAGACCCTTTAGTCGAAACATCTATGCGCATGTGTTTTTTGGATGCTTGTTGCTTCGTTTCTGTGGTTGACTGTACATACCTTGATAAAGACCCTTTAGTTGAAACGACTACTTTGTGTAAAATAATCTAAATCCGAAGGATTGACTTTATCGCACAGGGTTTTACCCCATATGGTTCAGTCCCTCTCCGCAGAAATGGCTCGTTATCTGCCGAGAGTATTGCATAAAGCACGAACTCCGTAGCTCCTGCAAATACTTTCCTTATTTCTAACTAGTCTTGCTTGTTTCTTGCTTGTATCTTTATCAAAAGAAACAACAAATAAAATGGTTCGGCCGCACAAGCAGATTACCAACAGACAGTGCACCTTAAAGAGCAATGTTACTCCTAAAACAAAAGGCTGGCCACACAAAAGGTGGACCTCAGAGACAACAGAGGCGCGAAAGACACTTTTTATGAAGTGCACGTAAGGGCTCGTTCTAGAAATATCTTCTTATCCTGACGCTGTGAGGCAAAACAGGATTGGAGAAAAGAAAAAAGTAACAAGCCTGTGCACTGTCATACAAGAGGAATATCTTGGATGGGTCAGGCCGAGGACTGTATTGAACAGGTGTGTACACTTGAAGACATTGATCCCGGTGAAGAATGGATACCAGTGCCAAGAGGAATGGCTACATCCTTTTCTGTATGCATCGAACTTGATAAATAATGCAGGCAACATAACCCACTTGTTGTGGAGGCAGAGGTTCAGGCATTAATTTCTGAGAACGCATCTGAGCATGATGTAATCATTTATACGGATGGTTCGGTGATTCGACATGTGCGGAGCTCGTGGGCTTTCACTGCTCAGGTCGGAGGTGATGTTGTGAAGGAAGACAGTGGTGGTTTTGCCGTGACTACAAGCAGTCTCACTATGGAAATCATGGCGGTTACCAAAGCGATGATTTGGCTGGAATCACAGACTTTTATCCATGCATGTTTTCTCAGTGACTCAATGAGTATGCTCAGGAAGATTGAAACAGGATGGGCTAGGAGACATTGGATAGAATCGCTGGGGAGGTCTAAGCTGACAAAGATCAGTTTTATTTTTGTGCCAGGGCATGCAGGTGTAAGGGGAATGAACGTGCGGATAGGCTTGCAGGTATGGCTGCTGTCCAAAGCGGTCGAGCAATGGACCAGGCTGATATTATAAATTCCTTAAGGGAGAGAGGGCGTGTACATGATTCACGTAATAGCGGTGAATCCACAACACTAACCAGACTGCAAGAACTCAAAGTTAAGTGTGGTGTAGCTCGAAAAGAACGCTATGCTGGCAGACAAAGAAGAATTGTAAACCAACAAAGAACTGGTGTCGTTAGTCGCCACACGCTGATGGACATACTGAGGGAGAGATCGGAGCACTTATTGACTAATTTGTTCGACGTGCAGTGATGATGATCCGACGACTAAAAACTAAACTATACAAGAACCGGAAGTTTGTTGTTAGCTGCTGTATTCAAATTTTCCCAAAACTTCTATCAAGATGGTTTATCAGAATTCAATTTACTTATTACCGATAAGATGAGATATTTACGCAGAGTGCAGGGAGAAATAAAAAATAGAGCAATTTGGAAATGTAGACATCATGAAAAAAGGTGGGTTCAACATCAGTCTGAACTTCCTCAAGAAACAACAAATTGAATGATTCGACCACATAAGTAGATTATCAACAGACAGTGTGGCTAAAAGAACAATGCTATTGAGATAAAATGGAAACAAGGCAAAATATCGACTATGAGGAAGATAATCCACAGAAATAACAGACGCAGTGAAAGACTAACAAGTGCACATTTGAGCCCGTTCTAGAAATCTTTTCTTTTTAAGACGATGAGAGGTAAAAAAAAAAGATTAGAGAAAGGAGAAAGAAGAAGAAGAAGATAACAAACAAACAAGAAAACAAAAGTAAAACTTCAGATGACATGTATTTTTATTGTGGTAACATACGGATATGAATCATGGACCATCATATACATATTACCAACACATACAATCATGGAACATCACATACAATCATGGAACATCACATACATATTACCATCACATACAATCATGGAACATCACATACAATCATGGAACATCACATACATATTACCATCACATACAATCATGGAACATCACATACAATCATGGACCATCATATACATATTACCATCACATACAATCATGGAACATCACATACAATCATGGAACATCACATACAATCATGAAACATCACATACAATCATGGAACATCACATACAATCATGAAACATCACATACAATCATGGAACATCACATACATATTACCATCACATACAATCATGGAACATCACATACAATCATGGAACATCACATACATATTACCATCACATACAATCATGAATCATCACATACATATTACCATCACATACAATCATGGAACATCACATACATATTACCATCACATACAATCATGAAACATCACGTACAATCATGGAACATCACATACAATCATGGAACATCACATACAATCATGAAACATCACATACAATCATGGAACATCACATACAATCATGGAACATCACATACAATCATGAAACATCACATACAATCATGGAACATCACATACAATCATGAAACATCACATACAATCATGGAACATCACATACAACCATGGAACATCACATACAATCATGAAACATCACATACCTATTACCATCACATACAATCATGAAACATCACATACATATTACCATCACATACAATTGTAATAGTGTTCGTGGTTGAGCAGGACAAAAATGTATCAAATTCCAATAGGCCACAGAAAAACAAGTCAAAAGTTCAAAAGTTTAATTAAGTAGGGCGACCCACGAAGCTGTTTAAAAATGCAACGGCTAGGTTTCCCCAAAATAAATTAGGCAGACGAAGCCATTATGGAAATACTACATGAATTTCCGAAAGATAAGTAGGTTGACCTGATTGTTAAAGACTGAGATTGGAAATTAGGCAGGGATGCCGGACAGATTTATGGACGATTTCTCAGGAAGATAGACACCGGTAGAGTCAGTAATCATTAGTATGATAATGAAACGAAATGGATATATTTTGGGACAAGACAAAGGTGGGTTTTTGGTCCCATATAAATAGACGGTGACGAAAAAAACAAGAGTAACAGCTAGAGAAGAGACGTGCAGAACGGAGAGGAACTTGCAGAGCTCGCAAAGGGCAGACGGAATGGCCCAGTGTGCTGCGTTGAAGAGACTGAAATTGAGTTCGAATATGTGAGTATGGCTAGACACTCCGACAGCCGATAGGACACATAGAGAGAGAGAAACAACTTAGCAGTAGCAACTTAGCAGAAGAGACTTAGCAGAAATACTTTAGAACTCGGATAGAGATTTGCCGAACATGGAGAGAGTCTTGCAAAACTCCCAAAAGGGCAGACGGAATGGCCCAGTGTGCTGAGTTGAAGAGACGACCAACGCTGACTTCGGGTATGTGAGTATAACTAGACATGTGTAGTGTGGACAGCAGATTCATAAATAGATCCACACAGCAGAGTAGCCACGATCAGACCTATAGACAAATATGATAGAGAATAGAAGTAGCATCTTATAGAGACAGACAGCACTAGAGAAAGCCTTACCTGTTCAACTGGAAATATATATCTTCTAAATTGCCATTTGTAGAAAAGTGACCAAGTTATCAGAGCCTCGTTTTACAGATATGATCTTAATGTATAAAAGCAAACTTTCATCAAGAGACAGAAAATAGACACTTTGAAGAAATATATATCTTTGAAGTCACAAGTAACAGACCCATGGAACACTCAACGGAACAGCTGTTCCACAGAAAACTATTAACATTTTAAAATAGACAGAGGCATTCTAAGGACTTCAGACTAACCTGTACAATACAATTATGTGATGAACTTGTATTAGCGATTCAATAGAGTGTAGGACTTGAATAGTGAAGATTTGTGCTTATATAATCAAGTGGTTATAGTTTAGCATTTTATATTGTAAGGTGATATATCATTTTCAGAGTGAGGTAATCATGTTGGGACTATATTGTATGTTATATATATATGTATGAACATGATATATGTGTTGTAGATGTAAAGGTGCTATATAGGTGAAATATATGTATATAATAAAGATTGAAATACAGAATTGGGTTTCATATATTTATATGAAAGGTTAATTATGGCGTGATTAATATAAGGGACAGAGAGTGATCGCCCACACAATCATGTAACATCACATACATATTACCATCACATACAATCATGAAACATCACGTACAATCATGGAACATCACATACAATCATGGAACATCACATACAATCATGAAACATCACATACAATCATGGAACATCACATACAATCATGGAACATCACATACAATCATGAAACATCACATACAATCATGGAACATCACATACAATCATGAAACATCACATACAATCATGGAACATCACATACAATCATGGAACATCACATACATATTAACGAAGAAAATCGAATATTTTGAAACAAAGTCGCCGGTGTGTTGCCGGGGCTCTCAATAGGAGCAAAGAATAGTAACACTGCGACCTACAAGGAATGTCATAAGTGGTGACTGAGGTAGGGGCCTAGGGAAGCTACCTTAGTAAATAAATACCTGTACACTGTTTATTTGTTGATCTTAGTAAATAAATAGCGTCGCAGAAATCAGATGTCCTACTTGTAGGCGTATAACTGGCACAACGTACAATCGCTCTTAGTCTCAGATCACATACAGATCCCAAAGAGGGGTTTAACAAGTGGTCGATATGTAGCGTTAGATAAAGAAGATAATGTAATAAAACAGTGAATCTATGAAACTGCAAGAAATATGCAATAATTAGCATTCCATTACACGACACATCGTCATCATCTAGAGCTTGTCCCTGTCGAAACTTGCCTCCCATTACAGCAGATTAAAATCCCTCCCTGTCTTGTATGAGATGGGTGATATGTCCCAGGTCCTTTGCAATCATACTCAAATCGTCTATGATATTGTACATTCATTTTATCCTTGGTCTTTCATTCGTCTGCCTGGTATCATATCTTCTAGAATAATCTTCCCCGGAGAATCATGCCGTTTTATACGTCCACAATATTTCATTTTTCTCAATTTTATCTTCTCTATCAATCACTTTTTCCGAGGAAAACCACTGAGAAGCGTCTGGTCAAATGGATTAGAGCGCGACTCCCATATGGGAGATCCTTCTTCAATCCACGGTAAAGCCAAGTATTTTTTTCTTGTTGTGGGCATAATTGAAAAATCCTAACCTGAACAACTTCGCGGCGACTGCACTAGCCATGCGAGCATTACGTTTCTCAGGTTCACGTCCCACAGGTTCACGTCCCACATGTCCTACACCGCCCTAAAAAGCGGTGTTACAGGCAGTAACGATAGTTAACAAAAACGACACTGGACAACAACTCGGTAACAGTGTGACGACAACAGAATGAGAAGACCAACCACTTCTCTACTATCTTAAGCTAAGTCTCAATGTCTACCAGACAGCAACTCGGTAACAGTGTGACGACAACAGAATGAGAAGACCAACCACTTCTCTACTATCTTAAGCTAAGTCTCAATGTCTACACGACTCAATCAATCAAGCAATCAATCAATCAAGCACCATGCCTGCCCGCGTCGGATATCATGTCTCTACACAACTCTCTCTTCTTGATGCAGTTAATCAGTTCTGACGTCGATCTTTTGTCGAACTAAGATGTCGGACAATCCAACATCTTCTCTCTCTGCCTTCCACGATATCTCCTTCTCTGAATTTGACCTTCTGTCCCAAAATGTTCTAAACCTCCTCTTCTCATTATATGCCCGAAGAACATTGATTGTCTAATTTCTTTTGATAAGGTTTCCTTGTGTGCAGGCCTGATTAAAAACCTCATCATATGTTTTCTTCGCTGTCCATAGAATTTTCAGCATTCTTCTGTAAGAATTCTGCCCGACTCTAAAGTTGTAAAAGATCTCAACTTTCGCTTCCAGAGAAACCGAATACTAAGACATCAAGACAGAGACGTTGGCAGACAAATATACCTTTTTCAAACAACCGCTATATTATACATAATAGCTGACCAAATAGGAATGTTGTTTGTGTTCAAATAGGCTTTTGTTGACCACGGCATAATCAGCTTAATCTAAACATCGTGTGTTTAGCTTGAGTAAGCCCCTTATTTGATGACGGCATTTAGTATTTGCGAAAAACAAAGTAACCAATCGTTGGCCGTGTGCAAATATTTCTAGTAGTTCTGGAAAAATAAGAATAAACTTAAACACATACTTCTCTCTCCTCTCTCTCTCTCTCTCTCTCTCTCTCTCTCTCTCTCTCCCTCTCTCTTTCATAATAGAGACAAAACCAAAGCTAATAAGTGCTCAGGATTCGATCGCAACTTGTCCAGATTTCAGCTTTGCCTCGCCGCGTTGCAAACATCAGATTCAGTTTCAGTTTGGAATATCTTCATTGCACCGCGGATATGTCCATAGGTGTTCTGATCACCTTCGCAACATCTCCAACAGTGTCCAGCGACTTACCGTACCAGTTCGATGTTGGTTGATAAGTCTACTCATACACATGTAGGTCTATAAACTCGATCTCACCTACACCGAGATCACCTGGAAACATATCCAGATGGCCCAACAAGAAAGCTAAACTGTTACTTTTCGCACGAGAGAATATAAGTATTACAGAAGAGTCTTACGTATATTATGGACAGAGAAGAAAACAGATAGATCTATCCTGAAAGAACTAAAAATACAGAAAACTGGCCGCTGCTACAAATAAGAATGATTAAACTGATATCAATATGAGAATTTAGTGGAAACATCGACCCTATTTCTCTATCCATTCTGTGTCGATGCTAACTTCAATGCGGTTAGTTAGGTCAAAATGATAACTTTCATTACAAGCCCATTACGGTAACTATCAATTGAGCTGTAATAAGAATCAATGGATATGCAGATCGATCTCTCTAGAATACAGGTCACAGTGGTCCATGAGTTGAAAAACTTCCAATCAGCGGTTCCAGTGATATAACAAAAGACACTAGACTAAAACATTCATTAAAAATTCATCATAATATTTTTACAATTTTGAACAAAAGAAGTAGAAAGTTTTAAATGACAATGGGGGAGAAAAATCTGATTATAAATGCGCTTGTTAGATGGAAGAAATAGCTGCACCAAAACACAGTCTTCGTAAAACAAGTCAAGCGTAAACTATCAATGATCCATGTTAACGCAGATACGACTTTGGTGAATGGAGACTAATTGATGCATGATAATTACTCTCTCTCTCTCTCTCTTATATATATATATATATATATATATATATATATATACTAAGAGTCTGCAGTGTAATCAACCTGCTACACGCATAATATGTGACTAGTTCAAATATGCATTACACGGTGGCTAAGCAGACATGTTTTAAATTGGGGTAGTTATCGTAGAATTTTGGGTTTTCAAACCTTCTTTTCTCTTCTTTTGCAGTCACACTGCTACCGGGTTGCTTCCCAGTGTCGTGGTTTTCTGTTTTTTGTCTTGTGCTAGGGTGTTATGGTGGCTAGGGTGATTGTTATTTTTGCTCTTTGTGACATAATGTTGATATGCCATGTAACTATCTCTTTCGTGGTATTCCTCTCACATTCTTCCCTGATGTTCTGTTGTAGAAGACTCTATATACTGTGGAGTTTGGATGCATTCTTATTAAGTTGCCAAACCCTATACACATTCAAATGAGGATAGGTCGGGATCTAAAGTTCATATTCTTTAATTAGTTCCGTTCGAAAATATATCCCATTTTTTCTCACTAAATATAGGATGTTCGTAAGCAATGTGGAGACAACAGGAAAATTGCTTTGTTTACCATATGTTCTAATCAGTTAAGAGAAAATAAGAGATGTAGATGTGTATTATGAAGAACTCCAATGTGTAGAGAGCTACGAATATATGGGCTCAATAGTTAACAATAACGGCGACTGCTCCAAAAAGATCTCAAGAAGATTGGCGATAGCAGTCAAGAAGTTAAACACAATGAAGAACATGTGACAAAGCACCAGAAAATGTTAACATTAAAAATATCGAGAACATGCATTTTTAAGTGGCTACTTATGGTTGTGAATCTTGGACCATTACACAAATCAACAGGAACGAAAATCCAGTTTTCGAAACTAAATGCTACAGAAAGATCCTACGAATACCATGGACAGAAAAAGAAAGAATACTGATGTGCTGAAAGAACTGAATGTTAAAGAGAATTGGCTGATAAACAACATACTATACAGAAAAATTAGATACTTTCACATCAAGCGTCACGACGGCCTGGGGAGAAGAATATTAGAGGGCAGGTTCACAGGACGCAGAGGCAGACCAAGAAGAAGGTGGCTACAGGATATTAAAGAAATCATGAATATGACCATCGACGAAGTGGATGAACTGGCTAGAGACAGTGAATTTCAGATGGGCTGCAAATAGATCAAACTCCTATAAAGGATACGCACCTTGATGATGATGAGATGTGTATTATAATAATACGTAAGCGAACAGTCCTGCATAATAAGGCTGTAAACCTTAGGGAATAGTTCTCGTTCTTAGTCTAAAGTGCTTAATTATATAGATTAGAATATTAGAAAAGAAACTCATCTAAAATGGAGGGTTCGGCCGAATGGATTATGGCGCGGTTCACATGATGGAGACGCGAGTTCAATCCACAGCAAGGCCAAGTCGTATTTTTGTCGAGGGCATCAGGAAAACATTCTAAGCTAAATAGTTTCGTGGCGACTGTACTATCAATGCGGCCATTACATTCCATATGCTCATCTCCCTCCTGACCTACCAGTAACGACCTATCTAAAATAAATTATGTTTTAAACAATACAGTGAACTTCATCCTTGGTGAGTGATGAACTCGATATGCTAAAGATGATGGACTACATTTCATCTAAATATATAGGAGTCTCTGTAAAGTAGAGGTATGGTGCTCGCTTCTCGCTTCAAAGGTACTTGATTCGCTCAGTTTGAGGTCGACAGTGGATTAAACATAGGACTAGATAATGCAGAGGAAGAAGAAAAAGTAACTAAACTTTACAGTACAAAGCGAAGAACATAAGCAAACACCGCATTCTTTACTGAGGCCTCAGTTTTACCACCACATGAGATCATTATCTTAAAGTGGTGGAAGGATTGTGTGATCCACATGAGATCATTATCTTAAAGTGGTGGAAGGATTGCGTGCTCCACATAAGGCCTTTGCATTGTAGTAGTGGGGACGATTACCTGCTCCAATGATACAGTGTGCTAGGACAGCGGGAATGTACGTTCATGGCAGAGTTCCGTCAGATTGGACAGGTCACTGAGGAGAGGCCAAACTTTAAATGGCTTCCTGGTCCTCCAAGTTGTCGGTTTAGTTTGCAGACTAACAAGTCTATCGATCGTATAAAACATGTATTTGTTACGGAAAAAGCAAAGAAGACACTACCTATTCACGGACATGTAGAGCTACCTAGGTCATTAGACTCATATAACTGGAAGTGGTAAAGGTCGACAGGAAGCTAGTTTCACAACAATAGAACAATAACTGAAAGAAATTAATCACAGCTAGAACGCAATACAAAGGACTGTCAAGAATAGAGAAGAATGCTGTGCGTTTGTTGCTGCAATAAACGCCAGAGGCGTCACAGACTAGAGAAAGAGAGAGAGATAGGTTTACTAATTTAGCAATTACTTGAAGGAAAAACACAGAATAAGAAGAATAATGACGTGTATACCGTACATAACCCATGCAGCTACAGTGTGAAAAGAGAAAGTGAATACAGTGTGAAAAGTTTGATCAAGAGCAAATGAAAATGTTTCCGTTAACGAAAAATATTAACGATTTTCCATCACTTCTATTGAATATATTCTCACAAGAAATATAATATCTGAGATGAAAATTTAGTGCATAGGATTTGCCGAGAGCAATCGAGAAAAATATAGTAATAAAGGCAAAGATATCTTAGAATACAGGAAAAAAATAGACGTAAATATCATAGAAAAGAGAGAGAAAGTAAAGAGAGAAAAATATCTTAGAAAAGAGAGAGAAAGAAGATATAAATATTCTAGAAAATAGAGAGAAAAAAGAGAAAAATATCGTAGAAGATATCATATCATAGTGCAGTTTTTTCAGAGGCCCCTAGGATTGTTGCCGGAGCTACGGTGTTCGTGCTTTGTGCAATATTCTCGGCAGGTGGCGTGTCATTTCTGCGGAGCGGGACCGAGAGATATGGGGTAAAGACCGGTGCAATGAAGTGAATCCTTCGGCTTCAAAACCCTAGTAAATAAAAAGCATTTCAGAAAATGGATGTGCTCGCCTACTTGTAGGCGTATAACTGGCACAACGTACAATCGCTCTTAGGCTAAGATCACATACAAATCACAAAGAGTGGTTAACAAGTGGACGATATGGAGCTTTCGAGGAAGAAGAAGAATAACACAAGAAGATACACACACACATACACATATCATGCCAGTACGTGCACGCTCAAACACGTAGATACACTCACACACACACACACATATATATCATGCCAGTACGTGCACGCTCAAACAAGAAGATACACACACACACACACATATCATGCCAGTACGTACACGCTCAAACAAGAAGATACACACACACACACACACATATCATGCCAGTACGTACACGCTCAAACAAGAAGATACACACACACACACACACACATATCATGCCAGTACGTACACGCTCAAACAAGAAGATACACAAAACACACATATCATGCCAGTACGTACACGCTCAAACAAGAAGATACACACACACACACACACATATCATGCCAGTACGTACACGCTCAAACAAGAAGATACACACACACACACATATCATGCCAGTACGTACACGCTCAAACAAGAAGATACACTAACACACACACACACACATATCATGCCAGTACGTGCACGCTCAAACAAGAAGATACACTCACACACACACATACCATGCCAGTACGTACACGCTCAAACAAGCAGATACACACACACACACACACATATCATGCCAGTACGTACACGCTCAAACAAGCAGATACACACACACACACACATCATGCCAGTACGTGCACGCTCAAACACGTAGATACACACACACACACATACATATCATGCCAGTACGTGCACGCTCAAACAAGAAGATACACTAACACACACACACATATCATGCCAGTACGTACACGCTCAAACAAGAAGATACACTAACACACACACACACACACATATATCATGCCAGTACGTACACGCTCAAACAAGCAGATACAGACACACACACACACACATATCATGCCAGTACGTACACGCTCAAACGAGCAGACACACACACATACATAAGTACTCACCCATGTTTCCCTCCTACCCTCAGCGTCCACAAAGATCAGATGAGTGGCAGTCAAGTATAGAATACCAGGTGGTTTCCGACCCGTGTAACGATCAACAAGCTTGACGTTGTCCACCTGGAAACATACAAATAAATATATTGCTTATTGGTTACTAAACCGAAGTCACAAACTATGAGTTGACTCCATAGGTGAATCTGTCTTCCACAAAAGGTGATGTGGGTTGCATACTGATGATATCTGTTGCTCACTGGTTAATTACAATTTTCATCTAATTCAAGCAGTGAGTTTTGTTCATCTCATTCAAGCAGTGAGTTTTGTTCATCTAATTCAAGCAGTGAGTTTTGTTCATCTCATTCAAGCAGTGAGTTTTGTTCGTTCAGCGTGAAGTCGTCTTCTTCTTTGCGTTCGTTCTTTACGACCAATTTTAATCACTCTTTGTGATATGTTTGATTTTGCCAAGAACGTGTATACGTTGCACATTGGTTTAGTAGGCCCCTAAACACATAGACTTCTACTTGTTTAGGACACATGCATCCGATTTAATCCACACCTATGATTTTGCCCCCGACTTAAAAATGCGGGGATTGAGCCCGTGGCTACCTAATGGGTGCCCGCGTTCCAGTCCACTCGGTCAGACGCCTCACCTACACTTTGTATAAAATATGGACATGTATCTGAATGTGGCAAAAACAAAAATAATGACAACAGATGAAACAAACATGACAAATGATATTTTTATCAATGGAGAGAAAGTAGAAAATGTGAACAGTTTTGAATATCTTGGTTCGCTGCTAACAACAGATGGAAATGGGATGAAGGAAATTAAAAGAAGAACAAACATGTCTTTACAAAAAATTAAACAACTCAAAACGGTATGGAAGGAACTGATAAGAAAACAAAGATCAGAATACTAAGAGCATGCATATTCCCAGTGGCAAGGTATGGGTGTGAAGCATGGACATTTAATAAAGCAGTGGAAAAAGATATATGTGCTTTTGAATATAAGTGTTACAGAAGAGTCCTTTGTACTCGTATATCTTGCACAGAGAAGAGAACAAATGGATCTGTCCAGAAGGAACTCTGGAACAAAGAAAACTGGCTGCTGCTACAGATGGGAAAACTGGCTGCTGCTACAGATGGGAAAACTGGCTGATGCTACAGATGGGAAAACTGGCTGCTGCTACAGATGGGAAAACTGGCTGCTGCTACAGATGGGAAAACTGGCTGATGCTACAGATGGGAAAACTGGCTGATGCTACAGATGGGAAAACTGGCTGCTGCTACAGATGGAAAAAACTGGCTGCTGCTACAGATGGGAAAATTGGCTGCTGCTACAGATGGGAAAACTGGCTTGCTGCTACAGATGGGAAAGAGAAAATTGAAATATTTTGGACATATAGAGAGACATGAAGGGCTGGAGAGGATCATCATGGAAGGAAGCATACCGGCAAAGATAAGAAGAGGAAGACCACGGAGAAGATGGATTGAAGATGTAACTGATAGGTTGAACATGACGGCTGCAGAGGCAGGACATCTGGCCTATGAGAGACAGAAATTCCGGAGGACTGTTGGGGTGGCAAAGTTCTGCTCAGGACAGGTTATTTGATGATGATGATTTATATATATAAATATATAGTGGGCGTGTGAGCTGTGGCATAGTGAGCTCGATCACCATCCCGCGGCGGTAGTTTTCAATAAATTTGTTGCTGTGGATTTTACGAAGGTAAAACAAGCATCACCGTTCAGAAAGCAAATGGAAAACTACTGAACGTAAAAATGGTGCATAGAAAATCATTGACTCCCGTTTACTGTGGTTGATAGCGATGTCCTGAAAGGGTATGCTACGTTTTTCATTTTTCATACATAAATATATGTCTATATACATATAATTTTCATAGCTTCACAGGTAGGGTTTCTTCCACAGCGAAGACTTCAATATGTTTTAGCTTGAGGGGATATTTATAAATAATGTTGCAGCTAAATGCATTCCAAGGACCGAACGACCATATAAAGCAACAGTAGTTTTAATAATGTAATAGTATTCGCATTTATTATTTGACATGAAGAAAATCAATAGATTGATGAGATTCTAAATGTTTTAGTTTTAATTTATGTTTGACAGTCACCGGGATAAATTTGTTATTCGACAGACAAATACACATCGTTCATAGTCAAAGTGAGGGTTAAAATACATAGTCAAAGTGAGGGTTAAAAGTTTAATCAATCAAGTATCAAGCCTGTCGGCATAGTCGATAGTTATGTTTTTTACAGGATTATGCTATGTCATATATATATATTCGTGGTCTGCCTCTCGTCTTCTTTCCTAATGTTCTGCTGTAGAAGACTCTGTTCTGTATACAATGGGGTTTGGCTGTATTCTTATTAATTAACCGAACCATTCCATTCTTTATTTCTCAATGTAATTCAAGCAAGGTTCTGTCCCAATTTTCTTTCTTATGCTGATGTTGGTGACTATGTCTTTTCTGGTGTCATTGGTAGCTTTTCGTAGGCATCGGTTTCACATGTAGTTATTTCTTTGTGACTGTGCTTTGCTCCTTAGCCATACTTGGGTCTGGTAACACAGAGTAAGCATGTAAATACCTTCTCATTCGCCGTGTGCAAAGCTTCCTTAATGTTCTGTTGCCACCGTCATTTTTTTTTTTTCGATCCGAAGCACTGAGCTTTTCAGCTCTTCGGCTCGTGCCATGGACATCGTAACCCTTCGGTTCGGTGCCACGAACACCGTAAATCTGGGAATCGTGGCTTTTCTGCCATCCGCGGAATTGAACCGCAAACACAGAGGATAGTCACCCGTAGTCCAACGCGTTACGAACACGCTGGGCAGACGGGCTTGCCACCGTCATCTGGCTCGTCTCGTCTTTCAGATACTTTCCTCCGTCAATTCCCTCTCTAAAGGAATGCACAATTATGAATCAATGTTCCTCGCTCGATGTTCAGAACTTGTAGGATGTATTTAAATTGCCTTCTTTTTTTTTTTGTCGCCCAGGAAGTCTAAGACTATTTCTGTAACACTTTTCGTAAAAATATTCGAATTTTCTCTTTAATGTTTGTATAATTGTCCAGAGCACACGATATGATTATAGGAAATACCTGGTTTAAACACCACCCCAGACGTCTATGGACATGGAGGAGTACAGGAGGAAATACGTACAATCAAATAGACTACATTCTAGTCCCTAAAAGATTTAGGAATGGTTTGCTATCCGTTAAAACAAAGCCAGGAGCAGATTGTAACAGCGATCATGTACCAGTAGTCGGACAATTTAGAATAAAATTGAAAAGAATAAAGAAGGCTCCACAAAACATCAAATTAGATTTAGATCTACTTCGAACAGATAAAGATATGAGAGAGAGAGGTACAACATGGTGGTACAGAATAGGTACAACGCAATAGTAAAGATACAAAGCATTGATACACAGTGGAAATGCTAAAGGAGTCAATATGCCAAACATCATCTGAAATCATACCAAAAATAAAACACAATGTAAGGACGAAATGGGTGACGGAGGAAATATTACTGTTAATGGATGCAAGAAGAAACAGCAAGCAAAATACAGAAGAATATGACAGACTAAATAAGGAGATCAAAGACAGGTGCAGGGTAGAGAAAGAGAACTGGCTCAATCTGAAATGCAGCAAAATTGAGAAACAGCATAACAAAGACACAAAATCTTAACGCAAACAAATAAATGACATCACAGGGAGAAAGTCACACACGCGAACTGAATGCCTGATATCCAAAGAAGGTACGATATTAATGGCAGAAGAAAACATAACTGGACGATGGACGGAATATATTGGAGAACTCTACGATGATGACAGAGGAGAACTAAATATACCAGACACATGCAAGGGACCATCAATACTTGCAGCTGAAGTTGAAGATGCCATAAAACACATTAAGAGGGGAAAGTCTCCAGGTTCCGATAACATAACAGCAGAAGAAATTCAAGCTCTAGGAAATCTAGGAACGGAAGTGATAACGAAACTTTTAAACGACATATATGACAGTGGTGTATTCAAAGTGATAACAAAGCTTTTAAACGATATATATGACAGTGGGTGTATTCCAAAAGATTTACTAAAGTCCATATTTATTGCTTTGCCAAAGAAATCAAGATCAGTGGAATGTGAAGATCACCGCACAATCAGTCTTATGAGTTATATGACAAAAATACTACTGAGGATAATGATGAGAAGGATGAGAAGCAGAATAAGATCAGAAATCAGTGATGAGCAGTGTGGATTTATTGAAGGCAAGGGCACTAGCAACGCTATATATATCCTAAGAACACTAATAGAAAGATCAATAGAAGTAAAAGCAGATCTATACTTGTGCTTTATAGACTACACCAAGGCGTTCGACAATGTACGCCATCAAGAACTTTACAAAATGTTAGAGAGCTTAAACATCGACAGCAAAGATCTAAGAATCATTCAGAACATATATTGGCAGCAAACAGCAGCTATAAGAATAGACAAAAGATTGGAACTTTCCAGAAGATTAAAAAAATTTGTTAGACAAGGATGTGTATTATCACCAGACCTGTTCTTACTGTATTGTGGAAGCATTTTTAGGTCTATAAAAGATATTCCTGGAATAGCTGTGGAGGACATATCATAAATAACCTGAAATACGCTGATGATACTGTCTTAATAGCAAGAAATGAAATGGAGCTACAGAAATTAGTTGATACGGTTGTGACAGAAAGTAACAACAAAGGACTCAGTTTGAATATTAAGAAGACAGAAGTTATGATAATATCAAAAAGCAGATTTTGCCAAAATGCACCATCACAGTAAATGGGACTGATCTAAGACACGTGCAGCAATTTAAATACCTCGAGTCCTGGTAACATCAGATGGCAGATGCCGATCAGAAATAAAGAGCAGAATAGGACAAGTGACAATATCATTCCTGAAAATGAGAAGCATTCAATGCAACAAGTCCTTGTCAATCCCTATCAGAATGCGAGTTATCCAGTGCTACATAGAACCAATACTGACATACGGATGCGAGGCATGGACAATGAACACACAGATCGAAAAATCTCTGAGGGTCACAGAAATGTGGTTTTATAGAAGAATGATGAGAATTCCATGGACTGCTAAAATGATTAATGTTGAGGTGCTGAATGAGATCAAGACACAGAGAAAGCTTATCATCAATATAAGAAAGAGACAGTCATCATTTTTCGGGCATGTGATGAGGAGGGAGGTTTAGAACACATTGTGACAACCGGTAAAATCGAGGGTAGACGAGACAGGGGAAGACTGAGAGAGAAAATGTTGGATAGCCTGACTTCATGGCACGGTAGAGCGTCAACATCTGAGTTGATAGCAAACACCAACGACAGAGATTTGTGGAGATCGCTGATCGCCTACGCCAGCCGGCACGCCACGTGATGATGATAATTGTCCATGATTCACATCAATACGCGCCCGAGTGGTTACCGGGCCCAAATTTGGGGTGCAAAGAATAGAACCACTGTTACCTGCCACGCATGTCGTAAGAGGCGACGAAGGAGGTTTGGCTGAAATCGAATGCATGTGTCCTAAACGTGTAGAAGTCTATGCGTTTAGGGGCCTACCAAACCAATATGCAACGTTTCAAGTTCTTGGCAAAGATCAAACATATCACAAAGAGTGATTAAAATTGGTCGTAAAGAACGAACGCATAGAAGAAGAAGGCATCCATACGTTGCCACGGAAACAAATATTATCATCAGAAGTTTTAATATCCTGTCTGTGTTATGTTATATGTTATTCTGACATTTAATATCCTGTCTGTGTTATGTTATATGTTATATGTTATATGTTATATGTTATTCTGACATTTAATGTCTGATTTCTTTTGTTACAGTCCCCTTCTTCTTCTTCTTTTTCTTCGAACGCTCCACATCGACCCTTGTTAATCACTCTTTGTGATTTGTATGTGATCTGAGCCTTATAGCGTTTGTACGCTGTACCACTTATGCGTCTACAAGTAGACCAGCACATCATATTTCTATGTATTTTATTTACCAGGGTAGCTTCCCACGGCACTTATCTCAGTCGCCTCTAACGGCATGCTTTGTAGATCGTAGTATTACTATTCTTTGCTCCCGTTTCGAGCCGCGGCAACTACGGGCAGACGGTACATAGCCCACTATTGTTAAAAAGTGTAATAACGTAACACTTTCTCTTTGTAATTTTGTTTACCCCCTGACGCAGTTATATTGCGATACATAATCAATAAACCAGTATACTGGCTTTGTGTCATATTAAACAATACTGCGAGCCAATATATCGGCCCAAAAGAGCGAATGGGTTAAAATAACTTATAGAAACATATCAAGATAGGTGATATAAAATTGGAATTGATTTATGTTACACTGACCCTTAAGGTTCAATAGAAACTGACGGAGTATTGTTTACTTGATTGATAGAACTATTATCACTGCACTTCAATAAATAACCATAGGTGTTCAGATCTCTTACTTACACAGGAAGATCTCAGCGACAGTGCACGAATTCCATAGCACTGGCATGGGTTCCATATCTAATTATAATGATGGTGAAAATTGTGTAGGAATTTTCATTCAATATTTAATGAATTTAATATAATTTATTGTACCATGTTCGGATATCTGATTTCCAATATAATTATTTGTACTGTTATCGGATGTCTTGTTTACAATATAGATTGTTGTATCCTGTTCATGTGTCTGGTTTTCAATGTAAGTTAGTCCGTGTGCATGATTGTCAATGTAATTTATTGTACTATGTCCGGATGTCTGATTTTCAATGTAATTTATTGTACTATGTCCGGATGTCTGATTATCAATGTAATTTATTGTACTATGTCCGGATGTCTGATTATCAATGTAATTTATTGTACTATGTCCGGATGTCTGATTATCAATGTAATTTATTGTACTATGTCCGGATGTCTGATTATCAATGTAATTTATTGTACTATGTCCGGATGTCTGATTATCAATGTAATTTATTGTACTATGTCCGGATGTCTGATTGATTATCAATGTAATTTATTGTACTATGTCCGGATGTCTGATTATCAATGTAATTTATTGTACTTTGTCCGGATGTCTGATTGATTATCAATGTAATTTATTGTACTATGTCCGGATGTCTGATTATCAATGTAATTTATTGTACTATGTCCGGATGTCTGATTGATTATCAATGTAATTTATTGTACTATGTCCGGATGTCTGATTATCAATGTAATTTATTGTACTATGTCCGGATGTCTGATTATCAATGTAATTTATTGTACTATGTCCGGATGTCTGATTGATTATCAATGTAATTTATTGTACTATGTCCGGATGTCTGATTATCAATGTAATTTATTGTACTATGTCCGGATGTCTGATTGATTATCAATGTAATTTATTGTACTATGTCCGGATGTCTGATTATCAATGTAATTTATTGTACTTTGTCCGGATGTCTGATTGATTATCAATGTAATTTATTGTACTATGTCCGGATGTCTGATTATCAATGTAATTTATTGTACTATGTCCGGATGTCTTGTTTTCAATGTAATTTATTTTAACATGTCAAAATGTCTTGTTTTCAATGTAATTTATTTTAACATGTCAAAATGTCTTGTTTTCAATGTAAATTATTTTAACATGTAAAAATGTCTTGTTTCCAATGTAATTTCGTGTTCGATGTCTGACTATTATTTATTCAATGTCATTTCTTCTACCCTGTTGTCTGGTTATTTTTACAACGCTTTTCAATGTCCGGAAGAAAAAAATCGGGCCAAGCTATTAGGAACAACCAAATGTCAGCATTGTGCAATAAGAATGACAAACATCCCGCACAAGAAAATACCAACCTCAATTAGTGTATGTCTGCTTGTCAACTTGAGGTAACGATTTACCCTAACAGGCAGCTGGGGCCATTCCAATTTGTGGAACCCCACAGTCAGACAGGCTTCTCCAGACGAAATGTAGACACAAGACTAAATCTACTACTTAAATTACATTACCACGTCTAGAAAGTGTAGCAGAAATCTAAGTATTGTTAGCACACTAAATTTTCTTATTCTGTACTCACACACACAAACTTCATGGCGAGTTCGACTTATATCAACTAAATAAACATGCGAGGCAAATAAAGAAGTTTAATGTACTATATTAACGGTTAAAATATTATGTACTTTGTTAACATGAGTTACATAAATCAGAGGCGGCGCGTCTGTAAGTAGTGAGGGGTATAAATGTTAAAATAATAGTTTTACTAATACTTTGTATCATATAGCTTGACATTTGAAAGTAGATGTCTGCAAAGAAATAATGAACATAGCTTGGGACGAATTTAGAAACGGTGATGAAATCAGAGAAATGTTTGGTCAATCATTAGTATCATTATTTTTTTTTTAAATAGAAGATGGATATATGTTATATATACTCTGAGAAGAGATGGTCACAGGTTGAGGGAAACTCAGTGTTTTACTGATACGAAATTGACATTAGGTCGACGTGACAGTCATAAGCTCGGAAATGGTCTCTGTGCCTAACTGGTTAAGTCACTGTCTTGCATTCCGATGGTCGTGTGTTTGAATCCGGAACGAGCTACGGAGTTCGTGCTTTATGCAATACTCTCGGCAGATGGCGTGCCATTTCTGCGGAGAGTGACCGAGCCATATGGGGTCAAACCCGGCGCAATGAAGTCAACCCTTCGGCTTTAGACCCTTTCAACTCCCGAGTGGTTACCGGGGCCCAAATTGGGGTGCAAAGAATAGAACCACTGTTACTTGCCACGCATGTCGTAGGAGGCGACTAAAGAGGTTGGACTGAAATCGGATGCATGTGTCCGCTAGGAATGCTAACCCGAAACAAATGCTTGCAGAAAACGGATGCACCAGGCCGTAAGCCGCATAACCGCAACGACCCTCACAATGAGGAATGTGATAACGGATTCTACGGTCGCCAATCTGCCTCGGAGATTTAGCCACGCATTAGAATGTCAGACCTACCATCACGAGGGTGGCCAAAACTTACTGCGGAAGAGGTCGGCACAAACGGGAAGCAGAAATCATAGGAGTTATATCCTGAGAACTGCCCCGGTATGTAGACTTGAGAAGAAAGAGCTGGCCCACTTACACTTGCGTTCAAGACAAACTGAATGGCGTGGCTGATAATCTGACTATGCAGACTTGAGAAGAAAGAGCCGGCCCACTTACACAAGCGTTCAAGACAAACTGTATGGCGTGGCTGATAATCTGAGGCAGACGGCTGCTTTTATTACAGAATCCGAAATCTCAATCTAGTGAGAACGCAGAAGAAGAAGAAGAACCTTTAAAATCCCCTAGGAGTGTGAACTTTGATCATGAGATCACCTATGTGCTTGTGTTGTCGAATAGAAATACGTGTCTAACACCATATTCATCAAATATACCGCATGGTATGAAAATGAGTTCTTTACTATTCCTGTTACTTTACTTACTTATTCCGCTCCTCGTGAAGCATAGGGCCTCAGCAGTTGTCCGTCACTTTTCTCGGTCTCTGGCCTTTTATTTATGGTCTCCCAGGATAGTCGAGCACTCCTCAGTTCCTCAAGAAGACCTCCGTCTCTAGGTCTGTTTAGAGGGTCCTATTTTTCGTTTTCCTTGCGGGTTCCACTCAAGTGCTTGTCCAGTAGCACTCGACTGTGTCTTCCGTAGGGTATGTCCGATCCATCACAATTTCTCCTCTTAACAAGGGTCAAAATGGGTTCCTGTCCGGTTCTTATCCACAAGTCTGTGTTTGTAACTATGTTATACCATCTCAGTTTGAGAATCCGCCGATGACATCCTCTGATAAAGGCCCGAATCTTATTTGTATTTAACATCCCTGTTACTTTACTAAGTCATAAATCGTAAACTGAAATGATATCACCAGGAAGAAAGATTATCTGTCACTACATACTGATCCATTTTGGAATGGCTTGAGCTTATGACAAGAAGTAATAATACATAATAAAATTTCCCATAACCATTTCAGACCTTAGTGTATGAAGTCACTTCATATTTCTAGGCTCTTGTGCTGTGCAGGAGGTATGAAGGCCAATTCCTTTCCTCACCGTGAAACGTTGAGTGTTGAACTCACAACACTCTTGTTTCCGAGTCGATAGGAAAACGTTTATGTGCTGCGCTAATCCGTCTCACTTAGGGCGAGAATGACAAGTCAATTACAGAAAAACACGAGAAAACAATATCAGGGAATATTTCTTCTTCCTTGAACGCGCCCTATCGACCACTTGTTAAACCACTCTTTGTGATCTGTATGTGATCTGTATGTGATCTGTATGTGATCTGTATGTGATCTGTATGTGATCTGTATGTGATCTGAACGTAAGAGTGATTGTACGTTGTGCTAGTTATGCACGTATCATATTTCTGGGACGCCTTTTATTTACTAGGGTAGCTTCCTACGCCCTACCTTAGTCGCCTCTTACGACATGCCGTGAAGGTCACAGTGTTACTATTCTTTGCTTCCCTTGCGACTTTCGGCAACACACGGGCGAACGTTCAGGGAATGAACGAAATTATCTTTAAACCGAACGGGGAATGGTGGTCAATAGACAACAGACCTCACTTAGAGGAGGTTCTTGGTCAATAGACAATATACCTCCCTTAGAGGAGATTCTTGGTCAATAGAAAACAGACCTCCAGTAGAGATGATTCATGATCAATAGACAACACACTTTCAGTAGAGGTGAATCAGTGATCACATGTTGATGACCACATTGCTTAGTGTCATGTTTACGATTTCTACTACTGTGATTGCGACACTGTGAATAATTACATGCAACAGAGTAGCAGAGGTTAAATTTCATATACTTCCCCAACATGGACAACAGAGTTAAACTATATAGAACATATGTGCACCTCAAAGCCAGTCTGACATTTGATACCCAGTCCATGAGGGGATGATTAAGCCTAACGGGAACAGACTGCCAAAAATGTAAACAATGTATAAGTCGTGTCGAAGATATATCCATTAGGTGTGTAGATGTACAGATATTAACCCTTTCACTCCGTACTTATTTTTGCCTCCGGACGCCACTTATATTGGAATGTATACTGAATGTATCAGTATACCGGCTTTATAATAATAATTTCTCTCCTACCGTTATACGTTACATAAGGCCTGCAAGTAATTTCTCCATACCGCTCTACCCTAGGCAACTCGCTCAATCTTCTCCATGGAACTTGGACCGATATTTCTTGCCTCTCTCAGCAAAGTCCATTTCAGGGTTTCCTTAGGTCGTCCTCTCTTTCTTGAACCCTTTACATCTCACTTCAATGCCTGCTTTGATATTCGTTGATCATTTCTCCTCAAGGTGTGTCCAACATATCTCCATCTTTCCTTTCTTATAACAGTTGTCACTAGTGGTTGACCAGACATGTCTCTGATTTCATCACTTCTCCTGAATTCGTTCCATTTTACATTCATTATTTTCGCAGACATCTATTTTCAAATGCATTTAACTTGCTTTCTATATCTTTAGTCATTTTCCAAATCACGCTGGCATGTTAGGATTGATACAACATTTGAATTAAAAATTCGTAATTTAATTTTAATACTATATAACTTGCAATACCAGCTTTGCTTCAACTTAAAATATACTTGTAGCCGGCATATCGGTTCAGAAGGACGAAAGGGTTAATTTAGCAGCGTATTCAGAGTGTCTATGTGGAGACGAGGTTAAGTGCTCGTCTATCGTTTAAAAGGTACATAATGGAGACTTTAGGATACTTGTGCAGAAATCTCTCATCTCAGTGTAGGTGAGATCGAGCTTCTAGTCCTATCGGAGACGGACGATAAAGCGTAGGTCCTGTGTTCAAGATGAGCAAGTAAAAGAATTATTGGCAGTTCAAAAACCGAGATCATGATGGAAAGTCGCTGTTTCAAAAACCGAGATCATGATGGAAAGTCGCTGTTTCAAAAACCGAGAAGATCATGATGGAAAGCCGCTGCTCAGTTAAAATTCATTAGCAAGAATAAAAATTAAATTTTTCGACAAAATATTTCATTATCTTCTAAATTACATCGGGGATCCTCGCCGGTACTACGGAGTTCATTCACTGTCGCTGAGATCTTCAGGTATAAGAAAAAGATCAGAGCTCACATGGTTACTAGCCCATGTGCAATGATGAAGGTTCTATAAATCAATCAATCAACCAATCAATCAATCAATCAATCAATCAATCAATCAATCAATCAATCAATCAATCAACCAATCAATAGTGGCATATTGACCACTGTCATACAGAAGAATACAGAAGACGTTTAACAAATAAAGAATGTAACTATACATAGCTTTTAAAAATCTAAGACAAATATATGACCTCGTGAGTGGAACTGGCGAAACACGTAATAACAAAGTACTGTAGTTTTACAAAATACAAAAACAATACACAGCATAGTTTTTGACCAAAGGCCTTTATCAAGCACACAATACAGTAGAGTCTTTTCAATTGCTTGATAAAGACCTTTGATGGAACATTGCTGTGTATTGTTTTGTATTTGTAAAACTATAGATTTATTATTATGTGTTTCGCCACTACTACATAGTTTTACTGCAGTCTTCCCATATATCGCTGAGTTACTACATAGTTTTACTGCAGTCTTCCCATATATCGCTGAGTTACTACATAGTTTTACTGCAGTCTTCCCATATATCGCTGAGTTACTACATAGTTTTACTGCAGTCTTCCCATATATCGCTGAGTTACTACATAGTTTTACTGCAGTCTTCCCATATATCGCTGAGTTACTACATACTTTTACTGCAGTCTTCCCATATATCGCTGAGTTACTACATAGTTTTACTGCAGTCTTCCCATATATCGCTGAGTTACTACATAGTTTTACTGCAGTCTTCCCATATATCGCTGAGTTACTACATAGTTTTACTGCAGTCTTCCCATATATCGCTGAGTTACTACATAGTTTTACTGCAGTCTTCCCATATATCGCTGAGTTACTACATAGTTTTACTGCAGTCTTCCCATATATCGCTGAGTTACTACATAGTTTTACTGCAGTCTTCCCATATATCGCTGAGTTACTACATAGTTTTACTGCAGTCTTCCCATATATCGCTGAGTTACTACATAGTTTTACTGCAGTCTTCCCATATATCGCTGAGTTACTACATAGTTTTACTGCAGTCTTCCCATATATCACTGAGTTACTACATAGTTTTACTGCAGTCTTCCCATATATCACTGAGTTACTACATAGTTTTACTGCAGTCTTCCCATATATCACTGAGTTACTACATAGTTTTACTGCAGTCTTCCCATATATCACTGAGTTACTACATAGTTTTACTGCAGTCTTCCCATATATCACTGAGTTACTACATAGTTTTACTGCAGTCTTCCCATATATCACTGAGTTACTACATAGTTTTACTGCAGTCTTCCCATATATCACTGAGTTACTACATAGTTTTACTGCAGTCTTCCCATATATCACTGAGTTACTACATAGTTTTACTGCAGTCTTCCCATATATCGCTGAGTTACTACATAGTTTTACTGCAGTCTTCCCATATATCACTGAGTTACTACATAGTTTTACTGCAGTCTTCCCATATATCACTGAGTTACTACATAGTTTTACTGCAGTCTTCCCATATATCGCTGAGTTACTACATAGTTTTACTGCAGTCTTCCCATATATCGCTGAGTTACTACATAGTTTTACTGCAGTCTTCCCATATATCGTTGAGTTACTACATAGTTTTACTGCAGTCTTCCCATATATCGCTGAGTTACTACATAGTTTTACTGCAGTCTTCCCATATATCGCTGAGTTACTACATAGTTTTACTGCAGTCTTCCCATATATCGCTGAGTTACTACATAGTTTTACTGCAGTCTTCCCATATATCGCTGAGTTACTACATAGTTTTACTGCAGTCTTCCCATATATCACTGAGTTACTACATAGTTTTACTGCAGTCTTCCCATATATCGCTGAGTTACTACATAGTTTTACTGCAGTCTTCCCATATATCGCTGAGTTACTACATAGTTTTACTGCAGTCTTCCCATATATCGCTGAGTTACTACATAGTTTTACTGCAGTCTTCCCATATATCACTGAGTTACTACATAGTTTTACTGCAGTCTTCCCATATATCGCTGAGTTACTACATAGTTTTACTGCAGTCTTCCCATATATCACTGAGTTACTACATAGTTTTACTGCAGTCTTCCCATATATCGCTGAGTTACTACATAGTTTTACTGCAGTCTTCCCATATATCACTGAGTTACTACATAGTTTTACTGCAGTCTTCCCATATATCACTGAGTTACTACATAGTTTTACTGCAGTCTTCCCATATATCGCTGAGTTACTACATAGTTTTACTGCAGTCTTCCCATATATCGCTGAGTTACTACATAGTTTTACTGCAGTCTTCCCATATATCGTTGAGTTACTACATAGTTTTACTGCAGTCTTCCCATATATCGCTGAGTACAGTGGTGGCTCGTGATCATTTTTGTTGGTGGGGCCAGACTCAAATTTTCGAGAAAATCATGGTTTTGAGTTGTTATTTTTTAATTTATAAAATAATAAATACACGTTGCACATTCTTTTTGTGGGCCCGGCCCCAGTGGCCCTTACTGACAAGCTGCCACTGGCTGAGTAGAATTAGCATCTTAAAAAATATTGGCTGCCCTATTACACTGCCTAAAATTATAACAAGAGAGGCAGGGAGCAGATAGAACAATCTTATATATAATATATGAAGTCATGGGGTTTTAGTTTCAGCAACTGTAGCAAGGATAGAATGGGTCTCACCGGTGTGTTGCTAGGGCTCGCAAGGGGCAAAGAATAGCAACACTGCGACCTACAAGGCATGTCGTAAAAGGCGACTGAGGTAGGGGACTAGGGAAGCCATCATAGTAAATAAAACGCCTCGCAGAAATCGGATATGTTGGCCTACATGAAGGCGCATAAATGGTACAACGTACAATCACTCTTATGCTGGAATCACATACAAATCACAAAGAGTAGTTTAACAAGTGGTCGATATGGTGTGCTCGAAGAAGAATGGGTCTCTACGGCCGCACCAGACGGTGCGACCCAGCACAGAGCACACTCTCTTGACCTTTCAACTCACAACGGAGCACAGGTCTTCAACACACTTCTTCCAGCTCTTCCTCTCTCTTTCCACCCCTTCCAATTCTGTCTATGTTTTAATTATTCTTTTAATATCAGCCTCCAGCTCTCTTCTCCAGGTCTGTCTTCCCCTACTCCTCTTTCCCTACGGGTTCCAAAACAGTGCCCGTCTTGCAATGCTTCCGGTCGCACAGATTAAAGATAAAATGAATGAATACAGAGCACACTAAGTGACGCAAAACATATTGTCTCCTGAGACAAAAGCTTCTTAGGAATAATTATCAATGTTTGTGAACGTCATTATTACCATTGTGCATTCCTTTCATGTTAGATAGAACCTACAGAGAGCAATTTCTCACGAAATAATAAGTCAACAAGATAATAAGAGTTTTAGAACCCCAAGGAAAGCACGGAAGCCAAGTGAATATTGTCTCTTGAATTAAATATAACTGTTTCTCTGAGACAAGAAGCTGAACAATATTGTGTCGACTGTACGATACTGATGCGAGCTCGATCTCTTGTGTGTCTTCTCTTGCCTTTGTACTGATTAGACTTTATCTGTGTGGCTCTCTGTGGTAGGATCTAAATATCTAAAGAATCTAAAACCGAAGAATGGCACGTCACCTGTCGAGAGTATTGTACAAATTACGAACTCCGTAGCTCCGGCAACAACTTTAGCGATCTGGAAAAATGCACTCGTGAACAGAACGACTCATTCCCCGATCAATAAAATATCCCCGAATATTATACAGTGAACAAGTAATAGGGGCTTTCGGAAACAAGAAATTATCAAACTATTTTTATTTTAGGAAGGAGTATTACAGTGTTACATGGGTTGGGCTAGAGGGGAGAAGGATGAATTATATAATGTATTATGATGAAGTACAGTGATATCGCTTCCTGACTAGATGACAATAAGGAGTAAGAACCCCAGAGAAAGCAGCGGAAGCAATGAATATGATCAATAAATAGACAGTGTACAAGTATTAGGAGTTTCCGAAAAAAACAATTACCAACCACAAGACTCGAACGACCCACCCCTTAAAAAATGGCTTCACTGAGGAGTGTCTCACAAACGTTTCGTTTGAGCTAGACACAGAATAATCAGGTAAGGTTCGATCGAATGATGTTTGCACAAACTTTCACTTCCTTACTAGATAAGTGATCTATGATCAGTTCCCATCTGCAGTGTTATCATCCTAACCGAAACCACTCTCATGTCGACCAAACTTCAGTTGGGTACCAGCGAAATACTACTACTACTTGAGTCGTCACACAGCTACCAGGTTGTTGCCCACTGTCGTGGTTTTCTGTTTTGTCTTGCGCTGTTCTGGTGGCTTGGGTGATTGTTATTTTTACCATTTGACAGGATTCTGCTATACCATCTAAGCATCATTTTCGTGGTCTTCCTCTCGTCTTCTTCCCTGATGTTCTGTTGTAGAAGACTCTGTATACTGTTGAGTTTGGATGCATTCTTATTAAGTGATTAAACCACTTGATTCTTTGTTTCTCAATGTAATTCAAGCAAAGGTTCTGTGCCAACTTTCTTTCTCATGCTGATGTTGGTGACTCTGAAATACTGGGAAGTAAAATAGTACCTGACGGGATATTCAATGCAGCAGACATTGCCCTGATTGAATGATTGATTGATTGATTTTAAAGACAATCATTATTGCACTTTGATAAATAATCATGCATGCTTCAATCTATTTCTTACACATGAAGATCTCAGACGCAGTGCAGTTGCACCATCGAGGATCCTAGATGTAATTTAGAAGATGGCGAAAAATGTGCATACATTTATTTTCCTATTTTTATTAACTTTGCTTGGGTAGCGGCATTGCAGCCTAACTTTATCAATTTTCAACTGCCAATGGATATTTTATGGGCTCAACTTAACATGGGACATTTGTTTTATCGTCCGTCTCCGATATGACAAGGAACTGCTATATGACCTACATTGTTTGAAGCTGGTCATAGGCAAATAAGGACCTAACACTGTATTACCCCAGCCAACTCTAGATAACTAGGCCAGACAACTGACTCAGGGTCCCTGACCTAGATCAGAAAGGGGGGGCGGAAAATATAGAGGCTTGATAGAACACTGAAAGCTTTTTGCAATTTTACTCAATTCTGTGAGTCTATGATTATTTATTGGTGAAAATATTCATAATATTGATATTCCTTATTGTTAAACTTAACTTGTTGCATAATATAACATTTTGTGTTGATTTTAAAATGAATTCGTCTATATACACCAATACTGGAAAGCGAGGTCACGTGGTGTAGTTGGGGTCTGATTTTCCCTAATTCTTACCTGAGTCCGAAGGCCCATAAGTTTATAGTTGGCTCTGGCATTACCCAGTTTAATAAACGATAAGAAAACGTGTCACAGTTGGGAGTTCCAAGATCACGAAGAATAGAACCACTGTCTCCTCTCATATGTCGTAAAAGGCGCTTTATGTGAGTTTGATGTGGATTCGGCGACCCACACTTTAAAAAGAAACGTGGAGCCGGCGACCCAAACTTTAAAAAGGAAACGTGGAGCTGGCGACCCACATTAAAAGAAATGCAAAAGCTACAGTAACAAGAAGAGAAAAAAAAGAAAATCTATGAACGAAGATCTGGATGCAATAGTAAGGCACTGGTTCAAATTGTGGAAACTTTTTTTTGAGTCTCTAACTTATCTATCTTTGAGTACTGATGATGATGGTGACGATGATGAGGACAACGATTATGATAATGATGATACTGATGATGATGATGATAATGATTACGACGATTATGAGGATGCTGATGATGATAATGCTGATAATGATGCTGATCCTGATGATGATGCTGATGATGATGATTCTGATGATGATAATGATGATGCTGATAATGAAGATAATAATGATGCTGATAATGATGCTGATGATGATGCTGATAATAATGATTATGACGATTATGATAATGATGTTAATGATGATGATGATGCTGATAATGATGACGACAATTATGTTGATGAAGCTACTAATGATAAGGTCGATGATTATGATATTATAATGAAGACTATTATAATGATGATGATATTGATGATGACGATAATTATGATGATAGTGCTGATGATGATGACGACAATTATAGTAATGATGCTAATGCTGATGCTGATGACGTCGAATATGATAATGATGCTGATAATGCTAATGATGAAGATAAAGGGCTCGCTATTTTACTTCACAGTACCACCACCCGTGTGGTACCGGGACCCGCAAGGGAAGAACAAAATAGTATGACTGTGACCTGCAAGGCATGCCGTAAGAAGCGACTGAGGTAGGAGCTAGAGAAGCTACCTAGTAAATAAAAGCACCTCAGAAATCGGATGTACTGGCCTACTTTTAGGCGCATAACTACCACAAGGTAAAATCGCTTTTAGGATCGGATCACATACAAATCACAAAGAGTGGTTAACAAGTGATCGATATGGAGCGTTCGAAGAAGAAGAAGATTTCACAGTTTCAACAAAACCCCCATGTGGAGCCACCACTGATAGAAAGACTTACATATCACATATATATATATACATCCCAGGTGTGTATGACGGTGACTCATGATATTGTGTTTTAAAATGATAGTGTAACAGATATAAGCAATAAGAGAGGTGGCGACTGAGAATGTAGAACGCAGATTGTGAGATAGTGTTTGTATGTGTGGGGGAGTGTGGGAAAGAGTAAGGTACATGCGAGGAGATTCTTTTTCTTCTTTTTCTTCTTACGCTCCATATCGACAACTTGTTATCCGCTCTGTGTGATTTGTACGTGATCTGAGCCTAAGAGCGATTGTACGTTGTGCCAGTTATTCACCTACACGTAGGTCAGCACGTCCGATTTCTGCGATGCTTTCTTATTTACTAAGATAGCTTCCCTAGGCCCCTACATCAGTCGACTCTTGAGACATGTCTTGTGGGTCGTAGTCGTACCAACTCCATGCAGGCGCTGGGATTGCTGATATGCAGAATCGCAGTTGCTCATGTATTGGTTATTGGTTACTAAACTGACGTCATTGCACTCCGGGCAGACCCATAGCTGCTCAGTCTCCCCAACAGA
Source organism: Arion vulgaris (assembly GCA_020796225.1). Classification (NCBI taxonomy): domain Eukaryota; kingdom Metazoa; phylum Mollusca; class Gastropoda; order Stylommatophora; family Arionidae; genus Arion; species Arion vulgaris. Next base: position 18,851,013 of record CM036766.1, read on the forward strand.
TATCGAATAGTATGCATACTGATGGTTCCCGTGGCTCGCTGATTAAACACACCTCTCACTCTGCCTCTCAGGCATCCAGTTCGACTTGAACAACGGGTAACTCCAAACTGCCTAAATCGCTTGATCGATTCAACATCTATTTTAGTGTCCTCATCCAACAGACAGTCGCGAAGAGACCGAAGAATATCCCCCTTATCCATGTTCAACTCCCCAACAATCGATACTGTTGATGCAAGCCTGTCCGCTCTCTCATTACCGTAAACACCCGCATGCACAGGACAGTATATCCACGTAAGCTGCTGGAGGCTAGAAACTTCTATAGACGATATCCACTCATACCGAAACTTGCCCTTCTGGATCTTGTGAAGCATCGACTGAGAGTCAGATACAATAACTGCCCCAGTAAATAAAGTCCCAGAGATCCAATGGAGGGCAGCAGTAACGGCCTCAACCTCCATCCTCATACTAGACGTAGTTGTCCTGTATGCCCCACTTCGCTCCGCAACAACCCTACCATGCGCATTAGCCAAGAAACCCCAGCCTGACTTCTCACCACGTTGAACCGACCCATCGGTTTAAACAACAACATCATCATCCCTTGCATTATCTTCTATCAGCTGCTTAACTGCGAGATCAGCCTTCATGTTGCCCCAATCTCTACATTCTCTTCCAAGAGTAATGATAACGTTGAGATAGTTGGTCATGCTACCATCTGTTGGGATCCATTCTTCCCCTTTCGGTAGGGTCGCAACCGTAGTCACCTGACCAATTGTTCTCTCAGCCTGGGTCATCCACGACATACCACGCTTGATGCTCGTGCCATTAACATCATTAGTGTTCTTGTGTAGTGGATGTCTCTTATCCGCAGCAACCCGCATATAAGCCTTGGTTTGGGCTATTGCATGACGGAAGCGTAGTGACAGAAGGCCAAGCATATATCTCATCTTCACAATGGGGGTATCTCTAGTGCAGCCCAGGACTATACGCATACCTTCATTCTGAACCCGTTCGAGTCGTTCACATTGTGATCTTGATATCGTAAGAATTCCGAGTCCGTAATCATGTAGATGATCCTCATTGTTCACACACATAATGCGCCTCAGGTAACGAATAAAACGATACAGCTAGGCTCCAGAAATGTCGGGTTTCAGGAGAGTTGTCAGAGTTTTATCGACTAGAGTCTAGTGTTCTTGTGTAGTGGATGTCTCTTATCCGCAGACTCTGGCTATAATTTCATTGTTTAATTCCAACAAAACGCCATTAAATGATAATGTTGTCTTAGAAGAACAGATGCAAATAAGCAGAGATCAAATAAAGCAGAAGTACAAAGGAGCAGAGGCACAAGGGAACATAGGCACAAGTGAGCAGGGCACAAGGGAACAGAGGTACAAGGGAACAGAGGCACAAGAGTTCATAGGCACAAGGGAGTAGAGGCACAAGAGAGCAGAGGCACAAGAGAGCAGAGGCCCAAGAGAGCAGAGGCACAAGAGAGCAGAGGCACAAGAGAACAGAGGCACAAGAGAGCAGAGGCACAAGAGAGGGAGAGGCACAGAGAGCAGAGGCACAAGAGAGCAGAGACACAAGAGAGCAGAGGCACAAGAGAGCAGAGGCACAAGAGAGCAGAGACACAAGAGAACAGAGGCACAAGAGAGCAAAGACACAAGAGTGCAGAGACACAGAGGAGCAGAGGCACAAGAGAGCAGAGACACAAGAGAGCAGAGGCACAAGAGAGCAGAGGCACAAGAGAGCAGAGGCACAAGAAAGCAGAGACACAAGAGAGCAGAGACACAAGAGTGCAGAGACACAAGAGAGCAGAGGCACAAGAGTGCAGAGACACAAGAGAGCAGAGGCACAAGAGATCAGAGTGGTAAGGGAGCAGAGGCACGAGGGAACAGATAAGAAAAGGAATAACGGTTTGAGCTTAGAGAGAAATTAAGATTGGTAAAAAAGAAGTAGGTGAGTTAGAAACAAAGAGATGAGTTTAGCAATGGGTGAAGACTCTTAAAGCGCACGAATCGATCGCAGACTAGCAGAATCAGTAACGTAGCAATGCATTGTGCAGGTTGTGCAATACACAAAGGTCTCGGTGGCCGTGCCAGTGAGCAGTTTTTTTCAATGTGATAAAAATCATGCCAAAATTACGAAAAGTGCACTCACTAATTATATTAGCAATAAAATATATGATGACGTAGACCACAGATGATGATAACAATCTTTGGTGGCTTCTGTGACGTAGAAGCAGGGTACTCGTGTCGCGCTCCATAAGTGCTCGGTTTGTTTCCTGCTTTGAGCAATCCTTGTATTTTTCCACTGACCTATGATTTCGATGTGAGATCGAATTCCTAGTTTTTTCAGAGGCAGATGGTAGAATATAAATCCGGCGTTCAATTGAGCACGTAAAATCGCCTGTGTAGTGCCGGGGCCTGCAAGGAAAGCAAAGAATAGTACTACTGCGACCTACAAGACATGTCATAAGAGGCCACTGATGTAGGACCTAAGGAAGCTCATCATCATCAGGTGCCGTGCCGGCTGGCGTAGGCGATCATGGATCTCCACAAATCTCTGTCGTTGGTGTTTGCTATCAACTCAGATGTTGACGCTCTACCGTGCCATGAAGTCAGGCCATCCAACATTTTCTCTGTCTTCCCCTGTCTCGTCTACCCTCGATTTTACCGGTTGTCACGATGTGTTCTAAACCTCCCTCCTCATCACATGCCCGAAAAATGATGACTGTCTCTTTCTTATATTGATGATAAGCTTTCTCTTTGTCTTGATCTCATTCAGCACCTCAACATTAGCCATTTTAGCAGTCCATGGGATTCTCATCATTCTTCTATAAAACCACATTTATGTGGCCCTCAGAGATTTTTAAAGCTACCAAAGTAAATAGAAAGTATCACAGAAATCGGAAGTGCTGGCCTACTTGTAGGCGTATAACTGGCACAACGTACACTTTCTCTTGGGCGTAGATGACATACAAATCTCACAAAGAGTGGTTAACAAGTGTTTGTTATGGAGCGTTCGAAGATAAGAAGAAGAGGAGGAGCACGTAAAAGAAGGCGATAAGAGTAGGTTGAAAAGAGCCTGTCTAGGCACAAATTTCATTCGAAGTTAAAACAAAAACCACATAGAAATTTCACAATTCTAAAATTTCATGGTAGACACTTGCAGAAACACTTGCAGTGGATTTCATCTCACTTTGGCACTGCATACAATGAGAGTGCTGATGTCTTAGCTGGGGAGGGTAGTGACAAAGAGAAAATTTACCAACCTCTGTTTTTTCAAGAGGTCAACACCCTTATACAGAGAAAATCTGCGGTAGACTGGAAGACAAACGCTGGATATGATTATGGAAAAGAATTTCTCAAAGATCTAAGCAGAACAGACCAGGTCATTAGCCTGTGCCACTGTGAAAGGCGGACATGACGGCAGAGCACATACTGCAAGACTGCTAGTTGTTAGCAGCCTGAGAAAAAAAATTTGGGCCCCGATCACAGGCTTCGCGAGAAGCTGCGAGGAAGGAGGGAAAAGCAACAGTAAATTTGATTAAAATTTGGTTCATCAGTCTAGGCGGGACGCGAGAGAGACCAGGTCATTAGATTTCGAATATGTACTGAACTGCAGACTCAATAAACTTTTTAAGGACTAGGAATCAAACAGATTCTGCCAGTGTCAGCAGGCGGAACAGATACCAGCATGTCCTGCAGGATTGTTCTCTCCTGTGTGAGCGAAAAGCAAAATGTGGCCACACCCAGTCAAACCAAAAATAAGCTTTCGGAAAACCCCCTAGACCTGAAGGTGACTGCCCAGTTTGTGGTCCACAGTAAATTAAGCGCATGACCCGAGATCGCTGAAGAAGAAGAAGATTTCAAACCCAATTTTTTAAATTTGCAAAAAGTAGTCTAAAGCAACTAAAACACAGAGGCTTTTTAAACCCTTTATGAAATAGGAAAAATAGAGAGTTTCAACCATTATGAAGATAAAAAATACAGAGGTTTCAACCAATTGTGAAGATAGGAAAAACAGAGATTTTCAACCATTGTGTAGATAGGAAAAACAGAGAGATTTTCAACCATTGTGAAGATAGGAAAAATAGAGAGGTTTTCAACCATTGTGAAGATAGGAAAAACAGAGACAGTCCAAACTAACTTTCATAATATCGATGAGTTCCACTGGAAGCTCAGAAATTCCTGGGCTGTGTGGGCGCTTTTATATATGTTTGGTAAAAAAATGTATTATTTATTGCAATTTGAACGATTCTAGTGTCCCCGGGTTTTTTATTGAATTTATCTAAGAATACCGGAATACCTGGTTACATAACGTGTGTGTGATGATTTGTGGAATTTCCACTTGAACTCGTCCCTGGTGCTGGAGTTGGGCCTCAGATCACAATGGAATGGCAAAAGACACAGATGAAGGATATGTGACACATGACTCTTTGTTTAGCGATAATCTCACCAATTTTTTTTTTTTTTTTCCGATTCAGAAGACTGAGTTTGCTCTTGGCTCAGCCTAACCCTTGGGTTTGGTGCCGAACCCGTGAATCTGGGAATCTGGCTTTTCTGCCTCCACGAATTGAACCCTACACAGAGGCTAGTCACCCACAGTCCAACGCGCTACGAACACGCTGGGTACGCGGGCATTCTACCATATAAACACATTAATCTGAATTTAAGACATCACATAACATAACAAATACATATTTTCTATATAACGCATGTATACTCGTTTTGCATAACTAGAGCATTTTTCCTGCAAAAGGAAGAATAACTAAAGAAATCCAATATAATATATGCAATAAAGCAAATCAAATCGTAGACAAATGGCACCAATTTCGAAATTCAAGAATGTCACCATGAACACAAAAAGAGCATTGTACAAAAACAATCTTTATCCCATCTTATCCCCCATGAGGCCATTACCTTGTAGTGGTGGGGGGCTTCGTCCTCAATGATCCAGAAAGCTATGCCGGCAGGAACGTTCTGTTCCTGGAAGGGTTACCATGCGGACAGGTCCAAGGTGAGAGGTCAGACTAAATGTGGCCTCCTGGTCCTCCGGGTTTGGGGTTGGGCCAGGCTCCTCTCCCCCTAAAAAAAAAAAAATTTCGCTTAAAAAAAAATCTCTCATTCCACTCTTCTCCACCAAAACATTTTAAAGCCCAAAAGCCCCCCTAAAATTCATTTGCTGGATGAAAAAATAACAAGAAAAAGTTGAACTCAAAACAATGTTCAGACCACAAAAATACGGTGGAAAAAGAGATGAAACATATAAATTACATTCTAGGGGTCAGCGAAGTAGATGGACAGGCTTTGGACAGACGACAACTAGAACGGGGGAAACCATCTTATACTCAGGAAAGAGACGAATTTCAGCGGGATTCATAATAATGGAAAGGATTGAATAAACATCTTTTAAAAGGGGGACCCGATTAATGAAAGATTTTGGCCGTTTTAATGAAAAAAGGGAAGCTAACTATCATTCAATGCTATGCACCCACTAACAGAAGCCGAAAAAAGGGACAAACACATTTTATAGAGGTTACGGAAATAGTGGAAAAGGTTCCAGCTCAGGACTTTGTGCATAATGGGAACCCAAAACGCAAAAGTTGGAAAAAATAAAACAAAAGGGGCAATAAGGGGGAAAAGGGGGATGGGGCCTGCAAATGAAAAGGGAGAAATGTTGAGCAATTTTGTCTGAAAACAGACTGATCATAAGGCACATTTTTCCACACAGGACCATACAAAACAATAATCCCCAAATGGAAGAGATAAAACCCCGGATCCCCCTTTTGCCTTTGGCGAAAGAAACTTGATAAAAAGGTAAAAAGGGGCTGACGGGGGAGGGTTTGGTTGATGATAGGCCAAACTGCTATTAAAGAAAGAAAGCGCAATGCCTTTAAAAGACAAGTTGCTACTTTTGTGGAAAAAAAGCAGTTTAAACCTGTCGGCAGTAACCCCCCAAACTAAAAGTATCCAAAAAAAATGGGATGGATCAAAGGCCCAATATAAAATATTAGCAGTATGGGGGGAAACCCATAAGGACAACAAAAAAAGTGGATAAGTGGCCGACCCGGAAATACACCCAAAAGCGAAAAAAAAAAATCTCATCAATAGCATTAGATCAGAACAAAAAAAAAGATGGAAAAAAGTTGCTAAACAAAAAGGTAAAAAAAAGGGGCTGAACGACAAAGAGACAATTTTGGAAAAGACGCGAAATGCAGAAAAAACTGCTAAAGTACATGATCTGCACCTGTTTTAAGTTACCAAACAATTATGCGGAGGTAAAAAAACAAACCATAACATGCCAGTCAGAAACAGCCTAGGACAACTGTTGACAACAGAGCAGGAGCAGGATATGAGATGGACATCCCACTTAAGATGTGCTAAACAGATGATCTGAACATCCACCGATTCCCCCCGGCTGCCGGATATTGATATCAACCTCAAATTGCCAGAAAAGCAAAAAATAGTAAAAACTATTGGATCCCTGAAACAACAAAGCACCGGGGAAAAGATGAAATGACAAGGGGCTTTTCAAAATCGATCCCCTCTTGCTAAACATATTAAGGGCCCTTGTTTGCAGATATCTAGAAAAAAAATTCTAAGGTTGGATGGGGGACTGTGGTGAAAATCCCCAAGAAAAGGGCCTAACAGATTGCAATAACGGGGAGGAAACACGTTGTTTCAATCCCAAGTAAGATATTCTGCAAAATTGTAAATCGAATACAAAAACAGTAGACAAGTGTCTACGTGGGGAAAACAGGGTTTAGGAAAAGGGAAAAGGAACAAATGAACATATATTTACCCCGCGTAACTTTTAGAACAATGTGGGAGGGGAAAAAGGGCTATATATTCCTTCATAGATTTTGAAAAGGCATTCGACAGCGTCACAGAGACAGCCTATGGAAAATAAAAAAGGCGTACCCAGAAATTTCCCCCCCGGGCCCCCTTCTTTAAAATTTTCTCAACCTAAAAATTAACAAAAAAAAATTGTTCTTTAGACGGGTGGTTGTTTTTTGTTTGTTTTTGTGGGTGTTTTAAAAAAAAAAAAACCCCGAGGGGTGATGGACCCCCTTTTAGATGTGGGACCTGGTTTTTGGATATGCCCCGGTGTCCACAAAAAAAACAAACAAAAAAAGTACAATCTTCACCCGCAAAGACATAGGGCCCAAAATAAACACAGGAAAAACAAAAATTATGACAAACAGTGAAATCCAACAACCAGTAATGTTAGAAGATGAAACACTGGAAAGGGTTGAGCAGTTTACATATCTTGGTAGCGTACTGACACTAAATGGTGGCACAGAGGAAGATATAAAATCACGTCTGAGTAAGGCCAGAACCGCTTTTGCCAGAATGAAACCAGTATGGAAGTCCAAAATCTACAATAGGACCTAAGCTTAAACTCTATAAAAGCATTGTTTTGCCAGTTTTGCTTTACGGATCGAGTGTTGGAGGATGACCAAAGGAGATACTAGCAGGCTGTCAGTTTCCACCACTCTTGTCTTACAGAATCTTGGGAATCTTTTGGCCAGTAAAAATATCCAATAACCAACTACTCCAAGACACAAGACAAGAGCCAATGAATGACATACTCAAAAAGAGAAGATGGAAATGGCTCGGACATGTTATGAGAATGAGACAAGAAATGCCTGCAAGGATAGCCCTCACTGGACACCAGAGGGAAAGAGAAAGAAAGGCAGACCACGGACAACATGGAGGCATGATGGAAGAGGAACTGGACACCGCATCTCTGACGTGGGGCTCTGCGCTGAAGGTTGCACGGGACAGGAGAGCATGGAAAGTCCTTTCGAAGCCCCATGTGTCACTAGGCATGACGGGATTAAGTAAGTAAGTAAAAAACAAGTAGGTGAGTTAGAAACAAAGAGATGAGTTTAGCAATGGGTGAAGACTCTTAAAGCGCACGAATCGATCGCAGACTAGCAGAATCAGTAACGTAGCAATGCATTGTGCAGGTTGTGCAATACACAAAGGTCTCGGTGGCCGTGCCAGTGAGCCGTTTTTTTCAATGTGATAAAAATCATGCCAAAATTACGAAAAGTGCACTCACTAATTATATTAGCAATAAAATGTGTGATGACGTAGACCACAGATGATAACAATCTTTGGGGGCTTCTGTGACATAGAAGCAGGGTGCTCGTGTCGCGCTCCATAAGTGCTCGGCTTGTTTCTGCTTTGAGCAATCTTTGTATTTTCCACTGATCTATGATTTCGATGTGAGATCGAATTCCTAGTTTTTTCAGAGGCAGATGGTAGAATATAAATCCGGCGTTCAATTGAGCACGTAAAATCGCTCGTGTATTGCAGGGGCCTGCAAGGAAAGCAAAGAATAGTACTACTGTGACCTACAAGACATGTCATAAGAGGCCACTGATGTAGGACCTAAGGAAGCTCATCATCATCAGGTGCCGTGCCGGCTGGCGTAGGCGATCATGGATCTCCACAAATCTCTGTCGTTGGTGTTGCTATCAACTCAGATGTTGACGCTCTACCGTGCCATGAAATCAGGATATTCAATATTTTCTCTCTCTGTCTTCCCTGTCTCGTCTACCCTCGATTTTACCGGTTGTCACAGTGTGTTCTAAACCTTCCCTCCTCATCACATGCCCGAAAAATGATAACTGCCTCTTTCTTATATTGATGATAAGCTTTTCTCTGTGTCTTGATCTCATTCAGCACCTCAACATTAGCCATTTAGCAGTCCATGGAATTCTCATCATTCTTCTATAAAACCACATTTATGTGGCCCTCAGAGATTTTTAAAGCTACCAAAGTAAATAAAAAGCATCGCAGAAATCAGAATACTGCCTACTGTAGGCACTGCTACTGGACAACGTACACTTCTCTTAGGCCTTAGATGACATACAAATCTCACAAAGGTGAGTTAACAAGTGTTTGATATGGAGCGTTCGAAGATAAGAAGAAGAAGAAGGGAAACAGGTAAAAGAACGCGATAAGAGAGTGAAAAGAGCCTGTCTGGGCAAAAATTTCATTCGAAATTAAAACAAAAACCACATACAAATTTAACAATTCTAAAATTTCATGGTAGACACTTGCAGAAACACTTGCAGTGGATTTCATCTCACTTTGGCACTGCATACAATGAGAGTGCCGATGTCTTAAGCTAGGAGGGTAGTGACAAAGAGAAAATTTACCAACCTCTGTTTTTTCAAGAGGTCAACACCCTTATACAGAGAAAATCTGCAGTAGACTGGAAGACAAACGCTGGATATGATTATGGAAAAGAATTTCTCAAAGATCTAAGCAGAACAGACCAGGTCATTAGCCTGTGCCACTGTGAAAAGGCGGACATGACGGCAGAGCACATACTGCAAGACTGCTAGTTGTTAGCAGCCCTGAGAAAAGAAACTTGGCCCGATAACACAGAGCTTCGAGAAGCTGTCGGAGGAACGGAGGCCCTAAAAGCAACAGTAAAATTCATGATTAAATTTGGTTCATCAGTCTAGGCGGGATCGCTGAGAAGAGACCAGGTCATTAGATTTCGAATATGTACTGGACACTGCAGACTCAATAAACATTTACATAGACTAGGAATAAGTCAAACAGATCTCTGCCAGTGTCAGCAGGCGGAACAGATACCGGAGCATGTCCTGCAGGATTGTTCTCTCCTGTGTGAGCTGAAAAGCAAAATGTGGCCACACCCAGTCAAACCAAAACTAAGCTTTCGGAAACCGATAGACCTGAAGGTGACTGCCCAGTTTGTGGTCCACGGTAAATTAAGCGCATGACCAGAGATCGCTGAAGAAGAAGAAGATTTCAAACTCCAATTTTTAATTAGCAAAAAGTAGTCTAAAGCAAACTAAAAACACAGAGGTTTTTAACCATTATGAAGATAGGAAAAATAGAGAGGTTTTCAACCATTATGAAGATAAAAAAAATACAGAGGTTTTCAACCATTGTGAAGATAGGAAAAACAGAGATTTTCAACCATTGTGTAGATAGGAAAAACAGAGGATTTTCAACCATTGTGAAGATAGGAAAATGAGAGGTTTTCAACCATTGTGAAGATAGGAAAACAGAACAGTCCAAACTAACTTTCATAATATCGATGAGTTCCACTGGAAGCTCAGAAATTCTCGTCTGTGTGGGCTGACTTTTATATATGTTTGGTAAAAAAATGTATTATTTATTGCATTAACGATTCTAGTAGTCCCTGGTTATTTATTGAGATTTATCTAAGAATACCGGAATACCTGGGTTACATAACGTGTGTGTGATGATTTGTGGGAATTTCCACTTGAACTCGTCGGCCTGGTGCTGGAGTTGGCCGTCAGATACACAATGGAATGGCAAAAGACACAGATGAAGGATATGTGACACATGACTACTCGTTTAGCGATAATCTCTACCATATAAACACATGTAATCTCGAATTTAAGACATCACATAACATAACAAATACATATTTTCTCATATAACGCATGTATACTCGTTTTGCATAACTAGTGAGCATTTTTTCTGCAAATGGAAGAATAACTAAAGAAATCCAATATAATATATGCAATAAAGCAAATCAAATCGTAGACAAATGGCACCAATTTCGAAATTCAAGAATGTCACCATGAACACAAAAAGAGCATTGTACAACACAATCTTTATCCCAACATTATGCTATTAGTGCCAAACCTGGACGCTGACGTCAACGATTCTGAAAGCTAGTCACGAACGAGATTAAGTGTCTACGCAGAATGCTGGAAGTATCACAAAGTACGGTTTAGAAATGATGACATCAATAAAGAATAGGGTGTGTACAACATCAGTACTGAACTTAATCACGTAACAACAAATGACATGGTTCGGCCACATAAGCAGATTACCAACAGACAGTGCGCCTCAAAGAGCAATGCTACTCCGATCATCATTATCAGGTGCCGTCTCCCACATCGAAGGTTGGCTGCAATGAATCTCCAGCATCCTCTGTCTTTCGCCTTGGTGTTGCACACTGCCAGACTGTAACCTGTCCATTTCTTAAAGTTTCCCTTCCACTTATCTCTCGGTCTTCCTCTTGCTTTCTCCCCCTCAACTTTCCCCTCTAGTAAATGTTTTATCATGGTGTCATGTCTTTTATGTGCCCAAAATACTTTACTTCTCTGAATTTTATCTCTCTTAATAATTGTTTCTTCATGCCTAGTTTTCCTAAAACTTGTTTATTTTCTGTTTTCTGCCATGAAACTCTGCCTACTCTTCTATATATCCACATCTCAAATGCATCAATTCTGTCTTCTAACTGCTTGTTCATTGTCTATGTTTCCGAGCCATACATTAATATAGGATATATATAGCATTTGATCATTCTAATTTTTAGCCTGTTTGTGATTTGTTTGGATGTCAGTAACTTTTCAACTATTGAAATTATCCTTGGCCATTCCTATTCTCTTTTTAATTTCTGTTATGGGTAAAAAGCAAAAGGTCGACAACGCAAAAGGGGGTGCACAGAGATAACAGAGTCAATGAAAAACCCTATTTATGAAGCGCACACAAAACCCGTTGTATAAATTTTGTTTATCCTGACACTGTGAGGCAAAACATGATTATGGAAAGAAGAAGATATTCGTTTTATGATATCCTGTGAGATAACACACCTGTATACTCGTTTTATGATATCCTGTGAGATAACACACCTGTATACTCGTTTTATGATAATCTTAAGATAACACACTTGTATACTTGTTTTACGAAAACCTGTAAGATAAACAACATGTATACTCGTTTTACGATAGTCCGTGAGATATCACTTTCCTTCCGAAATATTTTTTTTTAACCACCGGACACTTTTCTAGTACAATGTATACTAACTTAACCAGTCTACTATAGCTTTGAGTCTGCGGCAAGTTCTGCAAGCCTGTATATCGGCTTAGAAATCCGAAGGGGTTAACTCTATCAACGAATATACGGTTTTTATTTTTATACTTAGGCGTGAATAATAAATGATTCTAACACGCGCGATGCCTACACAGTGCGAAGTACACAGATCAATATAGCCGCATGAATAACTATACATGAGCGTAGTGTGTATCAGACGTGAAGTAGATATTTTAAAAAAAATAACCGCAAGCTGCGTGACATGATCTGCTCTCACGATTACACACACGTCATTACCGACGATTACTGAGTAAGTTAACGAGACACAGATAGACGTTGCTATTTCAACTGATCAGCTTTGCGTGTTTGATGGAATCGAATCCCTACTCCAGAAAAGTCGATATTCTGTAGTTCAGTATTTACATTGTGCACACACTTTGTGTGCGGGCTTTTATTTTATTACACTTTATTTTCATAATTTGTTGCATGCAACGCATGCTTATATGTATGTATAATAATAATATAATAATTCCTCTCGTACCGTTATACGTTACATAGGGCCTGCAAGTAATTTCTCCATACCGCTCTATCCTGGGCAACTTGCTCAATCTCCTCCATGGAACTGAGACCGATTATATGTATATATATATATATATATATCTGCCTTTTTAACCCAGACTGAGGCCCTCAACCAACTCATTTCCAAGTCTTCCTATCTCTAGCTAGCTCGTGCAGCTCCCTCCAGCTCTTCTTTATCTTGTTGATCTCTGCCTACAAATCCCGTCTCCATGTATTTCTCGGCCTCCCCTTCTTTCGCTGTCACTGTGGATTCCAGGAAAGGACCTTTCTTGTTATTGTATTTTCCTCTTGTGCCCTATCCAGTGCCAGCGTCTTTTTTTTGGTAACCTCTTGGTCTACTGGAATCTGTCTTGTTCTCTCCATAAGTTCCTCATTTCTTACCTCATCATACCATCTCAGTCCCTCTATTCTGCGCAGACACCAGTTGATAAATGTTTGCAATTTGTGCGTTATTATTTTAGTCGTTCTCCATGTTTCTGACACACACAGCAGAACCGCTTTAGCATTGGAGTTTATCCTAATTTGTGTTCTAGATTTGATTTCTTTAGACTTCCATGTTTCCCAGTGCAATGAAAGCTCCTCTTGCCTTCTGTATTCTTATTTTGACATCTCTATCTGTTCCACCCTCTTTGCCTACTTTGCTGCCTAAGTATATGTATGATTATACCTCTTCAAGTGGTATTTCACAAAGGGAGATCAGAATATCGTTTGCTTGGTTAATTCTCTACTGCGGCTATCATATATTGTACTCGTACATATTCCCATAGTGCTGAAACTATACTTGAAGAAAACGTGGATTGGAAATGACAGAATAAAAGAGCTTGACTGAATAAGAAACAGATTTTCAAGTACAAAAGAAATATATTTACACCATGAAAGTAATGGATACTGTGCAGGCGTGAAGGTAGTATGCTTGCTTTCCGTTCCAAAGATATTCGGTTCGTTCACTGCGTTTGGCGATCGGTATATATTTCCAGAACACTGATGTCAATGCAGGTGAGAACGAGTTCCTAATTCAATCGGAGACGGACGATAAAACCTTTGGTCCTCTGTTTAAGTTGAGCACGCAAAAAAAATCGTTGGCAGATGAAAATCGGTAATAGTATACTGCAAGTCCACTGCTCGAACACAATTTATTAATAAGATTAAAATCATATTTTTTAAAGGTTTTCATTATCTTCAAAACTACATCGATGACCTTCGCCTGTACAGCGGAGTTCTTGCACTGCCGTTGAGATCTTCTTGTGTAAGAATGAGATTGTAGCTAACATGGTTATTCACTGAACTGCAAAGCTAGTTAACCACTGTCGTCACAGACAACCCCAAAGTTAAGTAGTTTGTCATATGTTCTGAAAGTAGGTCCCACTATGGCCGAAGAAGTGTCCGGGGAGACGACATCAGCACACAAAACCAGCCATATTTCTGTCTTAACCTTTCGAACAATTATGAATGATTGCTAATTAATACTAAACAAAGCTAAGAAAACTAAGAGCATGCATATTCCCAGTGGCAACGTATGGGTGTTAAGCATGGACATTTAACAAGGCAGTGGAAAAACATATATGTGCTTGTGAATATATGTGTTACAAAATAGACCTCCGTATATCATGGACAGAGAAGAGAACAAATAGATATATTCAGAAATAACTCAAAATCAAAGAATACTGGCTGATGCTACAAATAAGAATGAGAAAATTGAAGGATGTTGGACATATAAAGAGACACGAAGGACTGGAGACCATCACGGAAGGAGGCATACCGGCAAAGAGTAAATGAAGACCGCGGAGAAGATGGATTCAGGATGGAACTGAAAGTTTGAGCACGACGGCTGCAGAGGCGGGACATCTGGCCTATGAAAGAGATAAATTCCGAAGTACTGCTTTCGCCGCTGCATAATTTCCGAAAACGGAGTTAAAAATAGCTATTCTTTATTTCTAGGTCACAAACATGAATGTACGCCTATAGCAGTGTCAATAGAAATGTATAACGTGTTAACACGTCTTTAGCCTACAGAGGAGAGATAATAACAGACGTGTTAATGCGTCTTTAGCAGTGAATGGAAAAATGTCTATACACGTCCTTAGCAACTAAAGGGTTAAGGTGGCAAAGTTCTGTTCACGACAAGCTATTTAATGGTGATGTCAAGTTAACACAAGAAGGCCTACTTAAAATTCACATTAACAACATCAAGCTTAAACAGATCGAAGAATGCAAATACATGTGATAAATATTTCAAATACATGTGATAAATATTTCAAATACATGTGATAAATATTTCAAATACATGTGATAAATATTTCAAATACATGTGATAAATATTTCAAATACATGTGATAAATATTTCAAATACATGTGATAAATATTTCAAAAGGATGATAGATATAAACATTTAGAAATGAAAATAAAAAATGTTACCAAGCAAACAGTGTTTCATCAACTCTCTTTTTTGGTTTACTTCCTTCATTTAAAACAGATGTTGTGAGAACACTTATAGGGATAATCTCGTGTCAGCATCTGTCAAGCTTGTCTGTTGTTGGCTTTCTTCTAAATATCATTTACGTAAAGTGTTCCTCCCTCCCTTTTTCCTTCCCCTCTCTCCCCTCCCCTTCGCTTTGTGAGATTTCTTCCGACAGCCATGGCTATCAGGTCGACCCAGTCTAAGTACCAGAAAAACACTGGGAAGCAAAGACGTCGGCATGATGTTGAAAACAATGGGAAGAAAGGCGCCGGTGTGATGAAGAACTGGAAGAAAAGGCGCCGGTGTGATGTTGAAAGAACTGGAGAAAAAGGCGCCGGTGTGATGTTGAAAGAACTGGAAGAAAAGGCGCCGGTGTGATGTTGAAAGAACTGGAAGAAAGCGCCGGTGTGATGTTGAAAGAACTGGGAAGAAAGGCGCCGTGTGATGTTGAAAACACTGTGAAGCAAACGTGCCGGCGTGATGTTGAAACCAAATGTAAGCACAGGCTCCGGCGTGATGCTGAAAGCACCATTCAGTGGACTTCATATAGAAAAAGTAACCAGAAAATGTGTTTTTTAAAATAAAAGAAATTGATTCATTCATTGATTGGATCAACATTGTTGCACTTCTGTGAATAACCATGTGTGCTCCAGTCTCTTTCTTAAGCACATGAAGATCTCAGCCTCAGTGCACGTAGCACAGACGAGGATCTCATATGCAGTTTTTAAGATGTGAAAATTTGTATGCATTTTTCATTTCAATATTTTTTTAAAATTTGACCCCGGGTAGAGACATTCCAGCTTACTATGAATTTGTAACTTCCAAGAGTTTTTTTACTGGTTCAACTTTTTTCAAGATGAAAAATGTGGTGGGAAAGGAGGGGTTAGGGTGGGGTGGGGGTTTCTCGACAACATTTTGTTTTCCAATTCGATAGTAAATTTGCTGAAGAAAACTAACTGATGCTACAAAAAAGAGCGAGAGAACTGAAATATTTTGGTGACATAAAAACACAGAGGGATGGAGAAGAAAATTCTGAAGGGAAGCATCTCGACAAAGCGGAGAAGAGGAATACCACGTTGAATATGGATACAGGATTTGATAGAAGATTTGAACATGACGGCAGAAGATGAAGCATCTGCTCTATGAAAGAGACAAATTTGGAAGGACTACCAGGGTAACAACGTTATGTCCAGGACAAGCCACTAGATGATGATTCAAAATACTACTAGCAAATATGAGAAACAATCTTTTCTTCTTTACCCCTGGATCATCTCTAAGGAAGCATAGGTCCACAACCACGGCCTTGCAAGCTCTCACTGGAGCATCTCTAAGGAAGCATAGGTCCACAACCACGGCCTTGCAAGCTCTCACTGGATCATCTCTAAGGAAGCATAGGTCCGGTCCACAACCACGGCCTTGCAAGCTCTCACTGGATCATCTCTAAGGAAGCATAGGTCCGGTCCACAACCACGGCCTTGCAAGCTCTCACTGGATCATCTCTAAGGAAGCATAGGTCCGGTCCACAACCACGGCCTTGCAAGCTCTCACTGGATCATCTCTAAGGAAGCATAGGTCCGGTCCACAACCACGGCCTTGCAAGCTCTCACTGGATCATCTCTAAGGAAGCATAGGTCCGGTCCACAACCACGGCCTTGGCTCTCACTGGATCATCTCTAAGGAAGCATAGGTCCCGGGCCACAACCACGGCCTTGCAAGCTCTCACTGGAGCATCTCTAAGGAAGCATAGGTCCGGTCCACAACCACGGCCTTGCAAGCTCTCACTGGAGCATCTCTAAGAAAGCATAGGTCCCGGGCCACAACCACGGCCTTCAAGCTCTCACTGGATACAAGCTCTCACTGGATCATCTCTAAGGAAGCATAGGTCCGGTCCACAACCACGGCCTTGCAAGCTCTCACTGGATCATCTCTAAGGAAGCATAGGTCCGGTCCACAACCACGGCCTTGCAAGCTCTCACTGGAGCATCTCTAAGGAAGCATAGGTCCGGTCCACAACCACGGCCTTGCAAGCTCTCACTGGAGCATCTCTAAGGAAGACTAGCCAGGTCACAACCACGTTCAAGTCTCACTGGATCATCTCAGAGATATGATCTCACAATACGCTGCAAATATGACATTAAGAATCATGTTCTCCACCCCCTGATTTCATCTCTAAGGAAGCATAGGTCCGGTCCACAACCACGGCCTTGCAAGCTTTCACGCACTTGGTGTTTTAAAGCTAAGTGTTTTTACAGGGTAGGGTAGCTAGTCCCACGCTAAACCTCCACTTTCTCTGTAGACAGCTGGTGGTAGGTATTTATGGTTCTATTTTTTACCCCGAATTCGGGCCTCGGCAACCACACGGGCGTCATTTTGAATAGTCTTCTTTGACTGTCGGACAGGAGAGGGTAGGCGCATTTTCTGAGATTCTCATCGTCTGTATTGCGATTCTGTAATGTCTGCTATTGGAAATTCTCACTTTCGTCTGTCGTATTGAATTCTCATCGTCTGTAATTGCGTATCAGATCTCGAAGCGAACATAAAAAGGGTTTAAAAGCCGAAGGATTGACTTCATTGCACTGGGTTTTACCCCATATGGCTCGGTCCCTCTCAGCCGAAATGGCACGCCACCTGCCGAGAGTAATGCACAAAGCACAAACTCCGTAGCTCCGGCAATAATCCAAGAAGTCTCTGGAAAAACTGCACTCGTGAACAGAACGGCGCGGTTCGGATTCGAACCCACGACCTTCGACTCGCAAGGCAACAGGCTTAACCACTCAGCCACAGAGACTCCCGAATTGAGCATGTATGCACCTACCCTTCTAAGTACTGCATGTATGCAGTACTTATACCAGAGTAGCTCTCCTTCGATCCCTACCCACTTAGCCAGGCATTTGCCTGTTACCAGGGCCACCCCGTGGAGGTGGGGTATGTTCTTGGTCAGCGCCAGCTCACTTACCCTGGCGCCATATTATATCCTACATTATTGGGCCTGCGACTTCATGACATACATTAACATATTGATAAAACAGATTAGCCAATTCATAACTCCGGATTCTATTAGATCGATAAGGCTGATACAGCTTATATGTTGCCATTTTTGGGTTTGATTTGATTTCGCATATTTGTGTTTGTGATCAAGAAACGTTGTGTCCTGGAATAGTTCGATCACTGCGCCGGAATAGTTTGATCACGGCGCCGGAAAATTTGATCACGGCCCGGAAAGTTTGATCACAGCGCCGGAATAGTTTGATCACGGCACCGGAATGGCTCGATCACGGCACCGGAATGGTTAGATCACGGTGCAGGAATAGCTCGATCACGACGCCGCCGAGACATCATTCTGGTTGAGAACCTGGAAGAAACGACGTGAACGAGATGGAAATTAAGGCAAGGAGTTGAAAGAACAGTCAAGGAAAGAAAGAAACATTTGAACAAAACAAAATCCCTCACTAACTCAAAGTGGGTGATTAAATATTAGATTCATGAGTGTTTGAATCCGTATGTTGCCAGGGTCCCCAAAAGAAGCAAAGAATGGTAACACTGCGACCTACAAGGCATGTCGTAAGAGGCGACTGAGGTAGAGGTCTAGGAAAGCTACCCTAGTAAATTAAAAGCGTCGCAGAAATCGGATTGTCTGGTCTACTTGTAGGCGCATAACTGGCACAAGGTACAATCGCTCTTAGGCTCAGAACACATACAAATCACAAAGTGCGGTTTAACAAGTGGTGAATATGGATATGAAGAATAAGAAGAAGACACATGCGAAAGAAAATAAAAACGACAGTGAGGAGACTATAGTCACATGCAGTAGGTCCCTTTTATAACGATATTTTCACTTAATTTCGGTTTAGCATAGCGTTGACTTCGTTTAACGGTGCAATTTCGATAAACATTTAAATATATTGTTAAGCGAAGCACGCTGTAGTATACTGGTAATAACAATATAACGCAGTTTAATAATACACAGATATTAAATATAAACAGTACACATGAGCGCACACATAAGGACTCGTTCTAGAAATATAAACAGTACAAATGAGCGAGCACATAAGGGCTCGTTCTAGAAATATAAACAGTACACATGAACGCGCACATAAGGGCTCGTTCTAGAAATATAAACAGTACACATGAGCGCGCACATAAGGACTCGTTCTAGAAATATAAACAGTACACATGAGCGCGCACATAAGGGCTCGTTCTAGAAATATAAACAGTACACATGAGCGCGCACATAAGGACTCGTTCTAGAAATATAAACAGTACACATGAACGCGCACATAAGGGCTCGTTCTAAATATAAACAGTACACATGAGCGCGCACATAGGACTCGTTCTAGAAATATAAACAGTACATGAACGCGCACATAAGGGCTCGTTCTGAAATATAAACAGTACAGCGCACATAAGGACTCGTTCTAGAAATATAAACAGTACACATGAGCGCGCACATAAGGGCTCGTTCTAGAAATATAAACAGTACACATGAGCGCGCACATAAGGACTCGTTCTAGAAATCTCTTCTTATTCTGACGCTGTGAGGCAAAACATGATTGGATAACAGAAAGAAAAAAAGATAAGTATTACAAAAGTAATTGTATGTGAAATGTGATGATTACGAAATGTTACCAACAACACCAGAAAAGACAGAGGTATCAGCCAGCGACAGAAGGAAAGTTGGGACAGAACCTTGCTTGAATTACATTGAGAAACAAAGAATGATTGAGTCTGTAACTTATTAAGACTGCAGACCAAACTCACAGTACACATAGTCTTCTACAACAGAACATCAGGAAAGAAAACAAGAGGAAGACCACGAAAAAGATGGTTATTTGACATAGAAGAATCCTGTCAAAAAGCAAAAATAACTATCACTCAAGCCATTAACAGAAAGACAAAAACAGAAAAACACGACACTGGGCAACAACCCGGTAACAGTGTCATGACAAAATAAGAAAGAAAATTGCATAACATGCTTAAAAGAATTGATTCAATTCGTCACGTATATATTTCAATTTCATAGTTGATTTATTCTCTGATTTTGAACTGAAATAAATAAAAGTTAAGATGATTAGTTAAGAGCATAACATCAAGGTAAATTAAATATCTTGGACACATTAAACCACATGAGTGCCTAGAGAAGATAATTTTGGAGAGAATGGTGCCTGAAAGAAAAATGAGAGGAAGACCTAGATGACAATGGGTGCAATATGTCATTGACGCTCTGATAATGACTGCTGCTGACACCGGTCAACGTGCACATAACTGAGAATTTTTCAGAACTGCTGTCATGGAGCAAAATTCCAGAAAGGACAAGCTACTTGATGATGATGATTTGTTTTTATTTCATGCTATTGTATATATATGTTTGAAAATTCTATCCCTTCCTACCTTTTTGATGACATCCAATACATTATCCTGCTGACCACTGTCTAGAAAGTGGCTCACCTCCCTAGACAGAACATCATGGATAGTTGCTAGAATGCGGCGTAGTTCCTCCGTGGTGGTAGCTGACGACTTAGCCGGACCACAGGTCAGCGAAATAAGGCTTTGGTCAGTGTTGTCAAGAAAAGTTTTCACTTTCAAAGTTTTACACATTTCTCGAGCCGTCAAAATAAACATTGTGCAGATCCATGATATTATGACAATTTTGGTATGTCTTCGACCTGGTTTCAAACTACCTTATAGTAATCCAGAACAACATGAAAACTGTTTTTCCATGAAAGGCTTTCAGACAATTATGTTCAGCCTTGTAAGGTGATTTATTACTACTACACAACAGTTTTTATACCTTACCACAGTTATCTGCGCACATAAGTTACCAATATAGATAAGTTGCATGTACACATAAGCTATAGTTCGTTCCAAAATTCGTGATCATCTTTACCGACCGATATAAAATCATCCACTTGACAGAAATTTTTGCATTTTTATATAGGTAACAGTGACGACGTTCCAAAAGTATTTTTTGCTCACCCAAACCTTTAGTTCTGTAAGAATTTTATTATATGTTATTACTAAATTTACCGCTATGTTGATCTGGTATACTTGTCGAAATTTTACAGCACGATTGTCAAGTTTGTCTATAACTCAGCATTTCCGTGCTCCAAATGCAATTCAGTGCCCGTCAAAATCGGGAATCCCGTGGAATTAATCAGTTCACAATGTTTCATACCGACTGTCATTGGCGTATGTACGCAACATTTACTTTCATTTATAGAAGTGGAAGGTATCATTTGTTCACTATGTGACCTTTCTTTTATAATATGTAATAGGAATACGCCTTTGCAATCATTCGCCACCATTTTGTGTATTACTGTAAGTTCTAAACTTTGATTATCATTTTGTTGTGCTTATGCAAAATTATATAACAAAAAACGTTTTTGCATCAACTAAGCTGCCTATCAATTAGTTAAACATGGATTCGTAACGTCGTGAGGTATATAAGACTGCATGCAAAAATTACTTGTATCCATCAGATAGATTTCGTACAAATTAAACCTTAGTGTGATCACGAATTTTGGAACGAACTATAGTTACCTGTACACATAAGTTACCTGCGGACATAAGTTACCTGTGCACATACGTTACCTGTGCACATAAGTTACATGTACACATACGTTACCTGCGCACATAAACCATCTGCACATATAGGTTACCGGCGGACATAAGTTACATGTACACATAACTTACCTGTACACATACGTTTTCTGAACACATAAGTTACCTGTACACATAAGTTACCCGCGTACAAACTTTTAGTTAGTACGTGGAGTTTTTAGTTTTAAAACGTGTAGTTAACAAGTGGTCGATAAGTGGCCTACATAATCTCTATCTCCTGTGATATCATCATCCTCATCTAGTGTGTCCCTGTCGGAACTTGGCTTCTATAACAGCAGCTCTAAATTTATCCATGTCTTGTGTGAGGTGACCGTCATCCGCCATATTCCCGCTCAACTCCTCTATGAGATGCTGCATCCATCTTCTCATTGATCTTCCTCTCCTTCGTCTGCCCAGTATCATGCCCTCCAGAACGATCTTCTCCAAAGAATCATGCCGTTGTATATGCTCAAAATATTTCCTTTTTATCTTCTTTATCAACTACTAAATCGCCCGAGTGGTTACCCGGGCCCCATTTTGGCTTGTAAAGAATAGAACCACTGTTACCTGCCACGCATGTCGTAAGAGGCGAATAAGGAGGTTTGGCTGAAATCGGATGCACATGTCCTAAACTAGTAGAAGTCGATGCGTTTAGAGGCCTACCAAACCAATGTGCAACGTATACACGTTCTTGACAAAGATCAAACATATCACAAAGAGTGATTAAAATTGGTCGTAAAGAACGAACGCAAAGAAGAAGAAGAACTGCTAAATTATGTGAGCGTCTGACCGAATGGATTAGGGCGTGGGCTCCCTCGAGGGAGACACGGGTTCAATCCTCGATAAGGCCAATGAGTTTTTTCTGACGGGGCATAAAGAAAAATCTTACTCTCAAGAGTTTAGGGGCGACTGTTCTATCAACGCGGTCTTTAAATTCCACAGGCACATGTACCGTCTGTACTACGCCGCCTTAAAGAGCGATATTACAAGCAGCAACGGCAGGGTTGCTTTTTAATCAACCACTTCTTATAAAAATAAAATATATTTTCTTATATAAAATATGGATTTACTTGTTATTTTTTTATGCACATTGTATTCTGCATACTCTTCTGTAGCACTCTCATGCGAATGTTATGACCTGTGATATAATCACTCCAAATCCTGGTAACTCACATTTCAAAGCAAACAATTCTATACACTCATCTGGTCTTTATGAAACCGCATCGATTAAAGCATATTCTCATTCTTATTTGTGCTCATCGAATCAGTCAGACAATATGCTATGTAAGAGCAAAGACAATAAACGCATTGTCCTTAACCAACATACAAGTATCTTACATGCCGTCAGTTCTATAGACTAAAGTGGTACACTTAAGTATATTTAAAGTGCGTCTCTCCGAAGAACGTTACAAGTGTTTGAAAGAAACGACTATTTATCAGGTACGTCAGTTTCCAATCATTATAATTACACATACGCCTGAGGCTGGGTGCGAACGACGAAATGGGTTCAATCACATTTGTGGTTATATTACTTGGTTGGTTAACCTTTATTATAGCACAATAGTCAGAAGCGAGAAAAATATCACGAAATGGCAATCGATTGTTGCAGTTTACTACAACTATAGCATCCGATTTTTTGCGTACAAAAATTGTGTACAACTTTCAGAAGAATAAATGGCTAGCGGCATGTTATGACTAAAGTTAAAAAGGTAACATTGAAAAGTCTCAGAGAAGAAGGAAGGAAATAGATAGCTTTAACATCATGGCAAGGATAAATGTCAACAACAGAACAGAAAATGATCACTAGAGAATGGAAACTGTGAAGAGTTAAGATGTATACAATAAATGCTTTCGATGCAAGTCTCTCCACTCCCTTGTGCCGATATCGCCCGTATGCACAGGACAGTAGATCCAATCCAGTCTATGGAGGTTGGAAACCTCTATAGATGAAATCCACATATACAGCAACATGCCATTCTGGATTTTCCGAAGCATCGTCTGAGAGTCAGGTACAACAAAGCCGCTAGTAAACGAAGTCAAAGAGAGTCAATGGAGGGCATCAGTAACGGTTTCAACCTCCATCCTCATACTAGAAGTAGTTGTCCTGTATGTTACACTTTGCTATGAAACAACCCTACCATGCACGCTAGTCAAGAAACCTAGCCTGACTTCTCGCCACGATGCACAAACCCATTAGTAAAAACAGCATCGTCATCATCACTGGCATTATCAGTTATCAGCGGCTTAATTTCTCATCTTTCTCTTAATTTCGAGCTTAGCCTTCATGTTGCCACAGACCCTACATTTCCTTCTATGAGTAATGAAAACATTACGGAAGTTGACCATGCTACAATTTATTAGGATATATTCCTCCCCTTTTGGTACAGCCTCAATTGTGGTCACCTGGCTAACTGTTTTATCAGCTTGGGCCATCTACGACATTCCACGCTTGATTCTCGTACCACTAAAATAATTCATGTTCTTCTTCCCTCTCTAATTTTGTCTACCATCTGTCATTTAGCCTGTCTGATACGGGTATCTCTACCAGGAGCAAAGCGCATATCAGCAGATCTTATCGGATTATGCAGATGTGCAAACTACTGACCACTACAAGGTAGTGACCTCATGAGAAGATGATCAAAGTTGAAAATAAAAATCCTGGCATATCCTTTATAGGATGTCGCCATAAACAACAGTAAACAAGCCGTCGATTTTCTAGACACCGCTTATACGTTCAGTAGTTTGCCATTGCTTTCTGAAATGTGCGGTCTAATTTTACCATTCGCAAAAATCCACGCGAACAAATTTGCTTCCAAACTGCCCAGCAGCGGAGTTTGAAAAAGGTACACCCGGGTTGTGATCGAGCTCACTACTGCTTAGCTCTTAATATACGCACTCTAAAACTATATTTATTCACGCTGCTTTTAACAATACAATTTTGTGTGGCACGTATTTACACAGAATCTGTGCGGTATTTTTATGTCAAGCAGCAGACAGCTTCAAAAGGGTCTGAATAATAATAATTTTGTTTCTACAGGGTGCTCAAGATAATTGCAGCCCCAATGACAAATCGAAAGTTGCCAGATAACCTATCGCGTTGTGTCAATTTACTATTTAAACCGGTTCTGACTAACTCGTCCTACGTCACATTTGTTCATCGCCCCTTCCCGCACTACAGTTACACACCGTCACACAACCTTGACCTATACTACGTCATAGCTGAACCTTCTCATTTTCATAAATATATGCCAGATTAGCTCCATTCACAGGCTGCTTTTATCTTGAACACCCTGTACTTACTGTTTTGATTCATGCGATAACTTGCATGCAAATTGATACTCCCAGATTAGTTCATTATGTGGCTTGTCGTGTTGTATGCGTTAAGCTATAGACGCTCAAAATGTTACAGTTGTTTAATTATTTGAGAACCGCTGTACCAGGACACAAGTGCACATTTAAAGGCTACTTGGTGTCAACGACTGTAGCATATCAAATATTAGCACGTGCCCAAGAGTACTCCCCTAATTCCTGTTATTCAAGGAATGCCTCATTTAATGAGATGGATAAAGAAAACTTGTATTAATGAATATACCTAAGGGGTGTCAGGCATTGCTGATTTCAGCAACGATTCTATAATGAAACATAGTGCCATCACTTGCACAGAGGCCAGTAGTACCAGGCAGTCGATATGCACGAGT
Source organism: Arion vulgaris (assembly GCA_020796225.1). Taxonomy (NCBI): domain Eukaryota; kingdom Metazoa; phylum Mollusca; class Gastropoda; order Stylommatophora; family Arionidae; genus Arion; species Arion vulgaris. Next base: position 18,876,188 of record CM036766.1, read on the forward strand.
ATGTCACAATTCTAAAAGCATACATTTCATGACATATCATTATACAAATGTCACACTACAGGATCATTGACCGTGCGCGATGTTTATCTTTGAAACGAAGGTCGAATTCTGATAATATTGTAGTCAGAGAACGTGTACGTGTGTGCATGTACAACACAAAGAATGTGAGAGTGTATGTGTGTCAAAGAGATAGAGATATGGACAGAATGATTCATCGAGATAGCAAAGAAGAAAGGGAGAGAATGAGCTTTGGGCGATACAGAGAAAGGAAGAGAATGAGATTGGTAGCAGAGAAAGGAGAGAATGATGCATTGCGATAGCAGAGAAAGGGAGAGAATGATGCATTGCGATAGCAGAGAACGGGAGAGAATGAAGAATTGGCTAGCAGAGAAAGGGAGAGAATGAGATTGCGTAGCAGAGAAAGGGAGAGAATGAGATTGCGCTAGCAGAGAAGGGAGAGAATGATTCATCGGGATGCAGAGGACAGTGAAATGTAGTGTGCTACATGTTAAAACAATAGCCAGTGTGTTACTGGGGCTCGCAAGGGGAGCAAAGAATAGTAACACTGAGATCTACAAGGTGACTGAGGTAGGGCCTAGGAAGCTACCCTAGTAAATAAAAAGCGTCGCAGAAATCGGATGTGCTGGCCTACTTGTAGGCGCACAACTGGCACAACGTACTATCGCTCTTAGGCACAGATCACATATTGTGCAATACTCTCGGCAGGTGGCGTGCCATTTCTGCGGAGAGGGACCGATCCATATGGGGTAAAACCCGGTGCAATGAAGTCAATCCTTCGGCTTTTAAACTCTTTAAACACATACACATCACAAAGAGTTGTTAACAAGTGGTCGATATGGAGCGTTCGAAGAAGAAGAAGCTACACGTTAAAACGATAGAAAGATGATAAAGCAAAGTCTTGACTGCAGTTTGAAAGGTCAACATAAATGAAAGATATATCGTCGATTTTGACAATCAAACTGCCAACATAAATAGAAAGATGATATCGTCGAGTTTTGACTGCTATATCAAACTGCCAACATAAATAGAAAGATGATATCGTCGAGTTTTGACTGCTATATCAAACTGCCAACATAAATAGAAAGATGATATCGTCGAGTTTTGACTGCTTTATCAAACTGCCAACATAAATAGAAAGATGATATCGTCGAGTTTTGACTCTTATCAAACTGCCAACATAAATAGAAAGATTATATCGTCGAGTTTTGACTGCTATATCAAACTGCCAACATAAATAGAAAGAATTGTTTTTAAATTTTGCCAAAAAATGTGACTGCTTTTTCAAACTCAAACAGAACTAGTCAGATAACAAAGCGGTGGACAGCTATTATTATAACAATGGCAGTAAGTATTTACAGAACATCGGGAAAGAAGGCAAGAGGAAGACCACGGAAAAGATGGTTAGATGGCGTAGCAGAATCCTGTGAAAGAGCAAAGATAACAATCACACAAGCCACCAGAACAGCGCAAGACAAAAACAGAAAACCACGACACTGGGCAACAACCCGGTAGCAGTGTGACGACAAAAGAAGAAGAAGAAGTAAATATTTGACAATTTCTTCATTAAACTGTATCCTACTTCTGTGCCATGAAGTGTTGCAGATAGAAAGTAGGTATAGTTTTCTTCTGGTCGTCCGGTGTGTAGCTTGGGCTATTGTCGTAGTCAGTATTTTTAAAACCCTTTTTTAATACCTCGAGGTATATTGGGTAACACGGTGTTAAACCCGTATTTTTCATTGTACGTCGGCACACGATGGGTGATATGGTAAACGTCACGCCGGCCTCCTTTACTTCCCAGTGCTTTTCCTGGTAGGAAATTTGAATGGACCGACCTGAGAACCGTTACGGTTGGAATAAATGCCAAACCGATGTCTCAAGTTGTGAACGGATGTGAACAAGTTGCCATATTTCGCCTCCGTACTGGACACAACAAGCTCAGAGCCCACATGTTCCATAAATTTAAAATTGGCACAACTAGCCTGTGTCCCTGCAAAATGGCAGACATGACGACAGAACATGTCTTGCAAGACTGTCAACGGTTAGCAGGTATAAGGAAAGAATCATGGCCACAACACACAGAGCTTCGTGAAAAGCTGTACGGAGGAACGGAGTCCCTAAAAACAACAGTAAAATTCATGATAAAAGTTGGTCCATCAGTCTAGGCCGGGAACGCAAAGGAAGGGAAATGCCAAACCCACAGAGGAATTCAACCGGACCACTAGCATAAGAAGCTAGTACACTAACAACTGCACTACTGCCGCTCTCGTTCAGTTTATTTAGTGTCTCTAATTTCCTTTATTCATCTTTTTCTGGGTCTTTCTACTTCCTTACCGCTTGATGTTCTTATGTGGTATGCCCGTGCTGCAAGCTAGTTTCATTTCATTCTAACCAAATGACTGGACCATTAAAGTCTCTGATGTTCTATAGAGACGAATGATGACTTCATCGCAACGGGTTTACCTGATATGGCTCGGTATCTCTCCGAAGAACTGACCCACCACATGTCGAGAGTGTTCCACAAAGCACAAACTCCGAAGCTCCCGCAACATTCCTGGAGATTTCTGTTTAAAAAATGCACAAGTGAACAGAAAGGCTCGGCCTTATTCGAACCCGCGAAACTTGGAATGCAAGGCAACGGCTAACCACTTAACCCGCCCGTATGGTGCCGGAGACCGCAAGGAAGCAAAAATAGTAACACTGCGACCTACAATGCATGTTATACGAGGTGGCTAATGTATGCCCTAGGAAGCTACCTAGTAAATAAAAAGTATCACAGAAATCGGATGTGCTGGTCTACTTGTAGGCGCATAACTGGCACAACGTACAATCGCTCTTAGGCTCAGATCACATACAAATCACACAGAGTAGTTGACAAGTGGTCGATATGGAGTGTTCGAAGAAGAAAAAGAAGAAACTACAAAACCACAGAGACTTCCGTTATATTCTATAAACTAGTTGACTAATGTTGACCCTACAATTGTTCTTGAAGAAGAAGAAGAAGAAACTACATAACCACAGAGACTTCCGTTATATTCTATAAACTAGTTGACTAATGTTGACCCTACAATTGTTCTTGAAGAAGAAGAAGAAGAAACTACAAAACCACAGAGACTTCCGTTATATTCTATAAACTAGTTGACTAATGTTCACCCTACAATTGTTCTTAACTTTTCACTTGATATCTCCATCCTTATCTATTCTTTGAGCAATACAACAACGGAAGGGACTAGCTGATGACAGAGTTGTGTGGAAAGCCAAATTACGGAAGGGCGCAGAGTCTTTGAGAAGAGACTTATGTACGAGCTGAACAACAAGACAGAAAAGCGAAAACTCAGAAGTTGTCACAGTAAAACACTTGCCTATTGACCGTCTGTAAAGATGAAAAGGGTCATATATATACAACAACGGAATTAAGTATCTAGTGGCGTAGAGGTTAGGTGCTCGTACCAAAGGTAAAGGTTCGTACCTCGTGGAGCCTTCTGAATATTTTTCCAGAGATTTCTGGTCGTAGTGTAGGTGTTCCTAGTCTCTATCAGAGACGGACAATAAAACGTAGGTACCGTCTTCAATTTGAGCATGTAAACAAACCCTTTGCAGTTCAAAATCGAGAAGAGCAAGCTGGAAAGCAGCTGCACCGGCAAAATTCATTTTTTAAAAAAAGATTAAAAATAAAATTCCTACAAATAATAAGTTTATCATCTTCAAAAGTACATCGGGAACCTCGCCGGTGCTACGGAGTTCGTACACTTCAGCTAATATCTTCCTGTGTAAGAAAGAGATTGGAGCACACACCGTTAATCACCGAAGTGCAATGGTGATGGTCCTATGAATCAAGCACTTTGATACATAAAACAACAATTTTCACCAATAGGATCGGTATGAGGGCAAGAGTTTAATGGAAAATTGCAACAGACACTGACTGACACACAATCAGTCACACATTTTAACAAGCAGACATTATTCCATTATCCCATTAGAGATTTCCATAATTGAATTTTCCGAAGTTGACGAACGACAAAACCAGCCAGCCATCATGACCACAAGAAGAATGGAACAGAGAAAGTACAAATGGAGATGGAGAAACTAAAATGAGAAAACACAATTGCGTGTTACAGTGGACAAAAAAAGAAGAATACAGTGTAAAAGAAAAATGTGCTAATTGGAGGTGGAAGAAGATAAAAGTGACCGACTCTTGAGACGTCATGTTAACAGTGACCGACTCTTGAGACGTCATGTTAACAGTGACCGACTCTTGAGACGTCATGTTAACAGTGACCGACTCTTGAGACGTCATGTTAACAGTGACCGACTCTTGAGACGTCATGTTAACAGTGACCGACTCTTGAGACGTCATGTTAACAGTGACCGACTCTTGAGACGTCATGTTAACAGTGACCGACTCTTGAGACGTCATGTTAACAGTGACCGACTCTTGAGACGTCATGTTAACAGTGACCGACTCTTGAGACGTCATGTTAACAGTGACCGACTCTTGAGACGTCATGTTAACAGTGACCGACTCTTGAGACCTCATGTTAACAGTGACCGACTCTTGAGACGTCATGTTAACAGTGACCGACTCTTGAGACCTCATGTTAACAGTGACCGACTCTTGAGACGTCATGTTAACAATGACCGACTCTTGAGACGTCATGTTAACAGTGACCGACTCTTGAGACGTCATGTTAACAGTGACCGACTCTTGAGACCTCATGTTAACAGTGACCGACTCTTGAGACGTCATGTTAACAGTGACCGACTCTTGAGACGTCATGTTAACAGTGACCGACTCTTGAGACGTCATGTTAACAGTGACCGACTCTTGAGACCTCATGTTAACAGTGACCGACTCTTGAGACGTCATGTTAACAGTGACCGACTCTTGAGACGTCATGTTAACAGTGACCGAATTTAAGTTTGTGTAGGAGAGGAAGTGTTCATGTCTGAAGTAGGAGCACGAATATATTAGTACACACGCACGCACGCACGAGTACAAGTACGCACGATAGCCCGCTGTCACAAACACACACACAATAAATTGAGTGTGATATATGCATTTGTTGACTTATTCTCTCGCTCCTCGTGGAGCATAGGGCCTCAACAGTTGTTCGCCCCATTTCTCGGTTTCTGGCTGTTATCTGTATGGTCTCACAGGAAAGTCGAACCCTCTTCGGATCCTCAAGAAGACTTCATCTCCATGTAGTTTTAGGCGTCTTCTGTTTCTTTTTCCCTGCGGGTTCCACTCAAGTGCTTGTCTAGTGACACTGACTGTGTTTTCCGTAGGGTATGCCCGACCCATCGCAATTTTCTCCTCTTGACCTGGGTCATCATGGGTTTCTGTCCGGTTCTTATCCATAGGTCTGTGTTTGCAACTCTATCATACCATCTCAGTCTGCTTTATCATACCATCTCTGTCTGCTTTATCATACCATCTCAGTCTGCTTTATCATACCATCTCAGTCTGCTTTATCATACCATCTCAGTCTGCTTTATCATACCATCTCAGTCTGCTTTATCATACCATCTCAGTCTGCTTTATCATACCATCTCTGTCTGCTCTATCATACCATCTCAGTCTGAGAATACGCCGAAGACATCTGTTGACAAAGTGTGCAATATATAATCATATATATATATATATATATATATCATACACACATATAAATACTGTGGTCTCTAGGACGAAGTAGATTAGACGTTTTCCTTTCGTCCTGAAGGTTGTGTGAGTCGAATCTGGACCAAGTCACATTTTTTATGAGATCCGTACGATTGTTGATGGAGTTACGGAGTTTGCGCTTTGTGTAACACTTTCAGTAGATGGCGTACCATGTCATATCTGAGCCATATGGGAAAACCAGGTGCAATGAAGTCATTCCTTCACGTTTAGACCGTTTAGACCTACACATATACACACATATATATACACACAGATGCACGCACTCCCCCAGATAGACATCGGACACCTCACACAGGACAGTGAGACATTTAAAGCTGGCAGACATCGGACACCTCACACAGGACAGTGAGACATTTAAAGCTGGCAGACATCGGACACCTCACACAGGACAGTGAGACATTTAAAGCTGGCAGACATCGGACACCTCACACAGGACAGTGAGACATTTAAAGCTGGCAGACATCGGACACCTCACACAGGACAGTGAGACATTTAAAGCTGGCAGACATCGGACACCTCACACAGGACAGTGAGACATTTAAAGCTGGCAGACATCGGACACCTCACACAGGACAGTGAGACATTTAAAGCTGCCGTCATGGGAGCCAAGTTCCGACAAAGACAAGCTAAATTATTATGATGATTTGGTCAGAATATGATACCAACAGACACAAGGCATTAATAATAAATACGGGTGTAATCCTTAGGGATCAATATCTAGTAAATGAATATTGGCATAAAATAAATATTTCTCTAATCATCCCGGTTCGTCGCGTTAGCTTGTGTTAATGACAGGGTTCCCCCAGTTTATCTCTTCTCGTGCGTAGAATCCCTAATGATGACCCCTTCTATTTATATACCATTAAGAACTGTACTTATTCAAACTTGTTAAATAATAGACTAAATAAGAAAATTATTGAGTAATTTCACTGACCTTTTGTATGCACTTGCAAAAATATGTTTTCTTAATTGACAATATTCTAAATTAAATTTTGCGAGGGTGGCGTGCCGTTTCCGCAGAGAGGGACCGAGCCATATATGGTAAAACCAGGTGCAATAAAGTCAAACCTTCGGCCGTAAAACACCTTTTTTTTGTTCTAAATTAAATGCACAAGAAATGCGTGTGTAAGGAATGCGTGTGCAAGAAATGCGTGTTTTATATTTTTGGGTTCTTGTTTGTTAGCTTTCGTTCTATCAATCAAGTTAATTACTCTTTGTGATCTGTGTAGTTTGCGTCGAGAACACGAGTACGTTGCTTACACGTTAAGCCCTTATTTTCCAGATCTTCAGTTTCTCTTCTACATGTTCAACTTGACTTCACCATCTATTAACAGTGTTTTATACCAGCATCCCTTCGGAAAGACACATCCGAATTTCGGCCAAAATGTATGCATATTATTCAACACGATACACATTTGTGCAAATAGTGAACTGTACACTTTACAAATAGAAAAAAAACCTTACTTTAAAGTACCACACCCACTGAGTTTTGTGCTTTTAAGAACCACGCCTACTGAGTTTTGTGCTTTTAAGAACCACGCCTACTGAGTTTTGTGCTTTTAAGAACTACACCCGCTGAGTTTTGTGCTTTTAAATACTACACCCACTGAGTTTTGTGGTTGTTTTGTGTTATATCTGATCGTACATACGGGAGAGCGTCAGAATTGACTAGTATTCAGTGTTTGTTTTTTCCCGATCCAGAAGCACTTGAGCTTTCAGCTCTTCGGTTCGGTGCCATGGACATCGTAACCCTTCGGTTCGGTGCCACGAACACCGTAAATCTGGGGAATCTGTGGCTTTTTCTGCCATCCCGCGGAATTGAACCCGCACACACAGAGGGATAGTCACCCGTAGTCCAACGCGCTACGAACACGCTGGGCTGACGGGCATATTCAGTGTTTAATAATACTTCCTGGTATTTGTTTGTGTATTTTATCTGAGTAAAAGGGATATTTTACATTTTCGTAGTTTTACTACTGTGCTTCTACTACATCTACCGCTACTACTACTGCTATTACTGCTATCGCTACTACTGCCACTACTACTGCTATTACTGCTGCTACTACTGCTACCGCTACTACTGTTGCTACTACTGATGTTACTGATGTTACTACTGCTGCTACTACTGCTACCGCTACTACTATTGCTACTACTGATGTTACTACTCCTGCTACTACTACCTCTACTACTACTGCTGCTACTACTACTGCTGCTACTACTACTACTACTGCTACTACTACAGCTACTGTTACCGCTACTACTGCTATTACTACTGCCACTACTACTGCTACCGCTACTACTGCTGCTACTACTCCTGCTGCTACTACTACTGCCTATTACTACTGCCACTCACTACTACCTACTGCTACTACTCTCACTAATTACTACTACTGCTACTACTGCTACTACTACTACTCTACTACTACTACTACTGCTACTACTACTACTATTGCTACTACTACTAAACTGCTACTACTACTACTACTACTACTACTACTACTACTACTGCTGCTACTACTACTGTTGCTACTACTAAAACTGCTACTACTAATGCTGCTACTACTACTACTGTTACAGCTGCTAATAATAAGCCCTTCTTGTTCCCAGTCTAACATAGAGAAGCAACTATCGCTAGCAGCCCATACCTATTTTTGGCCATCTTCTGCAGCTTTATCCACAGGAACGTTCATTGTCAAGTAGGCAAATCTACTTACTTACACACACATGTAAAGAAAATCAACGAAGCAAACACATACACAAAATCATTTCTCAGTAGTACATTGAGCAACTTTGATAATTATAACTCTTGTCTGGCGAAAGTTTTTGATGTAGTATCTAAAAATAGATGGCGTAATGGGGTTGTCATGGGGATATCAAGCGGTAAATTGAAAATTTGAATTTGATTGGATCAGACAAAAGAAGAAAGAAATATGAAAATGACTACTTATACGGCAGCTAATATTAGAAAAGATGGATATAGGTTCGCATTTTTTGTTGCATTCGATTGTCGCTGTAATCAAAGTTAATTGCACATCCTTTACCGGACTTTGCGAATCAACCTCAGCTTTTTAACGCTGTTTATGATTTTTCTAGGAATTATTACGTTCAGTAGTTTGCCATTGTTTTCTGAATGGTGGCGCCATCGTCCTTTGTAAAATCCACGCGAAGTAATTTGCAACCAAATTGTCCGCAGCGTGATTCGAACTCAGAACGTCGGGGTTAATAGATCGAGTCACTATGCCCTAAGCCACAGACGCCACCCGCTGTAATCAACGAGATCAAAATGAAAGGTGGAAAAAATGTTCATCTTTAAAAAAAAATATTTCATCCGTTGATCTCCTAGAATATGACCCATCATTTGATCGCCTACAATACGACCCATCTTTTGATCTCCTAAAATACGACCCATCTTTTGATCTCCTACAATACGACCCATCCTTTGATCTCCTATCCTTCGATCATTCCTTTGGTCTTCTTTCATACTACCATGCCTCTAACCTTCAACCATACAACACGCCATCTGATCTCCCACCACATTACCATTTCTTTGATCGCCTACCATAGGACCCTCCATTAGATCTCATATCATACCACCATTCCTCTAATCTCATACCATTCCTTGGATATACTACCATACGACCTTAATTTTATCCCATAACATACGACCCTTCCTTTGATCTTCTGCTCTACGACTCTTCATTTGATCTTCTGCTCTGCTACTCTTCCTTTGATCTTCTGCTCTGCGACTCTTCCTTTGATCTTCTGCTCTGCGACTCTTCATTTGATCTTCTGCTCTGCGACTCTTCATTTGATCTTCTGCTCTGTGACTCTTCATTTGATCTTCTGCTCTGCGACTCTTCCTTTGATCTTCTGCTCTACGACTCTTCATTTGATCTTCTGCTCTGTGACTCTTCATTTGATCTTCTGCTCTGCGACTCTTCCTTTGATCTTCTGCTCTGCGACTCTTCCTTTGATCTTCTGCTCTGCGACTCTTCCTTTGATCTTCTGCTCTGCGACTCTTCCTTTGATCTTCTGCTCTGCGACTCTTCCTTTGATCTTCTGCTCTGCGACTCTTCCTTTGATCTCCTCTTCTAATATTCCCCGTTCCCTGTTTATTGTCAGGTAATTATGCGAGACAATAACATAAATGAATATTAAAGATAACAGATGAATATAAAAACCTCCACACCCAGGTTCCACTCTGAATCCTTGATATGACGTGAGCATATACTGACACCGTCAGCAAACATGCCAGATTATTCACCCGTCACAACCATTAACCAGGTGATACTATTGACATTAGCTCCGGACGTGCACACAATTGACCATACCAGGAACGTAATTATAGGCACTCCCTCATGATGCAACAATTTTTTACAACTTCCTAGTAATCGGATATAAAATGTAGAAACCGCAGGTGATCGACTTGTATATGGTGAATTGAAACACAACTTATGAATGTCTCTGGGACGGATAAGAGCAACGTTTAGAATATTCGTGCTTTTTTTCGTGTTTAGCAAAATAGTGTAAGTGGTTCATTTCGCACAATCGACATTCCACAAGCGAGTAAAGTAACTAGCCTTGTTCACCACCCGTATATAATGAACCGTGACCTCCGATAACATACGGCCAGCGAGCTCAGGTAACATATAATAGGAAATAAGACCACAACTGTCACGTGATCCTTGAATTCCAGTATTGTTGTATAAAGACGAAATCATTTTTTTTTTAAAAACACACACCATGCTGAATCAAGGTTATATTATGTGAAAATTAGTTGAAAGTTAAGAAATGTGAGTATTATTAACTTTTCATGAATAAATCCAGCCCCAAGTCAAAACTAGGTCAGGTTTCCTGGTAGTTACGTGGCCCAATGTAGACTTGACAGTGGTTGGATAGAATAGTGGATGGTTTATTGCACCTCTACACTATTCTACGAGTTCATGGTTATGTATTCATGAAAAGTGTTAATATTACTGATATTTCTTAGTGTTACATTGAATTCGTGACGTAATATAACCTTGTTTTTTGGTGTTCAACTTTTTATTAAATGAATTCGTCTTACATTTGTCTAATAATTCAGAGCTCACAGCGTTGCTAAAGCACTAACTCAGTAGCTCGGTAATCGTCTAACAATATTGAAATGGTCATGTGATTAGAGAAGGATAATTTCCAGGAATGTCCACTTACGCTAGTCAGCTTGCTTGCCTGCCTGCCCAGCGTGTTCGTAGCGCGTTGGAAGACGGCTGACAAGCCCCAAGTGAGATCGGTTCAACTCCGCGGGCTGGCAGAAAAGCCCCAGGTTCTCCAGATTTACGGTGTTCGTGGCACCGAACCGAAGGGTTACAATGTCCATGGCACCGAGTCGAAGAGCTGAAAGCTCAAGTGCTTCTGGATCGGGGAAGCTAGTCAGCCGTATGTGACAGTAGACCTAGAAATGGGATGTCACAGACATTTTACACAATACACAAAACTTGACTGTACACAATTAGACACGTTGGGCAGGGCAACGAATGTGTTGACTTTCTTGTCCAAAAAATGTCTGCAGAAGTATGGACAGAACCGATGTCATAAATGCGGTGCGCACTCATTTATGTGATATGGACAGATTGCGAAAATTAGGAGTTAAGGTTGGACATGCCAGACAGTGTCATCTTCGTGGTAGAGAGAGAAGGTATACTAATCAACTTCTCAATGGTACGGTGAGCAAATGGACTTTGGGATGGCTGCTGCGGCGGGGGACGGAGCACGCATGGAAATTCTCAATGTGCCATGACGTCGATACCATAACATAACATTTTGCACACTACAATCTGCCGGTGATAAGAAACATTATTTTCATTTTAGATGTCTGATTTGTTTTAATTTTTTTTAAATGAACGTTTAAGCTACTTCTGGAAAAAAAAAGTGACCCTTCTTCAGTGTCCGTGTTTCCGTTTTGGGGTTTAATTATCTATATTATAGTCCATTCAACTTGTCATGCCCACAGATAAAAATGTGTATCTTTGTAACCATTTGATGAAATAACTTGAAAACTTGCATGTGAACTACACATGTTCCCGACGCTACAAAATATTTTTGCCATTCAAACAATCATACCATCTAGAAGTTTCCTTCTTTGTGCTATATATTTAACGCGTCCATTGGCATGGTTGAAGAAAACTAATGTTTACAGCCATTTAATACATTGATGAAAAAAATAGCAACATTCAGGATGAATTCCATGGTTTTTTTAAACAATTCTTGCATTTCCACGCACCAAAAAGACTGGGACTTGAACATAGTAAAGAATTGACGTCATTAGTGCGAGACGGACATTTAGTTAAAGGCGTATATCGAAATTAGTGTGAGGCTATTGGGTCATATTGTTGATTTCTCAAAACAGACATTGATATAACATTTCTAATGAGTTTGGAGTTACAATGCAAAAAGTATCATTAATGCTATTGGCGCATTTCCGCAGAGGCACATATGGGTAATCTGTACTACAGCATACAAGAACCAGAGAAAAGAGCTATTTTATTATAGTGATTCCTCCATAAGTTAACACACGCACATTGTAACGAAGAAGTAGCAATTTGAAAATAATCTTTCCAGTAGCTCTGCCATAACAAGATGCTATAGAAAAGTTCTTAGAACATCCTGGACAGAGAAGAAACATAGACATCCTACAAAACCTGAATATCAAGGAGCATTGTCTCATAAATAACATCATATCACAGAAGATAAAATATTTTGGTTACATTAAACGCCACAGTGGTATGGAGAGAAAGGTAATGGAAGGCATGGTTCTTGGAAAACGAGTCAGGGACGACCAAGACGAAGATGGCAGCAGGACATCAAAGAAACCTTGAACATGACGCTGGAAGAGGCAGATGAGCTTGCAAGAGACATAGAGCTTTTCAGGCGGACTGTGATGAATGCGAGGTTCTGCAAGGGACATGCTAGTACTTGAGCTTCGCCATTGCCAGTCCCAAGCCTGGACGTGAAAGGGGGTGGCATTATGACATGGCAGCTAACTTTAACTGTAATGTAAGTTGTTTAAATAAATGATACAACTATGTCTACATTTCTTGTTTATTTCATGACAGTATTGCAATTATCAACATTGGCCCCCATGTATAAGCTGAAATGATACGCCTTTGCATGAGACTTGTCATCAAATGTCATATGTGTGCGTTTACTGTAAAAACTAAAATGCTGTATCAGACTAGCCAAATATGCCGCCAACATCAAAGGAAACCGTTATATTACAAAATCCAGGTTTCTATAGCAATTTCTTCCATCAGACATTTGCGTCGGTATAATTCTAAGATTGGGTGCAAAGTTTCGCTACTGTGGAATAGATGGTTTTGCTACAATTCGCATTGGGCTGTGGGCATGAGATGTTGAACGGACTATAGAACATTTAACATTCTCAGAGAGAGAACTAAGCAGATACCAATGGAGAAAGAGCTCAGGAAGAGACGATGGCGATGGATAGAACATACATTGATAAGACCGACCGGAAGCATTGCAAGATCGGCACTGTTTTGGAACCCGCAGGGAAAGAGGAGTAGGGAAGGCCTAGACAGACCTGGAGAAAAGAGTTGGAGGCTGATATTAAAGGATAGGTAAAACATGGACAGAATTGGAAGGGATGGCAATAGAGAGGAAGAGCAGGAAGAAGTTTGTTGAAGACCTATGCTCCGTTGGGAGTTGAAAGGTGAAGTGACACCTTACACCGAGTTCAGAGGACTGTAACAGAACATTTAAACTCTACGATAACGATTCATATTAGAAATTGTAAACTATTTTAAAGAAATTGTGTTCTATAATTTACTAAAAAGTTTCACAGTTTCTATGTGAAAGTTGTAATATCATTGTCAAATCGCTTGTCCCGAGCAGAACTTTGCCATCCCAACAGTTCTCCGAAATTTCTATCTCGCTTAGGTCAGATGTCCTGTCTCTGCAGCCTTACATTCCAACATGACGTTCAAACCATCAGATACATCCTGAATCCATCTTCTCCGTGGTCTTCCTCTTCTTCTCTTTGCCGGTATGCCTCCTTCCATGATTGCCTTCTCCAGTTGTAATATAGTAAATTATAATTAGGTAAATTAGAGCTTTCAAACTAACTTATAACTTTCTATATTAGAGATTTCAAATTGTTGTATACATTTCTTTATTAGAGATTTCAAATTGTTGTATATATTTCTATATTAGAGCTTTCAAATTGTTGTATATATATATCTGTATTAGAGCTTTTAAACTGTTGTATACATTTCACATTTTTATATCAGAGCTTTCAAACTATCGCCTGCAGTATATCGCGTGGCTCTGTGGCATCCATACCCCAATGTGGCGTCGTGGAGGGTTCATAAACAATGTCAAAGTGTGCTCAATTAGGTACCAGGAAAAGCACTGGGAAGTAGAGGCGGCTGGCGTGATGTTGACCATATCACCCATCGTGTGCCGACGGTCAATGAAAAATACAGGTCTAACATTGTATTACCCAATATACCACAAGAGTTATTTTACTTTAGTTTTTACTTATTATTAATCATTGTTATTGTGTATTTATGCAGTAAATATATACAACATTTTTGCGCAATTACTGCTCATTAAAATATAATACTACATACAATATAGAACCATCAGTATTCTTAAATGCATTACTTAAGTAAGCAACCACTTCTGATTAGGGAAAAAAACATGCAGTAATTTGAAGTTAATGGACTTCCATTTGCAACTTGAAGATGTTCTCCAATCCGATACAATTATCGTTAGAAAGAATCGATAGCAGATAGTTCTAAGTCAATAGAGCGTATCAAGACACAAAGAAATGTAGTTTATATAACGTACAACAGCAGAATCGACGTTTCGACTAGACGTTCTTTATCAAGGAAAGAAAGCAGGGTACGTGAAGGTGAAAATCAATCAATCAAGTGTCATGCCTGCTGGCATAAGCGATCATGTCTCTCCACAACTCTCTCTATCTCTCTCTCCTTGGTAAAATTAATCAGTTCTGATGTCGATCTTTTGTCGAACCACGATGTCAGACCATCCAACATCTTCTCCCTCTGTCTTCCACGAACTCTCCTTACCTGAATTTTACCTGTTGTCACAAAATGTTCTAAACCTCCTGTTCGCATTATATGCATGAAGAACCTACCTACCTACCTACGACCTACTACCCACCTACCTACCTACCTACCCACCTACCTACCCACCTACCTACCCACCTGCCTACCCACCTACCTACCCACCTACCTACCTACCTACGACCTACTACCTACCCACCTACCTACCCACCTACCACCCACCTACCACGACCTACTACTCACCTACCTACCTACCCACCTACCTACCCACCTACCTACCCACCTACCTACCCAATTGCCTACTTCCTAATCTGTCGGTTTAACTATCTATTTCTGGTTTACGTTACGTTGCTCTCCGCCAGTGCTTTTACTTGACTATACATACACACATAATCAATATATAAATATATATATAGCTCAATTGACGGTACTATATAACCATTCATTCTTTCCAACACAATTTCTAATAACTATTGTTATCGTAAAAGAACATTCTAGATTTGTCCACATGACGATAGCGCAAACATATCATTATCAACATCATCGGCTTGTGTAGTCCCCAAACAAGAAAATTGACTGCAATGGATTTCCAGTACTGAGAAAATACAGAGAAAATCTGCAGTAGACTGGAAGACAAAGACTTGATATGATTATGGAAAAGACTTCCTCAAAGACCTAAGCAGAACAGACCAGGTCATTATAGTTCGACTACATAGTGAACACTGTAGACTCAACAAACACTTATATAGACTAGGAATAAGTCAAACAGCTCTCTGTCAGTGTCAGCAGGTGGAACAGACACCGTAACATATCATGCAAGACTGTCCTCACCTGTGTGAGCTGGGAAGCAACATGTAGCCACACCCAAGTCGACCTGAAACACTAAGCTGTGGGGAAACCTGACAGACCTGAAGCTGACTGCCCAGTTTGTGGTCCACAGTAAATTATGCACATGACCAGAGATCGCTGAAGAAAATGATTTCCAGTACATTTTGTATTTCTTTCTCTGATGGTATACTTTGACACGTTTCTACATGTTTACCTCTTGATGTTTCCTTCTCATTTAAATCTCTGTCTTCTCTTGCTCTTCGCCTTCAACGGTCCTCTTGAATTTCTTTTTCAATAATGAATTATTCCTTTGAACAAGTAAGCCGCTGCACGAGCGAAAGGAATTATTCCTTTGAACAAGTAAGCCGCTGACTTGACAAGAGCGTGAGACGAAAGGAATTATTCCTTTGAACAAGTAAGCCGCTGCACGAGCGAAAGGAAATAGAAAAATTAAAAACGTAAAATTTCTACAAAATCATTTCACCATCTTCTAAAGTTCAAAGGGTAATCTCGTCAGTGCTACGGAGTTTGTTCACTGTCGCTGATATCTTCCTGTGTAAGAAAGAGATCAGAGCACAAATGGTTACTCACCGAAGTGCAAAGATGATGGTTCAATCAATCAGTCAAGTAAAAAAAAAAGTAAAGAGCCCGTTTTTATAGGGGACTAAATGAGTGAGTTTGTGCACCTGTCACTGAGATCGCATGTGTAACAAAATAATTAGGAAACACATGTTACTAACCAAAGTGCAATAATGATGGTCAAATCAATCAATCCATCGGTCAAGAAGAATATGAAACATTTGTCTATGTAGAAATAAAAAGCGGGCAATCAATGGACCAGGCTGACATTCTGAACTCTCTAACAGAGAGAGGACATGTACATGATTCAAGTAATAGTGATGAATCTACAACATTAACCAGACTGCAAGAATTCCAAGTCAAGTGTGGTGTAGCTAGACAAGAGCACTATACTGGCAGCCAAAGAAGAATAGTAAACCAACAAAGAACTGGTGTCGTTAGTAGCCACTCGCTGAGAGACATACTGAGGAAGAGATCGGTGATTATGGACTAATTGATTCGAAGCTCAGTAATGATGATCTGACGACTAAACTCAACGAATATTTTACTACTGGGGATCTCTATATCGAAGTGGTTGAGTGGTTTACCAGTCGTTCTGAAGGTTGTGGGGTTTAATGTTATTTTTCCATGAGATACATAGAAATGTTGCTGGAGCTAGGGACTTTGTGTAACACTCTCGGCAGATGTCGTGCCATTTAATGTTATTTTTCCATGAGATACATAGAAATGTTGCTGGAGCTAGGGACTTTGTGTAACACTCTCGGCAGATGTCGTGCCATTTAATGTTATTGTTCCATGAGATTCATAGAAATGTTGCTGGAGCTAGGGACTTTGTGTAACACTCTCGGCAGATGTCGTGCCATTTAATGTTATTTTTCCATGAGATACATAGAAATGTTGCTGGAGCTAGGGACTTTGTGTAACACTCTCGGCAGATGTCGTGCCATTTAATGTTATTTTTCAATGAGATTCATAGAAATGTTGCTGGAGCAAGGGACTTTGTGTAACACTCTCGGCAGATGTCGTGCCATTTAATGTTATTTTTCCATGAGATACATAGAAATGTTGCTGGAGCTAGGGACTTTGTGTAACACTCTCGGCAGATGTCGTGCCATTTCTGAAAACAGGGGCGAAGCCATACGAGGAAACCATGTGACACTGCGGTCTCAGAGCACACCTCCATAGAATGGGTCTCATGGACTCGGCTGCCTGCACATGTGGAACACCAAAGCAGTCTCCAGAGCACATCCTGTAAGACTGCCCCAGAATGAGCAATGTGAGAATGACAATCTGGACAACAGAAACAACACTACAAAACAAACTATGGGGGACTGGTGAATACTTCAAGCGCACCGCCCTGTTTATGACAAATACCGGAATTGAATTCCGGAGTATATCAGAAGTTGATTGCAGAAGAAGAAGAATTAGAGGAAGCCCGGTGCAATAAAATCAATTCTTCGACTTGAGACCCTCCTATATTTGACTAATTGTTATAAAAAAACTACATAAAAGTAGAAATAAAAACAAAACTATCAACACTTTGTTGATAATTTCAACAAATAACATGTCACGTTGCAGTGAATTATTCAAAATAAAACGATGAAAAATGATGTGCAAAACGATATGATTCTGGCCAAGATATTATTTAATCAAATTATGGCGGTTCTCAAGTTAGGAAATAAAAGAGGTCTAAAGGTAAAGGGCTGACTTCAATGCACTAGGCATCCCCATATAGTTCGGTGGTCAGATTTCACTGCACCAGGTTTCCCGTATGGTTCGGTGGTCAGATTTCATTGCACCTGGTTTCGTATGGTTCGGTGGTCAGATTTCATTGCACCAGGTTTCCCGTATGGTTCGGTGGTCATATTTCATTGCAATGGGTTTCCCGTATGGTTCGGTGGTCAGATTTCATTGCAATGGGTGTCCCGTATGGTTCGGTGGTCATATTTCATTGCACCAGGTTTTCCGTATGGTTCGGTGGTCATATTTCATTGCACCAGGTTTCCCGTATGGTTCGGAGGTCATATTTCATTGCACCAGGTTTCTCGTATGGTTCGGTGGTCAGATTTCATTGCAATGGGTGTCCCGTATGGTTCGGTGGTCATATTTCATTGCACCAGGTTTTCCGTATGGTTCGGTGGTCATATTTCATTGCACCAGATTTCTCGTATGGTTCGGTGGTCAGATTTCATTGCACCAGGTTTCCCGTATCGTTCGGTGGTCATATTTCATTGCAATGGGTTTCCCCATATGGTTCGGTGGTCATATTTCATTGTACCAGGTTCCCCATATGGTTCGGTGGTCATATTTCATTGTACCAGGTTTCCCGTATGGTTCGGTGGTCAGATTTCATTGCAATGGGTGTCCCGTATGGTTCGGTGGTCAGATTTCATTGCAATGGGTGTCCCGTATCGTTCGGTGGTCATATTTCATTGCAATGGGTTTCCCCATATGGTTCGGTGGTCATATTTAATTGCACCAGGTTTTCCGTATGGTTCGGTGGTCATATTTCATTGCACCAGGTTTCCCGTATGGTTCGGAGGTCAGATTTCATTGCACCAGGTTTTCCGTATGGTTCGGTGGTCAGATTTCATTGCACCAGGTTTCCTGTATGGTTCGGTGGTCAGATTTCATAGCACCAGGTTTCCCGTATGGTTCGGTGGTCAGATTTCATTGCACCAGGTTTCCCGTATGGTTCGGTGGTCAGATTTCATTGCAATGGGTGTCCCGTATGGTTCGGAGGTCAGATTTCATTGCACCAGGTTTTCCGTATGGTTCGGTGGTCAGATTTCATTGCACCAGGTTTCCCGTATGGTTCGGAGGTCAGATTTCATTGCACCAGGTTTCCCGTATGGTTCGGTGGTCAGATTTCATTGCAATGGGTGTCCCGTATGGTTCGGTGGTCAGATTTCATTGCAATGGGTGTCCCGTATCGTTCGGTGGTCATATTTCATTGCAATGGGTTTCCCCATATGGTTCGGTGGTCATATTTCATTGCACCAGGTTTTCCGTATCGTTAGGTGGTCATATTTCATTGCACCAGTTTTCCCGTATGGTTCGGAGGTAATATTTCATTGCACCAGGTTTCTCGTATGGTTCGGTGGTCAGATTTCATTGCACCAGGTTTCCTGTATGGTTCGGTGGTCAGATTTCATTGCACCTGGTTTCCCGTATGGTTCGGAGGTCAGATTTCATTGCACCAGGTTTCCCGTATGGTTCGGTGGTCAGATTTCATTGCAATGGGTGTCCCGTATCGTTCGGTGGTCATATTTCATTGCAATGGGTTTCCCCATATGGTTCGGTGGTCATATTTCATTGCACCAGGTTTTCCGTATGGTTCGGTGGTCATATTTTATTGCACCAGGTTTCCCGTATGGTTCGGAGGTCATATTTCATTGCACCAGGTTTTCCGTATGGTTCGGTGGTCATATTTTATTGCACCAGGTTTCCCGTATGGTTCGGTGGTCAGATTTCATTGCACCAGGTTTCCGGTATGGTTCGGTGGTCATATTTCATTGCAATGGGTGTCCCGTATGGTTCGGTGGTCAGATTTCATTGCAATGGGTTTCCCCATATGGTTCGGTGGTCATATTTCATTGCAATGGGTGTCCCGTATCGTTCGGTGGTCATATTTCATTGCAATGGGTTTCCCCATATGGTTCGGTGGTCATATTTAATTGCACCAGGTTTTCCGTATGGTTCGGTGGTCATATTTCATTGCAATGGGTTTCCCGTATGGTTCGGTGGTCAGATTTCATTGCAATGGGTTTCTCGTATGGTTCGGTGGTCATATTTCATTGCACCAGGTTTCCCGTATGGTTCGGTGGTCATATTTCATTGCAATGGGTTTCCCCATATGATTCGGTGGTCAATCTACGTAGAAATGTCACGCCATCTGCTCAGAGTATAACATATAGCACGAACTCGTTGTTCCGGTAACAACCTAGGGTCTCTGGAAAAATGCATTCGTGAACAGAACGTCGCGGTCTGGATTCAAACCTACGACCTTCCACTCGCAAGGCAAGGACTTAGCCACAGATGCCCCATTTTTCATACCATGTCAACTACTGGGGAAAACAGTAGTACGGTTTGTATTTTTCATTGACCCTCGGTACGCAATGGATTATGTGGTCAACATCAGCTGCCTATACTTCCCAGTGATATTGACCCTCGGCACGC
Organism: Arion vulgaris; assembly: GCA_020796225.1. Classification (NCBI taxonomy): domain Eukaryota; kingdom Metazoa; phylum Mollusca; class Gastropoda; order Stylommatophora; family Arionidae; genus Arion; species Arion vulgaris. The sequence continues at coordinate 18,896,555 of CM036766.1, forward strand.
AATGGATCATGTGGTCAACATCAGCTGCCTTTACTTCCCAGTGATATTGACCCTCGGCACGCAATGGATCATGTGGTCAACATCAGCTGCCTTTACTTCCCAGTGATATTGACCCTCGGCACGCAATGGATCATGTGGTCAACATCAGCTGCCTTTACTTCCCAGTGATATTCTGGTAACCAATTGAGGATTGATCGAACTGAGAGCCATTGCTGTCGGAGAACACAATAACTCCACTTCCACTATGAAATTGAATTCAGACCACTCGTCTAAGAAGCAAGTGCCCTACCCACTACACTACCTCAGCTCTCAAAGCCGCTTGCTTTAACGTACGAACGTCAAGAGAGAGAGAGAGAGAGCAAGAAGAACCAACAGAAAAGCAATGATAAGATTTACTGTGAGCAGACCAGCAATAATTGATAGATTGATTACCAGCGTTAATATATATATATATGTTTTTAGCGTGTCTACAGTTAATTTAACAATATTCTTCAGCACAATCACACAATGGGATAGATTGATCTAGGTTTTACAGTAATATATGTTTCAGAACACATTTCATGATGATATATCACACAAAAAGAGATAATACAGTAAATCCTCGTTAACACGAACTCGAAGGGACCGAAAAATCACGAGTTCGTGTTTAAAAAATTCGTGTAATCGGGGGACTCAAATTTTAGCATTGCAATGCAGCACAGTATTAACCATATACATTACAGATGCCATCATAGAAACACTACTACAGTAATTAACTTTTAAAGAAGTACTCACGTATCATTTTCTGCAGAAAAATTCCTGTATATTGCGCTGTCGCAGACGGGAGCGAAAGTACATACATGTACTAGATATAGTTGCAAACCAATATTGCAATCCATCTTTTAGATTGTACTATAATTTGCATATCAATATATCTTTCTGTATCTCTGTCTGTCTCTGTATCTATCTGTCTCTGTCTGTCGCTCTCTCTTTATCTCTGTCTCTTTTTTCTGTCTCTGTCTGTTTGTCCCTCTGTCTTTATCTGTTTTTCTGCGCCCGCCTGCCCAGCGTGTTCGTAGCGCGTTGGACAACGGTGACAAGTCCTCTGTGAGTGCGGGTTCAATTCCGCGGACTGTCAGAAAAGCCACATGTTCTCCAGATTTACGGTGTTCGTGGCACCGAACTGAAGGGTTACGATGTCCATGGCACGAGCCGAAGAGCTGAAAGCTCAAGTGCTTCTGGATCGGGCAATCTGTTTTTCTGCCTATCTGTCTGCCTGTCAACCCGTCCATCCATCCCTCCTTCCATTCATCCATACCGCCCACACCCCCCCTCGATCCGCCTATCCATCCCGTAATTTTTATTGAACGTTGGCACACGATGGGTGATGTGATCAACATCATGCCGGCCGCGTTTAGTTCTCAGTGTTTTTCCTGGTACACAATTGAGGCTGGATCGACTTGAGAGCCGTTACGGTCGAGAAAAATGTCAACAGCCACTGTGGAATTCAAACCTGTACCACTAGACTAAGAAGTGAGTTCACTAACAACTATGCTACTGCGGCTAATGAGAACTGCCATGCGGGAACTCTGAGGGCTCCGTATAACCACAGCCAACTCTAGATAACTAGGCCAGACAACTGACTGGGGAATCCCTAACCTAGATCATAGAAGGGGGCTGGAATGTATATGTTTGATAGAACACTGCAAGCTTTTTGAAATTTTACTCAATTCTGTGAGTCTATGGTTATTTATTGGTGAAAAATATTAGTAATATTGATATTCCTTATTGTTAAACTTAACTTGTTGGATAAATTTAACTTCGATTTAGCATTTTGTGTTGATTTTAAAATGAATTCGTCTATATACACCAATACTGTAATGCGATGTCACGTGGTGTAGTTGTAGTCTGATTTCCCATAATTCTTACCTGAGTCCGAAGGTCCATAAGTTTATAGTTGGTTCTGTTATAACAAATCAGAGCTGATACCATGCTACAGTATAACTCTATATGTGGTACTTCAAGTGAGGGTTTTCTGACCATGCTACAGTATAACTCTATATGTGGTACTTCAAGTGAGGGTTTTCTGACCATGCTACAGTATAACTCTATATGTGGTACTTCAAGTGAGGGTTTTCTGACCATGCTACAGTATAACTCTATATGTGGTACTTCAAGTGAGGGTTTTCTGACCATGCTACAGTATAACTCTATATGTGGTACTTCAAGTGAGGGTTTTCTGACCATGCTACAGTATAACTCTATATGTGGTACTTCAAGTGAGGGTTTTCTGGTTAAAAAATCGTACATTTACCCGCCTGTACACAATTGTTTCTTCTTCTTCTTCACCCTTCGCCCCTAGGAAGCATAGGTCCGCAACCAAGGCCTTCCAAGCCCGCCTATCCAAGGCCTTCCAACCCGGCCTATCCAAGGCCATCTTTTTCAGATCTCGCCATTCTCTTCCCATTTTCTTGCATTCCATCTGTAACTCTCGTCTCCAGGTGTTTCTGGGTCTTCCTTTACCTCTATTGCCCAGGGGTTTCAATCGGAGAGCCTGTCTCGTGATGCTGTCAGGAATTTTCCTGCACCACCGCCACCTTCTGCTCCTTATCTATTGATCCCCCTGCCATTGTCCTGCTCTATCCCACAGTTCCCTGTTTGTGGTCCTCACAAATTATTTAGTATTGGATAATATGCATACGCTTCGGCAGAAACTCGGATGTTCCTGCTCTACATGGTGTAGGGGTATAACAGCAGCACAATGTACTGGGCAGAACATATGGCTCGAATGCCGGATTGCAGAATACCCAAAAGACTCTTGGATGGTGAGTTGCATAGCGGTAAACGTTCACAGGGTGGTTAGAAAAAGTGATTCAAAGACGCACTCAAGAACTCGATGAAATCCTTTGGCATAGATGTCGACTCGTTGGAGAATGTTACTCAAGACAGATCAGCCTGGCGCACACTTCTTCGACACGGTTCTTGGGCTTGCAAGGCAGGTAGAACTACACGGATGGAACAGAAACCACAAACAAGAAAGGCAGTAAAACTCCCCTCAAGTACAAATATTTCTTGCCCACATTGCAAAAGAACTTTTCAACCCAACATCGGGCTCACTAGCCATCTACATACACACAGATAAACATAATGCAACTACATTCCTTTGGATGAAAAATGGTGGTCGTTATCACCCGTGATGGACGAGCATCAGGGGGCTAACAGCGGCTCAACGTAACACGTTCTTGGCGCAAACCATACCGATCACGAACAGTAGTTAACTTATTTGATAAGAACGAACGCAAAATACAACCAAGAAAATCATGATAACGAAAGTCACGCTACCCCCATAAAGTAAATGGTAAATGCCATATTTCTTTATCAGAGATATGACAAAAAATTAAAGCAATGTGCACATAGAAATGGGAAAAAAGCAATGTGCACATAGAAATGTACACAAAGAAATATACACAAAGCGGTGACAGCACAGACTCTGTTTTTCATGTTAAACATTTCCTTAAATCTGATTGCACCAAGGGGAATAATTATACGACAAGCAATCATTTATTGAAAGTAGACACACGAGAAGAGGCTGAAGATAACGATAAGAGTAATTATTGCGATAGACAGTCTGTATTGAATAGATAAGGACATCACACAGATCTTCAGATTGTGGCAACAGGCTAAGAAGAAATACACTTGGAAGAAGATAACGAATAGAATAGACTAGATAGAAACAGAATCTCAGAAAATGAAAAATATTCTCTGCACAAAGTACTTGTCAATGAAAGAAAAGAAACGAACGAGAATACTTCATTTGTCTCTAGAGCTGCTTCGTTAAATGGAAGCAAATTCGAGACTAGAACATTGAAGAACTTTGGTCATAAACAATATCTGCCTGTGTGTCGCTGGGGCTTGCAAGGGAGCAAATAATAGTAACACTGCGATCTACAAGGCATGTCGTAAGATGCAACTGAGGTAGGGGTCTAGAAAAGCTACCCTAGTAAATAAAAAGCGTGACAGAAATCGGATGCGCTGGTCTACTTGTATTCACAAAATAGATGTGACTGCAGTAAAACTATTTGATTGGCAAAACACTTAATCACAAAGTACTGTAGTTTTACAAATTACAAAAACAATGGCAAAATACAGCAACGCATTAGAAACGTTTGTATTTGGTCGTCCATTTGTTTTTTTAAATTTGTCACTCCTGTTTTTCGTTTTCTTGATAAAGGCCTTGCTGGTCGAAACGTTTCTGTATTTTGTCATTGTTTTTGTAATTTGTAAAACTACAGTACTTTGTGATTAAGTGTTTGGCCTACTTGTAGGCGTATAGTTGGCACAATGTATAATCGCTCTTAGGCTCGGATCACATACAGATCACAAAGAGTGGTTTAACAATTGGTCGATATGGAGCGGTCAAAGAAGAAATAGAAGAAGAAGAAAGATAAACGATATCAAGTCTCAGAAACTGAAATATTTTGGTCACAATAAACTAAATCAATACTTGAGCTCTAAATTACAAGTACCACTGTAGTCAGAGAAGTTTCGCCTATATGGCTGGGACACTGATAACAAGCCTATATGGCGGGGACACTGATAACAAGCCTATATGGCGGGGACACTGATAACAAGAAAATCCAACAATAATCCTAAAATCAGACAAAAGCGCCATGCTATAGTCTGTCCATTAATTCGTGAGCCCGTTTGAAATTGATTTTCTCGAAAACTACCTGTTGGATCTCAGTGATTTTTGCAAGCAGCCTTAGAATATCCATGACGCTAGAGAAATATTTTTTCCAAGAAAATTTGATGTAGTTTGAAATATTTCTTCTTCAGGTTATATTAAAATCAACTTCACCGGATTGTACACAATAGTAACAGATCTACGGTACACAGACGCGTTGTTCTAAAAATACATTATGGTAACATTGAAATATCGTGAGTAAACAACAATTTCACGGGAATTCCCGTGCACCTAACCCAGTCGACTTTGAAAGCGGAAAGCATATGACGTTATAATTGGGATACCGTTGTATAGTTATAGGTGTATCTCGCTATTTGTATTAAGCTATTGTATCATATTTGTTGGCTTATCAAAACTGACATTGATATCACATTCATAATGAGTCTGAAGTGCACATTTATAACAATGCAGAAGGTTACAGTTCTACTATACCAACACTTCCGTAGGAAATCTAAGAGAGGTCATCTATATTGCGATATTCATAACCCTGAGAAACGAACGCAACTGGCGCTTGGTCTGAATAGAGAATCCTTTTCCCGATGGATTAAACAGGACACAAAGTGCACTATATGTCAAGCAAGGAAGGAAAAGAACAATTGACGACTTTGACATAGATGTCATAAGACGGGAGCTCTTGAAAATGTTTGCGACAAATCAACTTGTTACTCTCAGGAAACTGAAATTAAAACTGCAATCAGATTGCAACATAGACATTTCTAAAAGTACTCTATGGAAAATTGTAAGAGCCGCCGGCTTCACCTTCAGAAAAACTATAGGCGGCAGGAATATTATTTGTGAAAAGCCACATTTAATTGCTGCCCGAAGTAAATACCTGCGGCAGATCAGTGAGCGGCGGAGGCAAGGCTATGATATTGTATATTTGGACGAATCCTGGGTCAATGCTCACCACACCAATGCTAAAGAATGGCAATCAGTAGACGGTGAACAGAAAAGAAAAATACCAAGCAGCAAAGGCCAGCGTATTATACTAACACATGCAGGAAGCAGTGAAGAAGGTCTTGTCCATGACGCTGGACTTATTTTCCAATCAAAAGTACCGACGGTAGGGACTACCACACAGAAATGAATGGACATATTTTCAGGCACTGGATGGAGAAAGATCTACTTCCAATTCTAAACAGACCATCATGCTTGGTAATGGATAATGCATCCTATCACAACGCAGTATCAGCGGAAGACAAAGTACCAACTGCATCAAATACAAAAGATCAAATTAGGACTTGGCTTGCTAAGGAAAATGTCAGCTTCGATGATACATATTTGAAACCCGAGTTGTTGCACCTGGTGAGGATGACAAATGAGACAAAGGTGTTTCATATTGACAAAATCATTGCGGAATACGGCCACACGTCTTTGCGACTACCATGCTCACCTCAATCCGATAGAGCTTGTATGGGCTAAGGTAAAAGGGCAAGTTGCCGAACAGAACAGGACGTTTAAAATGTGTGATGTTGAAGTTCTGACACGTGAGTCCCTCTCAATGATAGACATGCAGTTCTGGAAGAAGTGTGTTGAACATGTGCTCCGAGAGGAAGACGAGTACTGGCACCGAGATGGATTACAATTTGTCCAGCCAGTAACAATTATCAACCTCATGGAATCGTCAGATTCGGGATGATACAAATCATATTTTGATTACAGACTGAACTATAGCAACGTATACATTTCCATATCCAAATGCGTCTACCATCATACAATTTGTGGTGAAGTTAAGACACCCTGGGTCTAATGGTGACCGAAGGGAGGACTAACTGTTGCATATTGTATCCAAGTTCACGATTGCACATAAAGGGTAACACAATTAATTACTTGACCTATCAAGTTAATATGGAGATACACCTATGAATAGAATTGACATGGACAAATTCTAGGGATTACTGTAAAATCTAAAATTTGAGCCCCGTATTTGCAATTGTCATAAAAGATCAAAGGAATTCGCCGATGTGCAAAATCCGTAGCATCTATGGACTACTGGTTAGCTTTATTTTAGCGTCATGGATATTCTAAGGCTGCATGCAAAAATCACTGAGATCCAACAGGTAGTTTTCGAGAAAATCAATTTCAAACGTGCTCACGAATTAATGGACAGACTATAGGCGCACTGTCTACGACTGAATTCACAGCGGGCGAAAGCAGAAGAAGAAGATGAGGTCACAATAAACGTGGCAATGGTTTATCGAGAGAAATAATGAAGAATATGACTCTTAGAAGATGAAGATCAAGACGGTAGTGGCAACATCATATTAAAAACATATTTAACATGATGATTGAGCAGGTAGGATGAACTGGCTAGGATGATGTATCTTTCATGCAACTTGTGGTCAGGCTGAAGCACTGGCATCAATAATATCAACGAGGAAATAGAACAAAAAGAGGAGATGGAAGTGGTTGGGAAATACATTAAGAATGCAGAAGACCAGACTCCCACATGTAGCTTGTTTGTTGAGTAGGGGATTAAAGCCTCTTTAAGCCGAGGCACGCCCTTTCAACCTATGGCGAACCTTTTATTGGTTATATCAGAGCGTGTAGGCCAACAAACATGAAAAAAAGAATTAACTCCTTTCGGAGAATCCAAGAGTATTCATTTTAGAGTATTCAAGAGTACATGTAGCTTTGAAATGGAATCCGAAAGGCAAGAGAGATAGCAGACGACCTAGAGAGATATGGAGACGAGGCAAAGGAAGAGACGACTAGAGACATGGAGACGAAAGCAAAGATACATACGACCTAGAGAGATATGGAGACGAAAGGCAAGAGAGATAGCGGACGACCTAGAGAGATATGGAGACGAACTATAGACAGAGAAATAGAAAAGGCGAGAAAGACCTGGAATGAACTAAGCTGATTTGCTTAAGACATATCTGTTTGGGTGAAATTGATTGATGTCCTATGCTTCAAGGGAGTTGAGAAAGAAGAACAAAGAAGTGATGAGACTACATGAAGTGAGGAGGTAATACATAACAAATAAGGAAACAATGTGATTAACAAAGGTTTTCAGTGCTGTTTAAATACGTGTCTCGCCAGTTGACATAGTTTTACTGCAGTCTCCCCCTATATTGATATTACTGTTTAACTAAAGAATGTTACAAATCTCAAAGACTACACATCAAGTAGCATGTCCTTTGCAGAACGTCGTTTTCATCATAGCCTGCATGAAAAACTCGCTGTATCTAGTAAGTTCTCCCCCCTCTTCTAACGTCATGTTCAATGTTTCTCTTATGCTCTGCTGCCACCTTCGACTCGATCTGTCCCTGCCTCTTCCTCCAGGAACCATGCCTTCCACTACTGTTCTCTCCAAACCATCGTGTCGTTTAACATAACCGAAATACTTCATGATCCGGGACCTGATATTGTTAAAGATCCAATGCTCCACGATATATAAGCCTTGTAGTTTGTCCGTGTTTTTTATATTCGCTGACCAGAGAATTTTTGGTAGCACCTTATTTCAAACTCTTAGTTTTTGTTCCTTAATGACTGTGTTACCCGCGTGCCCAGCGTGTTCGTAGCGCGTTGGACTACGGGTGACAAGTCCTCTGTAAGTGAGGGTTCAACTCCGCGGACTGGCAGAAAAGCTACAGATTCTCCAGATTTACGGTAATCGTGGCACCGAACCGAAGGGTTACGATGTCCATGACACTGAGCCGAAGAGCTTTCAGCTCAAGTGCTTCTGGATCGAAAAAAAAAAAATGACTGTGTTAAGGTCCATGATTACTATTACTAGCAATATAAAACTATGTAGCAATGGTGAAACACGTAATAACAAAGCACTGTAGTTTTACAAAAATAATAACAATACATAGCAACGTTTCAGCAAAAGGCCTTTATCAAACAAACGATACAAAAGGAGTGACGAATTTTCACAGCACATTACATATAGACTACGATAGAGACATCCCAACGGTTTAAAATGTATATATATATGTGATTTTTATTATTGTTTTTCTTCTTATTTTCACTTCTAGATTTTTTTGTATTTATTTCGTTATCCGTTTTTAGTCACAGATGTACATTTTAGAACCGTTAGGATGTCTCTGTCGTAGTCTATATGTAGTGTGCTGTTAAATTAATCACTCCTTTTGTATCGTTTCCTTGATAAAGGCCTTTTGGTCGAAACGTTGCTGTGTATTATTATTGTTTTTGTATTTTGTAAAACTATAGTACTTTGTTATGAAGTGTTTTCACCATAGCAATAATGTAGAGGAAGTGAAAGAAGGAAGTTAGTAAACAATGGAAACTAATAGCATACAATCGAAAATCGAAGATTTTGATTCCCAACAAGCTATAAGAAAATGACTGTTAGACCGTAACAAGTTTGGCAACATTTCAGCTATACGAGACACGATGTACGGCGAGATAATATTGTTCAGTTTATTGTAAGGAAGATAATCCATACATGACAAACAGCAATAGGGATGTCAAGTTGGAATGGAAATCGTGGTATATCCTTTACAGGAAGTCACCATCAACAACAGTAAACGAGTCGTCGATTTTCTAGGCACCCATTATACGTTCACTAGTGTGCCATTGCTTTCTGAACGATGAGTCTATTTTAATGTTCGTAAAAATCCACGGGTACGAATTTACTTTCAAACTGCCCACCGTGGGTTTTAACCTGGTACGCTTGTGTTGTGATAGAGCTCACTACCGTTTATGCTACAGACGTCCACCATACACTCTTAGTTTATCTATATACATACCCCTAGTTTATATACTACACTCTTAGTTTATCTATATACACCTCTAGTTTATCATATACATACACTCTTAGTTTATCTATATACATACACTCTTAGTTTATCTATATACATACACTCTTAGTTTATCTATATACATACACTCTTAGTTTATCTATATACATACACTCTTAGTTTATCTATATACATACACTCTTAGTTTATCTATATACATACACTCTTAGTTTATCTATATACATACACTCTTAGTTTATCTATATACATACACTCTTAGTTTATCTATATACATACACTCTTAGTTTATCTATATACATACACTCTTAGTTTATCTATATACATACACTCTTAGTTTATCTATATACATACACTCTTAGTTTATCTATATATATATACACTCTTAGTTTATCTATATACATGCACTCTTAGTTTATCTATATACATACACTCTTAGTTTATCTATATACATACACTCTTAGTTTATCTATATACATACACTCTTAGTTTATCTATATACATACACTCTTAGTTTATCTATATACATACACTCTTAGTTTATCTATATACATACACTCTTAGTGTATCTATATACATACACTCTTAGTTTATCTATATACATACACTCTTAGTTTATCTATATATATATACACTCTTAGTTTATCTATATATATACACTCTTAGTTTATCTATATACATACACTCATAGCTTATCTATATACATACACTCTTAGTTTATCTATATATATACACTCTTAGTTTATTTATCTATATACATACACTCATAGCTTATCTATATACATACACTCTTAGTTTATCTATATATATACACTCTTAGTTTATTTATCTATATACACTCTTAGTTTATCTATATACATACACTCTTAGTTTATCTATATACATACACTCTTAGTTTATCTATATACATACACTCTTAGTTTATCTATACATATATATGATTTGCTTAAGTCAAAAATCGGTCTTTTGGCTGAGATCAAAGTGCAGTGTCCGGACTAGATCGTGGTCAACAGACGTGGTAGTACTTCCGAGTAGGGGACCAACAATATATTATTTTTTCTCAATTAAATAACCAAAAAATGTAGTTTTGCAAAGTACAACAAAGACATTTCAATCAACAAGTTTTTAACTAAGTCTGATGCTGTATTTTGTAAAACTACATTATTCCATGTTTTGATGTTTATCTGTTGTGTGTACACAAGTAACATTTCTTCTACGTCTTCGAATGCTCCACAACGACCACTTGTTAACCACTCTGTGTGATTTGTATGTGATCTGAGCCTAAGAGCGATTGTACGTTGTCCCAGTTACGCGCCTACAAGTAGGCCAGCACATCCGATTTCTGCGAGGTTTTTATTTACTAGGGTAGCTTCCCTCGGTCCTACATCAGTCGTCTTTTACGACATGTCTTTAGGTCGTAGTGGTGCTATTCTTTGTTTTCCTTGCGGGCCCCGGCACTACACGGGCGTAACATAAGTTGACTTTGCTCTTGTCCATGAAATTTAAGATAACATTATTTCAAGCACTTCACAAAAATTATTCGCAGAACAATTTGATTCTACAACCAATACCAACGTAATCAAACACAATATAACAATGAAATACTTGATCACACGATTCAATAACATCATTTCACATAGTTTTCACATGTTTACTGCTCACTCAATAATCACTGACTGAAGAAACTTCTGACCGACTGGCTGCTGCCAGCAACTGAGACTTGTAACGAGGGAATTGGGAAGCAGACGAGAGACGAGTGGTGTGCACGTCTAGTGCCAAGATAAACAACTCGCGCGGACGTAACAGTATACAAGAATTACCTCCCTTCTCTTCTATACATTTCGCTTTATCTAATTCACCCTCTATTTTCTATCGGTCTAAAAGATTTAAAAGCCACTATAACTAATGCTACTGTGAAGTAATATACTATGAGGTATGAAAAAAGTTCCTTTACATTTTGTTTTCTTTTTTAAAAATAACCAATCCTATTTTAAAACAAAATAATCTCCAATAACAATTATATTATAGACAATTATACTCTCTCTCTCTCTCTCTCTCTCTCTCTCTATTTCTATCACTCTCTCTCTCTCTCTCTCTCTGTGTGTGTGTATGTGCTAGTACAGCGTTTCCCAAAGTGTGGTAAACGGATCCCCGGCGGGGTGTCCGAGAGGTACTTACAGGAAGTCCTCAAGCGCTTGAATAAATATTATGATCTTTGACCTTCCAAACGGAACAATACATTTTAAAAACATGTATAAAAACAGTGGCAAACTAGCTCCGATGCGAAATCAAAGGATCCGGAGCAGACCGGAGTCTAAATGTCTGACAGGAAAAAATGAAAGATCATTTGAAATTTCCCACAGTCTGAGAACATCTTTTACTACTGTAACACACAGATAACTCATTCCTGTCTACTTGCATATATAGACAATTGTGGGGATTCGAGGCAGCAAAATTTATTTAAAAATTGGGTCCGCGAAAATACAAAATTTGGGAACCGCTGTGTTGGTATATTAGCAAAAATAAAATAACAAGTTGAAAGTAACTGCAAATAACGAAATAAATGTAACACAAAAACACACATAAAAACTAAAAATAGAACGGAAGAGAAACAATGAAAAATCTAGTAAATATATAACTTGAATACATGCAACATATACACATATAGATTACAAGGATTTTATTTAGTGCTAACATTCAGTTTAAAATAAAGTTGCAATTCTTATATTTCCACTGCTAATTGAAGCTTATATAATATTCCTTCACAACACTTCTATGTTCACCGCTCATTACTGCTAACTTTCAGTTTTAAAAAGACAGGTTTCTCTCTTCCCATGTTCATTTTTTAAATACTTCTTCTCTTTCTTTGCGTTCGTTCTTTGCGACCAATTTGATCATTTTTATTGTGATATATAATTGATCTTTGACAAGAGCGACTAAGGTTAAACCGCTGCTGCAGGCCCCTACTTGTGTATGGTCTTAATAGCCGTCCATCGCAAGCGATGATGACAACAATCTCAGACGTGTCTGCTTGCACCTCTCTGGTGTGTGCGGAGGTGACTGTAGAGTCAATCCTAGAACAGAATCCCGACCACAGGTGGGGCATACATGATCAAGGTTAGACATGTGCGTGTTAGTGTTTTCTTTTGCACTGCTCGTTTTCTCTGTGACTCAACAATACGATGATTCTCAGCTATTCGGTTCCTCTTTTTTGTTGGTACAGCGCCCCATTTAGGCATCTTGCGCAATGGATTCCCAGCACGTATTGTCTATATCGAAGATTTCAGAACACTTTAGAGTGTCTTTAAAGCTTTTTCCACCTGCTAAACTCTGCCCCCTTCAAGCTCGTCCTACATCAACTGTTTTGGGATGCGTTTATCAGGCATTCGAGCAACGTGACCGACCCATCTCAGTTGGGCCTTCTGCAACAGGGTGTTGACGCTTGGGATCTTTGCTCTTGTAGAGGACTTGCTGTCTGGAATTTTGTCCTGCCAGTTTATTTTTAGTATTCTGCGTAGACAGCTTGTGTGGAAATGGTTTAATTTTCTTGCGTGTCTGCTATACACTGTCCATGTTCGCTTGCGTACAGCAGCGTTAGTTAGCACTATGGCCTGGGAAACTTTCAGGCTTGGAGACTATGCTATCCCTTCCGATTCCACACAGTGAACGTAACCTTCGAACGCAGCACTGGCTTTGGATATCCTATTGTGACCTCAGAATCTATGTTTGCCGATCTGGATAGAGGCGCAAGATAAAAGTTGTCCGTTGACTGGAAACGCTGGTGTTTAATGTTGATGACTGGATCGTAATACTGTTCTCTAGGGCGGGCTGGAACATGACCTCTGTTTTTGGTGTTAATGGTGAGGCCAAACCTATCACAGGCCATTGAGAACTTGTCCATGTAAGTCTGCATTTCTTCCTCAGAGTTGGTAGCGGGGCACAGTCATCAGCAAACAACAGGTTGGAGATAGTTGATTCTTTTACCTTGGTGGAAGATTTTAACCTCCGAAGATTGAATAGGTTACCGTCTGTCCTGTATCTAATCTTTACCCCATGTTCGTCGCCCTCCCAAAAGACATCCGTGAGCATGGCAGCAAACATCATGCTGAAGAGTGTTGGGCCATATCAGCTGTTTGACGCCGTTGGTAATGGAAGGCTTCCGACAGCTCTCCTTCGTCAAGTACACGTGCCATCATGCCCTCGTGAAACTGTTGGACGATCTTGATGAATTTTCTTGGGCATCCAAATTTTTCCATGATCTTCCATAGACCCTCCCTGTTAACCGTGTTGAAAGCCTTTGTCAGATCGACAAAGACCATATAGAGTTGCAGTGCTGCTCTTGCATTTCTCCTGTAGTTGGCGAGCAGCAAATATCATGTCTGCTGTTCCGCGACCTGCCCGGAAGCCACATTGGGTCTCAGGGAGTAAGTCATGTTCAGGTGATCGATTAATCGATTGAGGAGGACTCTGGCCAGTATTTTGCCAGCGATTGACAGGAGGGAGATCCCCTGTGGTTATCGCAGGCCTGGCGGTTTCCTTTCCGCTTGTACAGGTGGACAATAGTGGCATCCTTTAATTGTATGGTATTATGCACGTGTAAGTCAGGTCTTCCGTTTTTCTCCTACAGGGAATGCTTTGAGTCTGTCTTGTTGACAGTCAGTCCCCCACACTTCCCCTTACTTCGTATGTACAAATTCTCTTTAATGTTTGAGTCTGTCTTGTTGACAGTCAGTCCCCCACACTTCCCCTTACTTCGTATGTACAAGTTCTCTTTAATGTTTGAGTCTGTCTTGTTGACAGTCAGTCCCCCACACTTCCCCTTACTTCGTATGTACAAGTTCTCTTTAATGTTTGAGTCTGTCTTGTTGACAGTCAGTCCCCCACACTTCCCCTTACTTCGTATGTACAAGTTCTCTTTAATGATCCGTTTAACGCCGTATTTTATTTTTATACAACCTTTCTTTACGTGTCACGCACTTTCCATCTATATTTTTCTTATGTTGTTTCTTTCTCCAAGTTTCATATGACGCTGCACTGTTATCTACAATCATGTTTTATTTGTCTTAACTGTCAACAATTAAACTTTCATCAAAATAATATTTCAACGCGGAAATCGTTCTACATTATTTTTTATTTTTTTTTGTAGAAGCACTTGAGCTTTCAGCTCTTCGGCTCGGTGTCATGGACATCGTAACCCTTCGGTTCGGTGCCACGAACACCGTGAATCTCGAGAACATGTGGCTTTTCTGCCAGCCCGCGGAATTGAACCCGTACTCACAGAGGGCTAGTCACCCGCAGTCCAACGCGGTACAAACATGCTGGGCAGGCGGGCCAAAATCGTTCTACATAAAAAATGAATGATTAACTGAATTGTCCCCCTTGGAAATTTCTCCAAAGTTCAACAGATTTCGAAAGAGTTTCTTCCCTTTCATATTTCAGAATTGCATGATAAAACCCTTACTAAATATTTTAAGTCTACAAATGCAGAAAGAGTGTCAGATGTTAGATGGAAAATATTTTCTTGACCTCAGATTTGTGGCTGAGATTATATTTTTAAATAAAATTGATATAGTTTGGAGAAAGAGGGTGAATCAAAGAGCACCAACCGCCAACATTCCCAGGAATATGAGAAGGATCAGGGATGAGCCAGGTCTTGTGGAAATCAATAGATGGAAATAGACGATTTTTACAACCTTCTAGAAATGTTGTTATGAAGATGATGATCATTTTTTTTCCTAACCTCCAGGGGCTTACGTGTATCTACTGTCTCGGGTTTTTGCGGGCAAAGAGAGGGCGGACATCCTTGCATCAATATCATCGATTGTTGGGGAGTTGAAGATGGATAAGGGGATGTTCTTCGGTCTCTTTGCGACTGCCTGTTGGGTGAAAACACTAAAATAGATGTTGAATAGATCCAACAATTTAAGGAGTATAAAGATACCCGTTGTACGGGTAGAACTGGATGCTTAAAGGGCAGAGTGAGGAGTGTGTTTAATCAGCGAGCCGTGGAAACCATTAGTATGCATACTCTTCGATATATGTTGGGGAGACTGAGCACTTATGGGTCTGCCCGAAGTGCAATGACAGCAGTTTAGTAACCAATAACAAACATCGATATTCATAATACAAAGATAACAGAAAAATAAATGATACTTGCACAGATGAAAAGGTTTTTTTCCTAGATCTTCCAGTTTCTACCAATTGTGTGTATTTATTTATAATATTTCTAATTCTTTTCTTTAATCCTGTTTTGTCTAATAGCGTCAGGATAAGAAAAGATTTACACAACGTGCTTTTGTGTATGCTTCATATATGGTGTTTTTCCACCGCCTTTATTATTTCTAAGGTCTACCTTTTGCATGAACTGACTTTTGCTTTGTATGCATGAACTGACTTTTGCTTTGTATGCATGAACTGACTTTGCTTTGTATGCATGAACTGACTTTTGTTTTGTATGCATGAACTGACTTCGTATGCATGAACTGACTTTTGCTTTGTACCCATTGTATCGGAGTAACATTACTCTTTGAGGAGCAACGTCTGTTGTCAATCTGCTTATGTGGTCGAACCATTTCATTTGTTGTTTCTTGATGAAGTTTAGTACTGATGTTGTACTCACTTTTTTCTGATGTCTTCATTTCTAAACCGGTCTCTTCTTGATATTCCCAGCATTCTGCGTAGACACTTCATCTCTGTCGTGACTAGTTTACTTCTGTCTTTTGAGTTGTTCTCTATTCACTCCCTCTAGCTGTTAAAGTACTTAGCTGTTCTCTATTCACTTCCTCTAGCTGTTAAAGTACTTAGCTGTTCTCTATTCCTCCTCTAGCTGTTAAAGTACTTAGCTGTTCTCTATTCACTTCCTCTAGCTGTTAAAGTACTTAGCTGTTCTCTATTCACACCCTCTAGCTGTTAAAGTACTTAGTTGTTCTCTATTCACTTCCTCTAGCTGTTAAAGTACTGAGCTGTTCTCTATTCACTTCCTCTAGCTGTTAAAGTACTTAGCTGTTCTCTATTCACTTTCTAGCTGTTAAAGTACTTAGTTGTTCTTATTAACTCTCTAGCTGTTAAAGTACTTACTGTTGTTGATTCATTGTAAAGCTCTAGTGTTAAAGTACTTAGTTGTTAATACTTAGTTGTTAGTGCTTATTGTTAAAGTACTTAGTTGTTAAAGTACTTAGTTGTTAAAGTATTAGTTGTTCTCTATTCACTCTTTACTGTTAAAGTACTATGTTAAGTACTTAGTTTTATCTACTTTCTAAGACCATTCTCCTATTGTTTTAAATATCACATTGTCTGTATAAAGTTACTTATTATTGTCTGTATATCACATGTTCTTATATACATTGTTCTGTTTATCCACTTAGTTCTGTTATCACATGTCTGTATATATTGTTCTCTATTCATTTTTTCCCTTTTAGCTGTTAAAGTCTTGTTTACTAGTTTTATTCTAATTTTCTTAATCCACTCATTCCTTTCTATCCATTGTTCTGTATATCCCCATTGTTCTCTATATCCACATTGTTCTCGATATCCACATTGTTCTGTTTATCCACATTGTTCTGTTTATCCACATTGTTCTGTATATCCACATTGTTCTGTATATCCACATTGTTTTGTATATCCACATTGTTCTGTATATCCACATTGTTCTGTATATCTACATTTCACAAGCTTCTATCCTTCTTTACATCTGCATGTTTATTGTAAGAGTGTACTGTAAAAGTAAAGCTACAAACACATGAATATTCCCAACAACCTAACACTCTTATTTGCATTTAGATAGTCTGGAAACTGACAAGAGACCAGTAAAACAAGACGATGGATTTGGACACGAATATATCAAATTTGGATGAGCAAAGTAGAATATATCAAAGTGGGATTAGTAGAATATCAAAGGGGATAAAAGTAGAGGACGGTCTGATGGAATGGATTATAGCGTGGCTCCCATGTACACCGGTGACCCCTGTTCAATTCTCGTTATGGCCAAGGATTTTTTTATGTTGTGGGCATAACTAAAAACTCCTAACCTGAAGAGCTTCGCGGCGACGGCACTAGCCATTCGGCTATTACAGTCCGCAGGCTCTCGTCCCACCTGTCCTACACTGCCCTAACAAGTGCTACTATATGCAGTAACGACAGTTTGTGGATGAGCAAAACAGATTAAAGGACATCTGGAAGCATAGGTTCTAAGGACTAGTTTGTGAAATGGTGAAGGTAGATTTGGGGAAACTTGCTAATATCAAGCTGGACATGAAAACAATAAAACATTGCGATATATATCGAGATACATCAAACAACAAAAGCAAACTACTCTAAGCCGAGAACTGGAAGTTAGGAAACAAAAAAAAAAAAGCTATGAATGAAGGCATTAGAAAAAAGTGGGTACAACATCAGTACTGAACTTCATCAAGAAACAAGACATTAAATGGTTACAACACATGAGAAAAGCACAGTCACAAAAAATAACTACATGTGAAGTGCGGTGCCTACGAAAAGTTACCAACAACACCAGAAAAGACAGAGTCACCTACCTACATCAGCATAAGAAAGAAAGTTGGCACTGAATCTTGTTTGAACGACATTGAGAAACAAAGAATGAAGTGGTTTGGTCACTTAATAAGAATGCACCAAAACTCCACAGTATACATAGTCTCCCAAAAACAGAACATCAGGAACGAAGGCGAGAGGAAGATCACGAAAAAGATGGTTAGATGGCATGGCAGAATCCTGTCAAAGAGTAAAAATAACAATCCCCAAGCCACCAGAACAGCGCAAGACAGAAACAGAAAACCACAACACTGGGCAACAACCCAGTAACAGTGTGATCACAAAAGAAGAAGCACATAGGCAAATTGCCAACAGACAGTATGCATCAAATGGCAAAGCTAGTCAGGTAAAGTGGAAGCAAAGCAAAAGGTAGACACACAAAAAAAGGACCACAGAAGTAACAGAGGCATTGAAAGACACAATATACGCAGTGCACACAAGTGCCCTTTCGTTAAAATTCGTATCCTGACGTTGTGAGGCAAAACATGATAAGAAAAAGAAGAGGAAGTTATCAGTGAGGTATTATGGAGAAAAAAAAACCGAACAAAAAGCCATGGAAGGCAGCAGCTTAATACCTAATTACGTATACTCATATCGATTTCCGCTTAGATACACGAACGAAGCACATTCAAATGCCCAGCCTTGCAACAATAGACATTAAATGCAGAGTTCTCTCTGGACTATTATTTTCGACGAATGGTCGCCATAAAATGTGATATTTTGGGAACAGATATTGTTATATAAGACTACTGTTTTCACAAGTTAGTTGTAGAATTTTGTGTGTACCTTATTATAGTAGCACACCCGCGTGGTGCCGGGGCTAGAGGGGAGCAAAGAATAGTACCATTGCGATCTACAAGGCATGTCGTAAGAGGCGACTGAAGTAGGGGCATAGGGAAGCTAAGCAGCAAATAAAAAACATCGCAGAAATCGGATGTCCTGGCCTACTTGTAAACGCAACGTACAATCAATTTTAGGCTCAGATCACATACAGATCACAAAGGGTAGTTTAACGAGAGGTCAATATGAAGAGTTTGAGGAAGAATTATGAAAAGAGAAGATAAATGTAAAGCTAAGTATGTCTGTTATTTCAGTTCCATAAGATGGATATATATAACTATTAGTTCCTCACTTATCCTTCTCATGATTAGTGAGACAATAGGATATAGTAAGGTCTTTCAATTCCCCATTGCATCGTTCAAACTTCGGTGCAGTAGTCCACATCACAGATACTGCAGACATACTTCTTCCATCATTCGTTTCGATGTTCTTCGTTGCCCCTCCTTTCTTCTCTCTTCTGGTGTTCAAGTGAGGGCTGTTTTCGCTGGTATCATCATCATCATCAACTAGCTTGTCCTTCCGGAACTTGACTCCCTTGACAACAGTTCTAAAAAGCTCTCTTTTCTGCGCGTTGACCTGCGTCAGAAGCAGTTCTTCTCAGATGATCAATGACATCTTGCACCCATCGTTTTCTAGGTCTTCCTCTCATTCTTCTTCCAGGCACCATTCTCTCCAAAATTATCTTCTCTATACACTCATGTCGTTTGATGTGTCCGAAATATTTAAATTTCCTTGATTTTATGCTCTTTAATAGTTAACTCTCAGTAATATATCAAGCTGTTGCAGAACAAAAGTATTTGTTCTTTTATCTGTCAATGATATTCTAAGTACTCGAATGTAGCATTTGCATTCAAAGGCATTAATGATCTTCTCTGCCACGTTGTCAATGGTCAATGTCTCACTTTGTCAACGGTCCATGTTCCGTTGGTATACCTGGATTAAGTTACATAACATAACTAGCTCATATCCATCTCTTCTTTATAAATGTATTACTACCTCTCTGCTTAGTTGTTTGGGTAAGTCTGTTGTGAGATCAATATTTTGTTCAGAATATTGTCATAATTCTGCTCTGAGCAGGCTGGAGAGTTGAGAATTATGAGTCTTCCTGCATCCAATATTACTATTCTACAATATAATGTTCTATATTTTGGTAACAGAAGATGATTGTAGATCTATGCTTGTTCTTCAGTCTAGCATCAGCTAATGCAGATACAACTACTGCTATGTTTGTTCTTCAGTCTACCATCAGCTAATGCAGATACAACTACTTCTATGCTTGTTCGTTCAGTCTAGCATCAGCTTGCAGATGAATATTCATGTCTTCTCAGATCAATATTCTACTACAATAAATTTCTATATTTGCAGTACATCAGAATGATTGTACACTACTCTTGCATTCTTCAGTCTAGCATCAGCTAATGCAGATACAACTACTCTATGCTTGTTCTCCAGTCTAGCATCAGCTAATGCAGATAGAACTACTTTGCAAGTCTTATTGTTTGGTACATAACGTCTTCCTTTTCGTGTGCTCTACATCATAGGTTCCCAAACATTTTCGGGTCACCACCCACTTTGCAAGACATAAATTTTGTGACACCCCACCCCCTCCCTCCCCCACCCATTAATAACTTTCTTTTTCCGCATTGAAGCAGTTTGATATGTTCGATGTAAATAGCCACTAACGATACATTACTGCTTATGTTGTTAAAGTATTGAAAAAGTAGTGGTCAATATGTGATTCATCTTGAATACAGTTATTCAATAGCAAAATCACGAAAATAATTTATTTTTAAATATATATTATTAGTTTCTTCCATAAGGAGCCACTGACCGCGTGAACACCCCCAGTGCTTCTGAACCCACTATCGCCCCCTTAGAAGGCTTCAGCGCCCACTGGGGGGGGCAGTACCGCCCACTTTGGGAACCTATGCTCTACATCAACTATTTCTTAAACCATTATTTGTGGTCTATATGTGATTTGTGGTTTATATGTGATTTGTGCGTTAGAGCGTCAGTTCCTTGTACCAGTTCCGCACCTACAGACCTGTAGGTCAACACATCCTGTTTCCGCATGCTTTTTATTCAGGCTTGCTGTGATAAGCAAGACATCCCCCCTCCTTCCTCCCCAAAAAGAAAGCAAGAGCCTGATCTAAGGGAGTCTATGCAGAGCCCCGTTAACCTTTGACATAAAATGTAAAGTTTCCAGGTCTATATCTCTTGGAGGTTGGCTTGGTTTGTATGGGTTCTACATGTCATCAGCAGGCTACTAATTTACAGATTCTCCCTTCTTAAAAAAGACTAACCGATCGCAACTCTGCAACTCTGCTAGGTGCAGTGTCAGGCGCAGAATACATCAT
The DNA here is from genome assembly GCA_020796225.1 of Arion vulgaris. Taxonomy (NCBI): domain Eukaryota; kingdom Metazoa; phylum Mollusca; class Gastropoda; order Stylommatophora; family Arionidae; genus Arion; species Arion vulgaris. Next base: position 18,917,749 of record CM036766.1, read on the forward strand.
GTGTCCCTACTCAAGCTGGCAGAAGTATGGTCAGATCCGATGTCATCAATGCGGTACGCTCTCATTTATGTGATATGCGCTTGTCTCAGACATTGAAACAAGACCGAGATATAGGAGTTACGTTCGGACATGCCAGCCAGTGTCTTCTTCGTGGTAGAGAGAGAAGGTATCTCATTTATGTGATATGCGCTTGTCTCAGACATTGAAAGGAGACCGAACATTATGAGTTACGTTCGGACATGCCAGACAGTGTCTTCTTCGTGGTAGAGAGAGAAGGTATATTAAACAACTTCTCATGGACACGGTGAGCAAATGGACTTTAGGATTGTTGCTACATCGGAGGACAGAGCACGCAAGGGGAATGTCTACTGTGCCATGATGTCGATCGCATAACATAACATAACATAACATAACATGTAGACTATTGCAGACCCTTCTGATGCTCAAGAATGGATGTAGAAATATGACTGCTTTTATGTCTATTAGAAGACATTGTATGCAGAACTTTGAAATTCTTTTATTCTTGTACCATAAGTAAAACCATGAATGAAATTGAAATATACGAATATAGAGCGCCTACACAATTACTCGGCTTTTATGAGCTCACTGTTCCAACAGCAAAGCACTTACAGAACAACTTCGGCGACGATACCGAATGTATCCACAACTCAAAGAAAATGGGTAACTATTTTTTAGCAGTTTGACTGAAGAATGAACTGTGCATGGAATTATCATCGTTGACTGGTCTGCAATTCCAGCTCGCTAACTACTATTGTAGAGTCAGACTGGACTAAAATAAATAAAGATACTTATATTTGCTAATGCTTGTTGCTAATAACATTGTGTCACCTGTCTAAGACTATAACAGGATATCAGTTTGCGTGTGTTTCTGCATTACAACTCAATCTTATATCATGACTGTGTCATAAGTTGTAGTTATATATAAATATATATATATATATAAGTACATATATCAGTTGGGTCTAACACGCAGACTTAGATGACATAAATTAGCGATATTAGGAAGACTACGGCAACACACAGTACTCATCGATAAGAGAGAATACTGCAGTAAAAGTTATCGATAAGAGAGAATACTGCAGTAAAAGTTATCGATAAGAGAGAAGTATTGATAAGAGAGAAGAGGAAAACTACAGTAAAAGTCATCGATAAGAGGAAGACTGAGTAAAGAAGAATCATCGATAAGAAGGAAGACTGCAGTAAAAGGGGTCACGATAAAAAGGAAGACTGCAGTAAATACGAAGTCGATAAAAGAAGCGAAGACTGCTAAAAGTTCATCGATAGGGGTGCAGTAAAAGTCATCGATAAGAGGGAAGACTGCAGTAAAAGTCATCGATAAGAAGGAAGACTGCAGTAAAGGACAGATCGATAAGAGGGAAGACTGCAGTAAAAGAAAGAAATCATCGATAAGAGGGAAGACTGCAGTAAAAGTTAGAAGTCACCGATAAGAGAGAAGACTGCAGTAAATATCAGAAGTCAGTGATATAAAAGCTCCAAAGCCGAAGGATTGCTTTCAATGCACTTAGTTTTGCCCCATGTGCCTCGGTCCGTCCATCAGAGAGTATTATATAAAACACCAAATCTGTAGCTTCACAACAACCCTATGGGTATCTTGGAAAGAAATCACTCGCGAACAAAACTATACTGTCCGTATTCGATCCCACGATCTTCCGAACGCAAGGCAACGGCTCAGCCCACTACGCCACATAGACCCCTAAGTCAGCGATAATAGAGCAGAATACAGTAAAAGTCAGCACCAGGGACAATGCATCAGAACTTTATAAAAACATTTTCCATCTTCAGTTGTAGCAGAGAAAACAAGCTGCATATATTCATAGAAAGTAAGCAGAATACGCAAACCTGGTTCAGAATGTCACGCTGAAAATGAATGTATAGCACAGTAAGGCGGAGATATCACAGATTCAGTGTAAACTGCATTTTTCTTTAAATTATCTACCAAACAAGGTAAATAGACGTGCTAGCCATTAAGGCATTATAGCGTTGTTTACTTTTAGGCGTGCTAGCTAGCATATTATTTCTCATAGTTTGAACTTGTAGGACCAGGTTTCGTAGAGTCAGGTTTCGTAGAGACAGGTTTCGTAGAGTCAGGTTTCGTAGAGTCAGGTTTCGTAGAGTCAGGTTTCGTAGAGTCAGGTTTCGTAGAGTCTCCGGTGTCATTTTGAAGATGGGGATAATATTTTGTAGGAATTTTTTAAAAATCTTTCTAATTAATTTGCTTGGACAGCAGTTATGCAGCCTGCTCTTATCATCAAAGGTTCGTTTACGTGTTCAACGTCAATACAGGACCTACATTTTATCGTCCGTCTCCGAAAGAACTAGAGACTCGATCTCATCTACACTGGGATAAGGGATATCTGGGAAAATATTCCGATCGGTCCACGAGGGAACGAACCGAATACCTTTGCAACGAGAGGCACCTAACATCTACGCTACAGAGACCCTCTTGTGATTTAAGTCATTATTATTTAGTAACAGGCGAGAGGTGTAAGGACGACTCAAAAGTTGCTCAGATTTGTTGACAGATATCTAGTTAGCCAAGTATACTAATATGGTGTATATCTCTCGTAGCAACATGCGCTAGTTTACTACATAGATCATTGTCCAATTAGTGAAACGTCTGGCCGAATGGTTTGGAGCAAGGCATGAGGGAGACCAGGTTTCAATCTACGGAAAGGCCAATGATGTTTTTCTGTGGGGAATAAAGAAAAAGTCATAACCTGAACAGATTCGTGGCGACTGCACCAACCATTAAATTTCACACCTCCACTCCCCCTCTCCCTTCTACACCGCCCTAAAAAAATGATATTACAGGCAGTAACAATAGTTGCTTTTTAAAACTGTCCCATTCGGATTGTTACCTGATGATGTTTCTTCTCCGTTGTTAGTTGCATATGTTTTCCAACATCAGCATGCACATAGCTATAGTCTGTCCATTAATTCGTGAGCACGTTTGAAATTGATTTTCTCGAAAACTACCTGTTGGATCTCAGTGATTCTTTGCATGCAGCCTTACAATATCCATGACGCTAAAATAAAGCTAACCAGTAGTTCATAGATGCTACGGATTTTGCACATCGGCGAATTCCTTTGATCTTTTATGACAATTGCAAATACGGGGCTCAAATTTTAGATTTTACAGTAATCCCTAGAATTTGTCCATGTCAATTCTATTCATAGGTGTATCTCCATATTAACTTGATAGGTCAAGTAATTAAGTGTGTTGCCCTTTATGTGCAATCGTGAACTTGGATACAATATGCAACAGTTAGTCCTCCCTTCGGTCACCATTAGACCCAGGGTGTCTTAACTTCACCACAAATTGTATGATGGTAGACGCATTTGGATATGGAAATGTATAAGTTGCTATTTCTCAGTCTGTAATCAAAATATGATTTGTATCTCCGAATCTGACGATTCCATGAGGTTGATAATTGTTACTGGCTGGACAAATTGTAATCCATCTCGGTGCCAGTACTCGTCTTCCTCTCGGAGCACATGTTCAACACACTTCTTCCAGAACTGCATGTCTATCATTGAGAGGGACTCACGTGTCAGAACTTCAACATCACACATTTTAAACGTCCTGTTCTGTTCGGCAACTTGCCCTTTCACTTTAGCCCAGACAAGCTCTATCGGATTGAGGTGAGCATGATATGGAGGTAGTCGCAAAGACGTGTGGCCGTATTCCGAAATGATTTTGTCAATATGAAACACCTTTGTCTTATTTGTCATCCTTACCAGGTGCAACAACTCGGGTTTCAAATATGTATCATCGAAGTTGACATTTTCCTTAGCAAGCCAAGTCCTAATTTGATCTTTTGTATTTGATGCAGTTGGTACTTTGTCTTCCGCTGATACTGCGTTGTGATAGGATGCATTATCCATTACCAAGCATGATGGTCTGTTTAGAATTGGAAGTAGATCTTTCTCCATCCAGTGACTGAAAATATGTCCATTCATTTCTGTGTGGTAGTCCCTACCGTCGGTACTTTTGATTGGAAAATAAGTCCAGCGTCATGGACAAGACCTTCTTCACTGCTTCCTGCATGTGTTAGTATAATACGCTGGCCTTTGCTGCTTGGTATTTTTCTTTCTGTTCACCGTCTACTGATTGCCATTCTTTAGCATTGGTGTGGTGAGCATTGACCCAGGATTCGTCCAAATATATATCAATATCAATATCATAGCCTTGCCTCCTCCGCTCACGGATCTGCCTCAGGTATTTACTTCGGGCAGCAATTAAATGTGGCTTTTCACAAATAATATTCCTGCCGCCTATAGTTTTCTGAAGGTGAAGCCGGCGGATCTTACAATTTTCCATAGAGTACTTTTAGAAATGTCTATGCTGCAATCTGATTGCAGTTTTAATTTCAGTTTCCTGAGAGTAACAAGTTGATTTGTCGCAAACATTTTCAAGAGCTCCCGTTTTATGACATCTATGTCAAAGTCGTCAATTGTTCTTTTCCTTCCTTGCTTGACATTAGTGCACTTTGTGTCCTGTTTAATTCATCGGAAAAGGATTCTCTATTCAGACCTAGCGCCAGTTGCGTTCATTTCTCAGGGTTATGAATATCGCAATATAGATGACCTCTCTTAGATTCCCTACGGAAGTGTTGGTATAGTAAAACTGTAACCTTCTGCATTGTTATAAATGTGCACTTCAGACTCATTATGAATGTGATATCAATGTCAGTTTTGATAAGCCAACAAATATGATACAATAGCTTCATACAAATAGCGAGATACACCTATGACTATACAACGGTATCCCAATTATAACGTCATATGCTTTCCGCGTTCAAAGTCGACTGGGTTCGGTGCACGGGATTTCGTGAAATTGTTGTATACTCACGATATTTCAATGTTACCATAATGTATTTTTAGAACAACGCGTCTGTGTACCGTAGATCTGTTACTATTGTGTACAATCCGGTGAGGTTGATTTTAATATAGCCTGAAGAAGAAATATTTCAAACTACATCAAATTTTCTTGGAAAAAAAATATTCTCTAGCGTCATGGATATTCTAAGGCTGCTTGCAAAAATCACTGAGATCCAACAGGTAGTTTTCGAGAAAATCAATTTCAAACGTGCTCACGAATTAATGGACAGACTATAGTATGTGTTGCTGTATTATAACATTCGCCTATTAAAAGGGACGTAGTCCATGATATTAAAACACGCGAGATATAGCCAAAGTTATTCTCACTTTTGGTTGGCAACTGTGCAAAATAAGATGGCCGTCGACATGAGGTCATTCAAGGTCGATAATTCCAGCAGGCCCAAATAAATCAATCAAATGCCGGATATATAGTGCACATTGGGCACGTCAAATATGGCGACGCGGTGTTTTCACAGTAACGTTAGGCCAAACTTAGGATGTGCTACATGACGTGAGTGCTTAAAAACCAGGGCGAAACGTACTTTCATTCTCGGCCGAAACCACACAGATTACAAAGAGTGATCAACTTATTTGATACAAACAAACACAAAGAAGATGAGGACAGTAACAGAATTTGAAACTTTAACCATAGAAAGACAATGTTTTGGCTGGTTGAGATAACATCATTTCAAACATTTTATTGGGCTGTTAAAATTATTTGATTTTTTGACCCATCATTATCGACATCTTCCAAGATGATGATATTTAGTGTGCAAGTGAAAAGCTCTTCTTTCTTTCTTTTCTCCAGTCCTAATTTGCTTCACAGCTTCAGGGTAAGAAGAGATTTATAGAACGGGCTTTTCTGTGCGCTTCATAAACTGTGTCTTACGTCGCATCTGTTATCTCTGTGGTCCACCTAATCCCAATAGTAAAATATTAATATAGTTGACGCTTTCTCTAATGAAAACAAATGCTGGAGCTAGGAGCAGTAGAATGGTTTTTAAATATAACTAGAATGCAAAGGAACTCGCAGGTACAGGGAAAGAAGGGAGGCCGAGAAATACATGGAGACGAGATTTGGAGGCGGAGATCAACAATATAAAGAAGAGCTGGAGGGAGCTGCAGAAGATAGCTAGAGAGAGGAAGATTTGGCATGAGTTGGTTGAGGGCCTATGCCCCAATCCTGGTTAAAAAGGCAGAGAGAGAGAGAGAGAGAGAGAGAGAATGCAAAGCTCGAGATCGTGTTCATGGAATTGCTACAAAAAAAAAACCTGTACAAATAGTTAACTTTCTTGAAATCTGATTCCCGTTAGTTTCAATCTCATTTACAGAGTAAAATTAGGCGCCATGAATATATGACAAGGGCGGTAGGACGCCGCATTGAACAGCGCTGCTCTATGGTTTACTCAACATATGTTCTACCTAACGTTAGCTCCTTTTCTTGACTTCTTAGCTCAGTGGAATATGTTTCTCTCCATAGTCTTCATATTTGTGACCCTACTAATACATCTCAGTCTATTCTATTCATTGTTGTTACACCAACTGTTACACTAGAAGGTCATATTGTGTTGACACTAACTGACTACTACTCAGAAGGTCATATTGTGTTGACACCAACTGCTACACTAGAAGGTCATATTGTGTTGACACCAACTGCTATACTAGAAGGTCATATTGTGTTGACACCAACTGCTACACTAGAAGGTCATATTGTGTTGACCCCAACTGCTACACTAGAAGGTCATATTGTGTTGACACCAACTGCTACACTAGAAGGTCATATTGTGTTGACACCAACTGCTACACTAGAAGGTCATATTGTGTTGACACCAAGCTGCACACTAGAAGGTCATATTGTGACATGCTTGAAAGATAACGATAATGATACAAGAGAAAAGAGAAATGAATAAGTGATTGAGTAAGTGAATTAAAGAATAAGTGAATGAATAAATGAGTGAATAAATGAGGGAATGAATAGGTGAATGAAAGAGTTAATTAATAAGTGAATGAATGTGTGAATGAAAGAGTTAATTAATAAGTGAATGAATGAACAAGTGACTGAATAAGTGAACGAATAAGTGAATGCGTGAATGAATAAGTGAGTGAATAAGAATAAATAAGTGAATGAATAAATGAATGCGTGAATGAATAAATAAGTGAATAAATAAGTGAATGAATGCATAAGCAAGTCAATGTGAGATACTTGCAAATATCGTATGCTTGAAAGCGGGGAGGGTGCGTGGAGAAAGAAATGAATGGTGGGCGTGGGAGAAAATGAAGAAGAGCAGCCGACACAGAGACCGGGCAACAATGCCTGGCGTTATCATGCCCATCGATCTGCTGGAGATCCTGATTAGGTATGACTCAGCTACTCGGTCAGAACTAAGTCCCAGGCGTCAGTGTGGAGACATGCAGAGATAACCAGGATAGGCATAGAGAAATAGAAAGACTGAGGCAGACAGTGATAGTAAGGACATCAAGATATCTATAGATAGGACAGCAATATAGAGACAGAGACATTGAAAGTAAGAACAGCAATATATAGAGAGAGAGACATTAACAGTGAGAACAGCAATATAGAGACAGAGACATTAACAGTGAGAACAGCAACATAGAGACAGAGACATTAAAAGTGAGAACAGCAATATAGAGACAGAGACATTAAAAGTGAGAACAGCAATATATATATAGAGAGAGTCATGGAAAGTGAGAACAGCAATACAGAGACATTGAAAGTGAGAACAGCAATGCAGAGACATTGAAAGTGAGAACAGCAATACAGAGACAGAGACATTGAAAGTGAGAACAGCAATATAGAGACATGGAAAGTGAGAACAGCAATACAGAGACATTGAAAGTGAGATCAGCAATATAGATACATTGAAAGTGAGATCAGCAATACAGAGACAGAGACATTGAAAGTGAGAAAAGCAATATAGAGACATTGAAAGTGAGATCAGCAATACAGAGACAGAGACATTGAAAGTGAGAACAGCAATACAGAGACATTGAAAGTGAGAACAGCAATATAGAGACATGGAAAGTGAGATCAGCAATATAGAGACATTGAAAGTGAGAATAGCAATACAGAGACATTGAAAAGAGAACAGCAATATCGAGACATTGAAAGTGAGAACAGCAATATAGAGACATGGAAAGTGAGAACAGCAATATAGAGACATTGAAAGTGAGAACAGCAATATAGAGACATTGAAAGTGAGAACAGCAATATAGAGACATTGAAAGTGAGAACAGCAATATAGAGACATGGAAAGTGAGAACAGCAATATAGAGACATGAAAAGTGAGAACAGCAATATAGAGACATTGAAAGTGAGAACAGCAATGACAGAGACATTGAAAGTGAGAACAGCAATATAGAGACATTGAAAGTGAGAAAAGCAATATAGAGACAGAGACATGGAAAGTGAGAACAGCAATATAGAGACATGGAAAGTGAGAACAGAATATAGAGACAAGACAGGGAAAGTGAGAACAGCAATATAGAGACAGAGACATTGAAAGTGAGAACAGCAATATAGAGACAGAGACATGGAAAGTGAGAACAGCAAGACAAAGACATTGAAAGTGAGAACAGCAATACAGAGACAGAGACATTGAAAGTGAGAACAGCCATATAGAGACATTGAAAGGGAGAACAGCAATATAGAGACATGGAAAGTGAGAACAGCAATATAGAGACATGGAAAGTGAGGATAGCAATATAGAGACATTGAAAGTGAGAACAGCAATATAGAGACATTGAAAGTGAGAACAGCAATATAGAGACATTGAAAGTGAGAATAGCAATACAGAGACATTGAAAGTGAGAACAGCAATATCGAGACATTGAAAGTGAGAACAGCAATATAGAGACATGGAAAGTGAGAACAGCAATGTAGAGACATTGGAAAGTGAGAACAGCAATATAGAGACATTGAAAGTGAGAACAGCAATATAGAGACATTGAAAGTGAGAACAGCAATATAGAGACATGGAAAGTGAGAACAGCAATATAGAGACATGGAAAGTGAGAACAGCAATATAGAGACATTGAAAGTGAGAACAGCATATCAGAGACATTGAAAGTGAGAACAGCAATATAGAGACATTGAAAGTGAGAAAAGCAATATAGAGACAGAGACATGGAAAGTGAGAACAGCAATATAGAGACATGGAAAGTGAGAACAGCAATATAGAGACAGAGACATGGAAAGTGAGAACAGCAATATAGAGACAGAGACATTGAAAGTGAGAACAGCAATATAGAGACAGAGACATGGAAAGTGAGAACAACAAGACAAAGACATTGAAAGTGAGAACAGCAATACAGAGACAGAGACATTGAAAGTGAGAACAGCCAATAGAGACATGAAAGGAGAACAGCAATATAGAGACATGGAAAGTGAGAAAGCAATATAGAGACATGGAAAGAATACAAAAGAGACATTGAAAGTGAGAACAGCAATATAGAGACAGAGACATTGAAAGTGAGAACAGCAATATAGAGACAGAGACATTGAAAGTGAGAACAGCAATATAGAGACAGAGACATTGAAAGTGAGAACAGCAATATAGAGACATGGAAAGTGAGAACAGCAATACAGAGACATTGAAAGTGAGAACAGCAATACAGAGACAGAGACATTGAAAGTGAGAACAGCAATACAGAGACAGAGACATTGAAAGTGAGAACAGCAATACAGAGACAGAGACATTGAAAGTAAGAACAGCAATATAGAGAGACAGAGACATTGAAAGTGAGGATAGCAATACAGAGACAGAGACATTGAAAGTGAGAACAGCAATATAGAGACATTGAAAGTGAGAACAGCAATATAGAGACAGAGACATTAACAGTAAGAACAGCAATATAGAGACAGAAACATTGAAAGTAAGAACAGCAATACAGAGATTCAAGTAGTGAGGGTGAATCTGCAACTCTAACTTAACTTCAAGAGCATCAAATCAAATGGGATATAGCCAGACAACAGCTGGAAGCTAAAAGGAGAAACTAGAGTAAATTATTCCATATGAAACATGTACATTTCGTAACGTGAGATGAGAAACGCACGCCAGCATCACTGAGACCCCCAACCACCTTGTCTTTGAAAGAACATCTGTACATATCATTCAAGGTAGAAGATACTGTTAGTCATGCTTTTCGCCAACGATCGCCAGTTCTACCATACATATTATATACAATAGCATTTCCCTTTAGCTTTTTTAGACCATAAGATATGAAATCACTTCAAATATCTAGGCCGCAGGTAGGAGTGCCAATTCTTTTCCTCACGTGTAGAACGTCGAGTGTGGGATTGAACACAAAACCTCTTGTTTCCGGGTCCAAATGCGAATGTTTAAGCCTTCATCAAGTAGCATGTCTTTTCGGAACGTCGCTTTTATCACAATCAGCCTGAGAAACTCTCTTGTCTCTAAGCAAAGTTCTCTCGTCTCGTCTAGCGTCATGTTCAAGGTTTCTTTGATGTCCTGCTGCACCATCGTCTTTGTCATCCCCTGTGTCATACTCTAGAAGCCATGCCTTCCATTACCAGTCTCTCCAAACCACTGTTGATGTTTAACGTAGCCAAAATATTTCATCTTCCGGAACATGATATAGTTTACGAGATGTGTTACGCCTACTTTATGTAGCAATCACATATACTACATATCACTAGTCATATCAGAGATGAAGTGTCTACGCAAGAATGCTCAGTGTACCAAGAAGAGACCGGTCTATAAAAGAAAACATCAAGGAAAAAGTGGGTACAACATCGGTAGCGAACTTCATCACGAAACAAAGAATTCGGCCACATACGCAGATTACCAACAGACTCAAACTGCAATGTTACTTCGATACAGTGGATACAAAGCAAAAGGCTGTCCACGCAAAAGGTGGACATCAGAGATAATAGAGGTGGCAAAAGACACTGTTTATGAAGCACACACAAAAGAAACCTGTTCAAGAAATCACTTCTTATTATGACGTTGTCAGGCAAAACATGATTAGATAGAAGACAGAAACAATAAGATCAAATCTCGTGAGACATGAAGGATACAGAAGCAAACACAGACTTCACGAGATCCGAACAAAATAACTACTCAACCAAAGTCCAACAAACATCATAAACAACATATGTCACATAATATCATGTCATTATGGTAATTATTATGCAGGTAGTTACACACCAACGTTAAGATCTTCAATACACAGTACATACAAAACATACACATAAAACGTATACATAGTCGCTGCAATAATATATATATATATATATATATATATATATATATATATATATATATATATATATATATATATATATATACCATCTATCACAACACAGTGTTATGAATCAGCATGAGTAGTGAGTAAACCACAGACAGCATGACCACAGACAGATAGTATGATCACAGACAGTGTGACAACAGAGAGTATGACAACAGACAGACAGTCTGACCACAACCTGCCAGACAGCATGACCACAGACGGACAGCATGGCCACAGACAGACAGTATGACCAAAGACTGACAGTTTGACCACATACAGACAGCATGACCACAGACAGACAGTATGACAACAAACAGTATGACCACAGACATATAGTATGCCCACAGACAGACATGACCACAGCCAGACAATCAGACCACAGGCAGACAGCATGACACCAAACAGTATGACCACAGACAATATAACCACAGACAGTGTGACCACAAACAGTATAACCACAGACATATAGTATGACCCCAGACATTCAGTATGGCCACAGACAGTAAGACCTCAGACAGTATGACCATAGACAGTATGACCACATACAAACAGTATGACCACAGACAGTATGATGATAGACATAAATTATGACCACAGACAGACAGTATGGCCACCGACAAATTGTCGACCACAGACAGTATGGCCACAGACAGACAGTATGGCCACAGACAAACAGTATGACCACAAACAGAGACCACAGACAGTATGGCCATCGACAGACAGTATGATCACGGGCAGACAGTATGACGACCACAGACAGTATACCCATCGACAGACAGTATGACCATCGACAGACAGTATGACCACGGGCAGACAGTATGACGACCACAGACAGAAAGGATGAAAACAGACGGTCTGACCACAGACAGACAGTATGACCACAGACAGCACGAACACAGACAGTATAACCACAGACAGCATGGCCACAGACAGCATGACCACAGACAGAGAGTATGACAACAGACAGACAGTATGACAACAGACAGCATGACCACAAACAGAGAGTATGACCACATACATACAGTATGACAACAGACAGTATGACCGCAGACAGCATGAACACAGACAGCATGACCACATACAGCACGACCACAGACAGTACAACCACAGACAGCACGACCACAGACAGCATGATCACAGACAGAGAGTACGACAACAGACAGATAATATGACAACAGACAGTATGAGCCCAGACAGCATGACTACAGACATCATGACCACAGACAGCATGACCACAAACAGCAGGACCACAAACAGTAGGACCACAGACAGACAGTATGACCACAGACATACATAATGACCACAGACAGTATGAACACAAACAGCATGACCACATACAGCACGACCACAGAGAGTATGACCACAGACATATTATGACCACAGACATACAGTATGACCCTAGACAGTATGACCACAAACAGCATGACCACAGACATATTATGACCACAGACATACAGTATGACCCTAGACAGTATGACCACAAACAGCATGACCACAGACAGCACGACCACAGACAGCATGTCAACCATGGACCATAGTTGTATTACAATTTTAAACTACGATAACGATGTCATATAAGCATATCCTAGATACAGTTAATACATGAGCAAGCTCTGACTGTCGTCTTCCTTATGTTCAACCCGACCTGGAAGCAATGCTACACTATAACTCAGTTGATGTGGTACAGCACTATAAAATGAGGATGTCTGTAAAATCCTACCATGTTATTTAGGTTATCCACCTTTTATTTGGACGACCTTTTGCATTGTACCAATTGTATCGGAGTGACATTGTCCACTGAGGCGCATTATCTGTTGGTAATCTGCTTATGTATAAAACGAGACGAATTCCGGAGAAGTGAGGAAATTATAGACATTTCTGGTCAACCACTAGTAACTGTTATAAGAAGATGCTGAAGACGTGTTAGGTATACCTTGAGAAGAAATGATCAAAGAATACCCAAAGCAGGCATTGGAAGTAGGGGTCAAAGGTTCAAGGACGAGAGGACATCCTAGGGAAACTCTGAAACGAACTTTGCTGAGAGATGCAAGATATATTTGACTTAATTCCTTGTATGAATTGCTCAGGACAGAGTGGTATGGAAAAATTACTTGCAGACTCTATATAACGTAGAACGGTATGAGAGGAATATATACTAATCTGCTTATGTGACCGAACCATTACGTTTGTCGTTTCTTTATATAGTTCAGCTTCTCTAATAACTGATTATCGTAATGTAGCAGTGACTCAGGATGACTGATTATCGTAATGTAGCAGTGACTCAGGATGACTGATTATCGTAAAGTAGCAGTGACTCAGGAGGTGATGATACTCCTGACGTAAGATTTGAACATATACCTAGATAACAATACAGCTTGTGATAACTTGCAATCAATCTAAGAGCGGAGAATGAGCACAGTAAACTGCTTCATTAACTCTTAGTTGACCAGGGCAAAAGTCGGGTTTTTACAAGCCATTTGTTTTTAGAATAAAAATGCCCTTCATTGTGGCTCTTCGTAAAAAGGCACCCAACCCAAAGCCATACAGTGTGGCGTTTGGTCCACAAGGAGTTAAGCACCACAAAGAATATCCTCGTCCACTAGTGCTAGGGCAGTCCAAGAAATATAGCCCCAGTCCAAGATAGGTATAAAAATCACAAACACTCCAATGTTACATACATTATAAATACTACACTGAATACACTGAAGGGCAAGAGTTCACGTGTTGTTGAATCAGTGAGAGAGAAGAAGAAAGGTATGGTTTCGAATAATTGAGATATTCATACAACTTTAAAGATAATAGTTGAGATATTCATACACCAATATAGAGAATAGTTAGATATTCGTCTTACAACTATAAGAGAGAATAGTTGAGATATTCATACAACTATAAGAGAAAATAGTTGAGATATTCATACAACTATAAGAGAATAGTTGAGATATTCATACAACTATAAGAGAATAGTTGAGATATTCATACAACTATAAGAGAATAGTTGAGATATTCATACAACTATAAGAGAATAGTTGAGATATTCATACAACTATAAGAGAATAATTGAGATATTCATACAACTATAAGATAATAGTTGAGATATTCATACAACTATAAGAGAATAGTTGAGATATTCATACAACTATAAGAGAATAGTTGAGATATTCATACAACTATAAGAGAATAGTTGAGATATTCATACAACTATAAGAGAATAGTTGAGATATTCATACAACTACAAGAGAATAGTTGAGATATTCATACAACTATAAGAGAGAATAGTTGAGATATTCATACAACTATAAGAGAATAGTTGAGATATTCATACAACTATAAGAGAATGGTTGAGATATTCATACAACTATAAGAGAATAGTTGAGATATTCATACAACTATAAGAGAATAGTTGAGATATTCATACAACTATAAGAGAATAGTTGAGATATTCATACAACTATAAGAGAATAGTTGAGATATTCATACAACTATAAGAGAGAATAGTTGAGATATTCATACAACTATAAGAGAATAGTTGAGATATTCATACAACTATAAGAGAATAGTTGAGATATTCATACAACTATAAGAGAATAGTTGAGATATTCATACAACTATAAGAGAATAGTTGAGATATTCATACAACTATAAGAGAATAGTTGAGATATTCATACAACTATAAGAGAATAGTTGAGATATTCATACACTTAGAGAATTTAAACTAGAAATATTGATAACATGCAAAGTGAAGACAGCAGTAACACTATATAACTCTCTCTCTCTAGCGTGTTCTCTTGTTGCTAAAAGCAATCAATGCACATTAGAAAGCAATCAATGCACATTTCTCTGTCCTGCCGTCTTCTGTTTGTGTTCCATCTGAGAATAATTTCTTTCGGTTCTTGTTCTAGTGCTAATGTTCTCCTCCAGGTGTTTTGGGTGTCCATTTTTTCGTTAACCCTCTGATATTATATTCCAATCTATGATACATACAATGATATTATATTCTGGTCTATGATACATACAATGATACTATATTCTGGTCTATGATACATACATTGATAATATATTCTGGTCTATGATACATACATTGATAATATATTCTGGTCTATGATACATACATTGATAATATATTCTGGTCTATGATACATACATTGATAATATATTCTGGTCTATGATACATACATTGATAATATATTCTAGTCTATGATACAAACAATTATATTATATTCTGGTCTATGATACATACAATGATACTATATTCTAGTCTATGATACATACAATGATAATATATTCTAGTCTATGATACATACAATGATATTATATTCTAGTCTATGATACATACAATGATATTATATTCTAGTCTATGATACATACAATGATATTATATTGCAATATCTGATACATACGATGGTGCCTCATATTTTATTACCATCAACATCACTCTTAGAACTGGTGTACCCCACATATAAGCTTTAAGATTTTAGCAACTGGTATTTTCCAGATGTTATGGTTATCTCGAACATCTTCATATGATGTGTTCAACTGACAATATATTTGAAAACAAAATGTCTTTTGTAGAATAAAAAAACCAGAGTGGAACATATCTACAGTGTATGAAGAAGTGCATGCAATCTTATTGAGATACTTACTGAGTTTATTCCTCTTCTACTCTCAAGTGGAGGTTTGTTAAAGGGAATGCCAGACTTCTCTCTATCAACTGTTTTCTTATTGGCTTTGCTAGAGTCGTATGTTGATCATGGATGTTGCCTTCCCAATATGCACTGGAGTTGCCCTGGAGATCAAGATCTTTGGCTCTTGTTCTCACATCTTGTTGTGGTAGTCGGCCCTCTCCCATTTTGTATATATGTCCAAACAATAACAGTCGTGACATTTACACTTAGGACTGCAGGGTCTGGGTTTTAACATTTTACGTATTCCTTGGTTATAAATTTAGTTTATTCTTGCCCCTTAGTGGGGTTTAATGCTGGCTTTCTTGGGTTGTAATCATTGCTCTCTGAGACCCTGTTTATTGTGGTCGTTGTTGTATCTGACTCTCAGTCAATGTTTAGGAAGATCTAAAATGACAGGTTTCGGTAAGAGTGGTTGTCGTCTACTGAAATTTCTAACCTCAGGAGGCTAACATGGATCTACTGTCCTGGGCATACATGTGTTTGCGTCAATGAGAGAGTAGTTAGGCTTGCATCAACAGCTTTTAATGTCGGAGTGTTGAAGATGGATAAGAGGGGTGTTCTTTGGTCTCTTCACGACTGCCTGTTGGATGAAGACACTAAAATAGATGTTGAATTGTTTCGATCCGGCGTTTCAGCAGTTTGGAGTTACCCGTTGTACAAGTAGAACTGGATGAGTGAAGGGCAGAGTGAGGAGTGTGTTTAACCAGCAAGCCACATGAACCATAATCATGCATACCCTTCGACATCTGTTGGAGGAGACTGAGCACCTATGGGTCTGCCCGAAGTACAATGATACCGGTTAAGTAACCAATAACCAAGTCATTGCACAATACTCACACTTGTAAGTCAGGACTGGTAAATATGTGGAGCAGTACACAGCCATCTTACTTTCCTATTTCTCTTTTACTGAGACATCTTTGAATGGATGTAAACATCATCATCATCAAGGTGCGTATCCTTTATAGGACGTTGCTCTCTTTGCAGCACATCTGAAATTCACTGTCTCTTGCCAGTTCACCCACTTCGTCGATGGTCATGTTCATGGTTTCTTTAATATCTTGTAGCCATCTTCCTCTTGGTCTGTCTCTGCGTCCTGGGACCCTGCCCTCTAGAATTGTTCTTTCCAGGCCATCGTGACGCTTGATGTGATCAAAGTATGTAATTTTTCTGTATAGTATGTTGTTTATCAGCCAGTTCTCTTTAACATTTAGTTCTTTCAGGACATTAGTGTTCTTTCTTTTTCTGTCCATGGTATTCGTAGGATCTTTCTGTAGCATTTAGTTTCGAAGGACTGGATTTTCGTTCTTAATTTGTGTGTAATAGTCCATGATTCACAACCATAAGTAGCCACTGGGATGTAAACACATCAGAAAATATTTTATATTCAAGTAACTGACTTAATGTAGAAATCACATCAAATATCAACTTGATACAAATCTTCATAGACTGTAAAGTACTTCACAAATGACTAGCGCCTGTGTGGTGCCGGGCTCGCATGGGGAGTAAAGAATAGTAACACTGCGACCTACAAGGCATGTCGTAAGAGGTGACTGAGGTAGGGGCCTAGGGAAGCTACCATGGTAAATAAAAAGTGTAGAAGAAATCAGATGTGCTGGCCTATTTGTATGTGCATGTGCAGAACTGGCACAACGTACAATCACTCTTAGGCTCAGGTCACATACAAATCACAAAGAGTGGTTAATAAGTGGCTGATATAGAAAGTTGAAAGAAGAAGAAGACAAATGACTAGCAATCATAAGCAAATATCTCTTGGTCAGCATAAATTATAAAGTATCTCATCATCAAACCCATGTATGTAGTTCAACCATATTAACTTGACATGACAAGTAGAATCAGATGCTTCAAAGTAAAGTAATTTATACCTCATCTTCCATGGAGATTGAATGACCAAGTCTAGTTTGTGTTTGTGGGTACAAATGACATGGTGTATTAATATGCATAGATTTGAGAACTATTGGTAGAATTTCAGTGATGGTGTCAGTGATAATAGCAACAATAAAAATTGCTTATAGAATCTTCTTCTTCTTCACACATCCGCTATGAATTCTGGCGTAGTCAGGGCAATTGGTATGGTACCTCTGACTGATTTTTGCGTTAAGGCCTACTTTCTTTATTATCAGTACCCCCCAGCCATACAGGCTTGCCGTGCCTTCTCCAACTTCGGAGGTGGCACTTATAGAAGCAATAATAATTCATTATAAATAAACAAAAGCATTGACAATATGTTGTGCAGTGTAAGCATATGGTCTGTTAGGATGCTTAGATTTCAGGATTATCTGAACACATTATTTTCAAGTTATATAGTTGTTGCAAAAGATGTTGCTGTAGTGATGGTGTAGGTGGTAATAGAAAAAACAACAAATTGCTTTTAAAGCAATACTAATTAATAATAGATCACAAAGGCATCGACAATATGTTGTGTAGTGGAAGCATATTATGGCGTATTAAAATGTACAGATTTTATAATTATCTGTATACATTATTTTCCCGTTGTAGTAGCTGTTGCAGTAGATCTTGCTGTAGACTGTAGTGATTCAACTGATTCTGAGTGACTCGGTGACGGCGTTAAGTAGTAATATGAAAAAATATTACTTCTATACGCAATAATAATCAATTATAGAAAGCATTAACTAACCATATGTTGCATAGTGGAAGCATATTGTGTAACAGATGTGCTAGCATCATCAATTGTTAAAGTGTTGCACATTTGTTTACATACTGCGGTAACACAGACAGCAGTAATCAATACCTGATATACCGACCACCCGGATATAACAACATGCTTACAAGAGAATATGTCGTGACCATACTACCAAGTTTTAAAATCTAGAAATTATGATTTCAAACTTAGGACGGTTTCTAATATATCAACCTTACCTTCATCTCCAAAAGCATTGTGAAGATTGGAACTACCATGTCAACAGTGTCGCAAATGGCATGATTTTGTAACGGTTTTTAAATTAGCATAACCGGGGTCCCATGTCCTTAGCATAAGATTATGCCAATTTCAACTTCAGATGGAGACGGGTTCATTTCTACTTTCGTTTTCAATTCCCAATTCATCTGTTATAGTAGAATAAAAATCACAACGACAAATTAAATGGTAAATAATATTAAACCATACATTAAAAGCTATGAGCTCATCACTAATAGCATATCATCACGGGAAAGACAAGCTAATAAGAAGCATAGTTCAAATCTAGCCTACCTCTGAATTATATCGTCCATGATAGATGATGATCGAGAGAAGAGATCGATTTGTTTACATACATTATGATACATTAGTCTACATTATTTAGCATGGTATTTCAGAATCATAATAAAGTAATATGTGTTGTGTTACTCTGTATGTTTCTTGTTGCTGCTCGTAATAACTGTAAGAGATAGTAGGACAATAATGTTGGTAACAAATGTGAAGAAATTGCTTGTTGTTGACATGCATCGATAGACAGAAAGAATAAGATTTAAATAAAAGGTAGATATACGATATTAACGTACAGAACCACTGATACAAGGGACATAACTAATAATATGCACTTATTTGTATTCAGTTATTCAGTCCCTTCAATGCAATGTGCAATATTAATTATTACTATTAATTGTACAATGATTTATTGATTAATTGAACCGTATTAATTTGGGCAGGCAGTTAATCTTCAATAAGTAGCATACAATAGTGACTTCTGTATTTGCAGTCCGCCGTTTCCACATCATCAGGAAATTGTTGACTACCGTTTTACCACGTCTTCTGGTGCCAATCGTTCATTTCTTTCTTTTCTTTTCTCCAATCATGTTTTGACTCACAACGTCAGGATAAGAAGAGATTCATAAAACGAGCTCTTGTGTGCGCTTCATAGTGTCTTTCGTCACCTTTGTTATCTCTGCGGTCCACCTTTTTCGTGAATTTTGCTTTTGATCCACTGTATGAAAGTAGCATTTTGCTTTGTATCCACTGTATGAAAGTAGCATTTTGCTTTGTATCCACTGTATGAAAGTAGCATTTTGCTTTGTATCCACTGTATGAAAGTAGCATTTCTCAAAGGTAATCTGTTTATGGGTGGCGTCTGTGCTTAGATCAGACGAAAAGAGACTAAATCGACAAGTCCTTATGTGGTCACCAGTTGGGAAAAGAAAACGTGGAAGACCAAAGACCACTCTTCGAAGAACCATCCAACAAGAAAGTAAACTATTGGGATGTAAAACCATACAAGATCTGCAACTGCTAGCAAAGAACTGTATCACATGGAGATCTAAAACCTCTGCCCTATGTGCCGCCTTTGGCACGAAAGGAACAAACAAACTAACTGTGGCCTGGGGGATAATCACGCTACTGACAGTTTGGTTGCAAATTGGTCCGCTTGGATTTTTACAAAAAGACGACGGCACCACCCGTTCCGAAAGCAATGGCAAACTACTGAACGAAATCATGCCTAGAAAAATCACAAACAGCTTTAAAAAGCTGGGATTGATTCGCAAAGTCCCGTAAAGGATATGCAATTAACTTGTAAAATCTGTTTATGTGGCCGAACCATTTAATTTGTTGTTTCTTGATGAAGTTCAAGTTCAGTAATGATGTCGTACCCACACTTTTCCTGATGTCTTCATCTTTTAACCAGTCTCTTCTTGTTACCCCTAGCATTCTGGGTAGATACTTCATCTCTGTCGTGACTAGTTTTCTTCTATCATTTGATGTAAATCGTTGGATGATTGATGTTAGGAAGATTTTCATCCCTTTTCGGCTTTTGGCTCAGATCAAAGTGTAGTGTCCACTTTATCGCGACCAATGGATTGGGGGTACTTTCACAGAGGTAACAAAAAAACATTTAAAGGCGGAGACCCACCAGAACAAGGGTTGTCTTTTTTTAAATTAACAGAAAAAAAACTAGCAAACATTGCTATACAATCTGTCCACATGTTGCAATAGACATTGTTTTTCCATGATATTGTTCATTTGAGGATCATCTGATCGCACCTTGGACATGTTCACAATTGCTCCGTTCTCCTCCCAATCATGTATTTCAGTGTGTTTAGGCTAACAACTCCCATTCTGTGTTGTTTGATGTATCTACTGGGTTTTCTCTCATTTTCTATGGTCTTGCTGCACCTATCGGTATGCACAACTTGCGCAACTGAAATTTTTTTTTTTTCCGATCCAGAAGCACTTGAGCTGAAAGCTTTCGGCTCGGTGCCATGGACATCGTAACCCTTCGGTTCGGTGCCACGAACACCGTAAATCTGGAGAGCCTGTGGCTTTTCTGTCAGTCCGCGGAGTTGAACCCGCACTCACAGAGGACTTGTTACCCGTAGTCCAACACGCTACGAACACGCTGGGCAGGCGGGCGTGCAACCGAGATAGAGAATACTATTTATCTTCATCGTTGAAATCTTTAGAACGTATGTTTTCTCTGAGAGCGTTGATGATGTCGTTTCTGTCCATAGAAGACCCATTCTCAATTGTAGCATTGTCCGCCAGTGCATCTGCTCTCTCATTGTCCTTCACCCCAGCGTGACCAGGGACAAAGATGAAGGTAAGTATCTGGATTGTCGAGTTTTGTATTAATTGCATCCACTGTCTTCTTACATAACTATCTTCTGTATCATGCTCATAGAGTCGCTGAGCATGCATGCTTGAGTGAATGTATGCGTCTGTAGCCACTCCAGGGGATGTTGTCACCGCCATGACCTCCATAGTCATGCTGCTGGTAGTTGTCGTATATGCGCCACTCGCCTCTTTGATGACTTTTCCTTTCGCTCTCGCCGTAAAGGCCCATGCACTCCGATTGTGCAGAATAACAGAACCATCAGTAACGACAAAGGATTTTCGACGATAAACAACGGTATATGCATTGTAATTATGTGTTTAAAAAATAATTAATTTTCTTGAAAATATGTTGAAACCCCGCCCCCTCTCCAGCACCCCACCATCCCTTCATCGGCAGTGGATTTCACAAATATAAGAAGTGCAAAGAATGCCAAACTTGCATATGATGTACATATCACCCATAATTATAGCATTAACCTCCACTTTTTGTCTAAACTGTATATAAGCAGAGATATTGCTGTTCTAATTTGAAATTGTTTTTTTATTTGGAGGGTAATATTGCAAGAGTCATATCTGCAAAATCAATTGAGTGAGACACTTTTCGAAGGTTCACGCTATAATTATGTGTGATATGTACATCATATGCCAGTTTGGCATTCTTTGCACTTCTTATATTTGTGAAATCCACTTCCACTACACAATGAAAGGGGGACGGGGCGGGTTACAATATATTTTGAACAAAATATTTATTATTTATGTAATCAGTAATTATAATGCATACACTAAACGTTGTTTATCATCAAAAACAGAAGGGACAAGCTACTTGATGATGATGATGAATTACAATACATACACTAAACGTTGTTTATCATAAAAAACAATGTCTTTTGCAAAATGTGGCCAAATTGTATGACAATATGTTTGTTAGTTTTTATTTGTAAGCTGAAAGTTTACCAGGCCATAGTGCTAACAACGCTGCTGTACGCAAGCGAGACATGGACAGTGTATAGCAGACACGCAAGAAAATTAAACCATTTCCACACAAGCTGTCTACGCAGAATACTAAAAATAAACTGGCAGGACAAAATTCCAGACAGCGAAGTCCTCACAAGAGCAAAGATCCCAAGCGTCAACACCCTGTTGCAGAAGGCCCAAGTGAGATGGGTCGGTCACGTTGCTCGAATGCCTGATAAACGCATCCCAAAACAGTTGATGTATGGCGAGCTTGAAGGGGGCAGACGTTTAGCAGGTGGACAGAAAAAACGCTTTAAAGACACTCTTAAAGTGTCTCTGAAATGCTTCGATATAGACAATACGTGCTGGGAATCCTTGCGCAAGATCGCCAAATGTGGCGCTGTAACAACAAAAAAGGAACCCGAATAGCTGAGAATCATCGTATTGTTGAGTCACAGAAAAACGAGCAGCGCGAAAAGACAGAGCACACAACACGCACATGTCTAACCTTGATCATGTATGCCCCACCTGTGGTCGGGGATTCTGTTCTAGGATTGGACTCTACAGTCACCTCCGCACACACCAGAGAGGTGCAACAGTACACGTCTGAGATTGTTGTCATCATCGCTTGCGATGGACGGCTATTATAGTTTTTATTCCGCTAATTTTTAAATAAGACAACCCTTGTTCTCGGTGGGTCTCCCGTCTTAAACAAATTCAGAGCAGCTGTCGTTCGAAGAATGACAACGCTCGGAGTGTTTACACGCTCAACCCTAACTGGCTTCACTCGTTGTGCCACATCCGGGTAGATCCCAATAAAAAAAATCTTCATTGCACTCCGGACATGCCCATAAGTGCTCCGATCTCCTTCGCAATATCTACAAAAGTGTCTACCAACTAACCACACCTGTTCAATCTTGATTGAATGAGCCTACTCATATAATTGGGTTTTTTTTCTTGTCCATTGCAATCTTCAATCCAAGCTCTTGGAATCTAGCAGTGGACGTGGATTGGTTTAGATGAAAATCCGTTTTGCAGTCCCACTTTTTGATAAAGTTCTGAATATCAGTTCTATCGAATTGGCTGTATGCTCTCCCATTGCCATCGACACCAGTGTGCCCCAACACGAAGATGAACGTAACTGCGAATTGTTGACACTTGTAGTGATTCAGTCCATTGCCTGCGCACCGAACTAGCCTCAACTTTCGGATCATACTCAATGAATCACTCAGAATGCACGCATGAGTATAGTTCTGCCAGAGTAGTACATTTAGTTACCGACAGTACTTACATTGTCATGCCACTTGTCATACTAGCTGAATCACTGGCTTCCTTGACCTTTCTCTCGTAGGGGCTTGCGTTTATCAAGCATCCGGGCAAGGTGACCAGATATTCGCACCTGGGCCTTCTACAACAGGGTGTTGACGCTTGGAATCTTAACTCTTATGAGGACTTCGGTATCTGACATTTTATCCTGTCCCTTTTATTTGGAGTAGTCTGTGTAGAAAACTTTCATTATCATTTTTTTAGATGAAACATTTGTTTCTAGCTTCATTGTCTGTAGAACTAACTTCTTACCTAAGGTAACCATACAAACGTGATTACTCCAGGGTAACCTAAGTCGATGCTTCAGAAGATTCAGATTAGCAGGTTGCGGTATGAGTGGATGTCGTCTATAGAGGTTTTCAACCTTCAGCGACTCACATGGATCTACCGTCTTGGCCATGCGGATGTTTGCGGCAATGAGACAGCAGACAAGCTTGCATCGACAGCATTGATTTACATTCCAACCGGTAAGTTTTGCTCATACTACACAGCAGAGGCTCAAGCATTACTACTTGCCACAGCCATGATCAACAACACCAACTCTGACTGCCAACAAGTGGTTTTTTCACAGATGCACTACCTGTTCTTCAAGCCCTCCAGAGTAAACTCCCAACCCCGAGAAAGGAATTCAGCAAGATTTCTGCTAACAAGAGAGTTATAGGCCTACTCACACTGTGGAGTCCTAGGTAATGTGAAGGCAGACAATGGAGAGCAGAATGTGAGTGAGTAGAAAACGAAATCACCTACTTTAAATAAAAAAAGAGCTATCGTGAGTTTCAGAAACGAACCTAAACTATTCAACGGATAACTACCACACACTCGACAGACAAGGACAGACTACCATCTTCCGACTCAGGATAGGACGTAACAGACGGAACAAACACCTACACAGGCTACGATTGTCCCCATCCCTCTGTGTCCCTGTGATACCACTGAGCAAACCACAGAACATGTAATGTAAGACTGTCCCCTGCGTGTCCTCCCTAGAAAGGAATGCTGGTCCAACAACCCAACACTACATTCAAAACTACATGGCACCAGAGATGAGCTCCAGACAACAGTCGACTTCATCATAAGAACGAGCCTAAAAGAAGAAGAAGAGGAAGTAGCAGGATTGATTGTCGTGAAGTTAACGATGGATGAGTGATGTTCTTCTCCTGTTGGATGGAGACTCTAAAATAAATGCTGAATCGATCTAGCGATTTCTCGCGATCACAGCTTAGACTGATGTACCAGATATCCTCATAAATTCTCATGCTGTTTTTACCTCCGTACAGCTTCTCATTTATATCGGTATTTTCCGGCCAGGTTTCGTTTCTCAGGCCTGCAAGCATAGGGCAGTCTTGGAGTATGTGCTCTGCCGTCATGTTCGCCTTCTCACAGTGGCACAGGCTAGTTACGCCAATTTTAAATTTGTTGTAAAGGTGGGACCGGAGTCTGTTATGGTCGGTACGGAGGCGGAATATGATAACTTGTTTGCTACCGGACAGACCATAGTACCCATCTTTGGCGCTGTGTTGAGGGTGGTCTTGCGACCACTTCTCTCCATATCGGCATCCGATCAAGCGATTTAAGGAGTTTGGAGTTGTCCATTGTACAACTAACCGATGTCTGAGTTATGTAGAAAAGAACAGTATGCAAAGGTGCAGAATCTTTTGTAGAAAAAGTTAGGGATGAGCTTGAAGCAAGAGAAACAAGTGCAAACTCAGAAGTCCTGACAATGACATATTTGCCAAATGACTTGATCTGCAAAGACGTAAAAGGCCACATAAACTGTATACGTTTCCATCCTACATATGTTAACATACGCATCTCTCACAATCTTACACAGAATATCTCGTAGAGATTCGATCACTTCTCCACACCAAATCACATTCTCACACACCAAATCACACTCTCACATACCAAATCACACGCTCACACAGACATGATATCTCAAACACGTTCTATTACATATAACATCATCCAATAGCTTGTCTTGAGCAGAACTTTATCACTCAAACAGTCTGTCGGAATTTCTCTCATAAGCCATACATCCTGCCTCTGCAGCCGTCATGTTCAAACCATCAGTTACATCCTGAATCTATCTGCTCCATGGTCACCCTCTTCTTTTCTTTGCAGGTATGCCTCCTTCCAGTTACATATATAGCTAAATAAAAATGTGCTTAAAGATGGAAGCATTGACTTAAATTGCATCAGTTATCCAATTTGGACTGGATCACTCTCCACATAAATGGAACGCTACCTGTCAATATAATTGCACAAAGCAAAAACTCTTTAGCTTCAGCAACACTCCTACATAATCTCCAGAAGAAAATGTACCCATGAACTGAACGATATAATCCAGTTTCGAACCCACAACATTCAGGAAACAACTCAAACTACTGAACCACTTTGCCTTAATTAAAGATCCCCTCAATTTAAACACGAGAACAATGAGTGTTTGTAAGAACCACAAGGGAAACAACTGAAGAAATGAATATCATCAATAAATAGACAGTCTACAAGAATTAAGAGCTTCTGAACAAACAAATTACCAAACACAGGATTCGAACCACTTAGTCTTATTTCTTAGGACACCCATTGTCTAGCCTAGCAATACGAGCGTTCTTACGAACACAACCAGCAAGCCATTCTCAATTTACACATGTATACTTGCAACAAAACCAAAACACAAACCAAATCGTATTTAAATAAGAATATTTTATTATATCCCAGAGAAAAAAAAATATGTATCAATACACACACATGACTAAAACAAAATGTACACACACATGACTAAAACAAAAAACTGAAGAAATTAGTGTTATAATTATGTCAGATTAGATAAAAATATTTCATTTAAAAAAAAAAAAATACTGCAGACTTCAGATGTTATTTCAAACTGTAAAACATCAACCTTGAAATATATGGCAATATGATGAAATAAATAGTCACCATCATGAAGAAATTGGGAGAAGCAAATACAACCAAGCTGTACACAAATAAAGCAAGACTGCAAACACAATTATTCAATGTCACTTTTTTGTTCTTGGTACTAGTTACTTTTATTCACACAATAGTTGATTTTTGAGCAAGTTTTTTTTTCTGTGCAGATAATTCTTCTCTCTAATAGCTTTCATTTTTAGTTTGAGCAAGTACTATTTTATTGGCCATGTTTAGTCAACACTATATTACCAGTGCCAAACATAGCCAATAACAGCAACTAATGAGCAGAAAATCATAATGACAGAGATGAAGTGCATTAGAAGAACTGCAGGTGTGACAATATGAGACAAAATTAGAAATGAAGAAATCAGAAGAAGACTGGATGTAAAACCAGTCATGCAATTCATAAAAGAACAACAGATTAAATGGTTTGGACATCTGACAAAAAATGCCCTGGTATCGCCTACCACAGAAAAAGTATGAGTACAGAGCAAGAGGAAGCCATACAAAAGATGGAGCAGCTGCATCAAGAACAGACTTAATAAAAAGAATAAAAGCTTACAAAGCGCCTTATAACAAGCACACACAAAATCACTACACCTCAATGCTCAAAGTCTGTTAGAGTGATTTTTAAAGGGTTTTAAAGCAGAAGGTTTGACTTTATTGCACCGGGTTTTACCCCATATGGCTCAGTCCCTCTCCGCAGAAATGGCATGTTACCTGCCAAGAGTATTACATAATGCACGAACTCTGTAGCTCCAGCAACGCTCCTAGGGGTCTCTGGAAAAAACTGCATGCATGAACAGAATTGCGCAGTTTGGATTTGAACCCATGACCTTTGACTCACAAGGCAAAGGTCTTAACCACTTAGCAAACAGAGAGTCACATTAGAGTGACTATTTCCTAGATATCAATTCAATGACTGATACAATCTTTGTTTTACTAGAATACAGATAACATTGTCTCTTTGTTTTACTAGAATACAGACATTGTCTCTTGTTTTACTAGAATACAGACATTGTCTCTTTTGTTTTACTAGAATACAGACATTGTCTCTTTTGTTTTACTAGAATACAGACATTGTCTCTTTTGTTTTACTAGAATACAGACATTGTCTCTTTTGTTTTACTAGAATACAGACATTGTCTCTCTTGTTTTACTAGAATACAGACAATGTCTCTCTTGTTTTACTAGAATACAGACAATGTCTCTCTTGTTTTACTAGAATACAGACATGTCTTTTGTTTTACTAAAATACAGACATTGTCCCCAATTGTTTGACTGGAATACATGCTATACCTATGAATGTCAAATATTTAATGATAAATATCTACCAACATAATCAATAACCCAGGCAAACCCGAGGTCGCTGTGGAGTAAAAGTTAGGTGCTCGTCTCTTGTTCCAAAGGCACTCAGTTCGTTCCCTTGCAGAGTCATATCCCTAATTTCAGTGTAGGTGAGATTAAGCTTCTAGTCCTATCGTGACGGATGACAACAACGTAGATACAGTGTTCAAGTTGAGCATATAAAAGAGCACTTGACAGTTACAGCAATCCAGACGAGCAGGATAAAAAGCTGCTTCCTTGGCCTGGCAAAACTAATTAAACAGAATTTAAACAAAAATTAAATTCCTTCAACAAATTTTCACCATCTTCTAAATTACATCAGTAACCCTCACTGGAGCTACGGAGTTAGTACACGTAACCCTCACTGGAGCTACGGAGTTAGTGCATTGGTAACCCTCGCTGGAGCTACGGAGTTAGTGCATTGCCGCTAAGATCTTCATGTGTAAGAAATAGAGTATATATGGTAACTCACCAAAGTGCAATGATGATGGTCCTATCAATCAATCAATGAATCAATCAATCAATCCATCAAATCAAACAAACACTTTGTGGTCTTCAATACATCAACAATATATTCCCACAGTCATTCAATAGGCCAATAATATACTCCACTTTCAAACATCCTCTCACATAATTATATTTCAATATTATAATAAATAATCATATAAATCAGGCCTACAAAGAATGAAAATAGTTGCATATATACTTGAAACAAAACTAGAAAAGAAAATCTGGAAATATTTAAACAATATTTAGAAATGCTATTCAGCAAACAACATCTAGAAAAGTTTCAGATTTATAATTTTAGCAAAAATGAAATAAATACTATCTTTCAAAAAAGTTGATATTAAAAATGTTTCAACAGAACAAAACAATGTAATAAATAAGGTGACGTGTATGTTAGCTTATGCAACCAAACAATTAATGCACAAGGGAATACTTAATGGTTTGATCACAATATTCAAAGAGTAACAAGGATGCTCATGTATGGCAGAAAGTCATGGACAATGAACAAGCAAGAACATCATTGGAAGCCACAGAGGTGTGGTTTTACAGAAGAATGCTAAAAATTCCATGGACAGCAAAAAAAATAAATGATGAAGTTTTAAAACAGGCCTGCACACAAAGAAACCTTATCAAAAGAATACGGATCAGACAATCAAGATTTTTCAGGCATATAATACAAAGAGGAGATTTAGAACATTTGATGACAACAGATAAAATTCAGGGAAGGAGAGATCGTGGAAAACATAGGCAGAAAATGTTGGATGGTCTCACATTGTGGTTTTAACAAAATATCGATGTCAGAACTGATTTAACTGCACCAAGGAAAGGATTGTGGAGAGACATGATTGTCTATGCAGGTAGGCATGGCACTAGACTGATTGAACTAGGATGCAAAAGAACCAATTTTAAAAATGTTTTTTCCCATTTGTCAGCTACGTATTTCGACATAGTCATGGCGGCATCTCTATATTTTGCATGAAGGCTTGTTTGTACAAATCAAGTTATAGATTGTTATGAATTATATATTATTTTGTACGCCTGTGTGGTGCCGGGCCCCGCAAGGCAGACAAAGAATAGTACCACTGCGACCTACAAGTCATGTCATAAGAGGCGACTGAGGTAGGGGCCTAGGGGAAAATACAATAGTAAATAAAAATCATCACAGAAATCGGATGTGCTGGCTTACTTGTAGGCGCATAACTGGCAAATGTACAATCACTCTTAGGCTCAGATCACAGACAAATCACACGAGGTGGTTAACAAGTGATTGATAATGGAGTTTTCAAAGAAGCATATTGTTTTGCAGATAAATAAACAGTCTGTTATCAAATATTACAAGAACGGCTGCATGCAGATCTATTCATTTTAAAAAAATCAAAAATCAATGTGATTTACAGAAAAAATGAAAAAAACTATTAAAAAGTTCAGGTAATCATCAAATTCTGATCTTAGAAATTTGCTGATTTTCATCAAATGTTAGAATTTTCAGCATTCCTGCAACCACCTTGGTGGAATGAAAATGTTGAAAAAGCATGGCTGGCAAAAGAGGCTGCTACAAAGTCATGGCAGAGAGCCCGAAAGAAGCAACCTAGAACTACGTGTGATGTGGCTGAAAAGTCTGCTATTCGCCACAAAGCCACTGGGGATTTCAAAGTATTGGCTAGTGAGGCAAAGAGTGCGTTATAGGAGACTTTCATAACACAAGTCTGTGGCGACAAGTTTCTACATCAATTCTGGCAGCTTCATCGCAAAATGAACAGGAGGAATACCAGCCAGTCTTTTCCTACTTTACGTGACTCATCAGGATCCGTCTTGACAACAGATGCAGAAAAGGCAGGGTTCCTTCATCGTTTCGTGGAACAGACAGAAAAAGGTGATAAAACTGACCGCCATAATATCGTAAGTGCTCTTCGTGATATTACTAGCTCTGGAGAACCGTACATTGACTTAATAACAGAGGATGTTGTTAATGCACTCAAGGCAAGCCACAGCACCTCTCCAGGGCCTGATGGTATCCAATATCAGCACATCAAACAGCTGGATGAGACTGTTATTAATGCAGTTGTGATGGATTTCAACAAAAGTGTACAGAATGCTCTGGTACCCGAGGATTGGCTTCGAAGTTATTTACGACCGCTCCACAAACATGGGAAGGATCCTAAACTGCTCAGCAGCTACCGCATACTCACCTTGCAAAATGTATATGGTAAATTACTAGAGAAGATAGTGGCCAGAAAGGTTATGTGTCACTTAGAGAATGACCACATCCTCCCTGACACTTTGGGTAGCTACCTGCCAATGAAAGGGACATGGGACAATGCTGGCACGTTTGCATATGATGTTTATGAAAGTTTTCAATCCAAGCAAGAGACTGTTGCTGTGGCCATCGACTTGGAGGATGCTTATAACAAGGTGAATTTTTCAATAATGGTGCGCTCTTTGATTAAATGTGAAGTTAATCCTTGGCTGGTGAACTGAATAGCTGCTTCTTTAATGGAGAGAACCGTTGCACTACGTTTAGGAACATGGACATCGGATGCTGCACGTATATGCCTGGGATTACCCCAGGGTTCTCCTCTATCACCCGTGTTGTTTAATATTTACATAGCAAATGTAGCTAAACCTCAGCTAACCGGATTGGGTCGGACATTAACATTTGCAGATGATATCTTAATATATAGGACTGGGTCAGATAGAAGAGAGATGGTTGATGACATTCAGAAAACATTGCATACCATCTCGGGTTGGTGTAGAGAGTCTCGCTCATTTCGTTATGAGTGGATGTCGTCGGTAGAAGTTTCTAACCTCCAGAGGCTTACGTGGATATACTGTTTTAGGCATGCGGGCATTTACGGTAATGAGAGAGCGGGCAGGCTTGCATCGACAGCGTCGATTGTTGGGGAGTTGAAGATGAATAAAGGGGATATTCTTGGTCTCTTGCGACTCTGTTGGATGAGGACACTAAAACCGATGTTGAATCGATCAAGCGATTTAGGCAGTTTGGAGTTACCCGTTGTTCAAGTCAAACTGGATGCCTGAGAGGCAGAGTGAGAGGTGTGTTTAATCAGCGAGCCACAGGAACCATCAGTATGCATACTCTTTTATATCTGTTGGGGAGACTGAGCACCTATGGGTCTGCCAGGAGTGCAATGACGTCAGTTTAGTAACCAATAACCAATCATCTGATAATTGATTACTTACCTATTCCTCTCTGCTCCTCATGAAGCATAAGGCCTTAATGTTTGTTTGTCACCTTTCCCAGTATCTGGCCGTTTTATTTATGGCCTTCAAGGATAGTCGAGCGCCCTTCTGTTCCTCAAGACTTCGTCGTCTCTCCAGGTCTATTTAGGGTGTCCCCTCTTCCATTTTCCCTGCAGGTTCCACTCAAATGCTTGCTTACTAACTTCATCATCATCATCATCAATTAACTCGTCCCTTCCGGAACTTGGCTCCCATTACAGCATTCCTGAAAAACTCTTCTGTTCTGTGCAAGTTGGCAGGCATCAGCAGCAGTCATTCTCAGATCGTCATTGACATCATGTACCCATCGTCTTCCTCTCGTTCTTCTTCCAGGCACCATTCCTTCCACAATTAATTTCTCTAGGCACTCATGTTGTTTGATGTGTCCTAAATATTTAATTTAACTTAGTAACTTACCTACTTGTTTATACTTGGTACATACTATCAATTAACCTATTTGTTTAAATATTAATATCTATCTTACATTGCTCAAAGCAAATAAATTTCCTGCTCTCACATAAACATACATAAAATATACATACAAGATAGTATGAGAAATACAATTTGTATGTATACGTCCTCTTCAGCGATTTCTAGTCATGCGCTTAATTTACTGTGGACCACAAACTGGGCAGTCAGCTTCAGGTCTGTCAGGTTTCCCCAAAGCTTAGTTTTCAGGTCAACTGGGTGTGGCCACATGTTGCTTCTCAGCTCACACAGGAGAGGACAATCTTGCAGGATATGCTCTGGTGTCTGTTCCGCCTGCTGACACTAGCATATCCTGCAAGTATGTATACAAGCTAACAGTATGTGGAATAACAAGAAAAATATCACTAGTAAATAATCGAAATTATAAGAAATGTGGTTTCAGAACATAAAAAATAAATATATAAAAAAACACAACAAAGGGTTTATGGCAGAGACATTAGATTAAAAATAATGTCTAAATATTGTCACTGGTCTAAAATCCAGTGAAATCTTTTCAAACACAACACGTTATAATATAATATATGCAACACAACAAAATGTTACATTGAAATTCTACATTTGTTACAATTTCAGCAAAATGTGAACAATGTAAAAAGAATTTAAAACAAAAGTAAAAAAGTCAGCCAGTTTAAAATGTTATGAAAAGAGTAATGTTAAATGTTACATGAATATTGATGTCTGAATGTATCTTAAAGCAAGGGTATAACTTTGAATATAGCCTAAACCTAGATGCATGAGTTTACAACCGTTGATTACACACAACAGTCTGCGTATGCACAGATCTGCCCACACATATGATCAAATATACGTTATAAATATATAAATTTCAGCAATCATACAAAGTTGTGGACAGTATTATCGAAACACTGGCATATATATGGTTGGGATATAAAGGGTGATTAGCGGTTAGTGAGGATTATCATCATTGCACTTCGAACATCTCCATAGGTGCTCAGATCTTCAATATTTACATCAGCATAACATCACTGATTAATCCAGTTCTGTGTTGATGCCTGGCAGTTGCAAGCTTCAGTATCCACTTCTTCCCTCTCGATATGGATTTATTTGTGGCTTAAAAAAGAATCATCTAATCGAGATGCTTCTTTTATAACAATAACGCAGGTCTGACGTGTCCATAATCCATCCTTCATTGATGAGTCAGTTAGCTGATCTGCTCGCTCACTGCTCTTCAGGTCCACATAACTCCAGTAATAAAATGAATTTTATATGGATAATTTGTGGCGTATTCAGTGTGTCAAGCCATTCATGTCATATATAGTCAGATTGGATTGTCTTGAGTGTGTTCATTGAATTACTTTGAATTTATGATCCTGGAGAGGGAGAAGATGCTGGATGACCTAACATCATGGTTCGACACAAGATCAGTGTCAGAACTGATTAAATGCACCAAGCAGAGAGAGTTGTGGAGAGACATGATTGCCTACGCCGGTAGGCATGGCACTTGATTGATTGATCCCGTTTGCCAAGCCAGCTCAATGCTCTGGTCACCGTCATTGTTTCCATTGTAGACTACTTGTTGCTACAGCAAAAACACCACTTGCCTTCAACAGTTTTGCCTCTCAAGATTGCTGTGAAGGCACAATCACTTCGATTGCCCCAAATCACCAAGCCGCCTGTGCACACTACAGCATCACCATCTTTTGTGTCGTAATATATTTGTGCTTTGACATCAGAATCAACCGTAGCAAGAATATATAAAGTGCGATGAAATAAAAAAATATCCAAATGTAAAAAGTATGTTTAAAATGTAGAAATTATTTAGCCCAACATGAGAAACATGTATATTCTCTTTAGTGAAGTCTATCCCAAAGTTTTTCAAATGTGACAAAGTGTTGAAGACTTCAGAATGGAAAGCATTAAATTTACTATTGTTTTCATTAGAAAGATTAAAAATAAAATTATAACTAAATATTTTCACCAACTTCAAAGTTACATTGGGGACCCTAACCGGTGCTACAGAGTTTATGCACTGTCGCTGAGATCATGTGCAAGTAAGAGATAGACGCACACATGGTTACTCACCAAAGTGAAATGATGATGGTTGCATCATTCAATCAAAACTAACTATTGTATTTGAATACATTGTCTCATCCAGTTCACATTTGTTGTTTGGCATTTGTGAGAAACTGAAGTTTTCTTTCATGTTCTAGATGTCTTGTTGTGGTCAGCTTATATTGTGTTAGTTTCATCTTACCATTTGCTTCTACATCAAGTCTTTACTCCTACACCAGATCTATTATTGTATGCATGTAGCTAGCTTTTGTGTGTGCTTCATAAAAAGACACTGTTAATGAAGCACCCACAAAAGTCAATTTTAGCAATATCTTCTTACCCTGAAGCTGTGAGGCAAATCTGGAGGAAAGAAAGAAAGACAAGGAACATAGATAGGCTTGCTCCAGGTGTCTCCTTCTTTGACCCGAATGCAAAACAGGTCTTTGAAAGGCAAAACAAGATTTGAGAATAGAATAGTAGCGATTTCAGATTCAAGAGATGTTCAAATCATTTCACTTTCTGTTTATGTAGTTGATGCTAGTTGTTCTTACAATATTTTTCACATTTTATTTTTTATTGTCTCTTCCAGTAACATTTAACAGCTTTTTTTTGTCTAAACATATCACTCATGTTGCGATATCTGTGCTTTTATCATGAACTACAATTGTCATTGATAGCAGGGAGTAGGTTGGAAACTGTTACTTATCAGTTGTTTCATATCTATACTGACGCCGTTGGGAACACATTGGCAAATCAGGACTGGAGAAAAGACAGACAGAGCGCATAGGGAGGCTTGTTAAAGGTGCCTATTTTCAACCTAAGCCAGAAGGCTTAAAAAAAAGATTAAGGAATAGATAGATAGATAGATAGACTGACGCCCCAGACGTCTCTTGAGTAATGATGACGGTGTATCACTTTTTGACATCTTAGAATTGGTTAGCACTGCCAACTTCTGTAAAAAATGCTGCCCAGGTACTTGAATTCTAAGACCTGTTTTAGCCAAACATATATTCAAAATATACAAACATACAATCAAGATGAAAACATCAGCAAGTGGACATGCTATGGTAAAGTGCTATCGTCAGGGCAAGAGACAAAACTTGGAAAACTATAACAGTCAACCTTCAATGCAAAGACGGCACATGCTTGCTTGATTAGGCCACACTTTCTTCTTATCAAACAAGATTTGTTAATCGTTGTTCAAATCACTTCTGAATTCACATTTTATTCACTGCATATATACCAGATATTTCTTCTTCTCTTCCGTCATTTACTTCTTTACAGAAGTGTTGGGGTGGAAGCGTAGTGATCTTGTGTGTGCTTGTTTTAAGGTACTTTGTAAGCTGTTATTCATTTTCTTAAGGCTGTTCTTGATGCTATCTCTCCATATTTTGCATGGTCTTCCTCTTACTCATACTTTTTCAGCGTGGCTCTGCGGTAGTCGATATTTGGATATTTATTTGTTGACTGTATACAAACAATATTATCATATTCTTGTCCACCATCTACTGTCTATAACTCCTGACAGACTGCACAACAATCAAATATGATTACAAATATAGTAAAACAATATAAATGGTGAAACAAAAAAGTGGAACTAAAAGTGAAAGTTTTATTAAAGTTTTAGAAACAGCAAACATTTTTACCAGAAGATCTTCATTCATCATGCGATGGCATACACAAAATATGCAGCAAATTCAAATATACACACACACAAAAATTCCAGGCAATGTTCATTTTTTCTATTCAGTTTGATTAGCAAAGTTCAAACATATTTGTATATGTCGCATAATTGACAGAAGATATTTTGCTTCAAATGCTGAACCAATTATTCTACATTTCTAACAACTTTCCACACTTTGGTTTCACATTTCTGATTGAATGAGACAGTATATGTCCTAGACCGTGATCTTTAGAAATATATCAAACATGGTAATCAAAATCATTATTATAGTAAGTATCTTGAATGAAATACAAATCACAAATGATATAAACCGTGTACCAATTATCACAACAATCTTGAATGAAGCAAAGTTTCCAAAGTAAAGTGACTCATTTTGATACAAAGTGGTATATAGGGTAATATGGTGTTAGGCCCCATCATTTTTCATTGAAAGTCAGCACATGATGGATGAAGTGGTTGAACGTCAGCACATAATGGATAAAGTGGTCAATAACATGCCTGCCCCCTTTACTTTCCAGTTATTTTCCTGGTACTCAATTGAGGTCGGGTCAAACTTAGAACCGTTTCGGTTGGAAAAAATTCCATGCCTACTGTGGAATTGAGCCCATACCACTAGCCTAAGAAGCGAGTTCACTAACAACTACGCTACTGCAGCTCTCAAAGTTCCCATAAGAGTTCACTAACAACTACGCTACTGCAGCTCTCAAAGTTCCCATAAGAGTTCACTAACAACTACGCTACTGCAGCTCTCAAAGTTCCCATAAGAGTTCACTAACAACTACGCTACTGCAGCTCTCAAAGTTCCCATAAGAGTTCACTAACAACTACGCTACTGCAGCTCTCAAAGTTCCCATAAGAGTTCACTAACAACTACGCTACTGCAGCTCTCAAAGTTCCCATAAGCTGATCAAAATAAACAACACAATGAAATGGTGTAAACAGGAAGAAATATAACTACAAGAATGATTCCCATAATACTTGGATTTATAAATATACATCATCATTATCAGGTGCCATGCCGGCTATCATGGATCTCAAATCTCTGGTGTTTGCTATCATCTCAGATGTTGACGTTCTTCCATGCTATGAAGTCAGGCTATCCAAAATTGTATCTCTCTGACTTGTCTTATCTCCCCTCGATTTTACCCGTTGTTTTCTGTTCTAAGCCTCACTTTCTCATCAAATGCCCAAAAAATGATGACTGCCTCTTTCTTATAATAGATCATAAGCTTTCTCTGTGTCTTGATCTCATTCAACACCTCAACATTAAGTCATTTTAGCAGTCCATGGGATTCTCATCATTCTTCTGTAACACCACATCTCTGTGGCGCTCAGAGATCTGTTTGTTTATTGTCCATGACTCACATCCGTATGTCAGTATTGGTTCTATGTAGCACTGTACAACTCTCATAAATATACATACAGGATTAATATTGAATAGGTAGTAATGTAGAATTAAAATGACAAATTCTGAACAAGATATATCTTTGAAATAAACACTTGATAAAAATGGGCACGGTAAAAAAAACTGAGAAATGTATCTTTATAAATCAAATTAAAATAATTGGTATATGGTCAGATCAAAGCTTATCAGATGAGCTCAATATGATTGTATGATGTAAACATTAACTGAGTTAAAAGAATTAGATAGCTTGGACATATGGCTCGAATGACACACATTACTTAATTAAAATATGACTTTGAGTTCGATGGTTAGATGAAACAGAGACAACTGATAAATGGCTTGAATGAAATATGACTCGATTGAAATATAGGATGTTTGAAATATGGCTGGTTTGAAATATGGAGTAATTGATAAACTTGAATATCTTGAATGAGATATGGCTGAATCGAAATTTGATTCAATTGACTTTAATGGCTCAATTGAAATATTTCTTGAATGAAAAATGATTGAATTGAAATATGATTCAATTGACTTGAATGGCTCGATTGCAATACAGCTTGATTGCAATACAGTTCAATTGAAATATGGCTCAATTAACTTAGATGGCTTGAATGAAATATGGCTCAATTAACTTAGATGGCTTGAATGAAATATGGCTCAATTAACTTAGATGGCTTGAATGAAATATGGCTCAAATGAAATATAGCTTGAATTTACTTAAATTGTTCAAATGACCTATATTACTCGATGGCAAAAATGGCATATACACTTACCTAAATGACTCCTATAATGACATATGGCTTGAATGAAGTTATGTCTCAATGGACGAATGGATAAAAAGGATCGATGTCATGACAAATGTGCAAATTTGTTAGAAATAATTTAGGTACAACAAGTAATTAAGCGGGAAAACAATTCTTGATAGTAAGATAAAATTTAACAAGAAATGGGATATTACAATGAATAATATTTGACAATATAAGAAATGATACATACAATATATATATATATATATATTAGATAATATAGGAAGGATAGAGAGATAAGAATTAAGTCACAACAGAATAATAAAGTTATGAGTTTGTCTCCCTATAGTTACATCTCTATGGCACTCTATGCGTAATAGTGAAAGAGTAGCGAGTAGTAAGTAAAAGTAAATTAGCATAAAAAATAAATCAATATGATGGACTCCAGAGGGTAAATGAAAATGTGGAAGATCTAAAATGACCAGGAGGAGAAAAGTAGAACAGAAACTGAAAGAAATGAATCACAGCTGGAACACAATACAGAGGATGGCCAAGAACAGCGAAGAATGGTGCACCATTATTGCTGCTTTAAACACCAATGGTGTCACAGGAGAGAGAGAGAAAGAGAGAGAGAAAGATAGAGGGAAATAAGAGGGAAAGAGAGAGAGAGAGAGGGAAAGAGAGGAGATCAAGCGGATAAAATACAATAATTGTAGAAAAGGCTAACGGAAGTAAATGTGGGAACAGTGTAAAAATATTGATAGGGAAAGCAAAATGATATAATTGACTTAACCAATGGTAAGTTAGTGTACTAACCAATGAAGAAGCTAGCTAGTAAGTGCGTTAACCAATAAATGAGCAGGCCAGAAAATAAATTAGCCAATGAATGAGCAGGCCAGAAAGTGAATTAGCCAATGAATGAGCAGGCTAGTAAGTACAGGATTTTAAAGCTGAAGGATTGACTTCATTGCACCGGGTTTTACTCCATATGGCTCGCGACCCCTATCCGCAGAAATGGCCACCTGCCAAGAGTATTGCACAAAACACAAACTCCGTAGCTCCGGCAACAATCCTAGGGGTCTCCGGAAAACTCACTCATAAACAGAACGGCACGGTCCAGATTCAACCCAGCCCTTTGACTCGCAAGACAAAAGGCTTAACCACTCAGCCACAGGATGATCAGGCTAGTAAGTGAATTAGCAATGAATGAGCAAACCAGTGAGAAAGCAAACCTAGTTTATAAGCAATCCAGGAAGCACATGAGCCAGTGAATTCGAAAGCACAAAGTAACTGAGCAATTCAATTGGAAAAGAGCATTTTGAAAAACATGAATCAATGAGCGAGCAAGTCTGTATGTTTATGAGCATGATTGTCACATATTAAAGAAATGAACTGGGGATGCAAACCAGTGAAGAATCAAACGTAAATAGTTTTCAGCGAACAATGTAAAGAACATCATCTTAAATAAGCGTATCAGCTAATGAGTGTAGGAGTCTGTTTCAATTTTAGTCAGCATATCACATAGTAAGTTAAAGATTAAATTCCCATCAAGGGACATAAGTGTTTGTATACTTCAATCAAAGAGAACAATGACAGAATTGTCGTTCTTACCATGATCTGAAAAATGATAAAAATATCAAATTTTATAATTTTAAAAAAACTTGTAAAAGTGGAACCAAATATAATTTTCACACAAAACAACCACTTCTGTTCAATTGTATACTGTATAAAATATACAAACATTTCTAAAATTCTCCAGTGTTTAACTCTTAGTGGACCAGGCAGGGCAAAAGCCCCGTTTTTAGAAACCATTAGTTTTAGAATAAAAACGCTCTTTAAAACGCTCTGGTAAAAAGTGTTCAACCCAAAGCCACGCAGTGTAGGTTTGGCCCACAAGGAGTTAAGCAATCCGTTTAAAAGTACATTTTTGTTGTTATGCCGATACTGTGCTGAGATGTTGTAATGAATGGTACGTAACAAACAAAATATACAAGTAGACTATGACAAACAAGATTATTAATAAAGTGTACAGAGTAAGTCATGACAGACAACCAACAAGAGAATATAATGCTTACACGAACAATGAAATAATAAGTTTGATATTTATACAAAATTATTCTGCACAATTGCAGTACATCTAATGTCAGCAGTGAATATGTTCACAATTATTATACAAACATCAGCAAAGAAAATTATACAATAAAACTAATCGCGATATTTTACAAAATATTTAGTTAAAATTATACAATACATTTATTATACACAATTGCCCTAATCGTTTGATACAATCAATTCAAAATTACTTATGTTGCATTTTTATCAGTGCAGAGTTAGTTACATGTTTTACATGCTATTTTTATTACAAACGAGGAACTCCGGAGAAAGAACTAAACCGATACCAATGGAAAAAGAGATAAGGAAGAGATCCTAGCAAAGGATAGGACACACATTGAGAAGACCGACCGAAGCATTGCAAGACTGGCATTGTTTGGAATCCCCACAAAAAGAGGATAGGGAAGGTCTAGAAATACCTAGAGAAGAGAACTGAAGACTGATATTAAAGAGATAGGCACCAAGAGAAGAGAGCTGAAGACTGATATTAAAGAGATAGGCACCAAGAGAAGAGAGCTGAAGACTGATATTAAAGAGGTAGGCACCAAGAGAAGAGAGCTGAAGACTGATATTAAAGAGATAGGCATTAAAGAGATAGGCACCAAGAGAAAAGAACTGAAGACTGATATTAAAGAGATAGGCACCAAGAGAAGAGAGCTGAAGACTGATATTAAAGAGATAGGCAAGACGTTGACTGAGAGAATTGGAAGGGCTGGCAAAAGAGAGAGAATTGGCTGGAAGAAGTTTGTTGAAGACCTGTGCTCCATTGAGAGTTGAAGAAGGTAGAATAAACTTATCCCTTTTATATTTATAAATTTTTATATATTAAAAAAACTTACTGATTGCAATAATTTTATTTCTTACGTGTCAAATTTTGTAAATGGCAAAACCTATTTTATAATCACATGACGAAAATAAAGAAAATCTATTTGGAATACCAGAAGGAACGAAATATAACAATTGGAAATTCAAAATAGACCTCTTTAGTAAACATTCTTGTTTATCAGTACTTGTTTATGCACAAAGTAGTCGATAAACAAATAATGTGTTGGTGATATTTTTCACTAGAAAGATCAGTGGGCGATATGCCAAGCGAAAAAAAGATTTGCAACGTATGTCCGTAAAATAATTTTGTCTGACAAACAGATGGTGGATAATGATATTCTATATCATTAGCAGTATATATGAATGGACTGAGTTCAATGCTAATCTAGATCAATAGATTGATCAAATAGATTATGAATGCCAAATCTGATATCTTTAGCAGCATATATGAATAGACTGGTTTCAATGTTGATCAAGATCATTAGGCTGATCAAATAGATTGTAAATCACAAATCTGATATCTCTAGCAGCAACAGAAGTGACTGATTTCAATGCTGAACTAGATCAATGATGATTAGTAATCTTTTGTTGTACCTAAACCTATGACTAAACAATCTTGACAATCTGTTTACAAAGATTGAGAATAATGATTGAGCCCAGCTTGAACCTGACAGACATGTTAAATTTGTCCATGACTGTCTCTCTCTTCCTAGCTTGATGAAAAAGAAAGTAATTGTGCACAAATTACCCCATTTAATTTTTTTGACTGCTTAAACTATCATAATCCATCTGCTATCAAATTTACAATTATTAATGGAATAATGAAACATCAAAGGCATATACCGATAAATTCAACTATACAATTATTAATTACTGCTTGAATATTGATATATGTAAAATAATAGTTTTGGGAAAGAGACATGGGAGGAGGGAGGGGGAAGGTCAATTTACAATTGTTATTGTTTTTTTAAAATTCAATCTTTAATTTATAAAAGATAATTTTTGTTGTAAAATTCTGTATTGCTAACTTTTGCTGAAACTTTTTTCTTCCCAATCTAAATGATCTGAGTGTTTAATTTTGTAATGTTTGATGAATACGTTTTTTTGGTGATGTTTTTGCATGCAGTAGCAGCGTAGATACATACTATTTCTCTTATATATGAATGACAAGTGTGTCAGAGACAAATTCTGTAAAATAAGACTTAAAAAAATCATCACTACTTGTAACACCGCTTTTTAAGGCGGTGCAGGACAGGAAGGAGGAGGAGGGGGAGGGCATGAGCTTGAGGAATTTAATGACCGCTGTGAAGGTGTTCAGGTTAGGATTTTTCTTTTATGTCCCCAATAGAAAAAAACCTTTAAATTACCGTGGACTGAACACGGGTCTCCCATATGGGAGTCGCACTTTCATTCTACCAGATGTTCCTCAAACATAAATAGGACTAACACATAATTGAAGACAAAAATATATCAATACAAATGAAATAATGAATATAATAGAAAATTTCCTAGCTAATCTCACTCCCAACGAGCATCTTCTTTTTTCTTCTCCAGCAAGTATGTCTTCATGACTCCCTTGCCTTTGACAGCAATCTCATCCCTGTAGGAGAACTCAAACATCTCACTGAGCATCTCAGCTGTGGCTTGGGGTACCTGGATCCTGTTGTCCTCTCCAGTAGAGTACATGCGGCTGGCAATGTTGACAGTATCGCCCCATATGTCATACAATAGTTTGGTTGTTCCAATAACGCCAGCCGTTACAGGTCCGTAGTTATAACCAATGTTCAGAATGAAGCTAAAGTTGAATATGCTCTCATTGAAACGGGCAACTACCTCCTCAAGCTCGATTGCAAAGTCCATTAGAGCAAAGAGGTGAGCGTATGGGTGCTTGTTCTGAGCCCGGCTCTCTTCGTTCAGTCCAGCTGCTGCCATGAAGGAAGAGCTGATGGTTTTGATCTTCTCTACGTCCTTGAAACGAGGGTCGCTCAGCATCACCTCATAATCACTGACAAGCTCATTCAGCACTCGGAGATACTCCCGACCTCCTTCATACATCTCATCATAAAACTCATTAAAATTGACGATTGTAGCAAAAACTACACCAACATCCTGATGGTTACGAGAGTAACTCCGATTGGTCTTGAACAGCTCTGCCAGATGTGCAGGTATAATGTTGTGAAGCAGCCAATCAGCCTGATCCTTGTTGAGTTGCATGTTCTCTTTATCCTTCTGGGCTTTGACACTGGCATAGAAGCTGAGACGATATGAGTTCTCAAACTCGTAGTTGAGAATGAAGATAAGGAGAAGAAGAAGAAGAGTGCTAAGAATAATCTCAAAACGGAGTGGATTTTCTCCAGAAAAAAGATGATCTTTGTTGATCCCAGATGAGTTGTTTGTCCAGTTGGTACTAATACTTGACAATGAAGTGGTATCTGGCATTGATGCGATCAAGAGGTCATTCGAAGACAATGAACAAATGTTGAGAAAAAGCAGGACAATCAGGATGGATCCCACCAAAATAGCCATTATGGTTTTGGCAATGGAGCGTAGCATGGTATAGTTGCAGTATTGTAGTAAGGAAACGACAATGATAAAGCAGAAGAGACGGTCCTTCCAGTCACCGCTGTCCACCAGGTCACATGAGAAGCTGATGTACACTAGAAGTGAGGGAAGCGTTGCTACGGCAACACCCAAGGCATTTCTGAAGTACCAGCTAAGGGTGATATTCAATAGGCTAGGACATTGTGATTTCTTGTCCTGCAAAAGTGATATTAAATAACAGTGTTTACATCAAGAAATAATACATAGATAGTTTAGTTTAATCAACAATTTAATAGTAAGATAGTTTAGTTCCTTCCTTTCGTTCATTTGGAATATTGTCTATATATTCAACGTTGGTCACACAGAGGTCTGTGTAGTTTTCTGTCAAGCGTTGTTTCATTAGGCCAGTGAGTTTGCCTCAGTATATCATATTCGGGGTTGTCTTGAAGTATGTGCTCTACAGTTTGTGTGCCTGTCCACATGCTGAATTGCCAATCTTGAATTTTGTATACATGTGGCTGGAGTCAATGTGTCAGTCTGCTGTTCCAAGGCACAGAATCGATTAGACATTTGTTCTAATCTGCTCATTTTATAGTTTAGTTTACAGTTCAACATCACTGGACATCGAACCATTTAGTACCAAGTGTTGTGTTCTCTTCCTCAGGATGTTTCTTACAGACATGTGGCAGATCCAATGATACCAGTTCTGTATTAGTTTACTATTCTTTACGATATCAGAGGGAACTGTAATGGACCGAAATGACATTCTTAACACATTGAGAGTCTTTCTGAATAGAGAAATTTCAGGTTGTTGAATCCCACTCCTGACTAGATTAAGTGAGATGGGTGTTGATTTTGGTACAGCCTAAAAAGAATGACATACCAAATATACAAGAAGATTGATTAATCAACATCAAACTGGCGTGTTGGGTCGCTGGACGCTTCTGGATTTGCTGAGGTGGAGATTGGAGCACCTATGGACATGTCTG
This sequence comes from Arion vulgaris, assembly GCA_020796225.1. Lineage (NCBI taxonomy): Eukaryota > Metazoa > Mollusca > Gastropoda > Stylommatophora > Arionidae > Arion > Arion vulgaris. Next base: position 18,962,293 of record CM036766.1, read on the forward strand.
AAGTGCTATGATGATAGTCTTCTGATAACTGATTACTATTCTTCTTTGACTTTCAGCATAGTGTTTTTATCTGGCTACAGCCCTTTTACATTGATATTCTTACAGCCTGGTGAAGATTGCAGATTTACCCTTCTTTCTTGAATCAATTACATGCATTATCTCTCTTAAGGCATTCGGAATACCAGCCTAGTCCATTGCTTGACCACTTTCTACATAGCCATCCACAGTTTTTCACTTTCCATAGCCAGCAAGTCTATTGTCCACTCTACAGTAGCCTACGCAAGTTATTGTCCACACCAGACATACAGTAAATTATTGTCCACTTTCTACAGTAGCCATCCAGCAAGTCTATTGTCCACTTTTACAGTACCCATACCAGCAAGTCTATTGTCCACTTTCTACAGTAGCCATACCAGCAAGTCTATTGTCCACTTTCTATAGCATACCAATCTATGTCCACTTCTGTAACATACCAGCAAGTCTAGTCCACTTTCTACAGTAACATACGCAAGTCTATTGTCCACCTAGTGCAAAAGTCTATTGTCCACTTCTTGTAAATACAGTAGTCATGTCCTTTCTACAGTGCTATACCAGCAAGTCTATTGTCCACTTTCTACAGTAACCATACCAGCAAGTCTATTGTCCACTTTCTACAGTAACCATACCAGCAAGTCTATTGTCCACTTTCTACAGTAGCCATACCAGCAAGTCTATTGTCCACTTTCTACTGTAACCATACCAGCAAGTCTATTGTCCACTTTCTACAGTAGCTATACCAGCAAGTCTATTGTCCACTTTCTACAGTAGCCATACCAGCAAGTCTATTGTCCACTTTCTACAGTAGCTATACCAGCAAGTCTATTGTCCACTTTCTACAGTAGCCATACCAGCAAGTCTATTGTCCACTTTCTACAGTAGCCATACCAGACCAGAGTCTATTCCTTCCTCCTCATGTCTACATGCTCTTGCACAAAAATAAACTTAATCTTTGTCAGTCTAAACCTCCTCAGAGACTCAACCATTGCCTTAAAGCCCAGCCTATCTTGTTCATCTTCTTGAGCACACACTTACTGAGAAAGCATGCATGCATAAAGTCTCATGATTCCAACCAGGCCATTGATTTAGTTACTGATACAGTAGGATACAGTAAAGTAACACTATTGACATAAAATAACGCTGCATAGGTGCAAAGTCCTAGACACCTCACAGTACTAGGCCTAGGCACCTGAAGGCAAATCTAATACTAAAGTCATCATCATCATGTAGCTTATCCCTTCCGGAACTTGGTTCCCATGACAGCAGTCCTGAAAAATTCTCAGTTCATTGAAAGTTGACCGGCAGCAGTCATTCTGAGATCGTCAATGACATCTTGCATCCATCGTCTTCTAGGTCTTTCATTCTTCTTCCAAGCACCATTCCCTCCAAAATGATCTTCTCTTAGGCACTCATGTCGTTTAATGTATCCGAAATGTTTAATTTAAATACTAAAGTACAACAACTCTAAAATACTTGCAAGATTTCAATGTCCTTTAGTATTGCCTTCTATTTGACTTAGATATGCTCTTTAATAAACATATTTGTAAACACTGAAGAACTAATAATACTGAAGAACTAATAATACTGAAGAACTAATAATACTGAAGAACTAATAATACTGTAATAATAATGTGGAGAGTGCATTGATATCAACTACCAAGTGAATCTTCCACATATAATGTGGAGAGTGCATTGATATCAACTACCAAGTGAATCTTCTACATATAATGTGGAGAGTGCATTGATATCAACTACCAAGTGAATCTTCTACATATAATGTGGAGAGTGCATTGATAACTACCAAGTGAATAATCTACATATAATGTGGAGAGTGCATTGATATCAACTACCAAGTGAATCATCTACATATAATGTGGAGAGTGCATTGATATCAACTACCAAGTGAATCTTCTACATATAATGTGGAGAGTGCATTGATAACTACCAAGTGAATAATCTACATATAATGTGGAGAGTGCATTGATAACTACCAAGTGAATAATCTACATATAATGTGGAGAGTGCATTGATATCAACTACCAAGTGAATCTTCTACATATAATGTGGAGAGTGCATTGATATCAACTACCAAGTGAATCATCTACATATAATGTGGAGAGTGCATTGATAACTACCAAGTGAATAATCTACATATAATGTGGAGAGTGCATTGATATCAACTACCAAGTGAATCTTCTACATATAATGTGGAGAGTGCATTGATATCAACTACCAAGTGAATCATCTACATATAATGTGGAGAGTGCATTGATATCAACTACCAAGTGAATCTTCTACATATAATGTGGAGAGTGCATTGATAACTACCAAGTGAATAATCTACATATAATGTGGAGAGTGCATTGATAACTACCAAGTGAATCATCTACATATAATGTGGAGAGTGCATTGATAACTACCAAGTGAATCATCTACATATTATGTGGAGAGTGCATTGATATCAACCAAGTGAATCATCTACATATAATGTGGAGAGTGCATTGATAACTACCAAGTGAATCATCTACATATTATGTGGAGAGTGCATTGATATCAACCAAGTGAATCATCTACATATTATGTGGAGATTGCATTGATATCTACCAAGTGAATCATCTACATAGTGGAGAGTGCATTGATATCTACTACCAGTGAATAATCTACATATAATGTGAGAGTGCATTGATATCAACTACCAAGTGAATCTTCACATATAATGGAGAGTGCATTGATATCAACTACCAAGTGAATCTTCTACATATAATGTGGAGAGTGCATTGATATCAACTACCAAGTGAATCTTCCACATATAATGTGGAGAGTGCATTGATATCAACTACCAAGTGAATAATCTACATATAATGTGGAGAGTGAATTGATATCAACTACCAAGTGAATCTTCTACATATAATGTGGAGAGTGCATTGATAACTACCAAGTGAATAATCTACATATAATGTGGAGAGTGCATTGATAGCTACCAAGTGAATCATCTACATATAATGTGGAGAGTGCATTGATAACTACCAAGTGAATCATCTACATATTATGTGGAGAGTGCATTGATATCAACCAAGTAAATCATCTACATATAATGTGGAGAGTGCATTGATAACTACCAAGTTAATCATCTACATATTATGTGGAGAGTGCATTGATATCAACCAAGTGAATCATCTACATATTATGTGGAGATTGCATTGATATCTACCAAGTGAATCATCTACATATAATGTGGAGAGTGCATTGATATCAACTACCAAGTGAATAATCTACATATAATGTGGAGAGTGCATTGATATCAACTACCAAGTGAATCTTCTACATATAATGTGGAGAGTGCATTGATAACTACCAAGTGAATAATCTACATATAATGTGGAGAGTGCATTGATATCAACCAAGTGAATCATCTACATATAATGTGGAGAGTGCATTGATAACTACCAAGTGAATCATCTACATATTATGTGGAGAGTGCATTGATATCAACCAAGTGAATCATCTACATATAATGTGGAGAGTGCATTGATAACTACCAAGTGAATCATCTACATATTATGTGGAGAGTGCATTGATGATAACCAAGTGAATCATCTACATATTATGTGGAGAGTGCATTGATATCTACCAAGTGAATCATCTACATATAATGTGAAGAGTGCATTGATATCTACTACCAAGTGAATAATCTACATATAATGTGGAGAGTGCATTGATATCAACTACCAAGTGAATCATCTACATATGATAGCTTATTTATATCTTCTTCATAACGCTTTCACAAAAGAATTCCATTGTTGCAGTTCTGCTGCTTTTCTACTAAATGTTTCCCACATCAGATCACAATCTTTTAATTCTCTTTTCACAGTTGTTCTCCATATTTTCTTTTGGTGTTCAGGAATTTTCCCATCCGCTGCTCATTGGATGGCTGGCTACCAATGCCCTTAATGGCATCCAACATAATACCCAATTCACCTCCATCTTCTAATAATAATTATAATAATAATATATACTCGTATCGTTATACGTTACATAGGGCCTGCAAGCAGTCTCCATATTGCTCTATCCTGGGCAACTCGCTCAATCTCCTCCATGGAACTGAGACCGATATTTCTTGCCTCTCTCAGCAAAGTTCATTTCAGGGTCTCCTTAGGTCGTCCTCTCTTTCTTGAACCCATTGCATTAAACTTCAATGCCTGCTTTGATATTCTTTGATCATTTCTTCTCAAGGTGTGTCCAACATATCTCCAAGGTGTGGTGTCAAACATATCTCCAAGGTGTGGTGTCAAACATATCTCCAAGGTGTGGTGTCAAACATATCTCCAAGGTGTGGTGTCAAACATATCTCCAAGGTGTGGTGTCAAACATATCTCCAAGGTGTGGTGTCAAACATATCTCCAAGGTGTGGTGTCAAACATATCTCCATGGTGTGTCCAACATATCTCCAAGGTGTGGTGTCAAACATATCTCCAAGGTGTGTCCAACATATCTCCAAGGTGTGGTGTCAAACATATCTCCAAGGTGTGTCCAACATATCTCCAAGGTGTGGTGTCAAACATATCTCCAAGGTGTGTCCAACATATCTCCAAGGTGTGTCCAACATATCTCCATGGTGTGTCCAACATATCTCCACTTTCTTCTTATAACAGTTGTCACTAGTGATATTTTAATGATAGTCTTCAATAAAGCACAGTTTATTCATTTGAAAAGTTCTTTATTTACTATCATTTCCTAGTTTAGTTTAGTTTACTAGTTTGGTCGTCGGATCATCACCATCACTGCACGTTGAACAAATTAGTCCATAAGTGCTCCGATCTTTCCCTCAGTATGTCCATCAGCGTGTGGCGACTAACATCACTGGTTCTTTGTTGGTTTACAATTCTTCTTTGTCTGCTAGCATAGCGTTCTTGTCAAGCTACACCACACTTAACTTTGAGTTCTTGCAGTCTGGTTAGTGTTGTAGACTCACCGCTATTACATGAATCATGTACACAACCTCTCTCCCTTAAGGAATTTATAATATCAGCCTGGTCCATTGCTCGCCGCTTTGTACAGCAGCCATACCTGCAAGCCTATACCTTCATTCCCCTTACACCTGCATGCCCTGGCACAAAAATAAAAGTGATTGCTATCGTATTTGGCCAGATAATTTATCTACAGGATCCATCTTAAACATTTATTTTGGAATGTCTACAGCTTGTGTTTAATGCTGTGTATCATTTATCAGCACACACATGAAATACAAGCACCAAAAACAAGCACACACACACACATGAAATACAAGCACCAAAAACAAGCACACACACACATGAAATACAAGCACCAAAAACAAGCACACACACATGAAATACAAGCACCAAAAACAAGCAAACAAACTGGTAAAAACCTCCAAGAAGATGATGTTGGATAAGGCATCCAGGAAAACAACTATCTCCACCAACAAACCAAGTACAGTAACAACAACCAGGCCTGTAGTGCAAGCAGGGTGAAACATGATATGACAGCAGACAGCCAGAATCAGCAGGACAACCAGTGCAATGGCAGCTTCCACAGCTGTCTGATATCTTGGGGAAGCCAACATGTTTTCTTGGAAAAGGTGGCTGCGGAGAACATGTTTTTAAAAACACTTGAGATTGGGAAGGCAATCTGAGTCACAAATCAGTTCTAAAGTTGTATTTCATTATACTATATGCTGGATTGTGAAATGATATTACTAAACATTTTCTTTAGAAAAGTGAAGAACCCATTTTCATACCATGGGGTAGTACTGTCCAACTTTTATCTTTTCCTATTATTTATATTTCATGCCCTATTTTATTCCTCCAGCTTTAAAATTAATCAGAATTTTAATTACAAAACAAGTGTTCCTGAAAAAAAATATGGTTCAGTTTTTGTTCTTTTTGTAAGCACATTATTAACTCTTTCCACATCAATCGCTGCACACTGCGCCACAGCGTATTCCGTTGAATGCCATCGCTGCACACTGTGCCATTCGAGTTTTCCCCCCAAGTCCTTCTAGTTTTACTTATACTATTTTGACTTCTATTACTTTTTAACCTTGTTATTCTAATAGGTTGTCCAGTTTTCTTCCAATTAGTATACAATAAGATATATATAGGTTTATTTATTAATGAATAGTTACAATTTTGTTTACTTTAACAAAAATATTTTTGTCCTCCCCTGAATTGTTGAACTGTGTACAACTAAGGAAATAACTGCACACAAATAGAGTTAAATTCAGCTTGTAGTCAAGATTCAATTTGCATCTGTTATTATTTTTATTAACTCTTTCCATGCTTTAAGTCGCACACTGCGCCACGAGGAAGTTTGGTGCACTCTATAAGCAGCACACTGCGCCATAGAGTTGCTTTCCTTATAAGAAGTCTTTCTTGTTTTACTTCTACTGTTTTACTTATACTACTTTTCAACCTTGTTATTCTATTGGGTTGTCCAGTTTTCTTCATTTTAGTATATAATAATATATATTTGTTTATTTATTGACAAGTAGTTGGGATTGTTTTATTTATTTTTTGTTTTTACTTCCCTTGAATTAACTGCTTAAAAATTGAGGAAATAGCTGCACGTGGCGTGGAAAGAGTTAATGTTACTATTAAAATTACTTGATTAATAACAGCAGTATTATTACAGTCTTATTGTTTGCTTATAGACTAGGACACAACAGGGCTGTGGGCTCAATTCCAAACTAGATGTTCCACATGTGAGGAAAATAATTGGCGCTCCTATCTCCTGCACACTAGGGTTTAGAAATGTGAAATGACAGGCACTTCACACCATAATGTCTGAAAAGGCTTCGGAACATTTTATTTACTTATAATGTCATGGAAACTACAAAATATGTTGGACATAAGTTGGAGATAACAGAAGGGGTATTGATGCCTTAATTATTTAGCGATGACAGCACTGGCAAACATCTATTATGTTTCAGCTAATAAATCATGCTCATCAAAACCAAAACTAGAGATTTTTTAGTAAGTTAGAAAAGTCATAATTAATAATTAAATAGTATCATCATCATCATCAAGGTGCGTATCCTTTATAGGACATTGCTCTCTTTGCAGCACATCTGAAATTCACTCTGTCTCTTGCCAGTTCACCCACTTCACCGATGGTTATATTCATGGTTTCTTTAATATCTTGTAGCCATATTCTTCTTGGCCTGCCTCTGCGTCCTGGGACCTGCCCTCTAGTATTGTTCTTTCCAGGCCATCATGACGCTTGATGTGACCAAAGTATGCAATTTTTCTGTATGGTATGTTGTTTATCAGCTAATTCTCTTTAACATTTAGTTCTTTCAGGACATCAGTATATATATATATATATATATATATATATATATATATTAGAGATATAGAAAATATATTTCTAATCCAGCATATAGCAAAATGATATATCACATCTCTCAGTATAGAGGTACATTAATATAGCATATGATACAATGATGTAACTTTGTATGATGATACAATACTAATATCTTCTTCACCCTTCATTCCTAGGGAGGCATATGTCCGCAACCAAGGTTTTACAAATCCTCCTATCCAAGGCCATCTTTTCCAGATCTCTCCACTCTCTTCCCCATTTTCTTGCATTCCATCTCTAACTCCCACCTCCAGGCGTTTCTGGTATCCCGATTTCCTTTTGAATTTTATTGGGTCACTTCATGAGTCCTTCCTTGCGGGGTTCTTGCAAGCTATGAATTTTCATGGTTGTGGTTTCTGTAGCTATCTAGGGTTTGTTTACCGGGTGGGTAGATAGCCCCACGTTCAGCCTCTGTAGTCGTCTCTTACTACATGCGCGGTAGATAACAGTGGTTCTATTCTTCACTCCCCTAGTGTGGTGGAGCCCCGTAACCACTTGGGTGAATACCAATCTCTACACATGATAAAATATGAGAAACCATTTCTCAGAGTAAGAAGATTTATTTTTAATACAGATCATACACAAAATAGCAAATACAATTGACATTTATTGATACACTGCAAGTGTTTTTATATCCCAATTTGGCACAAGTGGAAGATGGCCCCTGTAAGACCACTTGAAAATGTTCATAGCAAGTGAGTTACAGTGACTGTCAGCAAGTATACCCTTTGTCATCTGCTTGAGGAGATTGAGCACCTATGGTTATGCCCAAATTAAGTGTTCTATAGAGAAGGCATTGATGTCAGAGTCAAAGGGTTAAAGAAAGAAAAGATGCCCTGAAACAAACTTTACTGAGAGAGGTGAGAAATATTTGACTCAATTCCAAAGAAGAGATTGAGCGAGTTGCCCAGGATAGAGTGGTACGGAAAAATTACTTGCAGGTCCTATACATCATATAATGGTACAAGAAGAATGTAATAATAATTGATTGATTGATTGATTGGACCATCATCATTGCACTTCGGCGAGTAATCATGTGTGCTCTGATCTCTTTCTTACACAGAAAGATCTCAGCGGCAGTGCACAACTCCACAGCCTCGACGAGGTCCTGATGTCATTTAGACGATAGTGAAAATATTCTGTAGTAATTTTATTTATCAATTCTTTGCCAGGGCAGCGTCTTTCCAGCCTGCTCTTCATGATTTTGAACTGCCAATGGTACTTTTACATGCTCAGGTGAAAAATATCAAGACTTGAATTCCATAGAAGAGATTGCGCGAGTTGCCCAGGATAGAGTGGTATAGAGAAATTACTTGCAGTCCCTATGCATCGTATAATGATACAAAAGTCAGGTCTATGAGCTAATAACCTCACCTGTCCTTATACTCATGTCTGTACATGTTCTCCAGCTGAGAATCAAAGGTTAGCCAGAGTTTATTCAAGGTAGGTTTGAAGAAAGTTTTGTTATTCTCAACCTCTTTAGCAATCAGCTGAAACCAGACACAAATAAACAACCATTATAATAAAACCAGTTACAAAATAGAAAAAAAACACCACCTATGGAGACAAAAAAGAAGGCAGAGAAAGCATCCTATGTTCCAGTCTCCAGTTTTTCCTGCAGCAACTGTGGCAAGGATTTCACTCCAGAATAGGCCATTAAAGTCACAAGAAATGAAGTGATTCAACACAGAACAAACTATGTGACGTAAAACCTATTGTCTCCTGAGACAAAGAGGCCAATGTGTAAAATAGAAAAATGTGTAAGCGTTGGCCTATCAACTTGGCCACACAAGAGAGATGTGGGTTCAATACCATACTTGATGGTCCACACATTAGAAATGAAATGCCCTCCTGCCTCCTGCACACTAGGGCCTAGAAATGTGAAGTGACAAACTGGTTAGCTCCCATAAACCGCTGGGAGCGTCACTATTTATTTGTTTTAGAACAATCTAAAGTCAATTCAATTAACTACAAAATGGTCTAACAACAGTTGATGATGAGAATCCCATAGACTGCTAAAATGACTAATGTTGAGGTGATGATGAGATCAAGACACAGAGAAAGCTTATCATCAATATAAGAAAGATGCAGTCATAATTTTTTGGGCATGTGATAAGGAGAGGAGGTTTAGAACACATTGTGACAACCGGTAAAATTCACGGTAGACGAGACAGAGGAAGAGAGAGAAAAACATTTTGGATAGCCTGACTTCATGGCACGGTAGAACGTCAACATCTGAGTTGATAGCAAGCACCAAAGACAGAGATTTGTAGAGATCCATGATCGCCTACGCCAGCCGGCACGGCACACATTTAATTCAGCCACAACCCGTTTTGCAATCGGTATCTAATCCATTTGGATTGGAGTTAACAGTAAAGGAAATATGTTGGACATACCTTGAGAAGAAATGATCAAAGAATATCAATGCAGGCATTAAAGTGGGATGCAAAGGGGTCAAGAAAGAAAGGACGACCAAGGAAGACCCTGAAACGAATTCGGTAGCCTATCCGTTTGGTTTGGAGTTAACAGCCAAGTTTGAAAGACTACAGGACATTTTATTTTAAAACAAACATTGACAATAGTCATTGTAATAAAACCAGATGAAAGCTCAACAAAATAGAAGATGAATCAAAACAATCTGCTATGTCTTCTATGATCAACATCATGTTTCTTTCCTGGCATGAGTCTCTAACAGGACTCCTGATGTCTTCATTTTTCCTACACAATCTATCTTGAAAGGTTGTTTCTTTAGAACCCGTTTCCATTCTTTGACTGACAAAAGTGAAAGTCTTGCAAGATGTGTCCTGGTTTCTACCTAGATACGTTGCAGTCCCAAGTGCCAGAATCTCTAAGGTTATTTTACGCATGTATGTTCATAAGGAAGGCATAAAAAAACAACATAGTGGAGAAAACTTTATAAGAAGATACACACTGTGTGACATGGCCACTCTGCACAGAAATGTTACAAGTTCGCAGAGCACAGTGGAAGATTTTGCTGTTACTCTACAAGATACCACAAGCTTTGTCAGCTAATTGACACCTTTGGTGGTCCTGTCCAAAGAAAAGTTACCATTATCAATTCAGCATCCTCAATGATCTTATAAATATATTATACTATCAATGTTATCTTTATCTTCATTAATTCTTTACCCTATTCTTATATGTTGTCTGACTACTAGTAAAGATTAAAGTTGATATCTACAATCTTGGTAGTCATGATTGTTACATCTATAAGCTCTCCACTCGTGTGTTGCCGGGCTTGCAAGGGAGCAAATAATAGTAACACTGCAACCTACAAGGCATGTTGCAAGAGGTGACTAAGGTGGGGGACTAGGAAAGCTACCCTAGTAAATAAGCAGAAATCGGATGTGCTGGCCTACGTGTAGGCGGATAACTGGCACAACATACAATCGCTCTTGGGCTTTGCTCCCATAAATACCAGAAAGAGTGGTTTAACAAGTGGTCAATATGGAGCTCTCGAAGAAGAAGAAGTCTATAAAGCTCTTAAAGTAGCTGTAACTGCAGAGGTTTTCACAGAAACTTACTGAAGGATGATATAATAAATTGCCTAAGGGAGAGAGGATGTGTACATGATTCAAATAATAGTGGTGAATCTACAACACTAACCAGAACATTATACTGGTAGCCAAAGAAGAATAGTAAACCAACAAAGAACCGGGGTCATTAGTCGCCACATGCTGAGAGACATACTGGTGAGGAGATCGGAGCACTTACGGACTAATTGGTCTGAAGTGCAGTGATGATGATCTGACGACTAAACTAAAACTAAACTAAACTTACTGAAATCAGCAAACGATCTTGATCTTCTGTGACAGATCCACTACGGATCTGCTTCAGTAATGTACTATCAGCACCAGATTCTGTTGGTAATAAAAAGAAAGAAATGTGTCAATGATCAATATTAATGACACACAGAAACTGTTACTATGTCAGGGAATTGTGCTCGAGTTACATAATCTGGGAGGCTTTGCTTAAAACTGTGGAGGCTTTGGTTAAGCTATGCTAAGCTTTGTATAATCAGGAAACTTTATAAACAGTTCATACTATATAGTGATATAATGGGTTGGGGGGTGTGTGGAGGTTTGTGTTTGAACTACATAAACCCGGGAGGAGGGGTGTATGTGTGTTTAAAATATGACCAGGCACGTGCTCAAACTATAAAAATACTTCTACTATAATTATGTTGTCAAGCTACTAGATTAAGATTAGATTAGATTTTATTAGACTAGCTGATGACAAGCAGAATAGTATAAAGTGAAAAAAAAATGAGGTAATCTAAATTAAATTCACTATTCACTTTTATATTTAACATTTGCTCAGAAAACATGAGATATATCTGTGATAACCAATACTTAGAAAATACTGTTTCACAATTGGTAAAACTATAGAATCACAGAACTCAAGTTATCCTTTCAAATAATATCAAAAGATAAGAATGGTTAATAATATACATTTTAAAAAAAGCAAATCAGCGAAGATCATAAACCTTTTTCCTGAAAAACACCAAAAGACAAATGTTCGTTCACTGACAAGCTGAAGCTTACCATTAATAATGAAAACTGAATATATCAAACTAAAAACATCTTATCTCTGTAAATAACAAATGAGACTGCAGAAAAATGTGAGTAGACTGAACGTAGAAATTTAGATACTAAATAGTATCAAGAATCTATGGCATAACAATTGCAATTTAACATAAAGTTTGCCGATATGGTGCCGGGGCCCATAAGGGATGCAAAGAATAGTACCACTGCAACATGCATGGCGACTCCTTGATATGTCGCCTCTTATGACATGCCTTGTCGGCCACAGTGCTACTATTCTTTGCTCCCCCCATGGGCTCTGAAAACACATGGATGGCTCCAGCAACAATCCTAGGAGTCTTTGGACAAAAATGTACTTGTGAACAGAATAGCGTGGTCGTTTGAACCCACAGCCTTCTGAATGCACGGCGAAGATGTAACCATTTAGCCACAGATACCTTCAAAAATCTGTAGAATGGTCTTGATTAGTGTCTACTCACTTATTAATTTGATTGTGTTCATGGCTTGTGTTCTAACACTGACTTACATGTGTGTGATAACTAGCAATCTGAGACAATTACACATCTGCATCAAAGAATCTTCTTTCTAGTTACACTGTTACCAGGTTGTTGCTCAGCGTTGTGGTTTTCTTTTTTTTTTTATCTTGTGCTGATTTAGTGGCTTGGGCGATAGTTATGTTTGCTCTTTGACAGGATTCTGCTGTGCAATTCTAACCATTTTTTGGTGGTTTTCCTCTCGCCTTCTTTCCTATTATATTTTTATGTAAAAGACTGTACTGTGGTGTTTGGATGCATTTTTATTGTGGTCAAACCACTTCAATCTTTGTTTCTCAATGTGATTCAAGCAAGGTTCTGTGCCAACTTTATTATGCTATGTTGGTGACTATCTTTTCTGGTGTTGGTAACTTTTCAAAGAATACCAACACTAAAAAATACAACATTCTACCACAACAAACTTAAACAAAAACAACCCAAAACATAATACATTAAAAACAATTATAATGTATTTAACTTGAATAACAAATAGCAGAAACTGCTGAAGAACAGAACAAAAAAATAAAATAAATTGAACTCTGAAATGAAGGCACAAGTATATACATCACCAGACAAAATGAAGTCTGTCTAACAGCTGCGTAAAGTTTCTTAAGGAAGAATAATATGATGAGAAACATACTATGTCTAGAATATATGAACATGAGTAATGATTTTTCACTCAATATTTAGAGAGCAACTAAAAATAAAAGACATGTAATCAATAATGGAACAGGATAAATCAATATATGAGTTGTGCACAGAAAGTTGGTGTGCATTATTAAGTGTGCAAGTGAAAAGCTTTTTTTTTTCTTCTCTTCAATCCTGTTCATTAGGGCATTAGAGTATATTTTTCCAGTTTGTCCAGGGGGCAATTTCTTGTTGACTAGTTTAGTGGGCAATTTGTTGAAGAGTTTAGTTCATTTATTTTGTAATTCTTCTTCGAATGCTCCATATCGACCACTTGTCAACACTTGTGTGTGATTTGTATGTGATATGAGCCTAAGAGCGATTTACGTTGTGCCAGTTATGCACCTATAAGTAGGCCAGCACATCCGTTTTCTGCGATGTCTTTTATTTACTAGGTAGCATCCTAGAGTCTACATCAGTTGCCCCTTACGACATGCCTTGTAGGTTGTAGTTGTACTATTCTTTGCTTCCTTACGGCCCGGCACCACACAAGCATATTTTGTAATAAATCATACAGAATGAAATGGATCACACTATAAAAGAATAAGAAAGAAATATAAATTTCAGAAACAATAAGTAAATTAAAATCATTAATAAAGTGATTTAAGTGATGCTTTGGCAGCTTTCATACAAAATCCTGGCAAGAATCTAGCTACTACTATGAAAATATGAAGAGAGAGAAAAAGTAAAATCACACACATGAGAAAAGAAATACAGAATGCATCTATGCAGTATAAAGGATGGTAAACAGAATGTACGTATCAAAACAATAATGTGAAAGAGGCAGAATACAAACAATATATAGATGATTCAGTTGGTGAAAGAGACAAAATACAAACAATATATAGATGATTCAGTTGGTGAAAGAGACAAAATACAAACAATATATAGATGATTCAGTTGGTGAAAGAGGGCAAATACAAACATTTAGATGATCAGTTGGTGAAAAGTGCAAAATACAACAATATATAGATGATTCAGTTGGTACAGAGAAAATACAAACAATATATAGATGATTCAGTTGGTGAAAGAGGCAAAATACAAACAATATATAGATGATTCAGTTGGTGAAAGAGGCAAAATACAAACAATATATAGATGATTCAGTTGGTGAAAGAGGCAAAATACAAACAATATATAGATGATTCAGTTGGTGAAAGAGGCAAAATACAAACAATATATAGATGATTCAGTTGGTGAAAGAGGCAAAATACAAACAATATATAGATGATTCAGTTGGTGAAAGAGGCAAAATACAAACAATATATAGATGATTCAGTTGGTGAAAGAGGCAAAATACAAACAATATATAGATGATTCAGTTGGTAGAGAGCCGCAGTGTTGCAGTTGTTAGTGGACTCGCTTCTTAGGCTAGTGGTCCGGGTTCAATTCCACAGTGGGCATCAAATATTTTTCTGACTTGAACGGTTCTCAGGTCTACCCAGTCTTAATTAGGTACCAGAAAAATAACTGGGAAATAAAGACAGCCGGCGGTGATGTTTACCACATCACACTGTGTGTTGAAGGTCAATGAAAAATACAGGCCTAACACCATATTACCCAATATTTCATGAGGTATGAAAAAGAGTTCCCTTACTTTCCTTTTTTCAGTTGGCAGAGCAGTGAAACTACTGCATAAGCAAGAGACTTGTACAAAATGGCTGAGGAATCTTGATGAGAAACTACTCCAATGATAACAATGATAACGTCTCAGTGATAGGGTTGGTGTTTTAAATTGGTTTCTACTGAGAAATAATAAGTGCTATTCATGTAGTCTGTGTGAAGACTTGTTTTAGCTTTAGTTTAGTCTACAGTTTATTATCACTGTACATCAAAGCAATTAGTCCATTCAGTATTTCAATCTGTTCCTCAGGATATCCCTCGGTGTATAACAACTGATACCACCAGTTCTGTGTTGGTTTACTCATACTACTCTCGTCTGGCTTCACCCAATCTGATTTGATATTCCTGCAGTCTGGTCTGTGTTGCAGATTCAACCACATACCTTGATTTATTTACAATGAATCATGATGGACACTATCTGTCACACAAAGTGGAAAGGTAGGTGAGCTATTAAAAGACAGTGTGTCATTTGCTTCTGGACATGGTTACTAGCGCATTATCCCCCATATTTGGATTTGTAGGATCTGATTTTGTCATCCTTCTATTGCCACATGGTGCGACAATTCAGTTGTAAATTTCACTCCGAACATGATTAACGTTATCACACAGTTACCTACATAAAACTAAGCTATCGGACACAGCTACCCTATTTAAGAGTAAGCTATCGGACACAGATAGCCATTTAAGAGTAAGCTATCGGACACAGATAGCCATTTAAGAGTAAGCTATCGGACACAGCTAGCCATTTAAGAGTAAGCTATCGGACACAGCTAGCCATTTAAGAGTAAGCTATCGGACACAGCTAACCATTTAAGAGTAAGCTATCGGACACAGCTAGCCATTTAAGAGTAAGCTATCGGACACAGCTAACCATTTAAGAGTAAGCTATCGGACACAGCTAGCCATTTAAGAGTAAGCTATCGGACACAGCTAACCATTTAAGAGTAAGCTATCGGACACAGCTAGCTATTTAAGAGTAAGCTATCGGAGAGCAGGAAGGAGGTTGATTAAAGTTCAACCCACTGATAAGATCAAATATTGTTTACCGTTAGGGAAAAATAAACCTATGATCTGCATATGTGTGTCAACAACTTGTGAGTAATTACTCTGCACTATATACAATCCCCCAGTGTACTATCAGATATTGGAACAATGCTCTGCAAAACAATTCTATTTTTGTAAACAGACGCAGCTACCAACATTTAACTCAAGTTAGCAGCAGCATCTGTGGAGCGTCTGGCCGAATGGGTTAGAATGAGGCTGGGAGATACGGGCACAATACATGATATGGTCAGGAATTTTTTTATGTCGGGGCATAAAGAAAATCCAAATCTGAATAGTTTCGCAGTGACTTCACTAGCCATCAGACCATTTAATTTCACTGGCACATGTCCCACACCGCCACAAAATATCGGTATTACAGACAGTAATGATAGTCATTTCTTTTAATCAGCAGCCCTCCAGAGACTCGATTCATGATAGATTAATATGTCCCAGAAAACAATGATTTCGATGTAACCCTTAGAAAGGTGTTCCATTGGATACTGTCTATCCTGTTCTGTTTAATAGCTATCAAGTAGTAGCATGTCCTTTGCGGAACATCACTTTCATCACTACCCGCCGGAAAAACTCCCGTCTCTTTCAAGTTCTACCGCCTTCTCTAGTGTCATGTTCAAGATTTCTTTGATGTCCTGAGGAAACCTTCATCTTGGTCATCCGCTGCCTCATACTCCAGGAACTGTGTCTTCCATTACCGTTTTCTCCAAACCACTGTGATGTTTAATATGGTCAAAATATTTCATTTTCCAGGACATGATGTTATTTATGAGCCAATGCTCCTCAAATCCAATGCAGGTCTTGTAGGAATAGTTTTACATAGCAGAAATAATACAATTTATTCCTGTGTGAGAAAGAGATCGGAGTATACATGGTTACTCACTGAAGTGTGATGATGATGGTACTATCAATCAATACAATTTAATGCAACTATATCCATGTCACCATCATCAAGTAGCTTGTCCCTTCCGGAACTTGGCTCCCATGACAGCAGTGTTAAAAAACTATTCCGTGTAAGTTGATGATCGGCGTCAGCAGCAGTCATTTTGAGATCGTCAATGTCATCTTGTACCTATCGACTTCTAGGTCTTCCTCTCGTTCTTCTTCCAGGCACCCTTCCCTCCAAAAATACCTTCTCTAGACACTAATGTCATTTGATGTGTCCAAAATATTTAATTTTTTTTAATGTTATATTCTTTAATAGCCAACTCTTTTTAATATCAAGCTGTTGCAGAGCAGAAGCATTTGTTCTTTTCAATGTCTATGATATTCTAAGTACTATATCCATGTAGAGTACATGAAACAAAACGTTACAAATCAAATCTGCATTCCCTACAATTACTAACTACTACAGCAACAGCACAAACAACAACAATGGTGTAAGCCCATAACCAAACCAACTCCCAAAACTAGGACACAAACAACACAAATTCAGACTAGATTGAACAAGCCAATAATATAAAAGGCCGTAGCTGAAAGAACCACAACCATGAACAATGCAATAAGCATGCCAATATAAAAACAGTTCTAAAGTAACCACATGTTCACCTAGCCCATAGTTATGTATTGCCGTAGTCTAAAGGGTTTTCTTCTTCTTCTTTGCGTTCGGTTTCATTTTCTCATCTAAACCATGAGATTGGTTGCCTCTATGAAGCTGCATGTCAGTTGGAGTTCCTCGAGAGTTTTCCATAGCTTGCTCTGTATGCTTGGTTCATGAGGCCATGTTTCATTTCGTTGGGGTATGTATGATGGATATGACTGCAGCATGTGATCTGGAGTCTGTGTTTCCGTCTGACATGCACACTGTGCAGTCTGAGCAGGCTTTATTCTGTGCATGTAAAGGTCCAAAGATGAAAGATTGACTTCATTGCACAAAATAGATGAGACTGCAGTAAAACTATTTAATTGGCGAAACACGTTTAGAAACGTTTGAATGTCTCCGTATGTTGTCGTCCATATGTTTTTTTTAAAATTCGTCACTTCTGTTGTTCGTTGCTTGATAAAGACTTTGTTGGTTGAAAGCGTTTAGAAAGCGTTTAAATGTCTCCGTATGTTGTTGTCCATATGTTTTTGTTTTTTTAAATTCGTCACTCCTGTTGTTCGTTTGCTTGATAAAGACCTTGTTGGTGAAACGTTGCTGTATATTGTCATTGTTTTTGTAATTTGTAAAACTACAGTACTTAATTGACCGAGTTTTACCCCATATGGCTTGGTCCCTCTTCGCAGAAATGGCACACCACTTGCTGAGAGTATTGCACAAAGCACAAACTCCGTAGCTCCGGCAACAATCCTAGGGGTCTTTGTAATGCACTAATCAACAGAATGGTGTGGTCCGGATTCAAACCCATGACCTCTGGAATGCAAGGTCAAGGTTTATAGTATCATAGGTTAGTTACAATGAATAATGTCTCACCTGTGTGTTGCCAGGGGCTTACAAGTGGAGTAAAGAATAGTAACAAGGTATGTTGTAAGAAGCGACTGAGGTAGGAACCTAGGGAAGCTACTCTAGTAAATAAAATTATTGCAGAAATCGGATGTGCTGGCCTACTTGTAGGCGCATTACTGGCTCAGTGTACAATCGCTTTTAGGCTCAGATCACACACAAATCACAAAGTGTGGTCAACAAGTGGCCGATATGGAGCGTTCGAAGAAGAATATTGTCTTCTAACCCTTGTCCTGCCCGTCTGCCCAGCGTGTTCGTAGCGGTTGGACTACGGGTGACTATCCCTCTGTGTGTGCGGGTTCAATTCCGCAGGATGGTAGAAAAAGCCATAGATTCCCCAGATTTACGGTGTTTGTGGCACCGAACCGAAGGGTTACGATGTCCATGGCACCGAGCCAAAGAGCTGAAAAAGCTCAAGTGCTTCTGGATCGCAAAAAAAAAAACAACCCTTGTCCTATTGATACACTATGATAGACAAGTGTTAGTCCATGTGTTATCCTACCATTTCTACTGCTGCCTGCATCTTGCTTTTCTTCTATTTAGTATGCTCTTCAATAGTGTCCGGTCTTTTTTATGCGTCCAAAATATTCAGTTTGTTGGTGTTTGATTTTATTCAACAGTT
Organism: Arion vulgaris; assembly: GCA_020796225.1. NCBI lineage: Eukaryota > Metazoa > Mollusca > Gastropoda > Stylommatophora > Arionidae > Arion > Arion vulgaris. The sequence goes on from CM036766.1 coordinate 18,981,238, forward strand.
TTCATTTCCAGTGTTTTTAAGTAGCTCTTAATTTGCATGTTTTGTGTCTATGAAATTTGGTATATTCTCGTATATCATCTTCTTCTTTTGTCTTGGGTGATTGTTATTTTTGCTCTTTGACAGGATTCTGCTATACTATCTAACCCATCTTTTACATGGTCTACCTCTCGCCTTCTTCCCTGCTGTTCTGTTGTAGAAGACTCTGTATACTGTGGAGTTTGGGTGCATTCTTATTAAGTGGCCAAACCATGCATACCTAAAACCTCAAATTATGGTATATTCTGGTATATCGAAACCTCTCATTTGGTATATTCTGGTATATCCACATATCTAAAACCTCAAATTTGATATATTCTGGTATATCGAAACCTCAAATTTGTATAATCTGGTATATCTTCATAACCAAGACACTAAATTTGACATAATTTAGCTTTATTAAAATGTATGTACACATAATTAGCGTTTATGTACACATAATTAGCGTTTATGTGTACACATAATGAGCGTGTAATACACAATGAGCCAGCATATGCACACATAAAAAACTTTTATCCAACTTAGAATTGGTAATATATTACAGACAATACAAACTAGAAGCAACACAAAGCAATGAAGAGAGAAACAGGTATACAGAAATAAATGCATTGAAATGTCTACTGAAATATGCAAGAAGATGTAACTGCATAGAAGTGAAGCCAAAATTAACACCTCGACAGGGTCCCCTATTTTCATTACTGCCACCTTGCAAGCCTACAGGCATGCTAAGATATTTGTATGAAGTCAATGTCACAGAGTTGTTGTTGCCATTGATGGTTGTGCTAGGATTGAGGTGACTGCAAATTGGTGATGCAGTTGGGGGCTGTCTGCTGTTACCATTTCCTTTACGGAGTTTGGTATTTTTGAGCCAGAATTGACTAACTCCTTGTTGTACGTTTCTTCCTATGGAATGTTTTCAAAATAAGTTGACAGAGAATTTGTGTATCTGTTGTGTATTTTGTGTTACAATATATGTGTGTGTGTGTGTGTGTTTGTGTGTGCTCAGAGGGTTGTACAAGTGTATTTTGTGTTACAATGTGTGTGTGTGTGCGTGCTCAGAGGGTTGTACAAGTGTATTTTGTGTTACAATGTGTGTGTGTGTGTGTGTGCGTGCTCAGAGGGTTGTACAAGTGTATTTTGTGTTACATTTCTAAGTGTTTTGGGATTTGAGCGTTTACTAACTCCGGGTTGTACAGTTTTTCTGATGTTAACAATAGTTGACGAGTTTGTGTTCAGAGGTTGTGTATTTTGTGTTACAATTATGTGTGTGTGTGGGGCTCAGAGGGTTGCTACAAGTGTATTTTGTGTTACAAATGTGTGTGTGTGTGTGCGTGCTCAAAGGGTTGTACAAGTGTATTTTGTGTTACAATGTGTGTGTGTGTGCGTGCTCAAAGGGTTGTACAAGTGTATTTTGTGTTACAATGTGTGTGTGTGTGTGTGCATGCTCAGAGGGTTGTACAAGTGTATTTTGTGTTACAAAGTGTGTGTGTGTGCGTGCTTAGAGGTTGTAAAGTATATTTTGTGTTACAGTGCTGTGTGTGTGTGTGTGTGCTCAGAGGGTTGTACAATTGTATTTGTGTTACAGTATCTGTGTGTGTGCTCAGTGGGTGTGTGCTGTAGATGTGTATTTTGTGTTACAGTGTGTGTGCTCAGAGGGTGTGTGTTGTACAATGGTATTTAGTGTTACAGTATTTATGTGCATGGCTTTTCTCAGTTTAAAACAAAACGGTTAGGTTAGGGGGCAGTAGAATGATTATAAAAGAAAAACCAGATTGTAAAAGTGTGAAGAACATGTTCATGGCAGTGCTAGAAATAAAAACTAAAACCTACTGTTATTCAGGAAGATATTTGTTTCTGGAAATTCTGATTTAACATAAAAGCTGGTGGAGTAAATCAGTCACTAGAAAAGTATATCACGGGTATCATGATGTCTGTGTAGATGTAGAACAACATTGAACATAAACTTGTATAGACAGAGTGAAAGTTGCAGTTGTGGTTAGTGGTACGAGTGAAAGTTGCAGTTGTGGTTAGTGGTAATGCGTTCATAGCGCGTTGGACGACGGTGACAAGCCCACGTGAATGCGGTTCAATTCCGCAGGCTGGCAGAAAAGCCACAGGTTCTCCAGATTTACAGTGTTCGTGGCACCAAACAGAAGTGTTACGATGTCCATGGCACCGTAGGCTGAAGCTCAAGTGCTTCTGGATCGGAAAAAAAAGTAGAATGAGAGTAGATTCTTCTTTCTTTATTTCTGTCTTCCCTCTGGTCTCAATATGTCTTCATCGTCGGAGCATGCTGCGAAAACATAGAAAATTCCCCTCGCATATAGTGGTACCTACCCCCTCTGATATTTCTACAACCATCATTTGCTTTGGTGGCCTTTGACCTCAAAAACCATTTTATCTGTATGATAATACTTGTCAGAGGATATATTGGGTGGTAATTGTGTTACATGGCTGAACCATTTGGTCTGCTGTTCTTAACATGATCTAGCACTGGTGGTGTTTCTGCCATGTTTCTAATAGTCTGGATTTTAAAAATATCATTCATCTTGTTACTCCAAAAATTTCCTTTCAGTTGTAGCAATTTTCCTTTTTCTCATTAGTTTTTAGTGTCCAATTTTGACACTGGTAGCACAAAGTTGGGATAAAGATTGTAAGCAGCTCTTTTAGTGTGTAAAGCTACCTGCTTGCAATTGAATATCAGTGTCATTTGACAGATCAAGATTGGGAAGTTAGTGTGTCAGGAAGTTACCCACGTTCAATATGATTTAACGTTTGTTGGAAAGACAATATTTGACTAACGAAGAATATGGCTAGACTAGAACAAGGAGAATAGTGTTATATTCCCTTATCTGGTGAAACTGCTCACCACTGGCAACAACAAAGTCGTTTAGATTTGACTTAGTAATGTAGTATTTTTATGGACAGAGAAGAGAACAAATAGATCTATTCAGAAAGAGCTCCAAATCAAAGAAAATTGACTGATTCTACAAATAAGAAAATTGAAGTATTTTGGACATATAAAGAGAGAAGAGGTTGGAGAAAACCATCATGGACGGATGCATCCTGGCAAAGAGGGAAAGATTAAGAGCACAGAAAAGATGGATTCAGGATGTAACTGATGTTTCGAGCATAGCGGCTGTAGAAGTGGCCTAGCGGCTGTAGAAGTGGATTATCTGGCCTATGAAAGAGAAGAAATTCTGAAGGACTGTTATGGTGGCTTTAGGGTGGCTAAGTTCTGATAAGGACTAGCTATTTAATGAATGTAGTCTTCTACAAGTAAAAAACAAAATAGAAAAGCAACCAAAATTCTATTTTTTAAAAACGCTTCCAGGACGAAGGAAAAGACAAGGTAACATAGCAAAGTTAAAAAAGTAAATTGCATATCCTTTACAGGACTTTGTGAATCAACCTCAGCTTTTTAACGTTGTTTGTGATTTTTCTAGGTATTAAACATAGCAAAACAAAATGTAAAATAACATAGCAATGAAGTTATACATACTGAATGTCACTAAAAGTGAGTTAGTTAGGAGACTACACACAACTAACAATAGTGTAACCTAGGTAAGAAAGTATTATTGTTCATTTTTCTTACAAGTCTTCTTCCAATGCTCCATATCGACCGCTTGTTAAACCACTCTTAATGATTTGTTTGTGATCTGAGCCTAAAGCGATTGTATGCGTTATGCCAGTTATGATCCTACAAGTAGGCCAGCACATCTGATTCCTGCAACCATTTTCATTTACTAGGGTAGCTTCCCTACCTCAGTTGCCTCATACAACATGCCTTGTAAGTGACAGTGTTACTATTCTTTGCCTCCTTCGAGCCCCAGCACTATACTGGCAGGGATGTCACAAGTAAACAAAGAGCTATGCCTATAGAATGCTACAACTACTAAACTTCTCGTCTCCAACGCTGCACATTTCTTTGCTCCCCTTGTGAGCCCCAACAACATACTGGCAGGGATTTCACAAGTAAACAAAGAGCTATGCCTATAGAATGCTACAGCCATTAATCTTCTCTCACCCCCAACGCTGCACATTTCTTCTCTTCTTGTTATATTAAACTGCTAATGTTATTGCTACATTAAAATGCAGTAATTATATCTAACAAACTCAACGCTGTACAATTCTGAACAGCAAATACAATTTGGGATTGATTAGTGTCTGCAACAAATTTGCTGCCATTAGCATAAATATGGATGTAATTTTGTCATTTCCATTAATTTATATTTTGTTATTTAGTTTTGTTGGTCTAGGGGCACTCTCTCTCTCTCTATGAATTATGTAAACAATTAACTTCTAGAAATAGATGTATATAATTGATATGTTGGACTGTCATGAGTGTTTTTGTAAATACATGAAATGTCTGATTAGTTGAGATAAAATGAGTATAGGCCAATTTGAGAAGAAAAGTAGAAGATGGTAAATTAATGAACCTGTTTTTTTAACGTCGCCAGTGTGTTGTTGGGGGCCCGCAGAAGAGAGAATAGTAGCAATGTGATGTACAAGGCATATCGTAAGAGCTAACTAAGTAAGGGCCTAGAGAACTACCTAGTAAATAAAAAGCATAGCAAAAATAGGATGGGTTGGCCTATTTGTAGGCGCATAACTGGCGCAACATATAATTTCTCTTAGGCTGAGATCACATACAAATCACAAAGAGTGGTTTAACAAGTGGTCGATATAGAGCGTTCGAAGATGAAGATTTGAAGCAGGATATGCGTTGTTAGATGGTTCGAGTTAAAACATTAACAGTTTTAAGCTTAAGTGAAAGAAAAAAAAATTCAGGCCAGAAACAGATCATGTACAAAATTTCTTAATTTGAATTATCACAGAATTATCTCCCTTGCCCTGTGGTGGACCTTTACAAAGTCATTCAACCTGGGAAAACGAGCACAGGCATTATACATAAATTAGAAGACTGTTCCTCATAATTATCTTTGGAGAATCTTGGGAATATTTTAGCTTGGAAAAGAAAAAAAATCTGAAATGAGCTGCAGAATAAAATTAACTGCACATTACATGCACCACGCTCAGGAGAAGAAAATGAAAATAAAGAGATAACTTGGACATGTGTAGAATACCAATGAGCACTTTAGAGAAGCCAGCTCTTCAATACACAGCACACAGAAGATGATGGGAGCAGACAAAATTAAACCCGGAGAAGGACTGTGGAAAAGTAAATGAAAGGGGCTTGGGATCACGAGAAGAAATGAAAGGGTTAAAGCCGAAGAATTGACTTCATTGCATTGGGTTTTACCCCATATGGCTTAGTCCTCTTGCAGAAATGGCATGCCACCTGCCGATAGTATCGCATAAAGCACAAACTCCATAACCTCTGCAACATTTCTAGGTATCTCTTGAGGAAAAATGCACTGGTGAACAGAATGGTGCGGTCCAGAATCGAACCCAAAACCTTTGTAAAATAGGCAAAGGCGTAACCATTTAGCCACAAAGACCACAATTGGAAATAAATATGACAAAACCAATATAAGGGGAGGTTGTACTAAAAGCAAGTACACTAGACAAAAAAACCACACAAAAAAACAACCAATGCCACAGAGACCTCCTAAAATGAGAGAGTATGAATAGACATCATATATCATCAGTAGTATCAAGGGGGTAAACTAGTAACAATGGTATCACTTGTTAAAGCTTTATGTATCAACTATGTCATGAAGGTGGATGGATGGGATGTGTGTATGGTATGGTATGGTATGTTATAGTATGGTATGTATGTATTGTATGGTATGTTATGTTATAGTATGGTATGTATGTATTGTATGTTATGTTATGTTATGTATGTATTGTATGTTATGGTATGGTATGTTATGGTATGTATGTATTGTATGTTATGTTATGGTATGGTATGTTATGGTATGTATGTATTGTATGTTATGTTATGGTATGGTATGTTATGGTATGTTATGTTTGGGATGGTATGTTTATGTATGTATGTATGGTATGTTATGTATGGTATGGTATGTTATGTTTGGTATGTTATGTTTGGTATGGTATGGTATGTTATGTTTGGTATGTTATGTTTGGTATGGTATGGTATGTTATGTATGGTATGTTATGTTTGGTATGGTATGTTATGTTTGGTATGGTATGTTATGTTTGGTATGGTATGTTATGTTTGGTATGGTATGTTATGTATGGTATGTTATGTATGGTATGTTATGTTTGGTATGGTATGTTATGTATGGTATGTTATGTATGGTATGGTATGTTATGTATGGTATGTTATGTTATGTTATGTATGGTATGGTATGTTATGTATGGTATGTTATGTTTGGTATGGTATGTATGGTATGGTATGGATGGTATGTTATGTTATGTTATGTATGGTATGTATGGTATGTTATGTATGGTATGGTATGTTATGTTTGGTATGTATGGTATGTTATGTATGGTATGTTATGTTTGGTATGGTATGGTATGTATGGTATGGTATGGTATGTATGGTATGTTATGTATGGTATGGTATGTTATGTTTGGTATGTATGGTATGGTATGTATGGTATGGTATGTATGGTATGGTATGGTATGTATGGTATGGTATGGATGGTATGTTATGTATGTTATGTTATGTATGGTATGTATGGTATGTTATGTATGGTATGGTATGTTATGTTTGGTATGTATGGTATGTTATGTATGTTATGTTATGTATGGTATGTATGGTATGTTATGTTTGGTATGGTATGTTATGTTTGGTATGTTATGTTTGGTATGTATGGTATGTTATGTTTGGTATGTTATGTATGGTATGTTATGTTTGGTATGGTATGTTATGTTTGGTATGTTATGTTTGGTATGTATGGTATGTTATGTTTGGTATGTATGGTATGTTATGTTTGGTATGGTATGTTATGTTAGGTATGTTATGTTTGGTATGGTATGTTATGTTTGGTATGGTATGTTATGTATGGTATGTTATGTTTGGTATGTTATGTATGGTATGGTATGTTATGTATGGTATGTTATGTTTGGTATGGTATGGTATGTATGGTATGGTATGGATGGTATGTTATGTATGGTATGTATGTTATGTTATGTATGGTATGTATGGTATGTTATGTATGGTATGGTATGTTATGTTTGGTATGTATGGTATGTTATGTATGTTATGTTATGTATGGTATGTATGGTATGTTATGTTTGGTATGGTATGTTATGTTTGGTATGTTATGTTTGGTATGTATGGTATGTTATGTTTGGTATGTTATGTATGGTATGGTATGTTATGTTTGGTATGGTATGTTTGGTATGTTATGTTTGGTATGTATGGTATGTTATGTTTGGTATGTATGGTATGTTATGTTTGGTATGTATGGTATGGTATGTTTGGTATGTTATGTTTGGTATGGTATGTTATGTTTGGTATGGTATGTTATGTATGGTATGTTATGTTTGGTATGGTATGTTATGTATGGTATGTATGTATGGTATGTTATGTTTGGTATGGTATGTATGGTATGGTATGTATGGTATGTTATGTATGGTATGTTATGTATGGTATGTTATGTATGTTATGTATGGTATGTATGTATGGTATGTATGGTATGGTATGTATGGTATGTTATGTATGGTATGGTATGTATGGTATGGTATGTATGGTATGGTATGTTATGTATGGTATGTATGTATGTATGATATGAATGTATGTATGGTATGTATGTATGTATGTTATGTATGGTATGTTATGTATGGTATGTATGGTATGTTATGTATGGTATGTTATGTTTGGTATGGTATGTATGGTATGGTATGGATGGTATGTTATGTATGTTATGTTATGTATGGTATGTATGGTATGTTATGTTTGGTATGTTATGTATGTTATGTATGGTATGGTATGTATGGTATGGTATGTATGTATGGTATGGTATGTATGGTATGGTATGTATGGTATGTTATGTATGGTATGGTATGTATGGTATGGTATGTTATGTATGGTATGGTATGTATGGTATGGTATGTATGGTATGTTATGTATGGTATGGTATGTATGGTATGGTATGTATGGTATGTATGGTATGGTATGTATGGTATGGTATGGTATGGATGGTATGTTATGTATGGTATGTTATGTATGGTATGTTATGTATGGTATGTATGTATGGTATGGTATGGTATGGTATGTATGGTATGGTATGTATGGTATGTTATGTATGGTATGTATGTATGATATGTTATGTATGGTATGGTATGTATGGTATGGATGTATGGTATGGTATGGATGTATGGTATGTTATGGTATGTTATGTATGGTATGTTATGTATGGTATGGTATGTATGGTATGGTATGTATGGTATGTTATGTATGGTATGTTATGTATGGTATGTTAGTATTGTATGTATGTATGTATGTTATGTATGGTATGTTATGTATGGTATGTATGTATGGTATGTATGGTATGGTATGTATGGTATGCATGTATGGTATGGTCTGTATGTATGGTATGCATGTATGTATGTATGGTATGTTATGTATGGTATGGTCTGTATGTATGGTATGTATGTATGGTATGTATGTATGGTATGGTATGTATGTATGGTATGGTATGTATGAATGTATGTATGGTATGTATGGTATGTATGTATGGTATGTGTAGAATTACCAGAGATAAATATGTACATGAGTGCTACTGAAACTTAACCAAGTATTACTGTTAGTTATATTGTGTGATAGTTTTCTTACAGTTGACTTCTATAAATATCTAGCAAAACACTAACTAAGGTAGTCGTACAAGAACAACATACTAAATATATCTCCATGTCTTCCTTCATCTTCAATAATCAAGTGATGCTTGTGTTCCAGCTCCTTTACCATTCAATGCTTAGTAGTACTTATGTTGTACATAGCATTGAAGAGTTGGGAGGAGTCTGCTGAATATTCTACCTAACCCCAGAAAGGAGATAAGAGTTGGACTGCCCTAGCGGTCGACAAAGCTTTCTGTGTTGTCCAATTATGTAGCAGTCAAGGTTGGGCTCTCTGAGCTCAGCCCCAGCTGTTTGATTTCAAACTGGTCAAGCCGAGTTCTTCTATACTCTGGCTTTTGTTCAAATTTTCAAGATTCAGAGTAACCCGCCTGTGTGTTGCCGGTACAAACAAGGAAAGCAAAGAATAGTACCACTGTGGCCTACAAGGCATGTCGTACGAGGCAACTGATGTACAACCTAGAGAAGCTACCCTAGTAAATAAAAAGCAACGCATAAATTGGATGTGCTGACCTACTTGTATGTACATAACTGGTACAAGTACAAGGTCACTGTTTTTGTATTTTGTAAAACTAAAGTACATTGTTCTTACGTGTTTCACAAGTACAATCACTCTTAGGCTCAGATCACATACAAATCACACAGAGTGGTTAACAAGTGGTAGATATGAAACATTCAGAAAAGAAGATTCAGAGTAACTGTCTTTATGATGTGTGCCAGTCATTGAAAAGATATTTATCAAACAGTATCTACAATAGTTTATTGTATGTAATAAAACTACCTCACTATGTGCTCTCATATGTTCTTTCTCACAATATAGTTTTACTGCAGTCATCCACATTAATGACAAATATTTCAATGTCTGGTGTAGGTCAGTGTACAAGTGAGATCCAGGTCGGTTTTGGACTCCATAGCTGAGGTTTGGCAGGTAGGAAGGTCATTACTAACAAAAACTTGTAAAACAGACATTACTGAGCACAAGTATGTCTACACAAAGAGAATGCACACACATTGATAAGCACACAGATAATGCACAAGTGGGTTAGCACAGTGCACATAAGTAGATAAGCACATATACAGCACATAAAATTGGATCAGCATGCATACAGTGAACATAAAGGCTAACACTGACATTGGGTCGGCACACAGACAGTGATTCAGCCCACAGACAGTGGGACAGCACACAGACAGTGGGTCAACACACAGACAGTGGGTCAACACACAGACAGTGGGTCAACACACAGACAGTGGGTCAGCTCACAGACAGTGGGTCAACACACAGACAGTGGGTCAGCTCACAGACAGTGGGTCAGCTCACAGACAGTGGGTCAGCTCACAGACAGTGGGTCAGCACACAGACAGTGGTCAGCACACAGACAGTGGGTCAGCAAACAGACAGGGGTCAGCACACAGAACGGTCAGCACACAGACAACGGGTCAGCACACATGCAGTGCATGCAAGTGGGTCAAGACACAGATAGTGCTCATTTCAAAAATCATAGTATCAATTGCTGTGGTTTCAAAAAAGATTATCAGAACAAACAAGAGATTAGCAACAAACAAGAGATTAGCAACAAACAAGAGATTAGCAACAAACAAGAGATTAGCAACAAACAAGAGATTAGCAACAAACAAGAGATTAGCAACAAACAAGAGATTAGCAACAAACAAGAGATTAGCAACAAACAAGAGATTAGCAACAAACAAGAGATTAGCAACAAACAAGAGATTAGACAAACAAGAGTTACAACAAACAAGTATGGCGCACATCAATACAAATACTACAGTAGTGAAATAAAGTGTGTGCTCAAACACAGATACAACAAATAAGTCTTACCTAATTCATCAACAGCCTTATCGAGATTGTCTACAACATCAATGTCTGTCATAATATCGGGGATCCTCTGAGAAAACAGATCAGCAGCCGCTGCGCTGGCATTCTGTTGTAAGAACATACTATATTTAGAATAAGAATACAGTATTATATATTTGAGCATCTGTAGCTCAATGGTAGTGAGCTCGATCACAAACCCAAGCGTGCATGGTTCAAACCCCACGGTGGGTAAGTTTGGAAGCAAATTCGATTCCGTGGAATTTATACAAAAAGGTAAAAATAGACTCATCGTTCAGAAAGCACTGGCAAACTACTAACCGTTATAAGTGGTGCCTAGAAAATCGACGACTCATTTACTGTGGTTGATGGCTAGTCCTGAAAAGGATATGCCATGATTTTCATTTTTTTCATTATATCTCGTATATTTGGAATGTTAATGAACACGTCTACAACACACATGAGGTATCTGATGAAACTTAAACTTACAGTTCAATTAGAACCCTACAGAACCTGTTGTATTTTTGGCAGGGGCAAAATCAATACTCCAAGCACTCCAGTCCAGAAAATTGCCAGATCTACAGACCCTACTGTCTAAACTGCACAAGCAGTACAAGGTGATTTTTGCAGTGGATACTGTTTCACTGTGGAATACAATGGTAGTTCAATGTTTTTTTTTAAATAGCGTCTAAAATCTGGAGTGAATGTCAAAAACAAAATGGTCAACTTGACAAACCTCAACATCATTTGGCAAGTCCTTGTTGGCCTCAAGCTTTGTATCAGAACATGCGCCAGTGGCATTCTGGGGATAATGGCCAAAAAATACATAATAAGATTAGGTTTGAAGATTGCATTTTCAAGTTAGTTGTGTCACTAAGAAAGTTATAAGGTGCGACGGTTCTCAACTGTTGCTTGAAAATGCCGCTATATATATAACATGAGTTACTGGTAAATTTGTAAACTATAATATATTTATGTTATTGTTTAGAATTCATTATAGTAGTGTTTTGATTGAGTGAGGGTTGGGGTAATGGCAGGACACTAGTTTGAGAAACACTGGTTTAGATATTTATTGTTAAACAATGTTAGTAGTCTTAAAATGGTCTAAAGAGGAAGAACTGACTTCAAAACCGCACTGGGCCTCCCACATATGGCTTGGTTCATCGAAACTGAAATGGCACACCATCTGATAAGTATTGCACAAAGCACAAACTTGCTAAGTCCGGCAACAATCCTAGGAAGGCTAGTCTGCTTAGAAGATGGAAGGAACACAGGTCTACTTACCAGCCGTAAGTTAGTAACATATGAGACATGTAGAAACTGAACGAGATCAAGACACAGAGAAAGTTTATCATCAATATAAGAAAAAGGCAGTCAACATTTTCGGGCATGTGATGAGGAGGGGAGGGTTAGAACACATTGTGACAACCGGTAAAACTGAGGGTAGACAAGATAGAGGAAGACAGAGAGAAAATTTTGGATAGCCTGACTTCATGGCACAGTAGAGTGTCAACATCTGAGTTGACAGCAAAAACCAAAGACAGAGATTTGTGGAGGTCCATGATCGCCTATGCCAGCCGGCACGGCACCTGATGATGATGAGAAACAGTGAACACAATATGCATTAACTTCTTCTACAGTCGCCGCTATGAATTCTGGCGTAGTCAGGGCATCTGGTGTTGCGCTTCTGTCTGATTTTTGCGTGAAGGCCTGCTTTCCTTTCAAAGTGTTTCCCCTGCTATACAGGCGGGCCTTCTCCAACTTCAGAGGTAAATGTACTAACAAAAGTACGTGATCACAGGTAACATACAAATAACGTCACTCGATGAGGTATGGGTGCATGCGCGCAAGTAGAGGAAGGGACATAACTGAGGGATACACTACTAGCAGTGGGAGTGACACTGGTTGATAGATACAGTACAGGCAGTGTAAGGGCCACTGAATGAAGGTTCCAATACAAGAAGTGTTAGGGCAACTGACTGAGTTACTCTCGCATTTCATCAGCTCAGCAGCGGCGAGGACCCCTGGTGCAATTTTGAGTGCGGTGGTCCGCCCATGTGGTGCCGGGGCCCGCAAGTGAAGCAAAGAATAGTACCACTGCAACCTACAGTGCATATTGTAAGAGGCGACTGATGTAGGCTCTAGGGATGCTATCCTAGTAAATAAAAAGCAGCACAGAAATCGTATGTGCTGGCCTACTTGTAGGCGCATACTGGCACACAGTACAATAGCTCTTGGGCTCAGATCACATACAAATCACAGAGGTGTTGACAAGTGGTCGATGTGGAGAATTCGAAGAAGAGTAAGGTGACATCTGTATACATTTTCTGATTTATTTGGTCACGGAAACGGTTTTTCAGACAACTTATATCAATTTTGACCTGACAATGGTTCTTTCGCGTATCCAACTTAAACAATGGGCCTATGTGTCACAGTTTTGATCGTCTGTCTCCAATAGGACTAGAAACCGATATCACAGAAACTAAAATCAGGGATCACTGAAAAAATAGTCCTATCATTTCATGTGGGAAGCGAATTGAGTACTTTTGCAGCCAGAAGCGAGCATCTTACCTCCCTTCACATATTACGCCCCCGCCCCCGTTTCTACAGTACTTTAACTGATTTCGTACCGTGGAACACTCAAGTGTAACTATTTCTTATCTGCCTGGCCCACTCGTCGCTCAAAAGACGATTACTATTTTGTTGAGTTTTTATTATTTTTGTTCCGATTGAAGATTTATATTAACTGGAAACTACTTAGAAGTGATGTGTAAACGATAACGAATACATAGCAGCATGGCTTATGCTAGAATTCGAATTGAAACAGAGTTTATCAATCATTTTAGGATACCCTGTTACCGTAAAAACTAGCGATTTTTATGAATGTTCATGGTGCTACTTTGTGAACAGTTAATAAACCATACACTCCTTCACTATTTTCTTAACGTTTGTGTATTCATAAATGGATTACATATATAAAGAGAGCAGTTAGATTGATTTATTCCACATAATGTTCATCAAGGCCCTTGAAAAGTTGGATTTTCGTTCTCACAATTTCCATTATTTTTTTTTATACATGCTAATATTTTTCATGCATAGTCAACACAACATTATATTTTTGGACACAATAATATTTTATGAAAGTACATTCATTTATCTTTAATTTGATATATAATAAGTTAAAATTGAAATCATATTTATAAACAATATTTTAATTTAGCTAAAGTATGTGTGCAATAATTTGGAAACTAAAAAAATAATTCCGTCCAGACGCGAAAAAAACCCGGTAGTGAATCAGTTAATATAAAGGGACAAGATTAAACACAGACCACTGACCAACATTCAGTTAGATGTGCTTGTACTACATGCAGTAGGAGTCCAACAAAGGCGTAACGTATTCACGTTCTCTGTGTAAACCACACAGATTATAAGGATTGTTAATTTGGTTGATAAAAACGAACACAAACAAACAACATACACAGACCACATATATACTTCAAATTAAACGTTTATGTTTTACTTCTTAGATAAACACTAGGAACAAATGTAAAAAAAAAACCAAAAACTTCCTTACTGCCCGTAATACTGATTTTGTGGACGGTGTAGGACAGTGTAGGACAGTGTAGGACAGTATAGGACAGTGTAGAACAGTATAGGACAGTATGGACAGTATGGACAGTGTAGGACGGTGTAGGACGGTGTAGGACAGTGTAGGACAGTGTAGGACAGTGTAGGACAGTATAGGACAGTATAGGACAGTGTAGGACAGTGTAGGGCAGGAGGGACATGAGTCTGAGGAACGTAATGGCCGCATGACTAGTGCAGTTGCGAAACTGTTCAGGTAAGGATGTTTTCTTTATGCTCTTGATCTTACCGTGGATTGAAACCAGGTCTCCCGCATGGAAACCGTGCTCTGATTTATTCGACCAGACGCTCTACCGAGAAACAAATGTAACGGAAATATCTAAAGATGTTATTCTTCTTCTTTGCGTTCGTTCTTTACGACCAATTTTAATAACTCTGATATGTTTGATCTTCGCCAAGAACGGGTATACGTTGCACATTGGTTTGGTAGGCCCCTAAACGCATAGACTTCTACGCGTTTAGGGCATGTGCATCCGATTTCAGCCAAACAACCTTAGTCGCCTCTTACGACATGCATGGCAGGTAACAGTGGTTCTATTTTTACACCCCAAATTTGGGCCCCGGTAACCACTCGGGCAAAGATGTAAATGAACTTTGAACTCTAAAATGTGCCTTTAGTGAAGTGCACTTTACTTGCTATAAGAGATGGATTCTGGTATAAATAACTGGATGGTTCTTCATTCTTTCCCTACAAGAACGTATGTTAAGCGAAACTTATGTGCTTGACACGAACGCTTCAAACTTGGTAAGAAGAGCTTGTCATGTACAGACCCAGTTGTAAGTAGATTTAGGAACACAGCTTTGAGAAGCAGTGCTCAAACTAACGGTACCAGGAGAACGTAGAAATTCATACAAATCCCTGATCCAATTTCAAATATCCCTCTCGACATTATTATTATTCATGTTTTCTGATAATCTGTGTGTTAATAATGCGCTGTGATCAACTTTGCCTTGCCTTTTTCGGATGACTACCAAAATATGAGCAGATTAGAACAAGTCATTCCGCGCATCAGAATAGGAAACAATGGACGTCATATCCACAAATATATAATATTTGGATCTCCTCGAAAATTACTGGCTGCAGTCTCAGAGCACACTTCCATAGAATGGGTCTCAGGGACTTGTCTGCCTGCACCTGTGGAGCATTAAAGCAGTCCACAGAGCAAATCCTGCAGGACGCAATTTAATTTTCAGCCTGAGCAGTGTGAGAATAGAAATCTGGCCCACAGAAACAACTCTACAAAACAAACTACTGGGGGACTGGTGAAGACCTCAAGCGCACTGTCCTGTTTATGACAAATACCAGAGTAGTCGCATAGCAGAAGTTGATCGCAGAAGAACTGGTGAACACAAGACCTTCATAGCAAAAAATAAACGGCTTGACAAACCCTTGGCTAATTATCTACTTTATTCCATTTGAAGTCACTCATTTGTTCACGCAAACCGTCATTACTGTTAAGTTTTTAACCTCGTTATAATTATTCCCATTCTCACAAACTGATCATCTTCGTCTTCAAACGTTAAATATAACTTGTTAATCACTCTGAATTGTAAATGATCTGACCCTAAGAGCAATTGAACGCTATGCCATTATGCACCTACAAGTAGGCCAGCACATCCGATTTCTGTGACGTATTTTATTTACTAAGGTAGCTTCCCTAGGCTCCTACCTCTGTCGTCTCTTACGACATGTCTTGTAGGTTGCAGTGTTACTACTCTTTGCTCCCCTTGCGAGCCTCGGCAACACACGGGCAGCAAATTGATCAATAACTAATTAAAATATGGTGAGTCTAATCCAACTGAAACAGTTCAAAGACAAAAGTATGTGTAATAAATGCAAATATCAAATGAATATTTTTATGAAAAACTTACATCTAGTGTCTCTTTATGCAACTTCTCTATGAGCAAATGCTCAGGTCGTTCATCAGCTAATGTATCCAGACCTGGGATGCCCAGATTGCCAGGCTTCCTGCCTGTGATGAAGTATGTCTTGATATCTGAGTAGAGAATATGGAGTTTTCAGAACATCAGGAGAAGCACGAGACCAAAAGCTGAAAGCTCTTCGGCTCGGTGTCATGGACATCGTAACCCTTCGGCTCGGTGCCACGAACACCGTAAAATCTGTGGAAATTGTAGCTTTTCTGCCAGTCCGCGGAATTGAACCCGCACTTACAGATGACTAGTCACCCGTAGTACAACGCGCTACGAACACGCTGGGCACGCATGCAACAATCATTAAAACCATAAGAAATATATCAACAGCGACGCAATGCAAAATTAAACTTTAAGAATCATATTCCTAATACGCAACATGAGAGCATTTCAACAGTATCAGCATTATATCACCGACATCCACACATCATAGCCTCCTCTCGTTTACCTCATGTGGAGTGTTAGGATTTGAGTGCTTTATCCAATGTCTTGTAAACTGATGTTTATTTCTTGAATATTGCTTATGATGTCATCGCTCCACCTTTTATATGGTCTGTCCTTTGTTAAAGTTATATTTGTTTCAGTGTGGCCCTATGTGGCATACAAAACCAGGGCCTTCTTGTTAGATGTCCAAACCACTTGATCTACACCATCATCAATAGCCCTAATCATCACCATTATAATCCCATTATCAGCATCAATAGCCATCACTAAAACTGCCACCACCATCACAAACAGTGCACCATCTCTCAAAAATATTGCTATCACCATCACAATATTGCTACCACCATCACAAACATTGCTACCACCATCACAAACATTGCTACCACCATCACAAACATTGCTACCACCATCACAAACATTGCTACCACCATCACAAACATTGCTACCACTATCACAAACATTGCTACCACCATCACAAACATTGCTACCACCATCACAAACATTGCTACCACCATCACAAACATTGCTACCACCATCACAAACATTGCTACCACCATCACAAACATTGCTACCACCACCATCACAAACATTGCTACCACCACCATCACAAACATTGCTACCACCACCATCGCAAACATTGCTACCACCACCATCGCAAACATTGCTACCACCACCATCGTAAACATTGCTACCACCATCACAAACATTGCTACCACCATCACAAACATTGCTACCACCATCACAAACATTGCTACCACCATCACAAACATTGCTACTACCATCATCACAAACATTGCTACCACCATCACAAACATTGCTACCACCATCACAACATTGCTACCACCTCCTTTATCATATACAAATTCCCCTAGATCAACTCTTTGTTAAATTCACCCCTAGAATCAACAACCACACCCAGTAACAACAACAACAACAAGCGCACAACATGCAGTGTGTATACATACTGCGAGTCTCCTCTCTGTGCTTGATGGTGAAGCTGGATTGTGCAGCATCGTATTGCTCTATGAGTTCCTTTCTTCCTCTCATGTCTGTAGACAAGATATCAGGTTACAATTGATCATGATCAGTAAAAATCAGCTTCAAATTACAAGTGATGGCTGTGATAAGAATGAACTAGCAGTCGAGAAATTGTGTACAAATAGAAACAAGTTGGAAATGAAATGAAAATCGTGGCATATTCTTTACAGGGCGCAGCCAACAACCACAGTAAACGAGTCGTTGATTTTCTAGGACTATTTATACGTTCAGTAGTTTGGAACGGTCTGTCTATTTTTACCTTTCGTAAAAAAAATCCATAGGACAAACATAGGTATGCTAGTCAGGTGGCAAACTGCTGCAGAGGCTACATTGAAAATGGGTAAGCTATTGGAGGACATATAATTTATGTATATTTGTTTAATTCTCAGTAAGTAATCAATTACATATTTATTGTAAACAAGTTTTACTCAAATTATAACTGAAATAAATTATATTAACATTATATAACATATATTTTCAATGGATAAATGTGTTTGAGGGCCAAAAAATCAATGGCGATGGCGAGGCAAACCATAGTTTGCCACTAAGCTAAGTTATATACAAATGTTGATGATTGATAGCTACTTATGATAATAGAAGGGTTAGTCAAGTTAGCAGGGTTAAACATAGGAGTTGTCTAACAAGCATAGATCATCAACTGCTACTTGTATGTCATCTACATCATTGCATTATAGATCATATGTCACCGTGTTGGACTATGGTTAAGCCCTCCTTAGCAGCTATGGTTACTTATTTTAGTCAAAACTATGTTAAGCCCTTTACCTTGTGAGTCCAAAGCTAAGTGGTTAAGCCCTTTACCTTGTGAGTCAAAGTTGTGGTTCCAATCCGTACGTTCCTGTTCTGTTCACGAGTGCAGTTTTTTCCAGAGACCCCTAGGATTGTTGCTGAAGATACGGAGTTCGTGCTTTGAGCAATGCTCTCGGCAGGTGGCGTGCCATTTCTGCGGAGAGGACCGAGCCATATGGGGTAAAACCCGGTGCAATGAAGTCAATCCTTCGGCTTTAAAACCCTTTTTATGTCACTCTTGCATCACATCAAGTGTGTTGTGCCATTAGTGTCATCAAGTATCATCGGTGTCATCGATTGTCGTCATCGTGTCATCGATTGTCGTCATCAAGTGTCATCGATTGTCGTCATCAAGTGTCTCGTTCGATGTCATCGATCAAGTGTCATCGATGTCGTCATCAAGTGTCATCGATGTCGTCAACTGTGCCATCAAGTGATATCAGATTGTCATTAGTGTAATCATGGGACATCGGTGACACTGTCATCTGCGTTATCAATTATCGGTGTTATCAATTATCAGGTGCAGTGTCATCAAGTGTCACCGGTGTCATTATAGAATTAAGTGTCCATGGTATCGGGAGCACTTCGTGTCAATAAACATTTGTGATTTGAGTATTGTGTATCACAGCGTACACGTTAACAGAAAGAACTCAAAATCAAAGAAAATTGGCTGAAGCTACAAAATAAGAAAGAGAAAATTGATGTATTTTGGACACATAAAATAAAAAGACACAAATGTCATGGAAGGAGGCATACCGGCAAGGAGAAGAGGAAAACCATGGAGAAGATGGATTCAAAATGTAACTGATGGTTTGAGCATATGACGGCTGCAGAGGCGGGACATCCTACGAGAGAGAGAGAGAGAGAGAGAGAGAGAGAGAGAGAGAGAGAAATTCCGGAGGACTGTTGTGGTAGCAAAGTTCTGCTTAGGACAAGCTATTTCATGATGATGACACGTTAAGATACCCTTTTCCCTAAATGTATGAGTTTTTTTGTTTGTCTTCGATAACCTTACAGATGATAGATTCAATCATGTTTACGATCCGCTCAGGATAGAGACGGTCGTCTGGGTCAGCAAGATGTGAACCTGGGTGGTAGTATAAGTGGTGTTCAATATCCTGTCAGTGGTGAAATTTGTGGCTGTTAGTCACGCAAGAGAGAATATCGATTAGAGTCCTGACTGATAGAGATGATGGTGAAGATGAATTAACTCATTCAATACCAGTAATCACTATAACGGCATACACATGTGAGATAATCACACCACCAGCTTCTATAGTGATTTTTTACACAAATCACTCTTTTTACATTATACCTTCCAAGACTGGGATCGTAGCTAGAGGTAGTATAACAAATGCACATATTAATAGTAAATTGGATATTAATGGGATACCAAATGAAATCAAGCGATATATGTTGGTACGTTATTTCCCTAGGCGTCTGGGCGCGTGTGTCTGTGAACTCGATCACAATCCAATGGTTCAAACTCCACGGCAGCCAGTTTGGAAGCAAATTTGTTCCCATAGATTTTTACGAACGGTAAAAATAGAACTCACCGTTCAGCAAGCAATATCACACTACTGAACGTTTAAGTGGTGACTAGAGAATCAACGACTCGTTTACTGTTGTTGATGGTGACGTCGTGCAAAGGATAATCATCATCATCAAGTAGCTTGTCCCTTCAGAACTTGGCTTCCATGACAGCAGTCCTGAAAAACTCTGTTCTATGCAAGTTGACCGGCGTCAGCAGCAGCCATTCCCACATCGTCAATGCCATCTTGCACCCATCATCTTTAGGTCTTCCTCTCATTCTTCATCCAGGCAACATACCGTTCAAAATTATCTTCTCTAGGCACTCATGTCGTTTGATATGTCCGAAATATTTAATATTTATCCATGTAAAGGATATGCCGCGATTTTCATTGAAAACCAAGGAAAAACTCAAGTGATAAATATTCATGTTTCCTAAAGCAAATTTGCCGTTACAACTCAATAACATTCGTGGTATAGAAAATGTTAAGTCAAAGAAACGTTTAGATAAGAAGACATGTCATACAGTCAAGAAAACATGAAACATATGGTCCATGTTTACTAACCATCAGAAGCATGTAACCGACTGCGGATAAGTAAAGATATACTAGCAAATACTAGCACAGTCTGCACGATACAGGAAATAAAGTGTGGGTGAAAACAACGAGTCAAATGGTCCGCGCGAACAAAACACAATTTCGAAATAAAACCCCACCCGTTTGGTGCTGGGGCCCGCAAGGAAGCAAAGAATAGTACCACTGCGACCTACAAGGCATGTCGTAAGAGACGACAGATGTTAGACATAGATAAGCTACCTAGTAAATAAAAAACAGCGCAGAAATCGGATGTGCTGGCCTACTTGTAGGTGCATAACTGGCACAACGTACAATTGCTCTTAGGCTCAGATCACATATAAATCACACAGAGTGGTTAACAAGTAGTCGATATGGAGCGTTTGAAGAAGAAGAAGAAATCAAATCCTTCTAAATATAATAACTTGCATTCTCTGAAAAGAGTTAAATTCATATTTGTCACGTTTGTTTGACACGCTCTGAGATATAACCAAAATAAGGTTCTTCATTGAGTTGTAACAGCTTCGGCTTAAAGAGAATATACTCCCCTAGATAACAAACAAAACAAAGAAACAAACAAATTTGCTAGCGTTGGAACGGCCAACACATCGAGAAAAAGAAATAACAAATCTAAGAAATACGATGATAATGTCACCGGTCCGGTCATCAAGACCAATAGAAGGAAGAAGTCCAGTTTTTCATGTGCTTTATTATGTACTACCATTTTCCATCTTATACATCATCAGGTATCCTTAAAGTTATCAACCTTAACCCCAGGAGATATGACGTTAATGATGAACCAATAACAAATGTCAAGTTTAATGTATTCATTTAGTGCACTCCATTAACGACACAAATAATAAAGTTATATATTTTGCATGAAGAATCAGAAGAAAGAAAAAAAAAATCCATGGAAATGGTCGAGTTGAAAAAAAAAAAAGGTTTCAGGATCTCTGGTATACAAAAATGAATCAATTTTCTGCTTCACATATCCATTGAGTTACAACATATTTATGAGATCTATCATACCATCCCTGAATAGACAATCAATCGAGATGAAAGTATTACTTTCGTTGGTCAACGTTTCCGCCTTATAAGTATCAATTCTCAAGACGTCTTCATAGTCTCCATGTCCAGAACATAAAAGAATGGTATGTGGCAGCAAGTCACTTTTTGTGGTGTTGATAGAGTACCTTCTACAGTGATAAACGTTACAACCTCAAAGACGAGACTATAAATATTTATATAATTTATATATGAAATTTTTCGTCCGTAGTCATTTGACAAATGTGTTACTTGTGACGACTTCTCGTTTAAGAGCCAAGACACAAACAATAGAAATCTTTCAAGGGACTCTTTTTCTTTAAAGAGACTCTCTAACGATGCTGGTCTAGTCGCGCACAAGGTGAGGTTATCATACAAACTCTAATCAACAATATGGCTAGGGCGACCTCTTTTGTCTGACTATAAGTATCACCAAGACAATTTTAGGTCAGGATAGTAACACAACAAATATCACTTTAAATGGTAACCATCTAACACCAGTTGAAATGTTTTGCCATCTTTGGTCCATATAGTCACTTCCAGTCTTTCTCTTAATGAAGTCATCAACAAATACATGTTTTGCTATCTTTAATCCATATAGTCATCATCTTTCTCTTAAGAATTCATAAACAAAACCATATTTTGCTATCTTTAATCCATATAGTTACTTCCAGTCTTTCTCTTAATGAAGTCATAAACAAATACATATTTTGCAATCTTTAATCCATATAGTCACTTCCAGTCTTTCTCTTAATGAAGTCATAAACAAATACATGTTTTGCAATCTTTAATCCATATAGTCACTTCCAGTCTTTCTCTTAATGAAGTCATAAACAAATACATATTTTGCTATCTTTAATCCATATAGTTACTTCCAGTCTTTCTCTTAATGAAGTCATAAACAAATAGATGTTTGGGTTTTATTTGGAAAGTATATCAACAACATTAAGAGATGAATTTCAAGAAGATATCTAAAGAAGAAATTGAGATCGCATTAAAAACTAAGCACAGTCGTAAAACAAATAAATTTACGCGTGAAATGCGATGCACACGAAATATTACCAACAAAATCACAAAGACATTCACCAACATCAGCATAAGAAAGAAAATTGTGACAGAACCTTGCTTGAATTACATTGCGAAACACAGAATGAAGTGATCAGTTAGGTCATTTATTAAGAATGCAACCAAACTCT
Organism: Arion vulgaris; assembly: GCA_020796225.1. Lineage (NCBI taxonomy): Eukaryota > Metazoa > Mollusca > Gastropoda > Stylommatophora > Arionidae > Arion > Arion vulgaris. The sequence goes on from CM036766.1 coordinate 19,004,043, forward strand.
ACCGCATAAAATCTTCTACAAAAAGAAGGCGAGAGAAAGACCATGAAAGAAGATGAAAGATGACATAGCAGAATCCTGTCGAAAAGCAACAAATAAATATATTACGCAATCCACTACAGCGGTGCAAGAGAAAAACAGATAAACACGTAAAAACAAAGGAATATTCCCAGATTTTCATTAGATAGGTTTATGTTTCCACATGTAATCGTCCATTTGTAGTGTTCCTCGAAATTCGTCATTCTTGTTGTGTTGTTTGCTTGATAAAGGCCTTTTTGGTCGAAACGTTGCTGTTTATCGTCACTGTTTCTGTATTTTGTAAAACTATAGTACTTTGTTTTTACGTGTTTAGCTATTTTTCCAAGTTTTACTGCAGTCTCCACCCTTTTAAGAGAAAAACAGAAAACCACAACACTTGGCAACATTTCGATAACAGTGTGACGACAACAGAAGAGGAAGAAAATTTAATTCATATTGAGATTTATTCAAATTGAACTAATTGCTGTGTAGAGATTGGTCTTGGATCTATATTGTGTGATTTCTGTCTCATATTGAGGTTCAGTTTATCGTTATTATATATCGCAACAATCTCAGAAAATGCTGGAAGTTATATATTTTTATTCTGTCTGAACGTTATCGCTTCACATGTCAGGCTGACTTCTAGATATTGAGAAGGAATTGATGCAAACACAACTGGAGTTGTCAAGTAGATAAGGTTTTTTTAAATAAAAACTTTCTTGAAGGTTGTATGTATTGCTGAGCGTCTGTAGCTCAAGTAGTAGTGAGCTCGATGACAACCCAAACGTACCTGGTCCCTCCATGGCCCTTGTTCTGTCACAGACAACAAATGCAGTGGTTTGGATATATAATGAGAATGGAATACAACCAACCACCAATAACAGCATATAACCCAAACGAGATCAGGTTAGAGAGTTAAGAAAGACCAAGAAAAAGATGGATAGACAATATCAAGATTACACTAAATAAACACAGAAATAACACAAGTGCGACTCATCTGGCCCTGGAACGCAAATTAAAGCTCCCACCCCTACGCTTAAAGACAACATTGAACAACCAAATCCATCATCCACCTGGGAAAAGACAAATAGACCATTTGCTTTGTAAGAACGTGATTATAGGGTCAAATGTCACAGTGGAGTTTCTTCTCTCTTCCCCCACCCCAACCCCTTTTCGTACGGATGTCAGTTTAACCTAGTCTCAATTGGGTACCATAGACACACTAAAAAGATGTACATAATGCTATTGTTACCCAATATACCCCCATAGTATGAAAATTGATTGTTTACTCACATTTATTTGACAGATACCGTAAAGCTAGTTATTCTTTGATGTATTTTGCACTGCAGATGTGTACAAAAGTTATATGTCATGCATGTCGTTATAGGATATTAATTATACATTCTGTTGATGAATTCTATTTGTGTGTGTATTGTTGAGTGCGTTTAACCGAACAACAGAACGTGATGGTCAATTAGACATGTTGTCGGTTCAATTTAGTTTGTTTGAAGTGTGAGGTTGATAAATATAGAATCAGGAAAACAAACTTCATCTTGGAAACTGTTCGATATCGGTTACTGTATACTGTACTGATCAGTTATCAGTTATATGATGATTATCATCATATCACTCCGGACATGTCCGTAGGTGCTCCGATCTCCGCCTCAGCAAATCCAGCAGCGTCCAGCGACCCAACACGCCAGTTCGATGTTGATTAATCAATCTCTTTGCATATTTAGTATGTCGTTCTTTTCGAGCTGCACCAATATTGACACCCATCTCTTTCAATATGGTCAGCGAGTGGGATTCCCAGCCCTGAAACTCCTGTTCGGAATGACTCAATGCGTAAAGAATGTCATTTCGATCCATGGCAGCTCCCTCTGATATTGTAGCCAAGCCAGCCAATCTATCAACTCGTTCATTACCCCCGACTCCTGCGTGCCAGGGACAAAAATGAAGGTGATTTCTCTGATCATTGTCTGTACCAGTACCTCCACCCAGTTGCGTCTCACCATTCCTGATTCGACTTTACGAATCATGCTCATGGAGTCACTAAGTATGAAAACACGAGAGTAGTTGTGAGATGCCAACCAGTTCACCGCCTCCTGTACTGATACCATAGCACTTCTGGCAGACGCATAGGTGTTCAGTTAGTCCCAGTAGATGTCGAAGGGTATGCCCCACTGGCGCCGAAGGGGCTGGAATATATATGTTTGATAAACACTGCAGGCTTTTTTTTTTGCAATTTTACTCAATTCTGCGAGTCTATAGTTAGTTATTGGTGAAAAATATTCATAATATTGATATTCTTTATTGTTAAACTTAACTTGTTGCATAATTTAACTTTGATTTAGCACTTTGTATTGATTTTAAAACGAATTCATCTATATACAATAACACTGGAATGCGAGGTGACGTGACCAGTTGTGGTTTGATTTCCCATAATTTTTACCTGAATCCGCAGGCGCATAAGTGTATAGTTGGCTCTGGTTAAACACACTTCCTATCCTGTCCCTCCTGCAGGAAGGTAGTCATGTATGCCCCATTCCGTGCTACCCTACCGTGGCGTGTTATCTAGGAAACAGCAGTTTGACATATCGCCACTTCGTATATCTGTATGTATATAAATCATTGCCCGCCTGCCCAGCGTGTTCGTAGAGCGTTGGAACACGGGCTACAAGCCCCATGTGAGTGCGGTTCAATTCCGCGGGCTGGCAGAAAAGAAACAGGTTCTCCAGATTTACGGTGTTCATGGCACCGAACCGAAAGGTTACGATGTCCATTGCACAGAGACGAAGAGCTGAAAGCTCAAGTGCTTCTAAATCCAAAAAAAAAATCATGCATCACGCTGTTTATCGTCATCAAACACCCTCTTTATGCTGATCACCCTCCTCCTGCTGATCACCCTCCTCATGCTGATCACCTCCTCATGTGTCACCTCAATGCTGATCACTTCCATGCTGTCACCTCCAATGCTGTCACCTCACATGCTGATCCTCCAATGACTATCACCTCAATGCTGATCACCTCCAATGCTGATCCCCTCCATCGATCCCTCACATGCGATCACCTCCATGCTGATCACCTCACATGCTGATCATCCTCACTGCTGATCATCCTCCACATGCTGATCATCTCCCAGCTGATCATCATCCACATGCTGATACCTCCTCAGTTGATCACTCTCATGCTGATCACCTCCATGCTGATCACCTCCACATGCTTGTCACCCTCAATGCTGATCACCCTCACATCTCCTCCCATGTGACACTGCAATGCTATCATCATCACATGCTGATCATCCTCATGCTGATCATCCTCCACACTATCACCTCCTCATGCGATCACCTCTCTGCTGATCACCTCCACATGCTGATCACTCTCATGCTGATCATCCTCCACATGCTGATCATCCTCCATCTGACATCTCCAATGCTGATCATCCTCTCATGCTGATCATCTTCCTCCTCTTTCATGCTCACAGTTCGTTTATCACTGGGGCATTGTCTATAATTACAAGTTTGCTTATAGCAATATCGCAATTCCTTCCAAGACTAATGGTAACTAACACTGTGGAAGTTGGTCACGCTCCCATACATGGCGATCCGTCCTTCCGCTTTCAGTAAGCCAAACTGTGATCACCTGACCGAGTGTTCTTTCAGCTTGTATCATCAATGAAATCATCAGTTGATGAAACAGGAGGACAAGTAGTTGCTGCTCAATGTGTGTGTGTGTGTGTGTACAGGAGGACAAGTAGTTGCTGCTCAATGTGTGTGTGTGTGTGTGTGTGTACAGGAGGACAAGTAGTTGCTGCTCAATGTGTGTGTGTGTGTGTGTACAGGAGGACAAGTAGTTGCTGCTCAATGTGTGTGTGTGTGTGTGTACAGGAGGACAAGTAGTTGCTGCTCAATGTGTGTGTGTGTCTACCATAACTTTGGTGAAACTGCGAGAAGACTATATAATACAGCTGTATAGGTTCGTGAGTTCAAATCACGCTGCGGACAGCTTGGTTGCAAATTGTTTCACGTGGATTTTTACACAAGGACGAGGGCACCACCAGTTCAGAGAGCAATGTAAGCTACTGAATGTAATAATGCCTGGACAAATCACAAACAGCGTTAAAAAGCTGGGGTTGATACGCAAAGTCCTGTAAAGGATACGCAATTAACTTTTATAGGATAGTGAGCTCGATTACAACCCATGCGTACCTGGTTCAAACCCACGGTGGGCAAGTTTGGAAGCAAATTCGTTTCCCTGGGATTTTTACAAAAGGTAAAAGTAGACACAGTTCAGAAAGCAATGGCAAACTACTGAGCGTATGTGTGGTGCCTAGAAAATCGACGATTTTACTGTGGTTGATAGCTACGTCCTGTAAAGGATATGCCCCGATTTTCATAGGTTATTCAACGTCATGTTTGAAAGACGGAATACAATAAAAGGTTAAAGGTTTTAAACCGAAGGATTAACTTCATTGCACCGAGTTTTACCCAAATATGCCTCGGCCCCTCTCTGCAGCAATGGCATGCCACCTGCCGAGAGTATTACATAAAGCACGAATTCCATAGCTCCGGCAACAATCCCAGGGTCTCTGGAAAAAACCCACGACCTTCGATCCGAAAGGAAAGGGCTTAATCACTTAACCTTTCATTTCCGGGGAGTGTACTCTGTGGCTATCACAAGATAGAGCACAATACCATCAAAGGTTCGTGCACTGTCGTCTGGTTCTCCATCACACCAAGCAATAAAATATGCATTCAGAAAAGAAGTAGAGAAGACAAGTGGACGTAAGAGTCGGGCTGGATAGAAACGGTTTAAATGAATGACTTAAAGCTTAAGTATCTAGGTATGGGCTACTAGAATTTCTGAAGTGCAAAATAACGAGCACTAATCCTACAAAATCTGGTTTGATGATTATATATCAAAGATTCAGGAAATAAATTTGCCCGATTTACTCAGTAATAATAATTGTAAAATAATACATGCTACAAAATGAAAGCAGGTCATGACAATGTCATAGCTGTAACGTAGTAGTGACGTTCAAAGCAGTGGTTCTCAAAGAGTATGCCCGGTGACATTCCTAGGTGCACCCTAAGAAATCCCAGATCAGCGATCGGCAACGATGTGCCAGCGGGCACCAGGGTAAAAAAAAAAAAAATCACTAAAATACATCAGGCCCATGCTTCTCATAGACAGAAATTAAATGATGAATAAAGGTACGTAGCATTTTCTAATTATTTCTGTATATCTTTGTTTTTTGTATCTTAATTATTAGGTTTTGTGTATAGTGCGCCTACGATATTTTTAGTACTTCCAAGTGTGTCACGACTTCAAAATGTTTTAGAACCACTGTGTTAGAGAAACTCAACAGTATTAAAGCGTATCTGGAAGTGAGCTTATTAGGTCTCTTTCTTACTGGGCTTCTGTAAAGAGATTCTGGCAGACATGTACAGTTGTCCTTTTCAGGGAAGTGATCCCGGTGTCTTTCCATTGCAAAGCCTGCATTAACCATCGGTTAACTCTAGATTAAGTTCTAACTTACAAACCTCGCTAGCATGCACTTAGCGTTGGGTTTAATAACCCAGAGTATAACTAGATTTTATAAGTAGAGAGGAAACATGGCATCAAATCAAGACCTCCGTTAAAAGTAGGCAATGGAAAAATGATCTATAGAAAAAAGAGAAAACCGAAAGTCGAAGAGAACATTTCCAACAGTTACTAAACCGTCGAAATCCTCTTGTAGTTACTGACACAACCGAGGCTGAATAGAAATTGAGACAAAACATTCTCAAAGGAAGCCACTAAAACGTAGAAGAAGAACAACATACCTGACAGTGAAGGTGTTTGAACAGAAATGCTGACGACGGAAGAATAAGACATACCAAGACTAGTGTTCACAATTGTACAAAATTCTAAATGATATATTGGACAAAGAAGTAATTCATGAGGAAATTGAGTTTATGCTCTATTATCAAGTTACCAAAGTAGAGGGGTACTCAAACAGGAGCTAGACTGGGGTGTATTCCTTCACCATTCTTGTTTACCCTGCGATAGACATAACATCAGATGAATTCGATGGACAGTTCAGTATTGCACCATTTAGATTATGCCAACGATGATAGTATTTTGACTAGCCAATAATAGGATGATCAAAAAGTTAAATAGATGTACTGACATGAACAGCTCAAAAATTAGAACTTGCACATCGTGAAAACGCGAAAGTAATGAGAAATAGCCAAACACCAGAAAGGAAGTGCAATATTTCTATTGCTGAGAAGTACAGTAAATATCTCACAACGGTGATTGTGAAAAAAAGACATTGAAAAAATCTAAGAATGGAATCTTAGTTTGACAAAGAAAATCTGGAAAACTAACAAATGTATTCTTAAAAGACAAATTAAAATATATAGAAGCAGTGTCTTGAGGGAATTTTTATACATTGTGAGTGGAATACAGAGGGAGTAGATGTTGGATGGTCTGACATCATGGTTCGACAAAAGATCGACGCCAGAACTTATTAAATGCACCAAGGAGAGATTTATGGAGAGGTGGCACACATGGCACTTGAGGGAGTGCTGGAAAATTACGCATTACGTCATACACATGTTGGGAGATATCACACACTATCAAGCAGTTATTCTGGAATATCAATCTGTAATTTTGAACCCAAATACGTGCTTTAGTCAGATGACATGTTGTTAACATGTCGATGACATCAACTTAAGCACGAGAAAAACACAACTAACAAACCTGATAAATTATGATAATTGGGTGATTGAAGTCAAATCATATAATAGAACAAATGGTACAAATTTTTTAATGCAAACATGTCACTGTAAACACAAAAAGAGCATTGTTCAACACACATCTTTCTCCTTACAATATGCTATCAGTGCCAAACCTGGACGGTGACATCAAATGATAGAAGAAAACAAGTCATGACAGAGATGAAGTGTCTACGCAAAATGCTGCGAGTAACAAGAAGAGACCGGTTTAGAAATGAAGAAAATTGTGGCACATCTGTTTACAGGACGTAGCCATTAACAACAATAAACATATCGTCCATTTTCTAGGTGCCACTTATACGTTCAATAGTTTGGCATTGCTTTCTGAATGGTGAGGTCTACTTTTACCATTTGTAAAAATCCAAGGAACTAATTTGCTTCCAAACTTGCCCACCGCGGAGTTTGAACCAGGTACGCTTTCACTATGATCTAGCGCACTACCGCTTAAGCTACAGAGGCTCACAACTTGTGACGCTGCGAAGAAATTCCTGATGTCAGGAATTAAGTGTGTACAACATAGTAGTGAACATCGAGAAACAACAAGTTAAATGGTTCAGCCACATAAGCAGATTACCAACAGACTCAAAGAGCAATGTTACTCCGACACATTCGATACAATGTTGGGGTCTTGTGACTGAGTGGTTAAGCCCTTTGCCTTGCGAAGGTCGAAGGTCGTAGGTTCGAATCCGGACCGCGGCCTTCTGTTCACGAGTGCAGTTTTTCCAGAGACCCTAGGATTGTTGCCGGAGCTACGGAGTTCGTGTTTTGTGCAATACTCTCGGCAGGTGGCGTGCCATTTCTGCGGAGAGGACCGAGCCATATGGGGTAAAACCCGGTGCAATGAAGTCAATCCTTCGGCTTTAAGACCCTTTAAGTCGATACAATGCAAAAGACCGTCCACGCAAAAGGTGAAGCTCAGAGATGCGACATTAGTCTCATATTTCTAATGGAGACCACAAGAATGTGTCAACTGTAGCGTTTGAGTTCTTCTCTGCTCCTCGTGGAGCATCGGGCATTCACAGTTGTCCTACACTTTTCCCGATCTATGGACATTTTCTTGATGGCTTCCCAGAATAGACCAGCATCTTTCAGTTTCCAGAAAGCAGAGTAAGCTATCGGAAGCCCACAAGGAACTACAACCGACGTGCAACTTCATATTTGGTGTTTTTCCGATCCAGAAGCACTTGAGCTTTTCAGCTCTTCGGCTCGGTGCCATGGACATCGTAACCATTCGGTTCGGTGCCACGAACACCGTAAATCTGGAGAACCTGTGGCTTTTCTGCCAGCCGTGGAATTGAACCCGCACTCACAGGTAGCTTGTAATTCAACGCGCTACGAACACGCTGGGCAGGCGGGCTTCAGTTTCTTAAAGAAAGCTTCGACTCCAATGAGCTGTTACAGTAATCTCATAGTTTACATTGACAGATTAGATAGGACCAATCATCATTGCACTTCGGTGATTAACCATGCAACATCAGCCAACAGCAGTAAAGTAATACTCTTTATGATTCTAACGAAACAAATATGGTAGAGTATCCCAATTCGGAGCAATGTTATCCTATTTCTCAAATACACGTAACCAATCTCCTTTAATAATTATAAACACACAACTGTATCGTTAGAATTACAAACGTATGCACGATTCATGCTGCACATGAGGCAGTGAGACTGTTCAGATTGAGACGAACAGGCACTTGTTTATTTTTAGACCGTTTCGGAAGTGCTGAGCCAGGAATGGAAGAGTTATATTTGTTCGACACGCAGCTCAAACTTGTTTACCTTAGATGTATATTCATTAGGGAGGGAGTTGTCGATTGCAAGAAATGATTCTGCAAGATATCGACACAAACTGTGCTAGGGGGGGCAACATAAACTGTGTTACCAAACTGAAATGGAATTAGATAACACACGACACACATGGTAACGATGTAGACATTGTACATATTCCGATAAAGAAGGTTGATTGATTGATTGATAGGTAGGACAAGTGCACTTTGGTGAGTAACCATGTGTTCTCCGTTCTCTTTCTTACACAGGAAGATCTCAGCTGCAGTGCATGAAATTTCGTAGCAACGCGAGGTCCCGATGTAATTATGAAGATGGCTAAGATATTTTGTGGTATCGATTTTAAATGTATACATAAGTAATTATCTTAGCTGTCTTTGCAGTACAGCTCTGAGAGAGAGAGAGAGAGAGAGAGAGAGAGAGAATATATGTGCATACACATAAAGAGAGATAGCGAGAAAGGGAGAGCAGAGAGAGAAAAGAGAGAGAGAGAGTGAAAGAAAGAAAGAACAGATCTGCATCACAAAACACAAGAGAGAACAAACACGAGAGAGAGCAAAGAGAAGAGACAAACATAGGAGAGAAAGACAAAACACGGAGAGAGAGACAAACACGGAGAGAGAGACAACACAGAGAAAACAAATACAGAGAGAGACAAATACGAGAGTGAGAGCAAACACGAGAGACAAACACGAGAAAAGACAAACACGAGAAGAGACAAACACAAGAGAGAGAGAGAGCGAGAAGACAACACGAGAGAAAGAAAACGAGAGAAAGACAAACAGGAGAGAGAGAGAGAGACAAACACGAGAAAAGACAAACACAAGAGAGAGGACAAACACGAGAGAGAAAGATAACACGAGAGGACAAACACGAGAGAGAGAAAGACAAACACGAGAGAGAGAAAACAAACACAAGAGAGAGAGACAAACACAGAGAGAGAGACAAACACAGAGAGAAGAGACAAACAAAGAGAAGAGACAAACAAGAGAGATAGAGACAAACAAGAGATAGAGACAAACAAGAGATAGAGACAAACAGAGATAGAGACAAACAAGAGATAGAGACAACAGAGAGAGACAAACAGAGAGAGAGAGAGAGAGAGAGAGAGAGAGAGAGAGACAAACACGAGAGAGAGACAAACACGAGAGAGAGACAAACACGAGAGAGAACAACACGAGAGAGACAAACACAGAGAGCAAACAGGACAGAGAGAGACATCCACGAGAGAGAGACATCCACGAGAGAGAGAGAGAAAACACGAGGAGAAACACGAGAGAGAGAGAGAGGGAGACAAACACCAGAAACACCAGAGAGAGAAAGAGACAAACATGAGAGAAAGAATAGATTTGCATAGGCATAGAGACTGAGAGAATCAAAGAAATAGAAGTCTGATTAAATATGACGACGGAAAGATTAAAAATAAGCAAGGAGGATTAATAATAGAAATATGACTTGGCTGGGATTACGAAAGATCACAACCTGAGACGTCAAACGAAACTATAGTGTGGGAAAAAGCAGAACAGGACTGAAACTATAGTGAAACAGTATTGAGATATTGTCAATATTTACTAGCCAATATCGTAGAGAGAAAATATCCTAGCCAGATTAGGAAATATGTTTTTTTATACGCTTTCGTTTTGAATAACAGAAAATGATTGATAAGGACCATCATCATTGCACTTCGGTGAGTAATCATGTATGCTTCGATGTCTTTCTTATACATTAAGATCTCAGTGGCACGAACTCCGTAGTACCGTCTAATGTTCCCGATGTAATTTTGATAATGGTGAAAAAATTCATTCGAAATTTTATTTAAAAACAAAATTTCGAATGCATTTTTCCCGGGCAGCGACATTCCAGTCTACTTTTCTCGGTTTTGAAATCTCAATGCTTCTTTTACGTGCTCAAATTGAACACGGACATACGTTTTATTGCCTGTCTGTGATAAGACTAGGAACTCGATCTCACCTACACTAAGATCAGGGGTCTCTGGAAAAATATGCCTCCACGAGGGAGCGAACCTAGTCCTTAGGAACGAGAAGCGAGCATTTAACCTCTACGCCACAACTACAATAAAACTATATTGAAATTTCAATATTTACAAACCAAAGAGAAAATATCTTAGCAGATTAGATATTAGCCAAATTAGAAATATGTTTTCCCTAGGGTTCCGTTTTGACATTTTTAAAAATGTCGTTCCCCGTAGTACCGCTTTTTAGGGCAGTGTAGGACATGGAGAAGAGAGCCTGAGAAATTTATGGCCGCTTGGTTAGTGCAGTCGCGGTTCGCCCTGTGGTGCCGGGACCCACAAGGGAAGCAAAGAGTGGTGCCAGGGCCCGCAAGGGAAGCAAAGAATATTGCCACCGCGACCTACAATGCATGTCGTAAGAGGCAACTAATGCAGACACTAGGATGCTACCTAGTAAGTAAAAAGTAGCGCAGAAATCGGATGCGCTGGCCGACATAACTGGCACAACGTACAATTCTCTTAGGCTCAGATCTACAAATCACACAGAGTGGTTGACATGTGGTGGCTATATGGAGCGTTCGAAGAAGATGAAGCAGTGCAGTCACCTCGAAGCTGTTCAGGTTAGGGTTTTTCAGTTATGCCCACAACAGAAAAAATCCTTGGCCTTACCGTGAATTGAACACGGGTCCCCCGCATGGGAGCCACGCTCTAATCCATTGGCCAGACGCTCCTCGCCGTTTTGAATAACACAAGAAAATAGAACATTGAAGACACGACATAATATATAGGAAGTGTAGATTGAGAAAGAAAATTGCCCTGGCCTTGGTCGTCTAAGCTTGTCTAACAACCTTAATCGATACCACAATGCAAAACCAGCTGATGCAAATGTGAGTGACTGAATTGAATTTCACAAAATCTACCAACCGCACATGAACATCAATTTCAGACCTGGCCAAATTCTATTAAATGACTCACAACAGGTTTAATGAAAGAGCTGTTTCTTCTCTGCTGACACCGTCCATCTGACAGGACAATCAATCAATTTACCAACTTGAATTTGCTCTTTCATGTCGTTCCGTCTGTCTAGACGCCTAGTTATATACTTTTCTTTCACAAGCAACAAATTATTCAGATATTTTAGAGAAGAGGATAATTATGGTACTAGCCACGGAATTTGTTTATATAGAACAAATATGCCTAACAACAATTTCATAAAAGCTTGACCCTGCCAACATTTCTTAAGTCAAAATGCCATCATCAAATTGGTTGTCTTGAGTCAAATTTTAGTAATAGTAATTAAAGTAACAGTATAGTAATAGCAACAACAAAAATATATAAAAAAGCTGACCATGCAACATTTCTTAAGTCAAAATACCATCATCAAATTGGTTGTCTTGAGTCAAATTTTAGTAATAGTAATTAAAGTAACAGTATAGTAATAGCAACAACAAAAATATATAAAAAAGCTGACCATGCAACATTTCTTAAGTCAAAATGCCATCATCAAATTGGTTGTCTTGAGTCAAATTTTAGTAATAGTAATTAAAGTAATAGTATAGAATATCAACAAAAAAATATATAAAAAAGCTGACCATGCAGCATTTCTAAGTTAAAGTGGTAGTCTATTATAACGAAACACGTACAAACAAAGTACTATTGTTTTACAAAATACAGCATATATAATAGTAGTCTATTATAGTAGTAATTGACAGCGATAATTGATCTATTGATAACAATGTCAGTGGGCGTCTAAGTCACAAAAAAGGTAAACGTAGGGTTTTAAGCGCGCAGGTAGATTGATCGGATGATAGGACGGACCATCATCATTGCACTTCGGTGAATAACCATGAGCTCTTGTGACAGCACACAAACTCAGTAGAGACAGCACACAAACTCAGTAGCATCAGTAAGTGTCATAGATGTCATTTTAAAGAAAACTTATTTAATCTTTTTATCCAATTTTCATGAAACAGCAGCATTTCAACTATTGAGAGTTTCAACTATTGAGAGAACTTTTTTACGTGCAAATTTTGAACGTTCACATCGAATATGGAGCCGCTGTAGTGTAGTTGTTAGTGAACTCGTTTCGCAAGGCTGGTGGTCTGGGTTCAGCTCCCGCAATGTGCGTGGAATTTTTCCCGACCACGACGGCTCTCAGGTCGACCCAGCCTCAACTGGGTACCAGACATGCTCTGGGAAAGTAAAGGCGGCCGGCGTGATGCTGACCACATCACCCATCGTGTGCCGATGGTCAATTAAAAATACAGGCCTAACACTGTATTGACCTATATACCACGAGGTATGAAAGGGTTCCTTCACTTTTTTTTTTTTTACATCGAATATGACTTGTCGAATAAGACTTGTCAAAATGTAATAAGACTTGTCGACATAAGACTTTCGAATAAAGTGAGCTTGTCGAATAAGACTTGTCGAATAAGACTTGTCGAATAAGACTTGTCGATAGACTTATCAGCATTATATGTAGACTATTATGTAGACATGTGACTTGTCGAACATGTTGACTTGTCAACAATTGTCAGACATGTTGACGTCAACAGTTGACTTGTCGAACAAGTAAACTAGGGATTTAGCGCGACAGTTGATTGATCGGACATGTACTGTCGAACATGTTGACTTCGAACATGTTGACTTGTCGAAACATGTGACTTGTGACATGTGACTTCAACTCAAGATGACTTGCAAAAATGTGACTGTCGAACATGCGACTTGTCAACATGTGACTTATCAGAAATGTCTGACTGTCAGAAATGTTTGATTTTCGAACTGTTCTTGTCAACATGTTGCTTGTCGAACATGTTGACTTGTCGAACATGTTGAGTTTCGAACTGTTGACTTGTCGAACTTTGACTTGTCGAACATGTGACTTGTCAACATGTTGACTCGAACATGTGACTGTCGAACATGTTGATTAGTGAACTTTGACTTGTCGACATGTGCTTGTCGAACATGTTCGCTCGCAAATGTTGACTTGTCGACATGTTGACTTTCGACATGGACTTGTCAACATGTTGACTGTCAACAGGGACTTTCGAACATGTTGACTCAGACATGCTGACTTGTCGAACATGTATTGTCGCATGTGACTTGTAAAATGTTGACTTGTCGAACATGTGACTTTCGAACATGTTGACTTGTCGAACATGTTGACTTATCAACATGTTGACTTGTGACATGTGACTTGTCGAAATGTATTGTGAACATGTTGACTTTCAACATTTGACTTGCTGTTTTTTACTGTCGAATATGGACTTGTCGAATATGACTTGTCGAATATGTACTTGTCGAACATAGTTGACTTGTCGAAATGTTGACTTGTCGAAATGTGACTTGTCGAACATGTTGACTTGTCGAACATGTTGACTTATCGAATATGTTGACTTATCGAATAAGACTTATCGAATATACTAGTAACAATCTCACCTATATTGATATCAAGGATCATTGAAAATATGTCCAGATCAATATCACAGAAACGAACTGAGTACCTTTGGATCGGGAGGCAAGAACCTTACCCCTTCATGCCATGACGATTCTGAAAGATGGTTTATCAAGAACCTTACCCCTTCATGCCATGACGATTCTGAAAGATGGTTTATCAAGAAGCTTACCCCTTCATGCCATGACGATTCTGAAAGATGGTTTATCAAGAAGCTTACCCCTTCATGCCATGACGATTCTGAAAGATGGTTTATCAAGAACCTTACCCCTTCATGCCATGACGATTCTGAAAGATGGTTTATCAAGAACCTTACCCCTTCATGCCATGACGATTCTGAAAAATGGTTTATCAAGAAGCTTACCCCTTCATGCCATGACGATTCTGAAAAATGGTTTATCAAGAACCTTACCCTTCATGCATGACGATTCTGAAAGATGGTTTATCAAGAACCTTACCCCTTCATGCCATGACGATTCTGAAAGATGGTTTATCAAGAACCTTACCCCTTCATGCCATGACGATTCTGAAAGATGGTTTATCAAGAACCTTACCCCTTCATGCCATGACGATTCTGAAAAATGGTTTATCAAGAACCTTACCCCTTCATGCCATGACGATTCTGAAAGATGGTTTATCAAGAACCTTACCCCTTCATGCCATGACGATTCTGAAAGATGGTTTATCAAGAACCTTACCCCTTCATGCCATGACGATTCTGAAAAATGGTTTATCAAGAAGACTTACCTTCATGCCATGAGATTCTGAAAGATGGTTTATCAAAGTACCTTCATGCTATGACGATTTGAAAAATGGTTTATCAAGAAGCTTACCCCTTCATGCCATGACGATTCTGAAAGATGGTTTATCAAGAACCTACCTTCATGCATGACGATTCTGAAAATGGTTATAGAGAGCTTACCTTCATGCCATGACGATTCTGAAAAATGGTTTATCAAGAACCTTACCCCTTCATGCCATGACGATTCTGAAAAATGGTTTATCAAGAACCTTACCCCTTCATGCCATGACGATTCTGAAAAATGGTTTATCAATGCAAAGGTATCGTGATCGTTGCTGGTGCAATCATATTGAAATAAATACATAACGCTTGAACACAATTGAGTTAAGTAATAACAATAAAAGTGAATCAAGAATGTTGGTTTTCCCCATAAGAACATATAGTGGTGGAAATACGGTATAGAGAGCGTACATTTCTTTCTTTCTTCTTCAAACGCTTCATATCGACCATCTGTCAATCACTCTGTGTGATTTGTATGTGATCTGAGACTAAGAGCGATTATACGTTGTGCCAGTTATGCGCCTACAAGTAGGCCATCACATCCGATTTCTGCGCCATTTTTTTACTAGGTAGCATCCTAGTGCCTACATTAGTTGCCTCTTACGACATGCATTGTAGGTTGCAGTGGTACTATTCTTTGCTTCCTTGCGCGCCCGACACCACACGGGAGAATACATTTCTGTCAACATCATGCCAGCCATCTTTACTTCCCAGGTTTTTTTTGTTGGTATCCATAACTAATTATTGGATCGACTTTAAAGCAGATTCCACGGGGGAACAATTATTTTGGCTGGAATTTGATCACGGGACCACACGCTTCCGAAACATTTATACTAACCACTATGCTATTTTGTCTGTCAGTTTAGAATAGTCATCAGATCATCATCACTGTACATCGCACTAATTAATCCACAAGTGCTCCGATCTCCCCCTCAGCATGTCTCAGCGTCTGACCACTAACGGCCCAGGTTCTGTGTTGGTTTACTATTCTTCTGACTACTATATAGCATAGTGTTCTTGTCTAGCTACACCCCACTTACTATTCTTCAGTCCGGTTCAGTGTCTGATTCGACCAATTTTAATCAGACTCCTTCAGTAATGTTTGATCTTTTCCAAGAACGTGTATAGCGTTATTCTTAAACTTGTGTCTGGCACACATAAACTGCTTTTCACAGCTTAGACACGTGATCCATTTCCTAGCCAATCCTGTTCAATCTTCCTACATACTAATTGGTCAGGGAACAGTGGTTCTATTCTTTGCACCCCTAATTTGGGCCCCGGTAACCACTCGGGCGACACCCCACTTGACCTGGAATTCTTTCAGTCTGGTTTAGTGTCGTAGATTCGGCACTATTACTTGAATCATGTACATATCCTCTCTCCCTTAGGAATTTATAATATCAGCCTGGTCCATTGCTCGTCCGCTTTCCACAGCAACCACTACGTGGAAGCCAATCGGCGCGTTTATTTCCCTTACACTTGCATGTCCTGGCACAAAAAATAAACTTGACTTTTGCCAGCTTAGACCTCATCAGCGACTCCATCAATTGTCTCCTAGCCCATCCTGGTTTCAATCTTCCCGAGCATACTAATTGAGTCATGGAGAAAACATGCATGGATAAAAAGTATGATTCCAGCTAGTGCAACTGAGTAAAAGAAGAAATTCAGAGTCGTTGCGTGATCTATGGCGGGCTTATTCTATTGATACTTGCAATGAACAATCTTCTTAAACAAATTGCGTGTCGATGATGTTCAGACTACATGTTGCAACTTCAAGTACTTTTAGAACAACTGTTTGCATTACGAAACAATGGTTTAAAAGATATCTTTATCACGTTATTGCGTGAAATCCTGATTGTTGTAATACGTCTCTTGACCGTGCAACACTGACTTTTCGTATTTTGTAAAACTACAGTACTTTGTTTTTACGTGTTTCAACATGACTGTGCAACATCGACTGTTCAACATCGACTGTGTAACATTGTCAACATTGACGTAAATCTCCTCGGCCCCTAGCGCTATATAAATCATTCTCCCCCAATCCAGTAGTGCTATTTAAATTCCCTAGTTCCCTAGTGCTATATCAATTCCCTCGTCCCCTAGTGCTATCAATTCCTCGTCCTATGCTAATCAATTCCCTCGTCCCCTAGTGCTAGTATCAATTCCCTCGTCCCCTAGTGCTATATCAATTCCCTCGTCCCCTAGTGCTAATCAATTCCCTCGTCCCTAGTGCTATATCATTCCCTCATCCCCTAGTGCTAGATCACCATTCCCTCGTCCCTAGTGCTATATCAATTCTCCCTCGTCCCCTAGTGCTATATCATTCCACTCGTCCCTAGTGTATATCACTTCCCTCGTCCCTAGTGCTATTCATTCCCCACCTCGTCCCCTAGTGCTATATCAATTCCCCTCGTCCCCTAGTGCTATATCATTCCCCTCGTCCCCTAGTGCTATATCACCTCGTCCCAGTGCTATCACCCTTCCCCACCCTCGTCCCCTAGTGCTAGTCACCCCTCCCGTCCCTAGTGCTAGTCATTCCACCCTCGTCCCCAGTGCTAGTCACCCTTCCCCACCCTCGTCCCCTAGTGCTAGGTCACCCCTTCCCCCACCCTCGTCCCTAGTGCTAGATCACCCCTTCCCCACCCTCGTCCCCTAGTGCTAGATCACCCCTTCCCCACCTCGTCCCCTAGTGCTAGATCACCCCTTCCCCACCCTCGTCCCTAGTGCATATCACCCTTCCCCACCTCGTCCCTAGTGCTATCACCCTTCCCACCGTCGTCCCCTAGTGCTATATCACCCCCTTCCCCCACCCTCGTCCCCTAGTGCTATATCACTCCCTTCCCCCACCCTCGTCCCCTAGTGCTATATCACTCCCTTCCCCTCACCCTCGTCCCCTAGTGCTATATCAATTGCACAATTCTGACTCCTGTCTGGGATTTGTATAAAATACACAGAAACCTCATCACTTTATTTCTATGTACAACATAAATACTAGATTGAATTGCTTGAGGAGAAGTATAAGAGTCCCAGTGAAGCTCAGTCATTGCAGACCAACCAATAAAGACAACAGATGGGAACTATAAAAGTAATAGTTTGAAAACATCGGGTAATGTCCCTACCAATTCATACTGTCTCCTTTAATAATACCATACATCTGGAACTCTAACGGTAGCAATGTAGAGCAATAGATTCCCAAACTTGTTCGGCCCACCGCCCACTTTGAAACAACATAAACGTTGTAACGTCCCCTCCCATTATAACAGTTTGCCACCGCCCCCAACATATATACATGCTCTATTTTCAAATCACTTTGACATAGAAAATTGATATATATTTCTGTCATACACGGTCAATTTTCAAATGGTTATATACATGAAATAGAAAATTGATGAAAAATGGATCGTGTAAGATGGGCATAAGATGAATTAAATGCAGAATTCAAATTTTTTATGATTATTCAATCGTAAAATCACGAAAAAACACCCGCCAAATGCTTCTGAACCCACTATCGCCCCCCCTGGAAGGCTTCAGTGCCCACAGGGGGCGGTACCGACCACTTTGGGAAATGCTGATGTAGAGCAATATTATTCATCTGGGAATTGGACTTCGTCAGAGTAGCCATAGCAATCAAAAGCATTCGTGTGTTAAGTTCTTAGACACGGGATTTTTTAGTGGCAGGGGGTGTAACATCATGGGCAAATGAACCGTTAGTTATCACAATAAACTCCTTCGAAACTCGCGATTTGGGGGATGAAAGGAGGGGGGGTGGAACTCAAGTTAATGAGACATTTCATATTTGTATATTGAACTCCACCAATACACAACGGAACACTTAAATAATGATGTCTATGTTTGTTTGTTGTACTTTGTAAAACTACAGTATATCGGTCTCAGTTCCACGGAAGAGATTAAACGAGTTGCCCAGGAAAGATCGGTATGGAGAAATTACTTGCAGGCCTATGTAAGGTATAACGGTACGCGAGGAATTATTATTTATTATTAAAACTACAGTACTTTGTTTGTATGTGTATCGCTATTGCTAGAGAGTTTTACTGCAGTCTTCCGTTATATCAATGACACTTATATGTACACTGAATATGTTGTATTATTGCTAGGAATAGTTTTACTGCAGTCTTCCTTATATCGATAAATTCACCTTAAAATGAATACAGTGAATAGTTGTTTTATTGCTAGTAAGGTTTACTGCGCAGTCTTCCGTTACTATCAATGACACTTCCTATATGTAACTGAATTGCTATTTATTACAATAGAGTTTAGCTCAGTCTTCGGTATATCTTGAACACCTTATATTACGACTGAATATTTGTAGATAGATAAACAGGGTGAAGAAAAACGGAAAATGAGACTTCGGGACTGCTTCTATTGAATGACAGGAGTATTCAGATAATTGCAGGCCTTACACATTAAAGTTGCAGGTTACAAATTGATTGGTTTAGTTTATATTTAAACGGTTCTCTTGGCCGTCCTAGCAAGTCATTTGTTCCCATGCTCCGTTCCGCATTTTACTTAATTTACACGTCACCATCGTTGAGCCTTCTCGTCATAACTGAAGCCTTCCCATTTCCTCATTATCCGTAGCCCATATGACAGGTTTGCAATTATCTTCCCTATATTATTAAAGTTTGTGGATGATAACATGGCTTGAAAAAATGGACTACATTTTTTTACTTTGCCCTGAAACGTGTTTGCATGAATCATTGAGGTATAGAATCTATCCTTTACCTAAGAGTTTACATATTTTTCTAAGTTGTCGTAATCATGATTATAAGTTTATAGTTAATAGTAATATCGTCATAGTAAATCGGAACATAATGGTGCCTCGTCCAAGTGAGTTAGTAAAGCTGTGTTGGATTATATTTTTTTGTCTGTTTTGTAACGGTGCTCGGTCCAAGTGAGTCGGAACATCCGTGTTGGATTTACTTTGTCTGTTTGTAACTGTCTCGGTCCAAGTGAGTCGGAACAGTCGTGTTGTATTTACTTGCTGTTTTGTAACGGTGCTCGGTCAAGTGATTCGGAACATCGTGTTGGATTTACTTTGACTGTTTTGTAACGGTGCTCGGTCCAAGTGAGTCGGAACAGCGTGTTGGATTTACTTTGACTGTTTTGTAACGGTGCTCGGTCCAAGTGAGTCGGAACAGCGGTGTTGGATTTACTTTGACTGTTTTATAACGGTGCTCGGTCCAAGTGAGTCGGAACAGCGTGTTGGATTTACTTTGTTTTATAACGTTGAATCGGACAATGTATTGAACAAATAGTGGGGAAAATTTACTGTTGTTGCTATACGCAACGTACCTCAGTCCAGACGAAAGAGTAAGAACAGCGGGTGTTGGATTTACTTCGGTGCTCGGTCCAAGTGAGTCGGAACAGTCGTGTTGGATTTACTTTGTTTTGTAACGGTGCTCGGTCCAAGTGAGTCGGAACAGTCGTGTTGGATTTACTTTGTCTGTTTTGTAACGGTGCTCGGTCCAAGTAAGTCGGAACAGTCGTGTTGGATTTACTTTGACTGTTTTATAACGGTGCTCGGTCCAAGTAAGTCGGAACAGTCGTGTTGGATTTACTTTGTCTGTTTTATAACGGTGCTCGGTCCAAGTAAGTCGGAACAGTCGTGTTGGATTTACTTTGACTGTTTTATAACGTTAGAATCCAGAAAACAATGAATATTACCACATCAAATAAAGTGATGGAAATAGCTTGACCATGTTACGTGAAATAATGCAGATATACCAGCAAAAACATACACTACAGATACATGAGACGAAAGAGGAAAACAAGAACAGCAAGGAGAGGAATTATTGAAGAACTATCTGCAGTATCGACATGGCGCCGGGGTGTTGCTGAGGTCCCTCAGGGAGGGGGTGGGGATGGCAAAGAATAGTAACGATATGACTTATAGGGCATGTCGTAAGATGTGACTGAGGTAGGGGCCTATTGAAACTACCCTATTAAATAAAAAGCGGCACAGAAATCGGATGTGCAAGCCTACTTGTTGACGCGTAACTAGCAAAATATAAAGTAGCTCTTAGACTCGGATCACATACAAATCACAAAGAGTTGTTAACAAGTGGTCGATATGTAGCGTTCGAAGAAGATGATGTTACATGGCATACTACAGCGAAGATGTTACATGGCATACTACAGTGAAGAAGAAGATGTTACATGGCATACTACAGTGAAGAAGAAGATGTTACATGGCATTCTACAGTGAAGAAGAAGATGTTCCATGGCATACTACAGCGAAGAAGAAGATGTTACATGGCATACTACAGCGAAGAAGAAGATGTTACATGGCATACTACAGCGAAGAAGAAGATGTTACATGGCATACTACAGCGAAGAAGAAGATGTTACATGGCATACTACAGCGAAGAAGAAGATGTTACATGGCATACTACAGTGAAGAAGATGATGTTACATGGCATACTACAGCGAAGAAGAAGATGTTACATGGCATACTACAGCGAAGAAGATGATGTTACATGGCATACTACAGTGAAGAAGAAGATGTTACATGGCATACTACAGTGAAGAAGAAGATGTTACATGGCATACTACATCGAAGAAGAAGATGTTACATGGCATACTACAGCGAAGAAGATGATGTTACATGGCATACTACAGCGAAGAAGATGATGTTACAGATCCAGGGCCTCAAGGAAGAATGAGTAACGATGACTTATACATGTCGTAAGAAGATGATGGCATTAAAATAGCCATTAAATAAAGCGAAGAAATCGGATGTAAGCTACTGTTGACGCATACCTAGCAAAAGATGATGTTAGATGGATCACATACACAAAAGAGATTTTTACATGGTCATATGACGTTGAAGAAGAAAGATGTTACATGGCATACTACAGTGAAGAAGATGATGTTACATGGCATACTACAGCGAAGAAGATGATGTTACATGGCATACTACAGCGAAGAAAGATGTTACATGGCATACTACAGGAAGAAGAGATGTTACATGGCATACTACAGCGAAGAAGAAGATGTTACATGGCATACTACAGCGAAGAAGAAGATGTTACATGGCATACTACAGCGAAGAAGATGATGTTACATGGCATACTACAGCGAAGAAGATGTTACATGGCATACTACAGCGAAGAAGAAGATGTTACATGGCATACTACAGTGAAGAAGATGATGTTACATGGCATACTACAGCGAAGAAGAAGATGTTACATGGCATACTACAGCGAAGAAGATGATGTTACATGGCATACTACAGCGAAGAAGAAGATGTTACATGGCATACTACAGTGAAGAAGAAGATGTTACATGGCATACTACATCGAAGAAGAAGATGTTACATGGCATACTACAGCGAAGAAGATGATGTTACATGGCATACTACAGCGAAGAAGATGATGTTACATGGCATACTACAGCGAAGAAGATGATGTTACATGGCATACTACAGGAAGAAGATATGTTACATGGCATACTACAGCGAAGAAGAGATGTTACATGGCATACTACAGGAAGAGAAGATGTTACATGGCAAATAAGTTCATATGAAGATGATGTACAGCTATAATAAGTGAATAAGATAGTTGTTAATTGTCATCCTACAGCGGAAAGACAGTTCTGGAATTGGAAGAAGAGAAGTGTTTCACTGGCAGACAGCATGGGAAGAAAGAGTTCTGTATACTTTACAGAAGAAGAAATGTAATGGCATACTAGGAAGAAGAAGATGCTTAATTGGCAGTACTAGTCACGAAGAGTAACTGGATAATGAAGAAGATTGTACTTTGCACTCGTCTGAAGAGATGTTACATAACTAACAATTTCAACGACAAAAAGAGACAATAAGTTCATTCTGGTACAGGAAGTGCAAAGTCAGTAATTTTGAAAAAACTAACACAATTCTGTTCACTGTCAGACTTTCACAATAAAACTGGTTGAGAAAACGTTCTAACGTTCTCGATTGAAGACACAGTACTTGTAATTGAAAGATAGTTCTTATTCGTATGTGAGAATGGTAGTCCATTGTTGAGATCTGAATGTCTTGTTCTGTATTGAAGATCAACGATGGACAGACGTAACTCCCGTTCAGTCAAGATTTATACAAATAAAAAACAATCGTAACAAAAAGAAATAAACTTTACAGGTAAGGCAAAGTCGTTCCGGGAAAAAAATAAAAGTTAAGTTCTTCAGACTCTTCACAAAAGAACTGTGAGGACCCTTACCTATGCTAAAATTCTATTGCAATAGTTGAATATTCCTATATAAGAAGACAATTCTTATGTAGTTGAGATATTCCTATAGAAAGACAATTCTTGCATTATTGAGATGACGATAAGGAAAGACTCTGCATTAGTTGAATATCATACAAGAACAATTCTTGCAATAGTAGTCGAGATATTCCAATTACAAGAAAGTTCAAATTCTTCACAAATTAGTTGAGATATTCCTATACAAGAAAGACAATTCTTGCAATGTAGTTGAGATATTCCTATACAAGAAAGACAATTCTTGCAATGTAGTTGAGATATTCCTATACAAGAAACACAATTCTTGCAATGTAGTTGAGATATTCCTATACAAGAAACACAATTCTTGCAATGTAGTTGAGATATTCCTATACAAGAAACACAATTCTTGCAATGTAGTTGAGATATTCCTATACAAGAAACAATTCTTGCAATGTAGTTGAGATATTCCTATATAAGAAAGACAATTCTTGCAATGTAGTTGAGATATTCCTATACAAGAAACAATTCTTGCAATGTAGTTGAGATATTCCTATACAAGAAACACAATTCTTGCAATGTAGTTGAGATATTCCTATACAAGAAACACAATTCTTGCAATGTAGTTGAGATATTCCTATACAAGAAAGAGATCCAAGCAGAAATGATTATTTAGGGAAGTGAATTAATAATGATCTTATAAATGAATCAGTCGCTTAAGCTACAGACGCCCACTCACTACCCATTATAATAGTTCTGTAACAAATTGCAGAATACAGTGTTGTTTAGTAGACTAACCGATATTAAATACATAGAGAGCGTAGGGAGAATGAGTACCTACCCGAACGAAACTAACATATTCATAAGAAGAAAATAAACATTACAAGTATATATAAGACACTCATATTTTAGTAGTTATATTGCGCTTTGTTATAACCAAGCGTCTGACCGACTGGTTTAGAGCACGACGGTCTCATGCAGGAGACGTGTTTAATTCCCGGTAAAACCAATGATTTTTGTCTGTTAAGGGCAAGAAAGAAAGAAATCCTAACCTGAACATTTTCGCAACGACTATATTAGTATGAGTTCATTAAATTCAGCGGTTCTGTGCCCATGTTCTACACCGTTCTAAAGCTGTACTGTTTGTTTGTTTATTAGGATTAAAGCCTCTTTAAGCCGAGCACGCCCTTTCAACCTAAGGCAAACCTTTATTGGTTATATCAGAGCGTACCAACAAACATGAAAATAAATTAACTCCTTGGAGAATCAAGGTTCATTACTACATGTTTTGGGTCTTTTTATAACCAAGAAATCTACACAAAAGATCAATGCACTCTTGAGGGGAGTAAGTTGTTCAGCGACATTCGATCTGCAGCGGAAGTCTGGATTGATGGCCAGTTAAGATCTTTGACCTTTGCTGAATCGTGTGAAGTCATCCTACTGGTATATAATGACCTGACCTACGCTAATATGTCTCAGAAAGCTTAGAACGATCTTGAGATGAATGAAGACTTTTTCCCATTTGTCAAATGTCTGTGTGGGAGATTACTCAAACAGATGAGTAAAGATGTGTATACAGAAGATGGAGAATACTTAGATGACAGAAATTAGATAGCAGTAGAAATAAGCGCTCTGGATGAGACGGCGCTCTGAATGAGACGGCACTTTGAGTGAGACGGCACTTTGAATGAGACGGCACTTTGAATGAGACGGCACTTTAAATGAGACGGCGCTCTAAATGAGACGGCGCTCTAAATGAGAGGGAGCACCCAGAATGAGAGGGCGCACCCAGAATGAGAGGGCGCACCCAGAAAACCCAGAATGGAAGGACGCACCCAGAATAAGAGAGCGCACTCATAATGAGAGAGCGCACCCATAATGGAGAGACGCCCATAATGTGAGCGCACTCATAATGAGACATGTGAGAGCAATCTGGAAAAAAATACTCAATCACCATTTTCGACACAGTTTTACTCATCACCTGGTCTGGTTTAATGTGTTGAAGGATCATTCAATATGAGAGAACCAGGTTACATAAACAAGTCCCCGATTATATGCTCCATCAGCATACAGACTCTTTGCTGTCAGTTGAAAGACAGACCTAAAAGTTTGCATGAGTGTAGTGACTTCAATTTCTTATTTTTATCCACAAACCCACTCTGAAGGATAATAAAAGTTGGGAGATTCTTCTTCTTCTTCTTCTTCGAACGCTCTATATCTCATCATTATCATCATCAGATAGATTGTCCTAAGCAGAACTTTGCTACCCCAACAGTTCTCCGGAATTTCTCTCTCATAGGCCAGATGTCCTGCCACTGCAGCCGTCATTTTAAAACCATCAAACCTCTGGTTATATCTAACACTTAACATCTAACACTTGTTAATCCACTCTTTGTGCTTTGTATGTGATCTGAACCTAAGAGTGATTGTACGTTGTGCCAGTTATGCGCCTACAAGTAGGCCAGCACATGAGATTCCTGCGATGCTTTTATTTACTAGGGTAGCTTTCCTAGGCTCCTACCTTAGTCGCCTCTTACAACATGCCTTGTGTTACTATGCTTTGATCCCTTGCGGGCCACAGCAACACACGTGCTAGAAGAGAAATGAGTTTAGACACACGACTGTACAAACGTTGACACACTGAGCGGGCCACAGCAACACACGTGCTAGAAGAGAGATGAAGTTTAGACACACGACTGTACAAACGTTGACACACTGAGCGGGCAACAGCAACACACGTGTGAGAAGAGAGATGAGTTTAGACACACGACTGTACAAACGTTGACACACTGAGCGGGCCACAGCAACACACGTGCAAGAAGAGAAATGAAGTTTAGACACACGACTGTATAAAAGTTGACACACTGAGCGGGCAACAGCAACACAGGTGAGAGAAGAGAGATGAGTTTAGACACACGACTGTACAAACGTTGACACACTGAGCGGGCCACAGCAACACACGTGCAAGAAGAGAAATGAAGTTTAGACACACGACTGTATAAAAGTTGACACACTGAGCGGGCAACAGCAACACACGTGCGAGAAGAGAAATGAAGTTTAGACACACGACTGTATAAAAGTTGACACACTGAGCGGGCAACAGCAACACAGGTGAGAGAAGAGAGATGAGTTTAGACACACGACTGTACAAACGTTGACACACTGAGCGGGCCACAGCAACACACGTGCGAGAAGAGAAATGAGTTTAGACACACGACTGTATAAAAGTTGACACACTGAGCGGGCAACAGCAACACACGTGCGAGAAGAGAGATGAGTTTAGACACACGACTGTATAAAAGTTGACACCCTGAGCGGGCAACAGCAACACACGTGCGAGAAGAGAAATGAAGTTTAGACACACGACTGTACAAACGTTGACACACTGATGATACAGGGTGTTCAACTTAAAAGCAGCCTATGAATGGAGCTAATCTGGCATATATGTATGGAAATGAAAAGGTTCAGTTATGACGTAGTATAGGTCGAGGTTGTGTGATGGTGTGTAATTGTAGTGCGGGAAGGGCGATGAACAAATGTGACGTAGGGCGAGCTAGTCAGAACCGGTTTAAGTAGTAAATAAACAAAAGGCGATAGGTTATCTGGCAACTTTCGATTTGTCAATGGGGCTGCAATTATCTTGAACACCCTGTAGAATGCGATCATATCAGGATGGAATACAGCAATGCATAAAACCTTTACATTTCTGAATCGCACAAAATATAATAATTGTGGGTTAGATCAGAGCCAACTATAAACTTATAGGCCTTCGGACTCAGGTAAGAATTATGGGAAATCAGAGCACAAATACACCACGTGACCTTAGATCCACGCAACCAGCGTTCCAAATGTGATTACAGGAACTGTCCCTCTACCTCCCACATACTTGGTGTTATAAATGCAATGTGACGAGCAATTCCCATCTTACAGACTGCAATGTATATGTGACAGTGATAACGATCAAATTCAAACGCTGCACGTTGTTGTTCAAAGATATGGAGAGATGGTGGAATGTTGTAATGTCTGACTGTATATGTTATGTCTGCCGTGTGTATGTTATGTCTGCCGTGCGTATGTTATGTCTGCCGTGTGTATGTTATGTCTGCCGTGTGTATGTTATGTCTGCCGTGTGTATGTTATGTCTGCCGTGTATATGTTATGTCTGCCGTGTATATGTTATGTCTGCCTGTATATAGTTATGTCTGCCATGTATAAGTTATGTCTGCCGTGTATAAGTTATGTCTGCCGTGTATAAGTTATGTCTGCCGTGTATATGTTATGTCTGCCTGTATATTTATGTCTGCGTGTTATAATTATGTCTCCGTGTATATGTTATGCTGCCGTGTATATTTATGTCTGACTGTATATGTTATGTCTGACTGTATATGTTATGTCTGACTGTATATGTTATGTCTGCCGTGTGTATGTTATGTCTGCAGTGTGTATGTTATGTCTGCCGTGTGTATGTTATGTCTGCCATGTGTATGTTATGTCTGTTTGTATATGTTATGTCTGACTGTATATGTTATGTCTGCCGTGTATATGTTATGTCTGCCGTGTATATGTTATGTCTGCTGTGTATATGTTATGTCTGCCGTGTATGAAGTCTTGAGATTATTCGCTTATTCTGTATCCTTTGCTTCGCCCGTGTGTTGTCAGGGCTCGTAAAGTAAGCAAAGAATAGTAACACTGTGACCTACAAGTCATGTCGTAAGAGGCGACTGAGGTAGGGACCCAGAGAAGCTGTCCTAGTAAATAAAAAGCATTGTAGAAATCGGATGTGCTGGCAAATAAATGGCACAACGTACAATCGCTCTTAGGCTCGGATCACATACAAATGACAAAAAGTGATTAACAAGTGGTCGATATGGAGCGTTCAAAGAAGAAGGAGCGTTCAAAGAAGAAAGATCATTTGCTTGAAAAATGTCTTTTGGTCGCAATGTCGCTGTATAGTGTTTGTGTACTTTGTGAAACTACAGTACGTTGTGAAACTACAGTTAGTACGTTGTGAAACTACAGTCAGTACGTTGTGAAACTACAGTCAGTACGTTGTGAAACTACAGTACGTTGTGAAACTACAGTCAGTACGTTGTGAAACTACAGTCAGTACGTTGTGAAACTACAGTACGTTGTGAAACTACAGTACGTTGTGAAACTACAGTACGTTGTGAAACTACAGTACTTTGTGAAACTACAATACTTTGTGAAACTACAGTACTTTGTGAAACTACAGTACTTTGTGAAACTACAATACTTTGTGAAACTACTTTGTGAAACTACAGTACTTTGTGAAACTACAGTACTTTGTGAAACTACAGTACTTTGTGAAACTACAGTACTTTGTTTTAAGTGTTTGCCGAAGGTTAGAATTGTAGTTGGAGGCAGAGACTGATTATGGAGAAAAGATACGTGGCGAGAGTAGAGGCAGAAAGAATGACTGGAGGAAGTGAGTGTGTGAAGCGGAGGTTGAAGAGGAGACAGAGTGTGGTCGAATAGAAGAAAACTGAGATTGAAAGAATGAGTGAGGAAGTGATTTACTGAAAGGTTGAAGAAAACAAGTAGAAGGTGAAAGGTAGAGATGCGAATGAGGGAGAGAGTCAATTATACACGGGACCCAACACAATTAGAAGTAACATGTACAGACTACTTGAGATTGAAGAAACAGTTCTGTTCCCCTGTGGAGCGAGTGCAGAGTTAACACAACATATTGTTTGCGTGTTTCGACTTTATACAGAAGACACAGGAAAAAGTATAACCAATATAGATATATGAGCTCTTCTTATAAACCTGAGAATATATCTACGGAGTATATGATGTGAATTATACAGTTCACTGAAGATATTGTAATGTGATCTGATGACTGACATAAGAATGACGGAGAAGTGAGAAAGTGTGGGGATGAAGAAAGAGAGAAAGGAGTAGAATTAGGAGGAAATTAGGCCGAGTGAAAGTGAAGGAAAGAAAGAAGTGGATAGAGAAACAAGAGAATATAGAGTGGAGTGGGTGAGATATTCCTGGAAAAAAATGAGTACGAATTTGTGCGTTTTGATTGCTTGATATGACCATCATTATTGCACATCGATGAGTAACCATGTGTGCTCCGATCTCTTTCTTACACTTCAGTGAGTAACCATATGTGCTCCGATCTCTTTCTTACACTTCGGTGAGTAACCATATGTGCTCCCATCTCTTTCTTACACTTCGGTGAGTAACCATATGTGCTCCCATCTCTTTCTTACACTTGGTGAGTAACCATATGTGCTCCCATCTCTTCTTACACTTCGGTGAGTAACCATATGTGCTCGATCTCTTCTTACACTTCGGTGAGTAACCATATGTGCTCCCATCTCTTTCTTACACTTCAGTGAGTAACCATATGTGCTCCCATCTCTTTCTTACACTTCAGTGAGTAACCATATGTGCTCCCATCTCTTTCTTACACTTCAGTGAGTAACCATATGTGCTCCGATCTCTTTCTTACACTTCAGTGAGTAACCATGTGTGCTCCGATCTCTTTCTTACACTTCAGTGAGTAACCATGTGTGCTCCGATCTCTTTCTTACACTTCAGTGAGTAACCATATGTGCTCGATCTCTTCTTACACTTCGTGAGTAACCATATGTGCTCCGATCTCTTTCTTACACTTCGGTGAGTAACCATATGTGCTCCCATCTCTTTCTTACACTTCGGTGAGTAACCATATGTGCTCCATCTCTTCTTACACTTCAGTGAGTAACCATATGTGCTCCCATCTCTTTCTTACACTTCAGTGAGTAACCATATGTGCTCGATCTCTTTCTTACACTTCGGTGAGTAACCATATGTGCTCCCATCTCTTTCTTACACTTCAGTGAGTAACCATATGTGCTCCGATCTCTTTCTTACACTTCGGTGAGTAACCATATGTGCTCCCATCTCTTTCTTACACTTCGGTGAGTAACCATATGTGCTCCCATCTCTTTCTTACACTTCGGTGAGTAACCATATGTGCTCCCATCTCTTTCTTACACTTCAGTGAGTAACCATATGTGCTCCCATCTCTTTCTTACACTTCAGTGAGTAACCATATGTGCTCCGATCTCTTTCTTACACTTCAGTGAGTAACCATATGTGCTCCCATCTCTTTCTTACACTTCGGTGAGTAACCATATGTGCTCCGATCTCTTTCTTACACAGGAATATCTCAGCTGCAGTAGACGAACTCCATAGCACCGGCGAGGTTCTTTGGTTTTTGAAAATGGTGAAGATATTTTTGTAGTAATTATTTATTTTTTTAAATTCTCTGATGAATTTTTGCCCGTGGATTGGTTTTCCAGTCTGCTCTTCTCGATTTTAAACTGCCAGGGGTTCTATTATTTGCTTAAATTGTACAAGGATCTATGTAGCGTAGAGGTGAGGTACTTGTCTTTCATGTCAAAGGTAACCGATTCTCTCCCTCGTGGAGTCATCGGGATAATTTCCCAGATATCCCTGATCTCAGTGTAAGTGAAATTGTGTTCCTAGTCTTATCGGAGACGGACGATAAAACGTACGTCACGTGTTCTGTGCGTTTTACTCAACTGATGCTATCAGAACCGAACAGGGAATCTACTATACAAATGTCATGGGCACCAGCTATGTATAATATTCATGATACGCCTGCCGTTCTCATATTGATGCCGATACACTAGCAATCTAATTTTATAATCTTCAAATTCCCGATACTCTGACACCACTTTTACAATCTTCATTTGGTAGCTAGCCAAGTACCCTAACTTGCCTCGTCCGTTAATAGATTCTCTCTCAAATCTCATTACCTGTTCTTTAGTCCTATTTCTGCTTATCCAAACAACACTATCCACGAAACACTCATCTTTTTTGGAGACAGTTCAATTTCCGGTTGGTTCTTCATTATAAACACGAATTCCTTTTTTTTTTAGCAATTTTATTCAAACCCTCTTTAGGATATATATACATGTATATGGGGAGAGAGAGAGGAGAGAGAGAGAGGGTGGTTGCTATGTCAAGTGATTAAGCGATTTGTCTTGTGTTCTGTGTAAACGGACATATACATATGAAATACTATATATATCAAGGGGAAGTATAATGATTTAATTGTACCGAATTACCTGCATAGGGTTACGCCACGCCACCCCCATGATCCCGACACCCCACATGCCCCACCCCAATGGTTCCATCACCGAATATGGTTTCCGTCACCCGCATATGATTCAGCTATCCCCATATGATTCAGTTACCCCCTATGATTCAGTTACCCCCTATGATTCAGTTACCCCCATGATTCAGCTACCCCCTATGATTCAGCTACACCCATATGGTTCAGCTACCCCCATATGGTTCAGCTATCACCATATGGCTTAGCTACCCCAATATGATTCTGCTACCCTTATATGGCTCAGCAAATTCCCACAGAAATGGCGAGCCGCCAGTCTAGAGTAGTGCACAAAGTACGAACAAGCTTACATATAAAAACACAATATACAAAGTACGAACAAGCTTACATATAAAAACACAATATACAAAGTACGAACAAGCTTACATATAAAAACACAATATACAAAGTACGAACAAGCTTACATATAAAAACACAATATACAAAGTACGAACAAACTACATATAAAAACACAATATACAAAGTACGAACAAACACATATAAAACACAATATACAAAGTACGAACAAGCTTACATATAAAAACACAATATACAAAGTACGAACAAGCTTACATATAAAAACACAATATACAAAGTACGAACAAGCTTACATATAAAAACACAATATACAAAGTACGAACAAGCTTACATATAAAAACACAATATACAAAGTACGAACAACTTACATATAAAACACAATATACAAAGTACGAACAAGCTTAGATATAAAAACACAATATACAAAGTACGAACACGCTTACATATAAAAACACAATATAAATAAATAAACGAATGAAAATCGTCGCGTATCCTATTTACAGGACGTAGCCATCAACAACAGTAAACGAGTCGTCGATTTTCTAGGCATCACTTATACGTTCAGTAGTTTGCCATTGCTTTCTGGACGGTTATATAATACAAATACATAACATAATAATAGTTCATATAAATTGTTCATTTGAGGATCATCTTCATTGCACATCGGACATGTCCATAATTGTTTCAACCTCCTCCCAAGCATCTATCTCAGTGTGTTTAGGCTAACAACTCCCGTTATGTGTTGACTGATGTATCTACTGGGTTTTCTCTCGTGGTTGTTCCGTCTTGCCGTACCTATCGGTACGCACAACTTGCGCAACCGAGATAGAGAACACCCGTTATCTTCTTCGTTGAAATCTTCAGAGCGTATGTTTACTCAGAGTGTTGATGATGTCGCTTTTGTCCATAGAAGACGCATTCTCAATCGTAGCATTGCCCGCCAGTGCATCTGCTCTCTCATTGCCGTTCACCCTAGCATAACCCAGCATTGACTCTTGTATGAGACTCATGTTTGTATAACTTGATTGATTTATGTTTGTATAAGACTGTCATGTTTGTAGATTTGACTCGCCCACGTGCTGCCATGGTCCGTAAGGGAGCATCTCAATCGTAGCATTGCCCGCCAGTGCATCTGCACTCTTATTACCCTTCACCCCATCATGACCCGGGACAAAGATGATGGTATTATAAATATATCAAAATAATCAGTGCCAGAGAGAAAGAGAGACAAGAATGAGAAACGGAGATAGAAAAAGAATAGATTTTTCATATAAATGTTAATTTTTCAGTTTTTTTAAATGAACATTTTCTCTTTTCTACATGCACATGTCAGCAATGAGCGTAATTTAAATATCAAGGAGATAAAATGGAAACTCAGGTAATGAATGACCTGGATAAGGTCAATTTGTGTAATCGCTAACAGCAGGACAAACGAGAGAAGAAGGAGGACAAACGAGAGAAGAAGGAAGACCACAGATCGAGGAGACGACCGGCTGAAGTTGCTAAACATACGACAGTTGGGTGGGCTGTGTGATGTGACCTTGAATTAAACAATGAAATATTGACTTCCAGATGTTGCCAAACTGAACCTGCTTTCTTATTTCCATATTTGTTTTTTTAAAACACTCAAGAGAGATCTCTCCATCCCAGCTCTTCCCTAATGAAATATGGATTTCTTTTCCGGTGGAGATGAATAAAGTCTTATGATATATGATATTTTTCATATGTGAATGGAGATTGATAGGATACCATCGTCATTGCACTTCGGTGAGTAACCATGTGTGATCCTATCTCTTTCTTGCACAGGAAGATCTCAAATACAGAGCACGAACTCCGTAACGTCAGCGAGGTCTCAATGTAATTGTAAAGATGGTGAAGATATTTTTGTAGGAATTTTATTTTTAATCTTTTCTAATGAATTTTGCACGTGCAGCGCTTTCCAACCTGCTCTTCTCGATTTTGAACTGCCAAGGGTTCTTTTTACGTACTCAGATTGAACAAGGGACCTACGGGATTTGTTATCGTCCGTCTCCGACAGGACTAGGAACTGATCTCACCTACACTGAGATCAGGGATCTCTGGAAAAATATTCAGAAGGGGGCGAACCTGGTAGCTTTGGCACGAGAGACAAGTACCTAACCTCTACGGCACAGAGAGACAAGTACCTAACCTCTACGGCACAGAGAGACAAGTACCTAACCTCTACGGCACAGAGAGACAAGTACCTAACCTCTACGGCACAGAGAGACAAGTACCTAACCTCTACGGCACAGAGAGACAAGTACCTAACCTCTACGGCACAGAGAGACAAGTACCTAACCTCTACGGCACAGAGAGACAAGTACCTAACCTCTACGGCACAGAGAGACAAGTACCTAACCTCTACGGCACAGAGAGACAAGTACCTAACCTCTACGGCACAGAGAGACAAGTACCTAACCTCTACGGCACAGAGAGACAAGTACCTAACCTCTACGGCACAGAGAGACAAGTACCTAACCTCTACAGGCACAGAGATTCCGTGTGAATAGAGAACATTTTGGTTATATCCATGTTTCCTTTATTGTGTCTATGTCAGTGTATAACTGTTAGTATGAGTTATTGCAATATTATTATTATTATTAGCGTTAAGTGTAAGAGTGTCTGTGTTATATATTTTTTTTTTCAATCCAGGAGCACTTGAGCTTTCAGTTCTTCGGCTCGGTGCCATGGACATTGTAGCCCTTCGGTTCGGTGCCACGAACACCGTAAATCTGGAGATTCTGTGGCGTTTCTGCCAGTCCGCTGAATTGAAAGGCACTCACAGGGAGCTTGTCACCCGTCATCCAACACGCTACGAACACGGTGGGCTGGCGAGCGTGTGTGTTAAATAAAACAAGGTTGTTTGCTAGTGTGTATGTATGCGGTTATGTTATTGCAAGTAAATGCATTTTATTGATTTTGAGTGAGCGATTGTTGTTGAGTGAGCGATTGTTGTTGAGTGAGCGATTGTTGTTGAGTGAGCGATTGTTGTTGAGTGAGCGATTGTTGTTGAGTGAGTCAATGTTGTTGAGTGAGCGATTGTTGTTGAGTGAGCGATTGTTGTTGAGTGAGTCAATGTTGTTGAGTGAGCGATTGTTGTTGAGTGAGCGATTGTTGTTGAGTGAGTCAATGTTGTTGAGTGAGTCAATGTTGTTGAGTGAGCGATTGTTGTTGAGTGAGCCATTGTTGAGTGAGCCATTGTTGAGTGAGCCATTGTTATTGAGTGAGCCATTGTTGTTGAGTGAGCCATTGTTGTTGAGTGAGCCATTGTTGTTGAGTGAGCCATTGTTGTTGAGTGAGCGATTGTTGTTGAGTGAGCCATTGTTGTTGAGTGAGCCATTGTTGTTGAGTGAGCGATTGTTGTTGAGTGAGCGATTGTTGTTGAGTGAGCGATTGTTGTTGAGTGAGCGATTGTTGTTGAGTGAGCGATTGTTGTTGAGTGAGCGATTGTTGTTGAGTGAGCGATTGTTGTTGAGTGAGCCATTGTTGTTGAGTGAGCGATTGTTGAGTATTGATTGAGTCTGAGCAGCTGTGGTTGAACGATTGTGAACGAGCGATTCTGAAAGTTACTTTTAAGATGAGTGATTGTAAGGACTATAGTTGTGTGCATATACATGAATGATTGTCGTGAACATGTCAGTGTGGGATACGTATGTATATTGCACGAGTATAGTACTGCGCGTATGCAAGAATGATAGTCATGAGCGTGAGAAGAGAGTGTGAGAGAGAGATTGTACGAGTATTGTTAAGCGTCTCTTTATGCATCTTGATACAAACAAACACTCATACGCGCTTCACTATACTCGTACAATCTTTGAGTGTTTGTTTGTATCAAGAAGCATAAAAAAGAGGTAAACATAGCTACTGATAGTTCTAGAAATTCTACGACGACTAACTTAACCCCTTCACCCCTCAGAGACGACTTACTGGCTCGAGTCATTTTTAACAATGTCCTCAAAGCCGATATACTGGCTGATTCAGTATACATTGCAACATGCGAGCGTCAGAGAGTAACAAAAATTACGGAGTGAATGAGTTAACAGAAGACAATATCTTACATTAAATGAAGCATACTGTCATCCAATCTCTGCTAGACGTCGTCCAATCTCTGTTAGACGTCGTCCAATCTCTGCTAGACGTCCTCCAATCTCTGCTAGACGTCCTCCAATCTCTGCTAGACGTCCTCCAATCTCTGCTAGACGTCCTCCAATCTCTGCTAGACGTCGTCCAATCTCTGCTAGACGTCGTCCAATCTCTACTAGACGTCGTCCAATCTCTACTAGACGTCCTCCAATCTCTGCTAGACGTCGCCCAATCTCTGCTAGACGTCGTCGAATCTCTGCTAGACGTCGTCCAATCTCTACTAGACGTCGTCCAATCTCTACTAGACGTCGTCCAATCTCTGCTAGACGTCGTCCAATCTCTACTAGACGTCCTCCAATCTCTGCTAGACGTCGCCCAATCTCTGCTAGACGTCGTCCAATCTCTACAAGTCGTCGTCCAATCCCTGCTAGACGTCCTCCAATCTCTGCTAGACGTCCTCCAATCTCTGCTAGACGTCGTCCAATCTCTACTAGACGTCCTCCAATCTCTGCTAGACGTCGTCCAATCTCTACTAGACGTCCTCCAATCTCTGCTAGACGTCGTCCAATCTCTGCTAGACGTCGTCCAATCTCTACTAGACGTCGTCCAATCTCTGCTAGACGTCGTCCAATCTCTACTAGACGTCATCCAATCTCTGCTAGACGTCGTCCAATCTCTGCTAGACGTCGTCCAATCTCTACTAGACGTCGTCAAATCTCTACTAGACGTCGTCCAATCTCTACTAGACGTCGTTACACAGCGATGTTGATAAAAGAAAACAAGAAAGTCATAAAGTCCCAAACTGTAATAGCAATAAATATACTGCACCGATTTCCTCACGTCACCACACAGGGTCATAGAGTTAGGCTTGACTAAATCTCCCTACCACGATATTATCGCCAGTCGAATTTCTGAAATAGTCTAGCAATGTTCAACAAATTTGTTGCAGATCGATCAGCGGTCTCCAGGGCATCACACACAAGCAAAATGGAGGAGAAAAACGATAAATTTTATGCAGATAAGGATCACAGAATAAATTTTTAAAAACCCGCTACAGACTCCAGACTCCGATTGTAAGCAATATAGATGTTTTCGTAAAAATGACCAATACAAATGAGTTAGTGCACAACAGCATCTCCTGCTATGAGTGTATGCATATTTGCTCGCTAACAGACACATCTCTATATTCTACGCATCTAATGACAAGTTGTCAATATCATCATTTCATCATCATCAACATCAAGTAGCTTGTCTCTTCCATTATTACATTGTGCTGACATCGTTTACTTATCAAAAACGCCCGAATACACAATATCTCATCATCAAGTAGCTTGTCCCTTCCGGAACTTGGCTCCCATGATAGCAGTCATGAAAAACTGTTCTGTGCAAGTTGACTGGCGTCAGCAGCAGCCATTCACAGATCGTCAATGACATTTTGCACCCATTGTCTTCTACGTCTTCCTCTCATTCTTCTTCCAAGCACCATTCTCTCCAAAATGATCTTCTCTAGGCACTCATGCCGTTTGATGTATCCGAAATATTTAATTTTCTTTGACGTTATTCTCTTTAATAGCCAACTCTCTTTAATATCAAGCTGTTGCAGAACAGAAGCATTTGTTTTTTACTAACAGAAGGTCAACACTATGGCAGTGTAATAAATCTACCGTACCCAGATTATAGAACCGTCCAAGTCGGCACTAAACGGTTCACACGTTGTCTTGTTTCCGTTACGTGTGTTTCACGCTATTTCTGTTTTCTGCACATTTCTTTTTTTCCGATCCAGAAGCACTTGAGCTTTTCAGCTCTTCGGCCCGATGCCATGGATATCGTAACCTTCGGTTCGGTGCCACGAACACCGTGAATCTGGGGAATCTGTGGCTTTTTCTGCCTGCCATATAGAAGCTCTAAAAATAAAACTATTCTTATAATCTTTATCATCTTATATATATAGAGCCCGCCTGCCCAGCGTGTTCGTAGCGCGTTGGACTACGGGTGACAAGTCATCTGTGTGTGCGGGTTCAACTCCGCGGACTGGCAGAAAAGCCACAGATTTATCCAGATTTACGGCACCGAACAGAAGGGTTACGATGTCCATGACACCGAGCCGAAGACCTTTCAGCTCAAGTGCTTCTGGATCGGATTAAAAAAAATTAGCATATTCTTATTTTTTTTAAATAAGATTTATTGTCTATTTGTTTTAATGTTGATTCTGCAGTCGGCACATAAAATGGTGAAGTGTACTGACGCCATGTTTGTTAACTATTCAGTTCCGAGAAAAATACAATACTCTAGAACATGACATGGACCGATGGGGGTGGGATATTTATTTATAACTAATAAGGCTGTGATTCTTTAGACATCAAAGGCGAATACATGACTATATTTAGAGCCACGTCTCGTATGTCTACATTTTCAATGTGGCTACATTTCTACATGTGTGCATTTTAGTCATCAACGCCAGCATAAAATATCTTCCCCATATTCAAAATTACATCTGGGACCATCGCCGGTGCTACGGAGGTCATGCACTGCAGATGAGATCTTCCTGTGTAAGAAAGAACTCGTAGAGCATACATGGCAATTTATCAAGCAAAATGAAATCACGATGGTTCGTCCTTTCACTTAATCATTTACCAACTGCGAGTAAAGCAAAATTGAGAAAAAAGAATCATTTAAACAACTTTACTTTAAACAACTTTTATCAAGACATTGCTGGGGGGAAAAAAAGAGTACTAACAACTGGCTAGGTTTTAATTTCGCAAACACTGTTTCCAAACCTAGACAGAGTGTGGACGTGAAGGGTAACAACCACACGTTATTAGCATTCTTATTATTGAACAGCAACGCACACATAGATCCTCAAGGCGCACACTGTACTAGGACAACGCTGTCGGCATTAATTAGCTGCAGTAGCTATTTCTGTGGTATTCTAATTCCTTCTTTTATTCACTTCATTCTATCAATCATATCATACTGGAGTCCTTTTTTCTATATAAAACCTTTATTAAATAATAGCCATAGGCAGGAGGTCTATGTAGCTAAGTTGTTAAGCTCTTGCTTTGTGAGTCGAAGGTCGTGGGTTCGAATCTGGACCGCGCCGTTCTGTTCACTAGTGCATTTTTTCCGGAGACCCCTAGGATTGTTGCCGGAGTTACGGAGTTCGTGTTTGTGCAATACTCTCTTCAGGTGGCGTGCCATTTCTGCGGAGAGGAACCGAACCATACGGGGTAATACCCGGTGCAATGAAGTCAATACATCGGCTTTAACCACAGTCACACGAATCATTACTGATTTCCCGCTCCAGTAGGAACACTGAGGGCCATCAAAAGTCTCCTAAAAAGATGTAGTGTTTGTTTGTTTGTTTCGTTCGTTCTTGACGATCAATTTGATCACTCTTATTGTGATATATAATTGATATTTGCCAAGAACGACTTTAACGTTGAGACCCCACTTGTTTAGGACAGGCGATCCGATCATTTTTTCGGTCTAAAGAAATGTTCGAATCTGTCTTTGCTAACTGTCAAACACTTTCCTTCGCGTGTACATTTCTCTTGAATGATCTGTTTAATGCCGTATAGTTGGGTTTGGATCTACACCAAAGAGCATTTAAAACTTTGCAAACTGTTAAGAGATAGTGTGAATACATATGTAAGATTTTTAGTTATATGTGCAACTTTGTACGAAATAATTCGTAGCCAGATGTGGCATTAATCTTTACTAATGGGGGAGGGACGTAGTGATCTTGTGTGTGCTTGCTTTAATGCACTTTGTAAGCTGATATTCATTTTCATTAGGCTGTTATTGATGCCGTCGCTCCATCTTTTGCGTGGTCTATCTTTTGCGTGGTCTTCCTCTTGCTTTGTACTCGTTATACTTTTTCTTTGTGGCTCTCTGTCGTATGCGATACCATGACATTCTTGTCAGGTGTCCAAACCGTTTAATCTGTTCTTTTATTAATTGCATGACCGGTTTCACATCCAGTTTTCTTCCGATTTCTTTATTTCTAATATTCTCTCTTATTGTCACACCTGCAGCCTTTCCAAGACACCTCATCGTCATTGTGATTTGCGTTCATTAGCTGCTGTTATTGTCCATGTTTAAGCTTAGTTACTAATATATATATATATATGTATATATGAGAGAGAGAGAGAGAGAGAGAGAGAGAGAGAGATATTTCAATATCTAAGGATAGATGTAATAGATCTTCCAACATTTTCTTTTTCTTTGCCATTTTGTTAAATTCTGTCGAACATTAACTATTAATGTTTCCTTCCAACTCAGAACCATCGCCTTTTTCTTGCTATGAACTTTACCGACTTGGAGTGGTGCTTGGAGTGGTGCTTGAAAAAATAAATGGTTGCTGGTTGGTGCTGCATGAATTAAACCAAGTACCATTTCCTGTAAACCGGAATATGATATTCGTGTGTGATCTCTACGGCTTATAATGTCCGTTTTGTAACGACCAAATGGCTTAGACTGACTGAAATAAACTATTTGTGGAATATTGATCAGGTACCAAGACCAGACTGTTTCAAACTAAAGACTAAACCAGCGAAAGAATGAGAAAAGGCAGAAATAAACACCCTGGAAATGGTGACTTTCTTCACATCAGTCCTCGTTGTGCCTAAGGGTACATGAGAGAGAGAGAGGAGGGAGAGAGAGAAGAAACATCTAAACTCAATTTGATCTTGTGCCTCTATTTCTACATCAAACCGAGTTCTATAAATGGTTTTGAGTTCTGCTTCCAAAGTTTCCGCCTCCATGTTTCCCTAGGCCTATCCTTTTTTTCCTGCTATTCATGCGGTGTCCATTACATTGCATATCTTTACCGCTGTTATTGTCTCATCATAAGGACATATGCAGTCTATCTCTATCGTCTCATTTGTATCTTGATTTATGTATTACAAATATAGTCGTTTTGGAAGTCTGATAGTATTAATCTTATAGCCGCAATAGCGTAGTTGTTAGTGAGCTAGCTTCTTGGACTAGTGGTCCGTGTTCAATAGCGTAGTTGTTAGTGAACTCGCTTCTTGGACTAGTGGTCCGTGTTCAGTTCCATAGTTGGCGAGGAATATTTTGCCGGCAATAACGGTTCTGAAGTCCACCCAGCCTTAATTGTATAAGAAGGAAAAGCACGCTGAAGTACTGGCGGTCGGTGTGATGTAGACCAGATCATCAATCGTGTACCGACAGTCAATGAAGAATACAGGTCTAACACCATATTATCCTATATGCCTACCACGAGGTATAGAAAGGGTTTCTTTACTTTACTTCATTAGCCCTTTCGCTGCTACATACTTTTCGAAGACGGAGCTAAAAATAGCTACTCTTGTTTCTAGATTACAAACGTGAATGTACGCCTATAGCAGTGACATTAGAAATGTATAACGTGTTAACAACACGTCTTTAGCCCGCAGAGGAACAACGCGTCTTTAGCCCGCAGAGGAGAGATAACAGACGTGTTAATGCGTCTTTAGTAGTGAATGGGAAATACGTCTATACACGTCCTTAGCAGCTAAAGGGTTAGTATTGATATTATCCTCCGAGGTACACCCAAGCATTCTACGTACATATACATGTAATTAAAGCTACTATTTTATTCATTGTCTATATAATATAGAACTGATGCTAGTCTCATTATTATTCCTGATCTCTTATTGTAACAACATTTTATGTATCTATATAATACAATTATTCAGTAGATAAATCAATTAGATATCACATTAGTCTCTCTATATTTGAATAACATCACTCTGCATGCGCGCATACCGATATATCTCTGCATGAAGACCATAATCATCTAACGAGCTGAAAGGCAGGAGAGACAAGCGCAAACTCAAAATTTATCACAGTAAAACACTTCCCAATTGAACTTCAGTAGAGACGACCAAGGTCATATATACACCTTATTGATCAATCAATTAAATCAATCAATTAATACATCGTAGGAGTCTACAGCGGAAATATTGACTTCACTGCACCGGGTTTTACCCCATATGGCTCGGTCCCTCTCCGCAGAATATTGCACACCAACTGCGAGAGTACTGCCCAAAACACGATTTCGTAGATCCGCAACAATCCTCTCTGGAATGAAATGCACTCGCTACGGACTCGAACCAACGCCCTTCGGAACGCAAGGCAAGGGTTTAACCACTTAGGCACAGAGACCCCCGAATCAACTACACCTTGGTACCATTATGAATCTAATACCAAGTATTGATACCAAAATATGTGTAAACCGATTACAAGGTACATTTATGACAATAACTAACTAATATTTTGTTTTGTCGATTTCTTTATAGTGGTAGCTATGCGTACATGTTTGTATGTTTGACCTTTCATGATTTGTTTATAGTGGTAGCTATGCGTACATGTTTGTATGTTTGACCTTTCATGATTTGTTTATAGTGGTAGCTATGCGTACATGTTTGTATGTTTGACCTTTCATGATTTGTTTATAGTGGTAGCTATGCGTACATGTGTGTGTGTTTGACCTTTCATGGCCATATGACAAGAAACTGATTCTAAATACATATTAATACATATTCATACATTTACATACACAACACCACACATCATACACTGCCAGTGTGTCTCATTTGCGTGTCCTTACTCATCTCACGAATCTATATAAGGCGGACGATAGTTTTGTATCCTTCGCTGCCTTGTACAGGATGTTCAAGATAAAAGTAGCCTGTCAAGGTAGCCAACATGGCATATATTTATGAAAATGAGAAGGTTCAATTATGACGTAGTAGAGGTCAAGTGGTGCAGGAAGGGGTGATGAGCCAATGTGACGTAGGACGAGCTAGTCAGAACCGGTTTAAATAGTAAATATACAAAACGCAATGCGTAACTGGCAACTTTTGATTTGTCATTCGGGCTACTTTTATCTTGAACACCCCGTTTTACTTGTTTGACAGACATTTTGTTCAAAACGTCGCTTTAACCTGTCTCTGTGCCTTTCTCAGTCACCATATGTCGTGTTTTATTATCTTGCCTCTACCGATATTGATTGAGGGAAGGGGTATAGAAGATGGTGAATTTGTCTACCTTGGAAGCAAGATCAGTTAATCAAGAGGTACAGATGAGGCCATTATTGCCACGATCAGGAAAGCCCGACAAGCCTTTCCGACAAACCGATCCTGCAGACTGTGTGGAAATCTACTGCCATCTCCAAGAAAACAAAGCTCGGAATATTCAGCTCAAATGTGACATCTGTGTTGCTGTAAGGCTCGGAAACATGGCAAGTCACCAAGTTAAATACAAATAAGATTCAGACCTTTGTCAACGGATGTATTCTGCGGATTATCAGACAGAGATGGTATGATAGAGTTACAAACACAGACCTGTGGATAAGAACATGACGGGAACCCATGATGACCCAGGTTAAGAGGAGAAAATGGCGATGTGTCGGACATACCTAGGAAGACACAGTCGAGTATCACTAGACAAGCACTTCGAGTGAAACCAAAAGAAAATGGAAAAGGGGCACCTAAACAGATCTGGAGACGGAAGTCTTGAGGAACTAAAGAGTGCTCGACTGTTCTGGGAGGCCATAAAGTAAACAGACCGAGACCGGGAA
The DNA here is from genome assembly GCA_020796225.1 of Arion vulgaris. Taxonomy (NCBI): domain Eukaryota; kingdom Metazoa; phylum Mollusca; class Gastropoda; order Stylommatophora; family Arionidae; genus Arion; species Arion vulgaris. The sequence continues at coordinate 19,047,234 of CM036766.1, forward strand.
AATTGGCAAACAACTGTTAATGCACAATGCTCCACAAGGAGCGGAGAGAAATAAGTAAGCATAAATATCTTGCCTCTATATAAATAAAGCCGTAGTTGTCTGTAAAGATTATAAACTACTTCCAATCACTGTTCAGTTAATGTTAAGTGATCGATCCACAGCTTCAGGCAATAAATGTACTTATTAAACACGGAAATCTTTCACCGAGATAGAGTTCGAGTGCCTGAACATTTGTCAAGATGGAGGAGGCAGTTTGTAGTGATGTCGGCCACTGTTGTTTGCGGCGGTCTAAAAATTTACGACCCTGGGGAAATCAGATAAGATTCAAATAATTACGTTGAAACTTCTTCAAGTCGAGGACTTCTTGTCAATTTATCGAATCTCTCTCAAGATCGCAATTTGAAATGGGCGTGTTCTCTCGAATCTATCTTGTTTCGTCGAGAACAACAAGTGGTAATGAGAAAACATATTCATCAAGAAATAGACAAGAAGTAAGGAGACCAACTCAAATATGAAATAAAACGAAGCACATAAAGAAATAGACAAGAAGTAAGGAGACCAACTCAAATATGAAATAAAACGAAGCACATAAAGAAATAGACAAGAAGTTAGGAGACCAACTCAAATCTATACCTATTATAAAAATGAGTGTATGTATGTATGTATGTTTGTTTATTACCTATAGACTCGGAAACTACTGAACAGATGTAGCTGAAATTTACAGGATATGTTTGTTTTAATGTCGGGATGCTACCTGTCACAGTTTGAAATAGGTAGCGCTGAAGCTTTTCGAAACAATCTAAAAATAATAACACGCTCATTTCATCGAGAGTTTCTAACGAAATCTCCATTAACGTTTCCGACGAAAACGCAAATTTCATCGAGAGTTTCTTCCGGAAGTTTACAGTATGTGCATCTACACGATTCGATGACGTATGATTCAAGTCAATATTTCAAACAAGCCGTTAAAGTCAATATTTCAAACAAGCTGAAGGTTTGTTTCTAATCATGATCATAGATACTGCAAATCATATTTTAAGTTCCATCTATTCCATCAATGTTTGTTAGCTATGTTGGCAAAAATTGCTCTATATTCAATTAAACCAAACAAAACTACGATCCGAGGAATACGTTCATTTGAGGGAAGCTATTGGCCCGCATTTCTATAAATGGCAAGATGGTTATTTTGCCATCAACGTTTACCTGATGTACAATGTACACGTTATATGTATGAATATTACCCAATATTAGATTACACGACAGAAACGGGGTTACCATTTATTATTTTGTAAATCAATCCATACCATTGACCGCTATAGCGGCGTGCAATTCTAAATTAGTACAACCATTTCGCAATAGGTGGCGCGTGAGTAGTTTCGACAAATGATTCATACAGTTTTCCTGATTTTTCAAAACATTTTACTCGCAGTTTCTATGCATTTCCTAATAGAATTTAATAAAATGCTAATTTTTTATTTATTCCAGCGAAACATCAACAGTGATATTTGATTCCCTGTGTGAAGACAAACAAGCTGCAGTTATTTCCACACGCTCTTCACGAATTTTCCACACATTTGCAATTATTATGCCTGAATATTACCCAATATTAGATTACATGACAGAAACGGGGTGACCATTTAATATTTTGTAAATCAATCCATACCATTGACCGCTATAGCGGCGTGCAATTCTAAATTAGTACAACCATTTCGCAATAGGTGGGGGTGAGTAGTTTCGACAAATGATTCATACAGTTTTCCTGATTTTTCAAAACATTTTACTCGCAGTTTCTATGCATTTCCTAATAGAATTTAATAAAATGCTAATTTTTTTATTTATTCCAGCGAAACATCAACAGTGATATTTGATTCCGTGTGTGAAGACAAACAAGCTGCAGTTATTTCCACACGCTCTTCACGAATTTTCCACACATTTGCAATTATTATGCCTGAATATTACCCAATATTAGATTACATGACAGAAACGGGGTGACCATTTAATATTTTGTAAATCAATCCATACCATTGACCGCTATAGCGGCGTGCAATTCTAAATTAGTACAACCATTTCGCAATAGGTTGCGTGAGTAGTTTCGACAAATGATTCATACAGTTTTCCTGATTTTTCAAAACATTTTACTCGCAGTTTCTATGCATTTCCTAATAGAATTTAATCAAATGCTAATTTTTTTATTTATTCCAGCGAAACATCAACAGTGATATTTAATTCTGTGTGTGAAGACGAACAAGATGCAGTTATTTCCACACGCTCTTCACAATTTCCACACATTTGCAATTATGCCTCCCAAACGAAAAGCTATTGGCCCATCTACACCTAGAGCACGAAAGAGAAAAGCATTACTAGCTTCAGAAACAGATGAGCAACAGAAAGCAAGACTGCAAACTGTTCGAGTACGCACTGCTGAAGCCCGTTCGTCCTGAAACAGACGAGCAACGTGAAGCAAGACTAGGAACCAATCTAGTACGCACTGCTCAAGTCCGTTCAGCTGAAACAATCGAGCAACGGGAAGCAAGTCTGCAAACCGTTCGGATACGCACTACTCTATCCAGACTAACACTGCACGCTGATTTAAATCTAGGTGCATTCCATTACAATACTAATTATGATTACAGTCTTCATCCAAATGTGGTTATTGGAAAATGGATAGATTATGCATGTATTGCTACAGTTTTAATCAAAATCCTGACATTCGTTGTTCATCATCTGTTTGTGCAATTCGGTGAAATCGATCAAGTACATTTGCAAATATGTCAACAAAGGAAGCAATATGGCAGTTTTTGGAGTGGCAAATATAACTGCATCCATCGATGAAATCGAGCATTATCAACTGGGACGTTACATTAGTAGCAATGAAGCAGTATGGCGCATTTATCATTTCCAATTCATGAACGACATCCAACAGTTGTTCATTTGGCAGTGCACCTTGAAAATGGACAGCGCGTGTATTTCTCAACAGATAATGCACATGCACGAGCATTGTCACCATCGCCAACAACGTTAACTGCATTTTTCTCATTGTGTAGAGATGATATATTTGCAAAGACGCTACTTTACTCTGAACTGCCAACATACTACACATGGAATGCAGCGGCGAAAAAGTTTCAACGTCGCAAACAAGGTAAAGTAGTTGAAGGACATTCCAATTTATATTCGACCAATGCGTTAGGTCGTTTGTACACTGTTCATCCAAACAATGCAGAATGTTTTTACTTGCGATTACTGTTAATCAACAAACGTGGACCAACATCCTTCCAAGAATTGAGAACAGTTAACGGTCACGTATGTGCTACTTATCGTGAAGCTTGCCAAGAATTAAATCTTCTTGAAAACGATGCACATTGGGACACTTCACTCGCTGATGCATCCAATACTGCACGACCACAGCAAATACGCACACTATTTGCAGTAATATTAACAACGTGCTTCCCATCCAATCCAAAAGAACTTTGGGAAAAATACAAAGACTACATGAGTGAAGACATCCTACATCGCTTGCGTGCGACGAATCAAAATCCTGACATTCAATTCACACCAAACGTATATAATGAGGCATTTGTTTCAATTGAGGACATATGTTTGGCAATCACTAATAAAGCACTGGTGCAATTGGGAATGGATGCGCCAGAACGATCTGCAAACAACCTTTTCGATTGTGAGTTGGAACGAGAAACACACTTTGATATCAACGAATTGAGTACATTTGTTCAAACGAATCTTCCAAAATTGATTCCGGAACAACGCATAGCATATGACAGAATTATGCATGCAATTACAAGTCAAAACGGTGGATTGTATTTCATAGATGCGCCCGGAGGCACAGGCAAAACTTTCTCATTTCACTTATTTTGGCAACCATACGATCACGAAATAATATTGCACTGGCAATCGCATCTTCTGGAATTGCAGCAACTCTTTTTGATGGTGGCCGAACAGCGCATTCAGCGCTGAAATTGCCATTGAATATGCAAATCACTGAGACACCAACATGCAATATCAACAAAAATTCTGCAATGGGTAAAATACTCAATTATGTCAACTCATTATATGGGATGAATGTACTATGGCGCATAAAAAAGCATTAGAATCGCTTCATCGTACACTGAAAGATTTGAGAGGAAATGACCAGCTCTTCGGTGGCGCACTCATTTTATTGTCTGGCGATTTCCGGCAAACTCTACCAGTTATACCAAGATCAACACCCGCTGATGAACTTAATGCATGCCTGAAATCATCAGTTTTATGGCGACACATACAGAAATTGACTTTGAAGACCAATATGCGTATACAACTACAACATGATGAAACCTCTGAACGTTTCGCAAAACAATTGTTGGATATTGGGAATGGGAAAATGCCAATCGATGATTCCACACGATGTATCACATTGCCAAAAAACTTCTGTAACATCATAGCGACCACAGACGAATTGATTCATAAAGTTTTCCCAAATATTGCACATAATTACAAAATCATCAGTGGCTCAGTGCACGTGCAATATTAGCAGCAAAAAACAAGGATGTATATGACATGAATTTGAGCATTCAAAACAAAATACCAGGCGAAGTGACAACGTATAAGTCCATCGATACTGTAATGAATCAAGACGAAGTTGTCAATTATCCAACTGAATTCTTGAATTCACTTGATTTGCCAGGCATGCCACCACATGTTTTAACATTGAAAATTGGCGTGCCTATCATTCTTCTCAGAAACATTAATCCACCACGACTTTGCAACGGTACTAGACTTTTAGTGAAAAATATGATGAACAATATCATCGAAGGTACAATTTTAAATGGAAAATTTAAAGGAGAGGATATACTATTGCCACGCATCCCAATGATTCCAACAGACATGCCATTCGAATTCAAACGCTTGCAGTTTCCGGTGCGACTCGCCTTTGCAATGACCATCAACAAATCACAAGGACAATCACTACAAGTGTGTGGACTACATTTGGAAAATCCCTGCTTTTCACATGGACAGCTATATGTGGCCTGTTCACGCGTCGGAAAACATTCTGATTTATTCGTGTATGCACCAGATGGAAAAACAAAAATATTGTATATCCAAAAGCACTTCAATAAACAGACTTGAAATGAAACGTTAAATTGTAAGTTTTTTTCTCAAGAAAATGAACAAAAGGACAATGATAAAACAAATAATTACTACATATTGTTATAGCAAGTTTCCTTTAAATTCATTTTCTTTTGAAGGCGTACAACGCGCAGGGTACAGCTAGTATGAAATAAAACGAAGCACATAAAGAAATAGACAAGAAGTAAGGAGACCAACTCAAATATGAAATAAAACGAAGCACATAAAGAAATAGACAAGAAGTAAGGAGACCAACTCAAATATGAAATAAAACGAAGCACATAAAGAAATAGACAAGAAGTAAGGAGACCAACTCAAATATGAAATAAAACGAAGCACATAAAGAAATAGACAAGAAGTTAGGAGACCAACTCAAATATGAAATAAAACGAAGCACATAAAGAAATAGACAAGAAGTAAGGAGACCAACTCAAATATGAAATAAAACGAAGCACATAAAGAAATAGACAAGAAGTAAGGAGACCAACTCAAATATGAAATAAAACGAAGCACATAAAGAAATAGACAAGAAGTAAGGAGACCAACTCAAATATGAAATAAAACGAAGCACATAAAGAAATAGACAAGAAGTAAGGAGACCAACTCAAATATGAAATAAAACGAAGCAAAATTCAACCTTTTTACAACCTAGACTTTCCCACATCATTATCACAATTCTATCTCTTGAGGAAGATTTGATTGAATATAATATTTAGTAATATGAAATATGTGATGGCTGTCTCTTCCCAATTCAGACAATGCACTCGCTCCGACATCGCGCTCGCTACGACCGCTACGACATCGCGCTCGATACGACATGGCACTCGCCCGACATCGTGCTCGCTGACATCGCGCTCGATACGACATGGCATAGGCATTGCATTCGCTATTGGTATTTTATTCATTATTTTTTTTAAATACTGAAAATGTCCCGTAGTTTTTGCGCACCGTAGTCGTTGAATACGTCAAGTTGAGATCTATAGTATAAAGTTGAGCTCCAATACAGCAGCTCAAGCTCCACTGCGTCAAGCTGACACCCACTGCTCCAAATAAATCTCCACTGCTCCAAATAAATCTCCACTGCTCCAAATAAATCTCCACTGCTCCAAATAAATCTCCACTGCTTCAAATAAATCTCCACTGCTCCAAATATATCTCCACTGCTCAACATAAATCTTCAGTGTTGTCAAATCAGGTTAACTGCATTAAATTGAGCCCAACGTGCATCACATAAAGCTCTACTACATCAACTGAAGTCTCCGATGTGTTTGTTTTTTCAATTCCAAAATCAACGATGTAGTAATACTTGTTCTGTTTTCTATACAACCTTTCACATCACCAGCACAGTGGGAGTAGTTCCAGTGCTATTTGGTTCTAACTGTAACATAGCTGGTAGACAATGAAGTAATTACTCCCGCAACAATCATGCAGTTCGTCTTTTGTGTTTGAAGGGTTTTCATGTTCAGTTTTAGTGAGTTACACATTTTTCGTTTTTCTCCCCATGTGTCATACTGTATTAAAGTTACTCATATTAAACATCAACCTTGCTTGATAAAGTAACGTATCTGGTATCACGCTCGCTCTAACTCCAGCATCGCGCTCGCTCTCACTCCAGCATCACGCTCGCTCTCACTCCAGCATCGCGCTCGCTCTCACTCACTCCGGCATCGCGCTCGCTCTCACTCACTCCGGCATCGCGCTCGCTCTCACTCACTCCGGCATCGCGCTCGCTCTCACTCACTCCGGCATCGCGCTCGCTCTCACTCACTCCGGCATCGCGCTCGCTCTCACTCACTCCGGCATCGCGCTCGCTCTCACTCACTCCGGCATCGCGCTCGCTCTCACTCACTCCGGCATCGCGCTCGCTCTCACTCACTCCGGCATCACGCTCGCTCTCACTCACTCCGGCATCGCGCTCGCCTCACTCACTCCGGCATCGCGCTCGCTCCCTCACTCCGGCATCGCGCTCGCCTCCTCACTCCGGCATCGCGCTCGCTCCTCACTCCGGCATCGCGCCGCCTCCTCCCGGCATCGCGCTCCCTCCCTCACTCCGGCATCGCGCCCTCTCCTCACTCCGGCATCGCGCTCGCTCTCCCACTCCGGCATCGCGCCGCTCTCCTCACCGGCATCGCGCTCTCACTCCGGCATCGCGCTCGCTCTCACTCACTCCGGCATCGCGCTCGCCTCACTCCTCCGGCATCGCTCCTCGGCTTCGCGCTCCTCTGGCCGCTTACTCTGACATCGCGCTCACTCTGGCACCGCGCTCACTCAGGAAGTCAGGAGACAAGAAGTCAGATGGAAATAGAAAGGTAGACGGAGACAGCAAGAAAACAAAGGCGGAAGCAGATAGAACAATGTGAGACAGAATAGATGCAATAACCCCAACTCTGCACCAACAGAACGAAATTGCTGTGTAAGTATAGTACACGGTGCCCGGTAACTTGACACCAAGTAGGTAGTAAACACATTTCAACACGACATAGCGGCATATATATCTTCAACACGTATTCTTCATTGTATGACATCCTTGTACTTGCTCAACAACTCAATAATCCCGTTATGAACAACTCGTATTGGAAGCAGATACATTTTTTAAAAAATCAACACACTTGCTCGAATTTGTAACGTTGTTTCTTTGGAGATAAAAATCAAATAGAGTATATATGTTATATGTGAACTGTAGGAAAAGAGCGAGTTAGCTCATATATTCACATCAAATAGAATAGTAAAAACTGAAGAAGGTAGGTTTTGCTTATGTCTTGCAGGAAACAAGGGTATACGAGTGAGCACAAAATGAAAAATGAAGGTATGAGAGCAGACGGAGACAGGTAGGGGAAGACAAGGAAGGCAGGTATGCAGGCAGGAGGAGATAAGAAAGCACGGAGATAGGAAGACAGGTAGAAATAAAACACACAGGAAGGTAGAGAGGCAGATATAGAAAGTAACATATGTACAGAAAGACGCAGACATATGGGGAGAGACAGACGCAGACATATGGGGAGAGACAGACGCAGACATATGGGGAGAGACAGACGCAGACATATGGGGAGAGACAGACGCACATGGGGAGAGACAGACGCACATGGGGAGAGACAGACGCACATGGGGAGAGACAGACGCACATGGGGAGAGACAGACGCACATGGGGAGAGACAGACGCACATGGGGAGAGACAGACGCACATGGGGAGATACAGACGCACATGGGGAGATACAGACGCACATGGGGAGAGACAGACACACATGGGGAGAGACAGACAGACGGAGATAGGCAGACAAAAGATCAACATACACATAGAGATGTGTAGACGCACAGGGAGATAGACAGACACACGGGGAGATAGGCAGACACACGGGGAGATAGGCAGACACACGGGGAGAGCAGACGCACGGGGGAGCAGACGCACAGGGGAGCAGACACACGGGGGGAGCAGACACACGGGGAGATAGGCAGACACACGGGGAGATAGGCAGACACACGGGGAGATAGGCAGACACACGGGGAGATAGGCAGACACACGGGAGATAGGAACACACGGGGAGATAGGCAGACACACGGGGAGATAGGCAGACACACGGGGAGATAGGCAGACACACAGGGAGATAGGCAGACACACAGGGAGATAGGCAGACACACAGGGAGATATGCAGACACACAGGGAGGAGATATGCAGACACACAGATCAGCAGATACATAGAGGCAGCCATATGGAGAGTCATAACGACGTAGACACAGTGAGAGTCTTATACCGATGTAGACACACAGTCAGACACAAATGAAGTTGTTCATGAGCTACAGAGAATATATAAAGAAGAAACAAGAAATAACATATAAAGTCTCCTGAGATGATTCAACATAGTATTATACAACAAGTATTATACAACAAGTATTATACAACAAGTATTATACAACAAGTATTATACAACAACACTACACTAGATCTACATGTGACACAAGTGATTTATCATAAAACTACTACTATTAAAAACAAACTGCAAATCACAACATGAGGAGAGAGAGAGAGAGAAGAGAAGAGAGAGCATTGAAATAGAATAATGGAAAGATGAGAGAGAGAGAGAGAGAGAGAGAGAGAGAGAGAGAGAGAGAGAGAGAGAGATGAGAGAGAGATGAGAGAGAGAGAGAGAGAGAGAGAGAGAGAGATGAGAGAGAGAGAGAGAGAGAGAGAGAGAGAGAGAGATGAGAGAGAGATGAGAGAGAGATGAGAGAGATGAGAGAGAGAGAGAGAGAGAGAGAGAGAGAGATAAAGAGAGAGAGAGAGATAGGAGAGAGATAGAGAGATAAAGGAGAGAGATGAGAGAGATAAGAGAGAGATAAGAGAGAGATAAGAGAGAGAGAGATAAGAGAGAGATATAAGCAGAGAAATCAGCTGAATCAATGTCATGATTCGAACGCTCCACCTAATAAACATGTGTAAAACTACACAATACACTCAAGGGATAAAGCCGCGGTATAGCAGTATTGAATTTTCCGTTGCAGATTTGTCCGCTGATTCTCAGAATTGAAGAGTTAGCAGCATGTCACTCTAGGAGATATATCTGCTATCTATTTATTTGTACACACACGTTCTCTAGACCAGCGGTTCTTAAAGTGTGTGCCCAGGTACACCAGGTGTGCCCAGTGCAGGTACACCAGTGTGCCCAGGTACACCAGTGTGTCCAGGTACACCAGTGTGCCCAGGTACACCAGTGTGCCCAGGTACACCAGTGTGCCCAGGTGACATTGCCTAGCTCGTGCACCGCCGCTGAGAATATCCTGTGTAAGAAAGAGATGATCGGAGCATGTATGGTAATTTACCGAAGTGAAATGATGATTGTCCTATCAATCAAATCAATCAATCAAATCAATCAATCAAATCAATCAATCAATCAACCATATAGCAAACTAATATAATGACAATTCAACCTTATGACAAGTTGTTATTAATATTATATCGCCCGTGTGGTACTGGGACCCCTCAAGGTGAGCCAAGAATATTAACACTACGACCTACAAGGCAGGTAAAAAAGACGACGAGGTGGAGCTAGGGAAACTACCGTAGTAAATAAAAAGCGTTGCGTGAAATCGGATGTGCTGGCTTCTACTTGTATGCGTATAACTGATACATAAACAAACTGTCGTTCTTAGGTTCAGATTACATACAGAATCACACAGATGGTTAACAAGTGATCGATATATGGAGCGTTCGAAGAAGAAATGGAAATTGATTTGATATATAACAGGTTAAATTGATTTGTATATAACGAGGTTAAATTGATCTTACAAGTTAAAACGCCTCTAGCAATTTCCCAAAGTAGACATAAATATTACTAGACCCTAGAGCATAGATTCTCAAACTTTTTCGGCCCACCGCCCACTTTGTTCATCATAAACTTTGTAACGCCCCTCTCCACATAACAAGTTTGCCAACGCTCCCTTCCCATAAATATATATATTTATGATCTACTTTCTCTATGACATAGAAAATTGATATATATTTCTTAATACATGGTCACTTTCAAATGATTATATGCATGAAATAGAAAATGGATGAAAAAATGGATCGTGTAAGACGGGCATAAAATGAATTAGAATGCAGAATTCAAATTTTAAATGATTAATCAATCGCAAAATCACGAAAATAATTTATTTTAAAATATTTATTATTAATTTCTTCTTTAAGGAGCCACCGAACCTAATCGCCTGAATACCTCCCAAATTCTTCTAAACCACTATCGCCCCCTAGAACTCTCCAGTGCCCACTGGGGCAGGTACCGCCCACTTTGGGAAACGCTGCCCTAGGGGAATATTGATATATAGATGATCTCAGATATTGTTATACAGTCTAGACTAGTGGCTAGACACAAGAGAAATTTGTGAGAAAGGTCAATACTATATACTTATCAGAAAACTTATCAGGAAGCTTATCAGGAAGCTTATCAGGAAGCTTATCAGGAAGCTTATCAGGAAGGTTATCAGGAAGCTTATCAGGAAGCTTACCAGGAAGTGGTGTTGGTTATTTTTGACATAATTAAAGTCTCCAAGAAAGGTAATTGTCTTGATAAGTGTTTAAGACAATTCTAACATGACAACAAGGAAAACTGGAACAATGACGTCTTTGCACTAAAGCCACAAGTCAGAAGGTGAAATGGGATTCGACAAATATACCAACTACCAGATGTACCCATTCTTCGCACATAAATTCATAGTTTAGTCTAAAGGTTATACAGACGAAGGATTGATGTCCCTGCACCGGGTTTTCCCATATTACCCCGTCCCTGTGGACAGAAATGGCCCGCCATCTACATAGAGTGTTGCACAAAGCACGAACTCCATAGCTTTAGCAACAATATTAGGGATCTAATTGCACATGTGAATCGGTCCGGATTCAAACCCGCAACCCTCAGAACGAAATGCAAACGTCTTATCGATTTCGCAATAACAGAGACCTCCATCATAGTTGAGTTTTAGTATTAATTGTATTCAATGAAGGATATACATGATGATGTATAGTTTTTTTGCGAAACATGAAAAATAACATATGCAGGTGACCATGCATCATTTCTAATGAATCATTTGATGAGTCTTCGGTAGGTACCTGTAGGAGTTTATAATCTCCCCCTCTCTCTCGATCACCCGACTGATGTACCAGATTTCCCCATAAATTCTGCAAATATTTTTTGTCTTATTCATGCAGCCTTAGCATGGGTGTGAGTTTCGTCACATCTTCATCGCCATTTTGGAGCTCTGGTGCTTATCCTTCGGCGATGTAGAGGTTAATATGAGCAAATTGTCTTTGTCACTAACTAGAGCAAACTATATAAAGATGACCATAAGACAAGCAATAGTACAGTAAATTGATTATCTGTTGTTTAGCTGTCAGTGAGATGTGTGGCTGTCTTAACAATGGGCTAGCTGGCAGGTTACAGCATTTACTTTTTTGCACTATAGACTATCTCTCTTGTCTATTCTTCCCATCTTTTAGTTTTAATTACTGTTTATTTATTGCTCATAGGTCCATCAACAACAGAGGCTGTAAAATTGACAGAATGTCCTCAGTAAACGCTCGGTTCTTTTAAACTAGCTAAAAGTGTTAACTGTTAAGCACTTTTCCTGTAGCCACGGCAATGAATTAAAATGTCATCCCTAACAAAGATTGGGTATTCAATATTTCCCGTGTGAATGAAAAACTGTACTGTATAAACTAAATGCACTGGTTCAAAAATGTCCTCTTACTAGCACATAATATAACCGTCTCCTGCTCATTAAATAACATACATACTTCACTGATATGCCTGTCATTGTTCTACAATGACATTTGAACATGGAATTCCCTATTCTTTATTTAAGAGTTGTATCTATCATCTCTTATTAAATAAATACACAGATACGGAGACATATTTCAATAACATCTTGTATAGTTCAATGTTCTTCTATACAGAGAATGATAATTATACATTCACTGTCTGGCTCAGCACGATACAGTCGCAACCATCAGTTTCTGTCTATATTATAGCAATCAGGTTCAGTAGATTTATGTGATGCAAGTTGACCTTTTGTTCTGCATTGCCTGCGCGCGCGTGTGTGTGTGTGCCTGCGTATGTATGTGTGTGTGTGCCTGCGTATGTATGTGTGACGTATGCCTGCGATGTTTTTGACATCGTAAATTCTATTTCATCACTTATACAAATTTTTGTATATCTGCTATGACCATTGTTATTTTAAATAAGTCATATCTACATCAGCGATGTCTACAGTTTTCATATATTGTGGATTATTTCACTAATGACTGTGGGGGAGATGGCGCCATATGGAAATTGATGACTGTGGAGGAGATGGCGCCATATGGAAATTGAAATAATTGTACTATTCATAATAAAGTAACATTAACAGTAACATGAACAACAAATATTTACAGATTAAAACTGAATCCTGATTAAAACTTAATCCTGATTAAATGTTAATCTGTTTAAATAATGTGCTTAATAAAAAAACTGAATCATATTGGTATTCAGAAACCCACTTTATCCCCCACTTAAAATTTTGATTAACATTGAAGTAGGAAGAATAGCACCAGCAAAATATTTCAATTAAAAATATTGAGAACATGCATTTTTTCAGTGGCTACTTATGCTTGTGAATCATGGACCATTACACAAACAACAAGAACAAAATCCAGCCCTTGAAACTAAATGCTACGAAAGATCCTACGGAATACCATGAACAGAAAAAAGAAGAACAGTGAGGTCCTGAAAGAAAGAAATGTTAAAGGTTCTGATAAACAAATACTATAAGTTAACTGTTAAGCATCCGATAGCCTGGAAATAAAAATCTAAAATGTCATCCCTAACAAAGATGGATATTCAATATTTCCATGAATTTGACAAACAGTGTACTGGTAGAGACTAAATTAAATGTGCTCAAAAAGCCTCTCTAGAAATAAACGTCCCTGCTATTAAAATAAATACGATCACTTTCACTGATCATGGTTCGTATGTTTATAGTGTCATTTAAATGCCATTCCAATATAGATTGTTTTAAGAGTTGATCTATCATCTCTTATTAAATAAATACACAGATACGGAGACATATTTCAATAATATCTTGTATAGTAGAATGTTCTTCTGTACAGAGAATGATAATTTTTACAGTCGAATGATCTGGCTTTGTACAGTAGAACCATCAGTTTTGTACAGTAGATGAATGTGTCAGTAGAATGTATGTGTCAAGTAGACTTTGTTCTGTTGTACATAGAATGATATGGTCGGCTACAGTAGTGTTGTTTGTGTGTGTATGTTTTTGACATGTAAATCATATTTATCTTACAAAATATTTTGAAGTAAATGTATATTGTACATGAATGATATGTTTTTAATAAGTATATGTTTACAGTAGAATGATACTGTTTTGTACAGTGTGATATTTTCACAGTAATGATGTTGTAGAGATGATATGAATTTGATGACAGTAGAATGGGCATATGGAAATGAAATAATTGTACATTATAATAAAGTAACATTAAAGATTATGATCTCTGTTAAGAACTGAATCTGTTATTTTAAATCTTTTTAAATATATGTTTACAGAAAAATGAATATTTGTATTCAGAAATGATATTTTCCATTTAAATGTTTGATTTTGAAGTAGAAGAATGAGCACCAGCAAAATATGTTCTAATTAAAAATTTTTAAAGAACATGCATTTTTCAGTGGCTACTTTGTACAGTAGAATGACTATGGACATACAAAATAACAGAAGAAAATAGTCTTGAACTAAATGCTATGATTGATCCATAGAATATATGGACAGAAAGATATGAACAGTGAGGTTCTGAAAGAAATGAATATGTTAAGAGAATATTGTTTTGATAAACAACATACTATTACAGTAAATGATATATTTGGTACATCAAGGTCAATATGTCTGGAAAGAATATATATTGAAGGAAGAGGTACAGGAGATGAAGCTAGCCCAAGAATGAAGATGGATAGAATATATTAAAAAAACCCATGAATTTTGACCATCGAAGAAGTTGTGAACTAGTAGAACTGAGTGAATTTCAAATGTGCTGCACAGAGAAGCAAGTTGTAAGCAAACGACCTTGATGATGATGAAGAATAAAATAGGACGCCAGAATGTATACCAGGCATCATGGTTTCGTGAATTATAAAAAAAAAAGAATGATTTTTTTAAGTAGTATTCATTATAGTGCATTTTTACATAATGATATGTTTTGTACAGTAGAATGATTTCATTTCTCTTGGTTTCATTTCTCTTTAATTGTCTTGGTTTTAATTGTCTTGGTTTTAATTGTCTTGGTTTTAATTGTCTTGGTTTTAATTGTCTTGGTTTTAATTGTCTTGGTTTTAATTGTCTTGGTTTTAATTGTCTTGGTTTTAATTGTCTTGGTTTTAATTGTCTTGGTTTTAATTGTCTTGGTTTAATTGTCTTGGTTTTAATTGTCTTCGGTCTTTAATTCTCTTGACAATTCGATGAACAGTTGCCATTACGTTCTGGTATCAATGTGGACAAGTAGTACAAGTTAATATTCAGATGAATATAAGACTGAACTGACAATTGAAAACGTTAAACACGAAAAGATATCTAAATGATATAGAACCATAGATAAATCAATACAACATGCAACAAACATGCAATACAAACATGCAATACAAACATGCAATACAAACATGCAATACAACATGAATAAACATGATACAAACATCATACAAACTTTGCAATACAAACATGCAATACAAACATGCAATACAAACATGCAATACAAACATGCAATACAAACATGCAATACAAACATGCAATACAAACACTGCACAAACGGAAGCATAATCTATATATTCTCTTCGTGTCCCGATTGACACATAAGGCTTCCACAAGTCTTCCACTGTTGTCGTTCTGCTGTCTTTCTACCAACCGTCTCCCACGTCAGGCCACACTACTTCAACTCTCTCTTCACAGTTATTCTCCATGTTTCCTTTGGAAGTCCAGGCCTTCTCTTTCCATCCACTGTCCACATGAGAGCTGTCTTAGTCAATGCCCATAATGGCACACATATACAATGCACACATATCCAATCTGCACATATCTCTATCTCGTGTTTTTAATGATGATCTCCAAAATGCACAGTCCGTTCGTTTTCTGAATTTATTCTGAATAAACCCTAATCAAGACACACATATATATGAACATTAAATGTGCTCATATAATCAACATCTTAATTGTAACCTTTCTGGTAAAGTAGTTTAAAACATGTAGATTAGTTTGACAAAAGCAAGTAGAAACATTTGTTCAGATTTGACAGATTAAAACACAAAAAACGACTGTCGATGTTTCGGGATGTGGATGGATATGTGCCTAAGGAATTTAATGGCCGCATGGCTAGTGAAGTCGCCACGAAATTATTCAGTTTATAATTTTTCTTTATGCCCCGACAGAACAAAAACTAATTGGCCCTACCGGGGATTGAACCCAGGTCTTCCGCATGGGAGCCCCGGCCCTAACACATTCGACCAGACGCATAATTTGCTCAAAATTCTGTATCCGCTATGTAATCCATTCACCCGGACGCATAATTTGTTCAAATTTCTCTTATTTTCCTCTTCCATGCTTTTCCTTGCTTTTCAAAAACTAACCTACATTTCTGCTCTGAATGTTCAGTTTTAACGCAGCCTTCCAGTCCAGATCATTACGAACTGAATATTTGATTCATTTACAATATGATTATCGCAAAGCTGAATGATTGCACATTCCATATTATAAATCTCATCACCTTCTAATGTCATATAAATCTACAAACGAGATGTAGAAAAAACGAAATCATCCTCTGATGTTATATCTTAACTGGAAGGTCCAGACCTCGTAATCTAGAATCAAGTCTGCAGAGTTTAATATGATGCCCACCGGTATCGAAAAACATGGGGACAGAAGTTGGTCGGTGCCATTGTGTCCATCAAATTATGCGATCAGGAGGGAACGTCAGAGAAATTGGCTGCCTAAAGATTCTGATGGGATTCTATGAAAATTACATTTGTCTCTCTGTAATTTATCGCCGTGAGCGGTGAATTAACGTGGTTCACATTTTTAAAAAAAAAGCACAGTTAGGATGATACACACAAAAAAAAACTTCAATATAATTTTGGTTATTTCTGATCACAATATTTAGTTCATGTCACATGGATACTTTTAAAAAAACAGGGAAAGTTTAACAAAACAAAACATTTGTCAAAGGGCAAAATTTGGAGCATTGGAACTGTAGGACTGAGAATTTAAATACTTGATGCATTTGATGACAAAATAAAATAATGGTTCTACTATAAAGTTAGTTTTCCTTTGCTTTATATTAACCCTTTATTAACGCTCTCTTTGTTGTATGTGTGATTTGTGCCTTAGATCGTGTGCTCGTTGTGCCAGTTAGGCGCCTACAGACCGTCAGCCAGCACACCTGGTTTCTACATGCAACTTTACTCGGGTTCGATGCCTGCAGTCACTGCGAAACTGTTCAGGTTAGAATTTGTTCCTTATGCTCGGACAGCAAAAACGCATTGATCGTACAGGGAGTCGAACACAGGTCTCCCGAATGGAAGCCCGGGCTCTAATTCATCTAGACAGGGTAGTGAACCGTAACAAAATACAACAACGGAAAGATCAAATTTATGAGTAATATTACCGAATTATACAAATTATTTATACAATTTCTAATCCACTTTGTGAACTGTTGCATAGCTAATCTATTTCAAACTGCAGAAGAGATCAGCGTTAATGTGTAGCAACATTTGGCACAATAAATGTACCATGTAGAACAGTGGAAGTGAGATTTACAGACACACGAGAAACCCGAGCCAAACATGGATAATGAGCAAAGCGCAGCAACAAAAAATAACTACATGAGAAAAGCGCTGCCTGCCACCATCAATCAGTATAAGAAAGAAAGTTGGCACAGAACCTTGCTTGAATTACATTGAGAAACAAAGAACGAAGTGGTTTGGCCAATTAATAAGAATGCATCCAAAATCCACAGTATACAAAGTCTTCTACAACAGAACATCAGAAAGAAGGCGAGAAGCGACAGGAAAGATGAAGGCGAAGCGACCACGGAAAGAGATGGGAAGGCGAGAAGCAGACCACGGAAAGAGATGGGAAGGCGAGAAGCAGACCACGGAAAGAGATGGGAAGGCGAGAAGCAGACCACGGAAAGAGATGGGAAGGCGAGAAGCAGACCACGGAAAGAGATGGGAAGGCGAGAAGCAGACCACGGAAGAGATGGGAAGGCGAGAAGCAGACCACGGAAAGAGATGGGAAGGCGAGAAGCAGACCACGGAAGAGATGGGAAGGCGAGAAGCAGACCACGGAAAGAGATGGGAAGGCGAGAAGCAGACCACGGAAAGAGATGGGAAGGCGAGAAGCAGACCACGGAAAGAGATGGGAAGGCGAGAAGCAGACCACGGAAAGAGATGGGAAGGCGAGAAGCAGACCACGGAAAGAGATGGGAAGGCGAGAAGCAGACCACGGAAAAAGATGGGAAGGCGAGAAGCAGACCACGGGAAAAAGATGGGAAGGCGAGAAGCAGACCACGGAAAGAGATGGGAAGGCGAGAAGCAGACCACGGAAAGAGATGGGAAGGCGAGAAGCAGACCACGAAAGAGATGGGAAGGCGAGAAGCAGACCACGGAAAGAGATGGTTAGGTGGCATAGCAGAATACTGTCAAATAGTAAAAATAATCAGCCACGCCACCAGAACATAGCAAGACAAAAACAGAAAACCACGACACTGGGCAACAACCCGTAGCAGTGCAACGACAAAAAGAAGAAAGACAAAAAGACAAAACACAGAACATAACAAGAAAAAAACATAAAACACATTACAATAAAAGCTCAGAGCTTACATTTTTGGCTGGCAATACAATACCTACCAAGTATTAATCAAATTAACACAAGACCCTCGAGACCAGTGCTATTAAACGGTGTGATATATTGGTGGAGCGCATCTGACTAATGACTGTGGGGATGCGGGCGCCATGCGGGCAATTATAATCCTACTACTAATAGTAAAGTTATAATAGTAACACATATAACAATAATAACAGTTGAAAACTTAATCCTGATAATTTACATGTTTTTAAAATATTGCGCTTATGACAAAACTGAATCATACTATTCAGAAACATTTTTCTTTCTTGAAATTATGGTTAACGTTAAAGTCGGAGTTATAAGATAGGGCGCCATTGGTGTGTCCGCGCAACGTGGGCACCGCGTTGAACACCGCTGCTTCACAGTATCAGCTGTATACACTTCGTGAAACTGTTCACCACCTTCTTCATGTAGCAAGCGTTGGATAATGTCATGAAAACATGTCTATCTCCAAGACCAGAT
This sequence comes from Arion vulgaris, assembly GCA_020796225.1. Taxonomy (NCBI): domain Eukaryota; kingdom Metazoa; phylum Mollusca; class Gastropoda; order Stylommatophora; family Arionidae; genus Arion; species Arion vulgaris. The sequence goes on from CM036766.1 coordinate 19,066,236, forward strand.
AAATGAAACAAATGAAACAAAGCAATAAAGTATAAATACTTGCAGATATCACTAAATGACATATCCAAAAAGCACGACTTAAGCGCGGCTGGTTCAAAGAAAAAGCTAAAGTGTTCAATGTGTGGTTATCTGACACGGGCTTGATTGATTGATTGATTGATTGATTGATACGACCATTATCATTGCACTTCCAGTGTGTCATTTTTTTTTTTAATGAAAATCTCAGCGACAACTCCGTAGCAACGGCGAGGGTCCCTCATTATATTTAGAAGATGGTGAACATATTTTGTAGACATTTAAAAAATATTTTTTAAATGTGTTTTGTCCGGGCAGCGGCTTTACAGCCTGCTCTTGTCGATTTTGAACAGTCAATATCTATTACGTACTCAACTACGTTTTATCGTCCGTCTCCGATAGGACTAGTAACTCGAACTCACTTACACTAAAATTAGGGATCTCTAGAAAAATATTACAACTTCACGCGGGAGCGAACAGAATCCCTTTGGAACGAAAGGCGAGCACCCTTTACGCCACAGAAACCCCATGTGACCCAGGTTTAAACATGATACTTTAAATTATTAAATAACATTTTCTATTCTCTAACACTCCCCACAGCTGCCTAATAGGTCGTTAATTTCATTTCTCAAATAAAGATATATGTTCGCTTCAATAATTAGGATGAATAGAATTTCCCCTTTATCTTACTTCAATGAATCTCCGACCGGCAGACAGACGTCAAGGTGTCTGTCAAGCGCGGTTAGCAAGTATCTACAGCTTCCTGTCTTCCACAACCAGCTAGTTTTAAGATGATAGAGAATGAGAGCTAGGATAAGTTGATTTCCAGTACACGGTACGACAAGAAGTATGACAAGTGAATAGTCTGATAGTATTAGTGTTTATATCAAACTTCATCAGCACATGGACAAGCAGAATAGAAGGCAGTAGAAGTAAGAGAATGGGTGCCAGGACACAGCGAACTCTAGATAACTAGGCCAGACAACTGACTCAGGGTTCCCTGACCTAGATCAGAAAAGGGGCAGGAAAATAGAGTTTTGATAAAATAATGCAGGTTTCTTTTTGCAATTTTACTCAATTCTGTGAGTCTATGGTTATTTATTGGTGAAAAATATTCATAATATTGATATTCCTTATTGTTAAACTTAACTTGTTGCATAATATAACTTCGATTTAGCATTTTGTGTTGATTTTAAAACGAATTCGTCTATATAGACAAATAATGGAATGCGAGGTCAAATGGTGTAGTTGGGGTCTGATTTCCCATAATTTTTACCTGAGTCCGAAGGCCCATAAGTTTATAGTTGGCTCTGGCCAGGATAAGTAGATTTTCGACAAGTAGGTCAAATGGAAGTTCTCATTAGTTTCCATATAACAAAACTTCACATTTACATGGAAAGGTAGCACGAGGACAGTTGGAATTATGGGAATTTGATAACCATTCATCATCATCAAGTAGCTTGTATCTTCCGGAACTTGGATCGCATGACAGCAGCCCTGAAAAACTATATTATGTGCAAGTTGTCTGGCGTAGCAGAGTCATTCTCAGATCATCATTGAGATCTTGCACCCATCGTCTTCTAGGTCTTCCCCTCATTCTTCTTCGAGACATCATTCCCTCCAAAATGATCTCTAGGCACTTATGTCGTTTGATGTGTCCGAAATTTGAATTTTCCTTTATTTTATGCTCACAACTCTTTTAATATCAAGTTGTTCCCAAATAAAGATATGTTCGGTTCGATAATTAAGATGAATGGGACGAAATTTAGATGTGTGCGTGCGCAGAATAGCACATTGTGACAACCGGTAAAATCGAGGGTAGACGAGACAGAGAAAGGTAGAAAGGAAACATTTTTATAGCTCGACTTCATGGCACGGAATAGCAACATCTGAGATGATAGTAAACATCGAGACAGATTTGTGGAGATCCATGATCGCCTACGCCAGCCGGCACAGCACCTGATGATAATGCGTGCGCATGTGAATTTGAAGAGCGAGCTGTCTCATATGACAACCATTAGTTTGTTCAATATGATATTTTATCATGTATATATTCCTTATTATATTCGATAAAACAGGTATATCTATCCCTCAGCCTCCAGGCGATTGCATGTGGTCTTCATTGATACTAAATACTCGTATATCAAGAAAACAGGGTGTTCAAAATAAAAGTAGACCCATTGACACATCAAAAGTTGCCAGGTGCCCATTACATTTTGTCTATTTATCATGTAAACCGGTTCTGACTAGCACGTCCTTATGTCCCAATTGTTCGTCGCCCCTTCCTGAACCATAATTACAGACCATCACAAAAGCTCTGCCTAGACCAAGCCATAATTAACCTTCTCATTTTCATAACCTATGCCAATATGACCCTTGACGGGCTACTTTTATCTCGAACACCCTGGATATATATATATATCAGTCACACTATATGATGCTTTTATAGCGCATCTAATTCCTGTCTCTAGATTCCTCTTATATCTCGTATAAACAAAACATTCTAACAGAAAAATTTACTAAAATAATTACTGGATTAATAAATTGAAAGTTAATCAGTTTTGACTGAAGTGTTCTACAATTATGCTAAGTTACTTACTGTTAAGTAAAATAGTTATACTGAATTTGTTCCAATATCTTTAAATAGGATAGATGAGAAGAGTTCTAACATCAATTAATCAATAATCATTGTTCAATAAGTGTTCAACTTATCATATGTTGCACAATTCAATATAATCGTTTACCACCAAATTATTGTGTCTAAAATATTTATGCTAATGTTCTCTCTCTGCTGTTAAGCAAATAGTTTAGACTATTTCTCATATTTACTTATCTTTTTATGACTAAGTCTTCTCAATCAGTCACTGTTATCCACATGCTTCTATGACTACGTGTTTACATGTGAGTAGCGAGTGTCTATATTCCAAATGCTGAAGCAAAATGCCCTAGCTGAAGTGTTCTACTTAGCTTGTTAATAAGATTTTTATGTCACTGGATGTCGAAATTGAACGTAATCTGGAATATTTTAGTAATGTTAGTACAATTCAGTTAGCAAAAACTTTATAAAGTTTAATGAACGAATGTTACAAAATGATATGAGCGAAGGACAGATTGGAACAGATTTACGTAACAAAACTTAGTAATAATGACTTACGAATGACTTACTAACGTTAATGACATAGTAAAATGACTGTATCAAATACTCGTTAATAAAATGCTTACGTAAAATATGACATTCGTAACATATACTATGTAACAAAATAGTTTATGACTGAATCTACAACAACTGTTAGCTAACAAACGCTTATTGTAAGTGTTCTACGTAACGTTAAGAAAATATTGAAGAGTGTTAAAATCAGATGACTAAGACCGTGACACAAGGACAGGTGGTTCTAAATACTCACTGGAACAATGTTAGCTGAAGTGCACAATCCAGTAAGGAACAAGAGTTAACGAAGCGTTCTAACTCGGACGTGAACAAAAATAGTTATGAAGGAGCTGACACATACAATGTAGCTGAAAACTGACGATAAGAAGGCTACAACTACGTTAAGGCAGCTATTTATGAACGAAGGTGCACAACACATGTAACAAAAGTAGCTGACATGTACAAATGACTGCTTTGCAAACATAGTTAACTGAAGCAGCTTGAACACATACAAGTAGTGAAACATAGACTAAGGTCAACCTACTGTTAACAAAAAAGACTGAAGGCCTAGACAATCGATGCAGAACACATAGTAGAACTGAATGTTCACATCTATGTAAGCAAAATAGTTTAGCTGAAGTGTTCTACACTACTAAGTTATAAAATAGTTTATGACTGAAGTGTTCTACAATTCTACTGTTAAGCAAAATAGTTTATGACTGAAGTGTTCTACAATTCTACTGTTAAGCAAAATAGTTTATGACTGAAGTGTTCTACAATTCTACTGTTAAGTAAAATAGTTTATGACTGAAGTGTTCTACAATTCTACTGTTAAGCAAAATAGTTTATGACTGAAGTGTTCTACAATTCTACTGTTAAGCAAAATAGTTTATGACTGAAGTGTTCTACAATTCTACTGTTAAGTTACTTGCGTATGTAGCTAATAAATAGTAGAACTTATTCCGAAAAATAATGCTTCTAAATGTAGGATAGATGTAGAAGACGTACGAACAGTCAATTAATCTAATAATCATTGTTCACAATAGCGCATAATCTTATCATATCGTTGCACATTTCCAACATAATCTTTTACCACCAGAAATTGAATTGTGTCTTTACTTTCTGTCCAACTTGTTTTCTTGCATCTTGCTAGCTCAGCAATACTAACATATATATCTATATTTCACTCTCTCTCTCTCTCTCTCTCTCTCTCTCAATCAAGTCGTTCTATCCCACTCCGTCTTCTCTCTTTCACCGTGTTTCTGTGCGAGCGAGGGCTGCTGACTATATTCCAAGATGCGATACGAACAGCAGATAAAGCCACTAGCTATTATAATTAACGAGTCTATTAGCTTCTTTATTAGGTTTATTATGGTCACTTGGATGTGAAATATAGAACGTAATCGTGGACATATTTCACGTGTAATGTTAGATATGTCAGGATACATGACCACTTATAATCACTTAATGAGAGGTAGAGATATACAGACATAGATATGAGCACAGGGACAGATTGGCACACAGATTTACGTAACAAACGACTTACGTAACAAATGACTTACGTAACAAATGACTTACGTAACAAATGACTTACGTAACAAATGACTTACGTAACAAATGACTTACGTAACATATGACTTACGTAACAAATGACTTACGTAACAAATGACTTACGTAACAAATCACTTACGTAACAAATCACTTACGTAACAAACGACTTACTTAGCAGTTGACACACGTAACAAATGAAAAGCGTAACGTATGAAAGGTGGAAAAAAAAGACAGGATGAACTAATGACCGGTGGACACAAAGGGACAGGTGGAACAGAAATACTCAAACAGGAACAGATGAACAAAGTGACAGAGAAACACAAGGACAGAGGAACCAAGAGGAACACAGACGTGCTAACACGGACAGAGGAACAGATGAACACATAGACAAAGGGGCAGCTGAACACATAGACAAAGGAGCAGCTGAACACATAGACAAAGGAGCAGCTGAACACATAGACAAAGGGGCAGCTGAACACATAGACAAAGGGGCAGCTGAACACATAGACAAAGGCAGCTGAACAATAGACAAAGGAGCAGCTGAACACATAGACAAAGGGGCAGCTGAACACATAGACAAAGGGGCAGCTGAACACATAGACAAAGGGGCACCTGAACACATAGACAAAGGGGCACCTGAACACATAGACAAAGGGCAGCTGAACACATAGAAAAGGGCAGCTGAACACATAGAGAAAGGGGCAGCTGAACACATAGACAAAGGGACAGCTGAACACATAGACAAAGGGCAGTGAACACATAGACAAAGGGGCAGCTGAACACATAGACAAAGGGACAGAGGAACACATAGACAAAGGGACAGAGGAACACATAGACAAAGGGACAGAGGAACACATAGACAAAGGAACAGAGGAACACATAGACAAAAAAGGCGACAGAAGAGGAACACATAGACAAAGGGACAGAGGAACACATAGACAAAGGGACAGAGGAACACATAGACAAAGGGACAGAGGAACACATAGACAAAGGGACAGATGAACACATAGACAAAGGGACAGAGGAACACATAGACAAAGGCACAGATGAACACATAGACAGATGAACACATAGACAAAGGAATAGAGAAACACAGTAGAAGAGCAGTGACCGAGGAACACAGCGATAGAGGCACAGTGACATTATATATCTATATATGCCCCGGAACTTCTTGGAGCGTCTGCAGCACGTCTGGTGGTCAACGAACTAGGATTTGTTCTGGAATAAATTCTGCGTGCTGAAATGTTCATTGTAAAGTTTGTAATAACGAGATATATTTAGATGTGTGGGGCTGTGGTTTAATGTGGGCGATTGTTAGATGTGTGCATGCGTATGTGGGTTTAGATGTGTGCGTGCGTATGTGGGTTTAGATGTGTGTGCGTGCGTATGTGGGTTTGAAGCGCGAGCTGTCTCAAGTGTAAGATTTGAGGAAAAAAATATGCATGAAACAGTAACACATTCTCTACAACCCTGGGACAAGACAGATTAGAGATTTCGCCTGAGACATATGAAGTGACCACAGAAATGGAACTCGTTACTGTCTGTAGTATCACTTTTAAGGGCGGTGTGACAGGGGGCGAGAGCCTGGAAAGTTAATTCAGGTTAGGATTATCCTGATATACCCCGGAAGAAACAAATCCTTGGCCTTACTGTGGATTGAGCTCGGGGTCTCCGCATGGCAGCCGCGCTCCAATCCATCGGTCAGACGCTCAGCTATGAAGGGTCTCCACATGAGAGCCGCGCTCTAATCCATTCGGCCAGACGCTCAGCTATGAAGGGGGTCTCCCACATGAGAGTCGCACTCTAATCCATTCGGTCAGAATATGAAGTAACACCACTGAGATATAAGCACACAAGGAGAAAGATATGAATTGCAACTCATCATAAATGACAGCTGGCATATTTCCGAACACGACAGTGGAATGAAATGTGGCTCATTTATAAGTATGGAATTAAGACTGGTATTCAGTTTTCATCTGCAAAAATCGAGGTTAGAAAATATGAGTGCCAGCAGTCAAATTGGAACCGGATGAGATTTCGAATTATTTCCATTCTAAATTCGAACTCGTTGTCAAGTTCTGCCAGTCACTCACTACAAGAGGAAACCGACATCTTCAGATTGTGTTGGGTCTCAAGAGGGCACACATAGATAGAATATTCAACAGAGCATTTAGCTATTCTGAATATTTCTCTCATGTGTGCCAACAAGTTATAGGATGGTAATTTTCATAAAGTAAATAAGATACACATGAGTGCCTCGAGAAGATAATTTTGGAGTTAAATGGTGCCTAGAAGAAGAATGAGGTGAAGTCCTAGAAGATGATGGGTGCAAAATGTCATTTACGATTTGAGAATGACTGCTGCTGACGCCGGTCAACTTGCACAGACGAGTTTTTCAGGACTGCTGTCATTGGAGCTAAGTTCCGGAGCGGACAAGCTAGATAATGATGATGATGAAATAAGTTACTGTTTCCTAGCTGTGTGGCATATTTGGGATACAATATCATTAAGATGGTGGGACGGATTAGCGCAATGCATAAGGTTCCCTATTGACTCGGACACAAGAGGGGTGTGGGTAAAACACAATATTTGAAGATACAAATGTTGACACATACACAGAGAATAACGTACGTGCAACTATTTTTCACTAGAAATAGTGCTGGTCATAAGAGATGCCAGACAAACGGTGGTTTAGGAGAGAGGAAGGAAAAAAAAGGCAGACTGGAATCCTAGATCGTAATCTCATCAGGGACAACACACGTATTGATAAAGACTGAAATGTGCAGAACGTCGATATAATGAAAGAAGTGATTCCAAATGTATATTGACTTAAGGACATGAACAAAAATGTAACGGTGGATCGTGTGTGTTTTATATGTGTGCGTGCACGCTGGTGCGCGGGTCTACATTTGACTGTATGCGAGTGTCTACATAATGACTATGCGTGGGTCTACATTTAACTGTATGTGCGTGTCTATATTTGACTATGTGCCTCTGATTGCTGATATAATGATAGTGAACGTAAAAACAATTCAGAAATAGTTCAGGAAAGCAATATTAAGAGATCTTTATATTCTCTTTCATAGGCAGCAATTGCTGCTATCCTCCTATTTTCTATTTCTGAACTTTATACCTCTGTCTGCCCATTCATACTCCGACTGATATTTTCTTTTTTAAAACCACATATTCCTTTTAGTCTAATATCTTCTCTGATCGTCCAATGAATTTAATGTTTTGTTTTTCTTCTTAAATTGTGATGCATTTGTTATTGTTTCTGATGGAGTAGCCTATTCATTGTTACGTCGTTTTGTAATCATTAGCTGCATTGTTATTAAATCAACACTCCACACATTTACATACATTGTTTACCATGATCAGATTATTCTGTTATTAATTACTATTGTGACTCATATTTTATTCATCGATGTTTGTTTGGATTCTCAAGGGAGTATGAGTCTGCACACTTCTTCGTTGTATCAGGCAGTTAAGTCTCCATGATCAATTCTTTCTTATATGGTATTTCAGATATTTTCTTAAATTAACAATGGTATTTTAGATATTTTCTTAAATTAACAATGGTATTTTAGATATTTTCTTAAATTAACAATGGTATTTTAGATATTTTCTTAAATTAACAATGGTATTTTAGATATTTTCTTAAATTAACAATGGTATTTCAGATATTTTCTTAAATTAACAATGGTATTTTAGATATTTTCTTAAATTAACAATGGTATTTCAGATATTTTCTTAAATTAACAATGGTATTTTAGATATTTTCTTAAATTAGCAATGGTATTTTAGATATTTTCTTAAATTAACAATGGTATTTTAGATATTTTCTTAAATTAACAATGGTATTTTAGATATTTTCTTAAATTAACAATGGTATTTTAGATATTTTCTTAAATTAACAATGGTATTTTAGATATTTTCTTAAATTAACAATGGTATTTCAGATATTTTCTTAAATTAACAATGGTATTTCAGATATTTTCTTAAATTAACAATGGTATTTCAGATATTTTCTTAAATTAACAATGGTATTTTAGATATTTTCTTAAATTAACAATGGTATTTTAGATATTTTCTTAAATTAACAATGGTATTTCAGATATTTTCTTAAATTAACAATGGTATTTTAGATATTTTCTTAAATTAACAATGGTATTTTAGATATTTTCTTAAATTAACAATGGTATTTTAGATATTTTCTTAAATTAACAATGGTATTTTAGATATTTTCTTAAATTAACAATGGTATTTCAGATATTTTCTTAAATTAACAATGGTATTTCAGATATTTTCTTAAATTAACAATGGTATTTCAGATATTTTCTTAAATTAACAATGGTATTTTAGATATTTTCTTAAATTAACAATGGTATTTTAGATATTTTCTTAAATTAACAATGGTATTTCAGATATTTTCTTAAATTAACAATGGTATTTTAGATATTTTCTTAAATTAGCAATGGTATTTTAGATATTTTCTTAAATTAACAATGGTATTTTAGATATTTTCTTAAATTAACAATGGTATTTTAGATATTTTCTAAATTAACAATGTATTTTAGATATTTACTAAATAACAATGGTATTTTAGATATTTTCTTAAATAACAATGGTATTTAGATATTTTAAATAACAATGGATTTCGATATTTTCAAAAAATTAAAATGGTATTTCAGATATTTTCTTAAATTAACAATGGTATTTCAGATATTTCTTAAATTAACAATGTATTAGATATTTTCTTAAATTAACAATGGTATTTTGATATTTCTTAAATTAACAATGGTATTTTAGATATTTTCTTAAATTAACAATGGTATTTTAGATATTTTCTTAAATTAACAATGGTATTTCAGATATTTTCTTAAATTAACAATGGTATTTTAGATATTTTCTTAAATTAACAATGGTATTTTAGATATTTTCTTAAATTAACAATGGTATTTCAGATATTTTCTTAAATTAACAATGGTATTTCAGATATTTTCTTAAATTAACAATTATTTAGTATTTTCTTAAATTAACAATGGTATTTTAGATATTTCATTATTAACAATGGTATTTTAGATATTTTCTTAAATTCAACAATGATTTGTTTCAGATATTTTCTTAATTAACATGTATTTTGATATTTTCTTAATTAACAATGGTATTTTAGATATTTTCTTCAAATTAACAATGGTATTTTTAGATATTTTCTTAAATTAACATGTATTTTAGATATTTTCTTAAATTAACAATGGTATTTCAGATATTTTATTAAATTAACAATGGTATTTTATATATTTTCTTAAATTAACAATGGTATTTTAGATATTTTCTTAAATTAACAATGGTATTTTAGATATTTTCTTAAATTAACAATGGTATTTTAGATATTTTCTTAAATTAACAATGGTATTTCAGATGATCATATCTAGTCATTTATATGTCCTTCAATAAGAGTTGCATAATTTATGATCTTCGACCTTGTTCCCTACCCTTAAATTAACAATGCTATTTCAGATGTTTTCTGGAATTAACAGCATCTGATTTGAAAGCAATGTGAGAATGGGATGTAGGTCACATCTGTGTAATAATCTACTAGGTATGCTTTAAGTGACTTTTAAACATCGGAAGGTATGCTGAAGAAGAAGGTATGCTGAAGAAGAGAGGTATGCTGAAGAAGAGAGGTATGCTGAAGAGAGAGGTATGCTGAAGAAGAGTGCATGCTGAAGAAGAGAGGTATGCTGAAGAAGAGAGGTATGCTTGAAGAAGAGAGTGTATGCTGAAGAAGAGAGCATGCTGAAGAAGAGAGGTATGCTGAAGAAGAGAGGCATGCTGAAGAAGAGAGGCATGCTGAAGAAGAGAGGTATGCTGAAGAAGAGAGGTATGCTGAAGAAGAGAGGCATGCTGAAGAAGAGAGGTATGCTGAAGAAGAGAGGTATGCTGAAGAAGAGAGGCATGCTGAAGAAGAGGTATGCTGAAGAAGAGAGGTATGCTGAAGAAGAGAGGCATGCTGAAGAAGAGAGGCATGCTGAAGAAGAGAGGCATGCTGAAGAAGAGAGGCATGCTGAAGAAGAGAGGCATGCTGAAGAAGAGAGGCATGCTGATATGCTGAAGAAGAGAGGCATGCTGAAGAAGAGAGGCATGCTGAAGAAGAATGCTGAAGAAGAGAGGCATGCTGAAGAAGAATGCTGAAGAAGAGAGGCATGCTGATATGCTGAAGAAGAGAGGCATGCTGAAGAAGAGAGGCATGCTGAAGAAGAGAGGCATGCTGAAGAAGAATGCTGAAGAAGAGAGGCATGCTGAAGAAGAATGCTGAAGAAGAGAGGCATGCTGATATGCTGAAGAAGAGAGGCATGCTGAAGAAGAGAGGCATGCTGAAGAAGAGAGGCATGCTGAAGAAGAGAGGCATGCTGAAGAAGAGAGGCATGCTGAAGAAGAGAGCATGCTGAAGAAGAGGCATGCTGAAGAGAGAGGTATGCTGAAGAAGAGAGGCATGCTGAAGAAGAGAGGCATGCTGAAGAAGAGAGGCATGCTGAAGAGAGGCATGCTGATATGCTGAAGAAGAGAGGCATGCTGATATGCTGAAGAAGAGAGGTATGCTGAAGAAGAGAGATTAAAGGGTCTACTAAAAGTGGAAGGATTGAGTTCACTACACCGGATTTCCACATATCGCTCCGTCCCTTTCGGCATAACTGGAAAACCACCTGCAGAGAGTAATGCACAAAGAACGAACTCCGTAGCTCCAGCAACAATCCTAGAGATCTCCGAAAAAATGCACATGTGAACTCAACAGCCCAATTCGGATTCGAACCAACAACCTTCCGACCTCAATGCAAACGTTTTAATCACTTCGACATAGAGATCCCCAATGATAAATAGATTGATTCCCTCCAAGCAGACGTGTATATTTCCTACGTGGGCTTCCCCCACAGCAGCGATAAAGTCGTGCTTCGATAACCTGACAAATCTGTTAACTCAACGATACTGCAGGGATATCAACTAATGTCTTGCTCGATTGGTTTCATGATTCTAACACGCCTCTGAGTCCCATAGCAATCAAAACAACGCTAGATATATTGTCGAACGTGAAAACTAGTGTTAAACGTAAGTCGATTACGATATAGGGTTGGGGGGAAAAGGTGAATGCGACGTTTTTGACACAATAAAAACACAGTAAAGTGTATTTATTTATCCAAAAATAATTAAAACAATTCAGGCCAAGGTATTTATTTATCCAAAAATAGTTAAAACTGGTCAGTCCAAGCGTATTTATTTATCCAAAAATAGTTAAAACTAGTCAGGTCCAAGCGTATTTATTTATCCAAAAATAGATTAAAAATTAGTTTATCCAAAAATAGTCAAAATAGTAGTCAAGGTATTTATTTATCCAAAAATAGCTAAATTAGTCAGTCCCAAGTGTATTTATTTATCCAAAAATAGTTAAAACTAGCCAGTCCAAGCGTATTTATTTATCCAAAAATAGTTAAAACTAGTCAGTCCAAGCGTATTTATTTATCCAAAAATAGTCAAATTAGTCAGTCAAGCGTATTTATTTATCCAAAAATAGTTTAAACTAGCCAGTCCAAGTGTATTTATTTATCCAAAAATAATTAAAACAATTCAGGCCAAGGTATTTATTTATCCAAAAATAGTTAAAACTAGTCAGTCCAAGCGTATTTATTTATCCAAAAATAGTTAAAATTAGTTTATCCAAAAATAGTTAAAACTAGCTAGTCCAAGTGTATTTATTTATCCAAAAATAATTAAAACAATTCAGTCCAAGCGTATTTATTTATCCAAAAATAGTCAAAATTAGTCAGTCCAAGCGTATTTATTTATCCAAAAATAGCTAGAATTAGTCAGTCCAAGCGTATTTATTTATCCAAAAATAGTTAAAACTAGCCAGTCCAAGCGTATTTATTTATCCAAAAATAGTTAAAACTAGCCAGTCCAAGCGTATTTATTTATCCAAAAATAGTCAAAATTAGTCAGTCCAAGCGTATTTATTTATCCAAAAATAGTTAAACTAGCCAGTCCAAGTGTATTTATTTATCAAAAATAGTTAAAACTAGCCAGTCCAAGTGTTTGAAAGAAATCAATGGACACTACGTCCTTATCTCTGAAAGTGATGTCACAGTGGGTGAGTACTTACCGTGTAAGCGTCTGGTCCCATCAGTCAAAGAGTGGAGACTTTTATTCGACTACAACGGCACCCAAGTCGACCTAGGCTTAATTGGCTACCAGAAACATTGGAAAGTAAAGACGGTTGGTGTGATGTTGACATCCTCCCTCGTCTACAGCAGGCCAGAGAGAATTATAAGCCAAACACTATTTCCTAATATACCAAATGAAATGACAGCGAGTACTTGTGTATTATTGTAAAGGGTCTCAAGGCGAAGGATTGACTTCATTGCATCGGGTTTCCCCCATATAGCTCCGTCCCTGTTGGCAGAAATTACACGACATTTTCCATATTACATATTAACAAAAGATGAACTCCGTAGCTCCAGCATCAATCCTAAGGATCTCATGAAAAAACTACACATATGACTTGGTTCGAATTCGAATCTACACCCTTCAGAACAACAGGTAAATGTATTAACCACTTCGCCATTGAGACCCCTCTAGCACTATAATATCTAGAAAAAAAACCCATTGTGATGGACTTTAAATGTCAGTTCTTTAGAGTGCAAACTGGAATGTATGATTTCTGGAAGATTAGGCAGGGTTCGACCACGATGACAGTGGCAACATCACATTATAAAATGTCGTAATAATTACTATCAAGGCAGAAGAACTGACTAGAGACAGGGTCTTTTAGGCGAGATGTAATGAGAAAGTCGAAGATCTTAATCCCATACTCAACGTTCCACATATGAGGAAAGGTATCGGCCAGCATGCCTATTGACCTATTACCCACTAGGAGATTATTTTCATTATGTTTTAGATTAAATTTTTTTTTTTAAATTGTTTGCATGCTCGAAAAAAGCGGAAAACTTGGATGTCGTTTATTTTGATAAGAAAAATAATTTGATCACCGTTCAAAAATGGTGCAACTACGTTTTCTCCCGTTAACCGCTGGGCATGCTTAACGATATAGTAAAATTGCTAATTGAACAACACACTATGAAATGCATACATTTTTAACGTACTTTACCTTATAACTCAGTAATGAAACACATTAAGAGTTGAAAATGGTCGATTTGTGAATTTCTTCAGGAGAGAAAGATGTTTCCATTTCCTGATTGCAAAATGAGAAAGATGTTTCCATTTCCTGATTGCAAAATATGACAGAAGTTTTTCATGTGGCACACAGACAATCAGCTTTATAATTAAGAATATAATAAAGAGTGCAAATTTATTGTTGAAACGCGTTTGTTACTGGTGGCACACAAATAGTGCAATGTACAATGTCATGGGGGACAGAGTGTGCATACAATTACTTTCTGTAAATCGTTAGATGGTGACGTCTGTGACTTAGGGGATAGTGACTCGGTCTATTAACCCCGACGTTCTGAGTTCGAATCACGCTGCGGACAGTTTGGTTGCAAATTGTTTCGAGTAGATTTTTACAAAAGAACGATGGCACTACCCGTTTAGAAAGCAATGGCAAACTACTGAACGTAATAATGCCTGCAAAGTCCTGTAAAGGATATGCGATTAACTTTCAATCGTTAGATAGACATATCATCTTTGTATTAAAACGGACATAATTTTAACATGTTAAAAGTTAAACAGAAATTGTCTATTGTCTATTCCCAGGTGGAAGATGGAATTGGTTGTCCACTTTTGCCGTTAAGCGTAGGGATGGGAGCTTTAATTTGTTTTCTAGGGACAGTCATCCTTGTTGTGTTATATCGGTGTGTGTGTAGTGTGGTCTTGATAAAAAAAGGGAAGTCCTAAACAGACCTGGAGACGAAGTCTTCTTGAGGAACTGAAAGAGTGTTGGACTATCCTGAGAGACTATAAAGTAAACATCCATAGACCAGGAAAAGTGGCGAACAACTGTTGAGGCCCTATGCTCCACGAGGAGAGGAGATAAACAAGTTGTATAAGTATGTTACCTCTATATAAATAAAGCCATAGATGTCTGTAAAGATTACAAACTTCTTTCAATCACTGTTTAGTTGTGATCGATCAAGTGTACCAGTCAATAAATGTACTTACTAAACACGGAAATCTGTGTATATATATTTCAACAAACACAAAAAAGACACCACCAAAGACGAGTCAACAAACGCGATAAAAGAAAAGAATATGAAACCGACGGTTATTTGAATAATACGTATTATTATTATTTTTCAATTCACTAATGGAAACATGTCATGTATTATTGTTTGGTATCTCCAAATTTGTACATGGAAATTGAGCCCAGAACTGAACAGATAAAGAACGATTGCTATGTTATAATCCAATAGTCAAACGTAGAGATCTTTTGTAGGAAGCGTCAATGCAGACTCCTGGTTCTTCTCGAGCAGTAATGTCAACATAATTAACAGAGTATTGGATGGTTGAGATGCTGGTAGCGAGCAAGAAATACAGATAAGATCAGGAAACTATAGAATGGTTTATTTATTTTTTATCATTTTCTTTCTGTTCGGGTGGTTTTTCCTCATCGATATAAGGAAGACTGCAGTAAAACTATGAAGCAATTTTTCTCATCGATATCAGGAAACTGCAGTAAAACTATGAAGCAATTGCGAAACACGTAAAATCAACGTACTGTAGTTTTACAAAATAAAATATTTACAAAATATTTGTTTGGGGGGTAAAACTACAGTACTTTGTTTTTACGTGTTTCGTCATTTCTTTTTCTTAGAGTATGTACTTGTTATTTACAGTTGCATGCTAGTGGACTCTGTGGCGTAGAGGTTAGCTGATGTCTCTCGTGTCAAAGGTACCAGGTTCAATCCCTCGTGGAGAAGTCTGGATATTTTTCCAGAGATCCCTGATCTCAGTGTAGGTGAGATCCAAGTTCGTAGTCCTATCGGAGACGGACGATAAAACATAGTGTTGAAGTTGAGCACGTAAAAGAGCCATTAGCAGTTCAAAATCGAGAAGAGCAGGCTGGAAAGCCGCTGCTCGGGCAAAATTCATTAGAAAAAAAAACTAGAAATAAAATTACTACAAAAATATATTCAATATCTTCAAAATGACATTGGGGATCCTTGCCGGTGCTACGGAGTTCGCGCACTGTCGCTGAGACCTCCTGTGTAATAATGGTCACTCACCGAAGTGCACTGATGATGACCATATCAATCAATCAGTTACATCATACTTGTAAACGTAATAAAACAAGACACATGTCTCCTATGATTGTGTTTGTAGTAATTCATAAAAATGATGATCTTGTGTATCGAACGTGTATTTGTTCGACCGGTTATTGAATCGAAATAGCAGAACTCCATTCTCCCCCAGCAGATGAAGTGTTTGCCGATGGTTCCTGTGGCCACATTCTCACCCAGCAGATGAAGTGTTTGCCGATGGTTCCTGTGGCCACATTCTCCCCCAGCAGATGAAGTGTTTGCCGATGGTTCCTGTGGCCACATTCTCCCCCAGCAGATGAAGTGTTTGCCGATGGTTCCTGTGGACACATTCTCCCCCAGCAGATGAAGTGTTTACCGATGGGGACATGTGACGGTGGAATTTAATGATCGCATGGCTAGTGCAGTCATCACGAAACTGTTCAGCGTATGATTTTTTCTTACTTCACTCCCCTAATACTCAATGAAAAAGGTAAAGCTTTACAACTGTGTAGTGTAGATTTGAATCTGTTCTGATTCTGGGTATGTCATGTTGTCATGAAATAAAGGTCAACAGTTTATGAGTTTTATCATCATAGCTCTCTGGCAATGTCTATATGTGCTTCGATCTGCGCAAAAATTTCTTACAGTGTCCACATGACAATATAAATACCATCATCCAAAAGAGAAGACGGAGATGGAGGCAATGGTCATGAAAACAGAGTAAACGAAAATGTGGAAAACATCTGGAGAAGAAAAGTAGAACAAGAACTGAAAGAGGTGAGCCACATTTCTGTATTCAATAAAGAGAACAGTCGACAAGGATGAATGAAGTGTTTTTGTTGCTGCTCTAATTGTCAATGGCGTCACAGGCTTAAAAAAAAGAGACGTTATGGTAAACGAATAAGGAATAAGATATATTACAGGACAGACAACATGTTTGAATGTGGTACAGACCGCGAGCCCCGATAAACTTACGGCTCAGGTAAAGATTCTAGGAAATAAGACCACAACCGTCGCGTGATCCTCACATTCCAGTGTTGTTGTATATAGACTAATTCATTTGAAAAACAACACAATATGCTAAATCAAGGTTATATTATGTTACAAGTTCAGTTTAAAGTTAAAGAAAATCAGTATTAACAATTTTTATCAATAAATAACTACGAACGCACAGAATTGAGTCAAATTGCAAAAAAAAACACCTACAGTGTTCTATCAAACATATACAAAAACCAGCCCCCATTTAACAAGAATTTCCGATTTGTCGGTTAAACTTTTCGGTCTTATGTTACATGGGGCTGCGTCAGACAAACTTACGTCTAAATACAACATGAATGAGACCGATTTAAATACAGTTCATAAAGGTAAACAGCTTATCACGGATGATGGAAATAAAAAAAATTCAATTTGGCACACACTGTAAAAGAATCATGGGTCTGAAATATCTGGTGAAGACCAGGTAAAAGAAATTTTTTTTTAAAGAGAAAAATGGAAATAAAGAGAACTCACGGCGGTTAAAAATAGCATCAGTTGCAGAGTGACAGTTGTAGCTATATATTGCTGCTACAGGAACAGTCAGCAGTTCAGTTAACGATAAGTAAACATAATTATGCTGACTTTTGGCAAGTTTTGACTTTCTGAGCATAAGTGTGTCTCTGGGTGGGTTCTGTCGGCATGTTCATGAAAGTAATTTAGAATGTGTTCACACGCACGTATTTTAGCACCAAACTGGGATGTATACGCGATAATCTATGTAATGTCCGTCATCCATGTATTTTAGTTGCCCGCAGACACAAATGACGGGTTGTATATCGTTGGTTTTTCGTCATTAGTTAAAGATGCTTCTGTAAGAACATGGGAGTACCACTATGTGTATGCAAGTTTTGTTTTTAAAATGT